>LR738711.1:414810164-414900510 GCA_902687465.1 Secale cereale
ACAAAGCCAATCAATGGGACGTGGGCAAACCTGACTGTCCCAAGGGGCCTGGCCAATCACTGAACGTGAGCGTATCAACTGTTCAGGGGGCCGATAAAACCGTAAACAAAGCCAATCAATGGGACGTGGGCAAACCTGACTGTCCCAAGGGGCTGAGCCATCCCTGAACGTGAGCGTATCGACTGTTCAGAGGGCCCAAGGAATCGTAAACACAAACCAAGCCAATCAATGGGACGTGGGCAAACCGACTGTCCCAAGGGGCCTCTAAGGTTCCTCCTGAATCTGTGGGTTTTGCTTTTTTATGGGGTTTTTCTCTTCTTGAACCGGATATAATCTCTTGTTCCCGAGAGTTCTACCGCTCCTTCACATACCCTGCAAAGATTAGTTTCTAAACCGGCCAACATTGAAATATGATATTTGATAACAAACTGATATGGTTATTTGTCACAAAATTTGTGTATATGGAGAAAGGGCTGAGCCCCCGGTTTACCGAGGGTGCCGGTTTATTCATTATTCATAATATATACATAGGATACATTGGAGCACATAGCTCAAGTGTAGTATGGCCGTAAATGGGCGATGTTCCACGGCCTCTTCGTCTCCTCTTCTGATGTCCGTGAATCCTTGTGTTCTCGAATGTCCACCAAGTAATATGAACCGTTGTGTAAATTCTTGCTGACCACAAAGGGCCCTTCCCATGGCGGGGATAGCTTGTGCATATCTGTTTGATCTTGGATAAGCCGAAGTACCAAGTCACCCTCCTGGAATGTCCTGGTTCTAATCCGGCGGCTATGATATCTGCGCAGATCTTGCTGATAAATCGCCGACCGTGCTGCAGCTATATCACGCTCTTCATCCAACCGATCTAAACTGTCTTGTCTTGACTCCTCATTAACAGCTTCCACATAGGCCGCTACCCTCGGTGAATCATGGCGTATGTCACTTGGAAGAACTGCTTCTGCGCCGTAAACCAGGAAGAAAGGTGTATAACCTGTAGACCGGTTTGGTGTAGTGTTAATACTCCAAAGGACAGATGGTAATTCTTCAACCCAACAACCTGGGGTTCTCTGCAAAGGCGTCATAAGCCGGGGTTTGATTCCTCGCAAAATCTCCTGATTTTCCCTTTCTGCCTGACCATTGGATTGGGGGTGAGCCACAGAAGACACATCCAAACGAATATGCTCTCGTTGACAGAATTCTTCCATCTCACCCTGAGATAAATTGGTGCCATTATCCGTGATGATGCTGTGTGGAAAACCAAACCGGAATATTACTTTTTTGATGAATTTGACCGCTGTTGCCGCATCACACTTGCTTATAGGCTCCGCTTCAACCCACTTCGTAAACTTGTCTACTGCTACCAGTAGATGAGTTTTCTGATCTTGGGATCTCTTGAAAGGACCAACCATGTCAAGCCCCCAAGTTGCAAAAGGCCAAGTTATTGGTATCATCCGGAGTTCCTGTGCCGGAACAAGGGCACGTCTTGAGAACTTCTGACAAGCGTCACACTTTCTGACCAGGTCCGCCGCATCTGCATGCGCGGTTAACCAATAAAAGCCATGTCGGAACGCTTTAGCCACTAAAGATTTTGATCCGGCATGATGACCACAATCCCCTTCATGAATCTCTCTTAGAATCTCACAACCTTCCTCAGCTGAAACACATCGTTGAAATACTCCAGAAGTGCTACGATGGTGCAGCTCTCCGTTGGCAATTGTCATAGACTTGGAACGCCGGATTATCTGCCGTGCTTTGTCTTCGTCCTCCGGTAACTCTCCTCGGCTTAAGTATGCCAAATAGGGTAACGTCCAATCCGGAATAATATGGAGTGCTGCAACTAATTGTGCCTCCGGGTCCGGAATAGCTATGTCGTTCTCCGAAGGTACTTGAACCGAAGGACTATGCAATTCATCCAAAAAGGTGTTTGGTGGTACTGGTTTACGTTGCGACCCTAGCCGGCTTAACGCGTCGGCCGCTTCGTTCCTCCGCCGGTCTATGTGATCCACCTGGTACCCTTTGAAGTATCCCGCGACCGCTTCAACCTCTCGCCGATAAGCCGCCATGAGGGGATCTCTTGAATCCCATTTGCCCGAAACTTGCTGTGCCACTAGGTCTGAATCGCCCAGACACTTAACCCGGCTCAAATTCATCTCCTTTGCCAATCGCAAACCATGAAGCAATGCTTCATATTCTGCTGCATTATTAGTACAAGGAAATAATAACCGGAGGACATAACAAAATTTATCACCTCTAGGGAAAGTTAAGACAACTCCAGCCCCCGAACCCTCCAACTGCTTTGAACCGTCGAAGTGAATCGTCCAATAAGTAAGATCCCGCTTCTCCTCAGGAGTTTGCAATTCTGTCCAGTCATTGATGAAGTCGACCAATGCCTGAGATTTAATAGCAGTACGTGGTACATACTTCAACTCATGCGGACTGAGCTCAATGGCCCACTTGGCTACCCTGCCTGTAGCTTCCCTGTTCTGGATTATATCTCCCAACGGAGCTGAACTAACCACAGTTATTGGATGCCCTTGGAAATAATGCTTCAGTTTCCGGTTGGCCATGAACACCCCATATACCAACTTCTGCCAATGAGGGTACCTTTGCTTAGACTCGATGAGTACTTCACTCACATAATAAACCGGGCGCTGAACCGGATGTTCCTTCCCTGCTTCCTTGCGCTCAACCACAATCGCAACGCTGACTGCCCGTGTATTCGCAGCAACATATAACAGCAAAGGCTCCTTATCTATAGGAGCAGCTAAAACCGGTGGTTTTGCTAGTTGCTGTTTCAGATTTTCAAACGCTGTATTTGCCTCATCACTCCAAATGAACCGGTCCGTCTTCTTCAACATTTGATAAAGTGGGATCGCCTTTTCTCCCAAGCGACTGATAAACCGGCTTAGCGCCGTGATCCGGCCAGCTATGCGCTGAACGTCATTTATGCAAACCGGCTTTGTCAAAGATGTGATGGCCTTGATCTTCTCCGGGTTGGCCTCTATTCCCCTGTTCGAGACCAAGAATCCCAAAAGCTTACCCGCCGGAACACCAAAAGCACATTTCTCCGGATTAAGCATCATCCTGTAAGCCCGAAGATTATCAAAGGTTTCTCTGAGGTCTTCTATCATTGTTCTTTCCTCCTTTGATTTGACCACGATGTCATCCACATAAGCATGCACGTTCCTTCCTATCTGCCCTTTCAAACAATTCTGAACGCAACGCTGATAAGTTGCCTGTGCACACTTGAGCCCAAAGGGCATAGACACATAGCAAAAAGCACCAAAGGGGGTTATGAAAGCTGTCTTCTCTTTATCTTCAACTGCCAACTTGATCTGGTGATAACCTGAATATGCATCCAGAAAACTCAGCCGCTCACACCCTGCTGTGGCATCAATAATCTGATCAATGCGAGGTAGAGCAAAAGGATCAGTCGGGCAAGCTTTATTGTGGTCTGTGTAGTCCACACACATCCTCCACTTCCCATTCTTCTTTAAAACCAGCACCGGATTAGCCAACCATTCCGGATGAAAAACTTCCACTATGAACCCTGCTGCCAAAAGTCTGGCCACTTCTTCTCCTATAGCCTTGCGCCTCTCTTCATTAAAGCGGCGCAGATATTGTTTTACCGGTTTAAACTTCGGATCAATATTCAACTTGTGCTCAGCGAGTTCCCTCGGTATACCTGGCATATCAGAAGGCTTCCATGCGAAGATATCCCGGTTCTCACGGATGAACTCGATGAGCGCGCTTTCCTATTTGGGATCAAGGTTAGCACTGATGGTGAACTGCTTAGACGAGTCTCCAGGCACAAAATCAACCTGCTTAGTCTCTTCCGCTGACTTGAACTTCAAAGCCGGATCATGCTCGGTAGTTGGTTTCTTCAGCGGAGTCATATCTGCCGGATCAACATTATCTTTATAAAATTTTAACTCTTCCGTGGCATACAACGCTTCTGCATAAGCTGCATCACCTTCCTCGCATTCCACCGCTATCTTTCGACTGCCATGAACCGTGATCGTGCCCTTATGACCTGGCATCTTAAGCTGCAAATAATACATAACATGGCCTAGCCATAAATTTAGCATAAACCGTCCTTCCAAACAGAGCATGATACAGACTTTTAATTTTGACAACTTCAAAAGTGACCATCTCCGATCTGGAATCATACTCATCTCCAAAGGTAACTTCTAAGTCAATCTTACCAACTGGATAAGCTGACTTACCTGGGACCACCCCGTGAAACACTGTGTTTGATGTTCTTAACTTTTTATCTGTCAGACCCATACGACGGAAGGTCTCGTAATATAATATATTGATACTGCTACCCCCGTCCATGAGGACTTTAGTAAACTTGTATCCTCCCACCTGAGGTGCCACCACCAAGGCTAAATGTCCCGGATTATCTACCCGTAACGGGTGGTCCTCTCTGCTCCATACAATGGGCTGCTCTGACCATCGGAGAAATTGTGGCGTCGCCGGTTCTACTGCATTAACAGTCCGCCTTAAAACCTTCTGGTCTCTCTTACATAAGCTCGTGGTGAAAACATGATATTGACCGCTGCTCAACTCCTTCGGATTACTCTGGTATCCGGATTGCTGCTGTTGTTGCGGACGCTGTTGCTGCTGGCTTCCTTGATTACTATAACTCCCTTGGCCCTGCTGCTGATTATTCTGACTGTTGTAACCACCTTGATGATGCGATTGATTACCCTGACCATTGTAATTCCCTTGACTATTTTGGCCGCCTGGCCGGGGTTGATAACCGCCGTTATTGCCCCTATATCCTGATCCGGAGTTGTTCCCCTGATAACCCGAACCATAAAACCCGGGCCCTGAACCGCCGTTCGGGGGCCGGCTAGGAGGGTTAAAACGGCCATTTCCTGCTTTCATAAAGGGTATGCACTCTCTTATAGTTTGCCTTGCAATCCTCCCTCTTCCGCTATGCTTTAGACAGGGTTGATCCAAATCCTGCTCCCAACCCGGGTTTCCTCCACCGGTTTGGAGAGTGGAACCCTGCGGATTAACCTGAAGACCGCCTTGAACCTGTGTATTAGCAACAAAATCGGAGCTATTTTCTGCCTTTCGTTTACCCAAAAGGCTTGAAGTGACCGGATTAACCGGCGCCGGTTTAGCAGATTTGCTGGCCTTCCCCGTTTTATCTCCTTCTGCTTCCGGATACTTGGTATTATCTGAGTCTCCGTATTTCACCAGGGCACTCATTAAAGTCCCCATGTCATTGCAGTCCCGTTTAAGCCGTCCGAGCTTTAACTTTAAAGATTCAAACCGGCAATTGTTTTCCAACGTCACTATTGCCGTACTAGGATTAATACCATTCGAAGAGTGTAGGATCTCTGCCACTCTGCGTACCCAAGCTGCTGTAGACTCCTGCTCGCCTTGCACACAGGCTGCTAAATCTATCACTGACATCGGTTGCTTGCATGTATCCTTGAAGTTTTTGATGAACTGACTGCGCAGCTCCCCCCATGACCCGATAGAATTCGGGGGTAGCGCCTTTAACCAGGTCCGGGCCGTGCCCTCAAGCATCATAGTGAAATATTTGGCGCAAGCTGATTCATCCACATCCAACATCTCCATGGCCATCTCATAACTCTCCACCCAAGCTTCGGGTGGTAAATCGGCGGTGTAATTAGGTACCTTGCGAGGCCCTTTGAAATCCTTGGGCAACTTAACACTCCGTAGGGCGGGGACAAGACATTGTATCCCAAAACCGCTCGCTGTAGCTCCTGTCCCTGTAGTGGCTGTGTGAACCGGCGTTGACTGACGAATTTCCTCTCTGGCCTCCGATCTAGGCCGGTTTAGGTCCGGGGCTGGCATCTCCGCCCTTGCCGGGTTATCCTGCCTGTGCTGATGTCTCCTGCGCTCACTGCTAGACACTTCTGGCTCCTCCCAATGTCTAGAATAACTTCGGTTGGGACGTGGTGTTGAATGTAACCTTTCCCTGCTATGAGAGTACGCTTGCTGCTGTATTAACGCAGTATTAAGTAGCTTCTGGGCCCTGCGCGCCTCTATCGCCACCGAAGACGTTTCTTCCACGGGTAAAGCGGCCAACCGTGCTGCCGCTGCAGCAATATTATCCAAAGGGTTTGAATAGTGTCCTGGAGGGACAGGAACATAAGGCGCCGATGTAATCCGACGCTCCTGTTCTGCGGCGGGTCGTTGATCCGGCTCATCCCGAGCCGGGGGTGTTCTCCGGTTTAAGGCCGGATTATTACTGGCCCCAGCCCCAGGTGTTCTGAACAAATTCGCAGATTCGTAACCCGGCGGTAGGCGGGACCGATACTTTCGCCCCCTTACTCCTTCCACAGAAGCCTGCTCCATCCTCAAATGAAAGGCTTGATCATCCAACTCTGCTTGTCTTATGGCTAACATTTCTCCTTCCGCCTTTAAATCCTCCTTTAACTGATCGATCCGAGCTTTCAACTGAAGAAGCGCTGCATCATGTTGCGCCTTGTCTGCTGGAGCTACGACCTCCACCGCCTTAGCTGTGAACTCCTCGATCAAGGTGGATAGACCTTCAGTAAGGGAGGGATTTGAACCGCTTCCCCCTGCACCAGCCTCTGCTGTCGTTCCGTTCGTCGGGGGTTGTGAACCGGCCATGAAGACCGCCACCCGGTTTGGCGGGCCAAAGGGGTCCGGAATACTTTTTCCATCGGACTCGCCCTCAGACCGGCCGTCCCGCAACTGATACAGAGATTCAGTTTCCCCGGATGAAGATTCGTCATCTGAGTAGACGACGGTTGCACCATCAGATTCCGATCCGTCCTCGGCTTGGCCTCCGTGAATTTCTCCAACGAACACATGCTTCATGGCAGGCTGAATCCGGGCCGATCTCGTACGCTGAGCCGGCTCGACGATGTTGGGGAGGGTGTCCGGCTCAGGTCCCGGTTCACCAATTTTGCCGTTGAAGACTTGGATGCTGCCGAAGGGGACCCTGTACCCGTATTCGATCGAATCGGCCTCCGGTCCCCAGCCCGCGTCGTCGATGTAGATCCGGCCACGACGACTCTTGGTCATCCGGCCGACTGCGTAACCCTTTAACCCTTCGAAGCCGCCTTTCAAGAACTCGAAACCATCGTGCGCAGGCCCCACGGTGGGCGCCAACTGTCGTGGAAATAACACGGCAGATGTCCGGTTTAACGGACTTGATGATGGAACCATCGCACGGGTTAGCTTGAAAGGATTCATGGCACACAAAGGACACAAAGGATTTATACTAGTTCGGCCCCTTCGGAGAAGGTAAAGCCTACGTCTAGTTGGTTTGGTATTGCTTGTGCGTCGGTTTACAGGGAGCGGATTCGCTTTGCCTGTGTCTCGACGGATTGTTTGTTGCTTGTCCCTGAACCGTCCAGGCCGTCCCTTTATATAGAGGCAACACCTGGTCCGGTTTACAGAGTCCCGAGGCCGGCTCATAATCGTGTCCGCCTCGGTCTCTGTCTTTCTTTCTTATCTCTCAAGTTACATCTCTTGGCGGTTTACAAACCATACTTCTATACATGGGCCTCAAAATCTCATGGGCCGTAATCCCTACTAAAATATTAAAACCAAGTATAATATAACCAAGCCGGTTTACAATAGCCGGTTTATACCTACTAACCATATCCCTGACAGAACCCCACCTTGGTCAATAAAGCTTTCCTCTTATATTCACAATATCCAGATTGCAATCTTAGTTTCTTGCTTGTTCTTTGTTTGCTTGCAGGAAATAGACCCTCATGGTCAGGTTGACCGTGCTCCGGCGTGGTCAATACCTCTCGGAGTTGGTTTAGCGAATGCTAAGGAGCGACGTCCTCGCACGTTCGTAGTTGGATCGTCAAAGTCTACTCCACCGAAAAGGATAGCCGCCATCTCATCGAAAGACGGGACACCTTTGCCCCTATCACCTCGTGCTTCTACGCAAAGGGGAAGCAAAACCTACTAACACTTCACCACCTCTACCTTTAGTGTAGTCTCAATTGTTGCAGGACTTCCAAGGTGTCTTTCCAGAAGAACTACCTCCGGGACTACCTCCTCTTCACGACATCGAGCACCGCATCGACCTCATCCTCGGAGCACCTCCTCCTAACAAAGCACCATACCGCATCAACCCGGAAGAGACCAAGGAGATCCAATGGAAAGTCCAACAACTCATCAACAATGGACACATCCACGAGAGCATGAGCCCTTGTGCCGTTTCGGTAACCCTTGTCCCCAAGAAAGATGGTACTTACCGCATGTGCTCGGATTGCCATCCAATTAATGCTATCACAGTTAAATATTGTCACCCAATATCGCGCTTACATGATATGCTTGATGAACTTAGCGGAGCCACAATCTTTTCCAAGATAGACCTCAAAAGTGGCTATTACCATCCGCATACAAGAGGGCGATGAGTGGAAAACTGCCTATAAAACGAAGTTCGGGTTATATGAATGGCTTGTTATGCCTATGGGTCTATCCGAGGCACCCGACACATTTATGAGAATGATGCTCTTTGTTCTTAGGCCATACATCGGAGTCTTTGTAGTAGTCTACTTCGATGACATCCTCGTTTTTAGCAAATCTCTCAAAGACCATGTGATTCATATTAGCACTGTTTTGCAAACCCTCCGCAAGGAAAAACTTTATGGCAATATGGAGAAGTGCAAATTCGGTGTAGATAAACTTGTGTTCTTAGGATTTGTTGTGTCATCCAAAGGTGTTTGTGGCACCCCGGCTCAGAGCGACCGGTTTACCATGCATTGCCACCCCAGAGACCATGTCTTCTGGCAACACACAACATCTTGGTACAGAAAACAACCGCTTTATTGATGCTAGCAGATCAAAGTTTACATTACAACATGTAGCATGGCCAAGCGGCACACACGGTGCGGCTGAACAATATGTACATTATTTAGTGAACATAAAGGGCCTCGGTCATAACAACTACGCGGCAGGGGAACAAACTTCGTAGTGGAACTCCATAGCACAGGGACACCGACGTGGACACAATCTAGACTCGGACGGCACTCCTTTCCAGCGACCAGAGGCATGACAGTGGACCGAATAAAGGCCTTCCCATAAAAGGAAAAGGTGGTTGCACTGGGAAAAACTCGATTCAGTGGCACCATGACCCGGTCAACGATATATTCAAGTTGAGCTATTAGCGGGTTCAACTTAAAATAATAATCGGTGTCATAAAATTCCATGCAAATCCAACACAACATATGCATCATCGTAAAGAACTGGGTCAGCTCTTCCACACTAAGCATAAACGTCAACAACTTCTAATACTTCTCTAGTTAGGATTAAACTTCAATTTAAACATAATCTTTTCTAGCAAATTTTATCATATTTCTTATGCAATAAAATAACTCCAAATAATTACTTATATCCATAACCATATTAGTTCTTCATAACCCAGACTTACTTCTAGTTACATAAACAACTTAATTAACTTCCAACTTTCTGTAAACTAAAAATGATAACTAAAACAAGCAACCAACAAAATAAAAATAATAAAAGTAATTTATATGCATGGATTAAATTATTCATTCAAGTTGGAAAATAACAAATATTGTAATGGCACCATGAAAATGTTGTTGTGGCTTGCCTTAGTGCATATGAGGTTCACAAACCTTCTGGTGATCCTCAAGAAAAGCTTCACCTTCTGAAAATATTTAAAAACACAAAAAGAAAACATCAAGAACCCTTCTGAAATTTACCACAAAATCTACACAGCACAGAAAAATGTCATTTTGGTGTGCTGTAAGATTTCTTTGCAAAGAACACAATGCAAAAAGAATCAATTCATTTGGACTTACAGTTAAAAAGTTATTGCTATTTGAAGCTCTCTGGAATATATATGAATTTGAATTTAAATAAACAGACTGGGGAGGGGGTGACGTCAAAGGCGTAAAGCCTCAAGGCATCACCACTTGTACCGCTTCGCGCATGTACAGATTGGCTGACTAGCAGGCCCCGCTAGTCAGGTGAGGGGGAGAGGGCGAAGGAAACAGAGGCGGCAGCGGCTTCGTCGGAGCTCACGCCGGCGACGAGGGCTCCTTGGCCAAAATGAGAGGGAGGGATCTAGAGAGGGGATGGAGGCGCACCTGCCCGTACCCGTAGTGTAGCTAGGGGTGGTCGGACGGCGTCGAAATCGTCCTCGCAAACGGGGGCAGGGAGAGGTGGTCGCCGGAGACGAAGGCAACAACGAGCAGCGGCGACTACAGGGGCTCCAACCAGGTGGAGCAGCACCACCGGAGAGTGTCGGAGGCCGTGGAAGGATTGCCTAGGCCTAGGAGGGGCTGGAGCTACCGCAACGACCCGAGGGGATCGCCGGCGAGCTCAAGCTCGGTGACGGCAGCCTGCGGCCTGCCTGACCGGGCTACGGTTTCCTACGTGGTTGTGGGGTGTGTGGGAGTGGAGGATGGTGCTCAAGGAGGTTGGGGGTGGCTCCATTTATAGGCGAGCCGCGAGGGGGGTATCGGGCTCCGTCGATGACACCTGGACACTGCGCCAGGCGACGAGTGGCGTCAGTGAGAGGGGGAGAAGGCGATGCAGGTCACGCGGGGACTATGGGCGAACGGGGACGACCACAGGATCGAGGAGAGGGCGACGAGCACAGCGCACATCACACTGTTACTTTGGCCGGACCGTGCCCGTGCTCCCTGCAGCGAGCTCCGGCGTCGGCGAGTGCCAGGAGGAGTTAATGGAGTTGGGACGAAGATGGTGGCGGGGTTTGGCGCGCTATGGCAGTCGGGGAAGCGAGCACGTGCGAAATAGAGCGCTCGGCGGCACTCAGAGCGTGTCGACACGTAGGCTGGCATCGTGTACACGCGTGGTCACCACGTGAACTTTGCCCCCAGGCCGACCTGCGTCCAAAGATCATGTCTGGCTTGTTGTTCGTGGTAGTTTTGAAGATTACCACGATTTGGTTAGGACCGAGACGCAGTAAAAAAGATTTCAGAAGCCAGCTAAGTTTCTGGACAGTAAGTTTGAGAGTTTACTGAGGTCAAGTAAATGGTAGTTGATGTAGAAACTACCATTTCTGTCGAGAACAGAAAATATTTTCTGTAGCAAAAATATTCCAAAAAGTGGTGCAATATTTTTGCTTAGGAAGGTGTCCTAGGGTTCAAAGAATATTTGTGAATTTTCTCATATTTTTGTGGGCAAGGAAAATTGGGGTTGCTTTGGAGCACATTGAGCTACCTAGGGTTGTAGTGATGAAAAATATTCCAACTATTATTTTAGGGTGAACCAGAGAGGAAATGATGATTTGATATGGAGATGAGGCACTAGGGTGAAAGCCAAGGGTACCCAAGTGTTTAAGTCCACATGAAAAGATTCAAAAATTTCAAGTTTCAAAATCAATCCAAATGAAACTAAGGCAAATGAAAGAGGGCAAAAATCAGGCTGTCACAAACCTCCCCCACTTAGAATGAATCTCGTCCTTGAGATTCGGTTGCCTGGGAAAACCATTCTAGATAATGTGCCGTTAGGAATTCTTCCCGTTCCCAGGTTGATTCTGACTCGGTGTGATGCTCCCACTGGACTTTGTAGAACTTCCTCACTTTACTACGAGTGATCCTTTCCATCTGATCCAAAGTTTTGAACGGCCTCTCTTCGTATGTTAAATCCTTTGCCAACTCTATTTTGGCCATAGCACTCCTTTTCTCAGGCGGCGATATGCATCGCCTCGACATGAAACACGTACTGCACGTCGGACAATTATGGGGGTAGTTCCAACTGATAAGCGACAGTACCCACTCGAGACATAACTGGAAATGGGCTAATAAACCTAGGTGCCAACTTTCCACGAGTCTAGAATCCCTTGACTCCTTTCATAGGAGTGACTCGGAAGTATACGTGTTCTCCGGGTTCAAAACTGATTTGTCTGTGTTTTGCATCATAATAACTCTTCTGTCGAGATTTGGCCAATTGCAATCTGTCTCTGATCTCCTTAACTTGTTTCTCAGCTTCCATGATGAGATATGTTTCGAAGATACAGCTATCTCCAGTTTGAGACCAATTTAAAGGAGTGCGGCACTTACGGCCATACAAAGCCTCGTATAGTGACATCTTTAGGGCCAGTTCTTTTGCTAGCTTTTTTGGGCTTCCAGAATAAGCTGCCCCCAACCCAGCTTATTCTAGAAGCCCAATCTTTTTCTTTTAGAAGCCTACTAATGGAGTCTTAACTACTAGGCTTCTAAAAAAATAATTTGGTTTGGGCTTCTAGAATAAGCTGGGTAGGGGGTAGCTTATTTCAGCTTATTCTAGAAGCTAGCAAAAGAACTGGCCCTTAGACTGGTTTGGAAGCTGTTGTTGTAAGAGAACTCGGCATATGGTAGACAATCTTCCCACTTAGATCCTTGGGCCAAAACGCAGGCTCGTAGCATATCTTCGAGTATTTGGTTTACCCGCTCTTTCTGTCCATCGATCTGAGGATGATAAGCGGTATTGTATTTCAGTGTTGTCCCCAAGGCTTGATGGTGACGTGACCAAAAAGCGGAGGTAAAGAGTGAACCTCGGTCGGAAGTGATGGTTCGAGGTACTCCATGTAGACTAACTATTCTGGATACGTACAACTGTGCAAGTTGATATGCTCGATATGTGGTTCTGATCGGGATAAAGTAAGCTACCTTGGTTAAGGTGTCCACTATGACCCATATTGCATCATTGCCTCGCTGAGTCCTAGGTAGTCCTGTGATGAAATCCATGCAGACGTCATCCCATTTCCATTGCGAAACTGCCAGCGGTTGGAGAAGTCCGGCTGGCTTCTGATGTCCTACCTTCACCTTGTTGCATATGTCGCAATAGGCCACAATATAGGCAATGTCTTTCTTCATTCCATCCTACCAGAATATTTGTCGAATGTCTTCATACATTTTCGTACCTCTAGGGTGAATAGAATACGAGAATTCGTGTTCTTTGGACAGGATTTTCTTCTTTTAGTCCTATTGATTGGGTACACAAACCATTCCACGGAATTGGAGAGTACCAAATTGATCCCTTGAGAAATCCGAGGTACGTCCTGCTACCATATTCTTGGCATGACTCTACAGGACAGTGTCATCTGGCTGGGCCTTGCGGATCTCTTCCTCAAGCGTGGGGGTAACTTCCAAAATATTAGCGAGACCATCATCAACTTTGATCAGGTTGAGTTGAGTAATCTCCTCTTCAAGTTTAGGGGGCAAGAATTGCAATATGGCATTTAGGATGACAGGCTTTCGACTGAGTGCATCGGCAACCACGTTGGCTTTACCTGGGTGGTAATTTATTCCAAGATCATAATCCTTGACCAACTGAAGCCACGTTTGTTGATAGAGATTTAAGTCTGGCTGAGTAAATATATACTTGAGACTTTTGTGATCGGTAAAAATTTGGCACCTCTTCACGATGAGGTAGTGTCTCCATATTTTTAGAGCATGAACCACCGCGGCAATTCCAGATCATGAGTAGGGTAATTTCCCTCGTGTGGTCATAACTGTCGCGATGCATATGCTACTACCTTGTCGTCTTGCATAACTACACATCCAAGTCCTTGTATGGAGGCGTCCCAGTACACATCAAAACTGCGGTAGATATCTGGAAGAGTCAATACGGGTGCGGTCGTCAGTCGTATCTTTAGCTCGTTGAAAGTTTTCTCACAGGCTTCAGTCCATTCAAACTTCTTATCCTTTTTGAGCAGCTCAGTCATGGGTTTAGCAATCTTGGAGAACCCTTCAATGAAGCGACGGTAATATCCGGCTAGTCCAAGGAAACTCCGGATCTATGATACTATTGTTGGTGGCAACCAATTGAGCACATCCTTTACTTGGCTTGGGTCCACGGCTGTACCCTTGGTGGATAGCACATGTCCAAGAAACCCAATCTGCTTGAGCCAAAACTCACATTTACTGAATTTGGCGTATAGCTGATGGTCGCGGAGTCGTTGTGGCACTACTTGGAGGATTTCTCTGTGAACCCCTTCGCTTTTTGAGTATATAAGTATGTCAACGATAAAGACTACCACAAACTTATCGAGGAAGTCCATGAATACTTTGTTCATCATATGCATGAAGAAAGCAGGGGCATTGGTGAGACCAAAGGACATAACTATATATTCATAAACAATGTATCGAGTGGTGAATGCTGTCTTAGGAATATCTTCCTTTTTAATCTTGAGCTGATGGTATCCTGTCTGTAAATCAATCTTGGAGAATACCTTGGCCCCACTGAGCTGATCAAACAAGTAATCAATTCTTGGCAGCGGATATTTATTTTTGATGGTGACATCATTCAGCTGACGGTAATCAACACACACGCGGAGGCTGCCATCCTTCTTGCAAACGAAGATAGCAGGTGATCCCCATGGTGAAGAGCTGGAACGGATATATCCTTTCTGGAGCATTTCATCGAGTTGTTTCTTTAGTTCCACTAATTCTGATGAGGGCATCTGGTAATATTTTCTGTATAACGGTGCGGTTCCGGGTACAAGATCTATTGCAAACTCAAGCTCTCGATCAGGTGGCATGCCTGGCAGTTCTTCTGGAAATACATCAGGAAATTCACTGACCACAGGAATTAATTCCAACTCAGCCACAGCGGTGAAGACCATTCCTTTCTTGGGTATGCTTCTACGAGAATAGAATTTGGTAGTCTGCCCCCTCTGACTGGTCTGAGTGACTTCTTGGGTCGCGCAATTTATGCATACTTGATATTGGGTCAACCAATTCATACCCAAAATAACATCCAACTGTACCGACTCAGTGAGTATCAAGGAAGTTGGAAAGCAAACCCCATTGATATTGATTTCCAAATCACGACAGACCAGATTACTCTTGATTAAGGATCTCGGGGTTTGTACCAGCATATTCTTGCCCAAAAGCGAACAAGGAAATTTGTTTTGGGCAACAAAACTCCGAGAAATAAAAGAGTGGGAAGCCCAGAGTCAAATAAAATTATGACAGGTATGCTATTAACAGAAAACATACCAATGACTACTTCGGGGTTTTCTTGCGCTTCATCTGCGAAGAGGTGATGAACGTGCCTAGCGATGTTTTGCTGGTTCGGGTATGACCCCATAAAGTTGACTTGTGGCCAGAATAGGGCATTCGCCCTGCTGTTCTTGGGGAACTATCTGGCATAATGTCCATTTTGCCCACAACTGAAGCAAGAAATGTTGTGGTGACGCTCCTCGTGCACTGGGTTGGTCAAGACATGCTTGGCTTGGGTGGTGGTCTTGTTAACAATTTGTTGCCAATTGGGCTTGTATGATACTTGAGTCTGCTGCCAGGTTCGAGCCTTTTGCACTGGTTGCCCTTCCTTTCTTGGTTCAAGCTCGCGCTTGTGATCGTTATTAGAAGGCCTATCGTCTGGCACGAGCTTGTGCTCCTTTTCAGTAATAAAAGATTTGTTTGTAACACCCAAAAAATTTAGCAATGTTTTATTAATTAAAATTTTGCCAGTTAATTAAAATTTTGCCTTTTTCTGAATGATTCTTTGGACTCCAGAACCATTATTGTTCTGTTATGTTGGAGTTTTTACCCCTAGTGAAAACTTTCCAGCTAATATTAGATCCTCTTATGCACCCATTAGAAACTTTGCTTATATCAGCAGTATTAATTATATAATTGTCTCCCTAAAATTTTCTTCCCTATATAAATGGTTGCCCCTAGTTTTAAGGCCTCTTTTGAACTGCAAACACTTGATAAATTTATTTAAGATTTCAACCAAAAATTGGAGATGTCTAGTAATGCTATTAGATCACTGTTATGCAAGAATATAATTATTTCATTTAATATTTTGAGCTCCACAGCATGTTTGCCAATCTGGTTCAGTAGGCTAAATTGCACTACAACCCCTTTTAAATATTCCTTTTATGCTTCCACCAAAATTATGGGATGTTCATAGGAGTATGTTAATCATCTTTATGCAAAAACCCAATTAGGTCCTTTGGAAAAATTGAGTGAACCAACCTCTCTTCCATTCTGGCCTAGTTTGGTATTTTGCACTGCAACCCTAGTTTATTTTGCTCCAGTGCTATTGAGCTTCCTCATGCTTATAGTCTTTCTTGCAAAACCCTTAAGTCCAGAAGAGTGGGCCTATTGGGATATATTTTGGGCATGAAACAATGCTCTGCATTTTCTGTCCATAACTGGAGATTTGCAAAACTTGCACTAACAAGTTTCTGGTTTTGCCCATATGGCCTCACCATCATCTCTTTCACCTAAGGAGGCTATGATCTGGAGAGTTTGACCACCAGTGGAGATGCCCCTATGCCCATAGCATTCTGTCGAGCACCTTGTGTGCATGACCAGTGTTGGCATAGTTCTTAGTTCACATGGTGGACTTGAACCCCTGACCTAGCAGCCATGTCAACTAACCTCCTAGCTAACTCTAGCCTAAGGCTGCTGAGTTGCCTTGGCATCCACGCAGGTTTGGCCGCCCTGGCATTTCATCGAGCACCTGCCGTGCGTGCACAGAGCGCGGCGAGAGCGCGCATTTTGCACGTGTCGCGCCCGAGCCGCCGCGTCCCTGGCATGTCTCCCCTATTCTTATCCAGACCACTGCAGCCTGCCGCGTCGAGCCAAGCCGCTGCCCGCACTCTCCCCCACCGAAGAGACAGCTCTGGAGCCTCACAGTGCCGCCGTCAGGTCGGCCGCGGCAGCGAGCGGGCGGCCACAGCAACTCCTGCCGTGGGCAGCGCCGCCCAAGCCTCCATCACTCGCCACCTGCCCCCTTGAGCAGCACCAGATCATCCACAAGTTCGTCCCCTAGCTCCCGTCGTCGCCACGTCCATAAGCTTCCGTAGTTGGAGGCATCGACCAGAGGCATGACAGTGGACCGAATAAAGGCCTTCCCATAAAAGGAAAAGGTGGTTGCACTGGGAAAAACTCGATTCAGTGGCACCATGACCCGGTCAACGATATATTCAAGTTGAGCTATTAGCGGGTTCAACTTAAAATAATAATCGGTGTCATAAAATTCCATGCAAATCCAACACAACATATGCATCATCGTAAAGAACTGGGTCAGCTCTTCCACACTAAGCATAAACATCAACAACTTCTAATACTTCTCTAGTTAGGATTAAACTTCAATTTAAACAGAATCTTTTCTAGCAAATTTTATCATATTTCTTATGCAATAAAATAACTCCAAATAATTACTTATATCCATAACCATATTAGTTCTTCATAACCCAGACTTACTTCTAGTTACATAAACAACTTAATTAACTTCCAACTTTTTGTAAACTAAAAATGATAACTAAAACAAGCAACCAACAAAATAAAAATAATAAAAGTAATTTATATGCATGGATTAAATTATTCATTCAAGTTGGAAAATAACAAATATTGTAATGGCACCATGAAAATGTTGTTGTGGCTTGCCTTAGTGCATATGAGGTTCACAAACCTTCTGGTGATCCTCAAGAAAAGCTTCACCTTCTGAAAATATTTAAAAACACAAAAAGAAAACATCAAGAACCCTTCTGAAATTTACCACAAAATCTACACAGCACAGAAAAATGTCATTTTGGTGTGCTGTAAGATTTCTTTGCAAAGAACACAATGCAAAAAGAATCAATTCATTTGGACTTACGGTTAAAAAGTTATTGCTATTTGAAGCTCTCTGGAATATATATGAATTTGAATTTAAATAAACAGACTGGGGAGGGGGTGACGTCAAAGGCGTAAAGCCTCAAGGCATCACCACTTGTACCGCTTCGCGCATGTACAGATTGGCTGACTAGCAGGCCCCGCTAGTCAGGTGAGGGGGAGAGGGCAAAGGAAACAGAGGCGGCAGCGGCTTCGCCGGAGCTCACGCCGGCGACGAGGGCTCCTTGGCCAAAATGAGAGGGAGGGATCTAGAGAGGGGATGGAGGCGCACCTGCCCGTACCCGTAGTGTAGCTAGGGGTGGTCGGACGGCGTCGAAATCGTCCTCGCAAACGGGGGCAGGGAGAGGTGGTCGCCGGAGACGAAGGCAACAACGAGTAGCGGCGACTACAGGGGCTCCAACCAGGTGGAGCAGCACCACCGGAGAGTGTCGGAGGCCGTGGAAGGATTGCCTAGGCCAAGGAGGGGCTGGAGCTACCGCAACGACCCGAGGGGATCGCCGGCGAGCTCAAGCTCGGTGACGGCAGCCTGCGGCCTGCCCGACCGGGCTACGGTTTCTTACGTGGTTGTGGGGTGTGTGGGAGTGGAGGATGGTGCTCAAGGAGGTTGGGGGTGGCTCCATTTATAGGCGAGCCGCGAGGGGGGTATCGGGCTCCGTCGATGACACCTGGACACTGCGCCGGGCGACGAGCGGCGTCAGTGAGAGGGGGAGAAGGCGATGCAGGTCACGCGGGGACTGTGGGCGAACGGGGACGACCACAGGATCGAGGAGAGGGCGACGAGCACAGCGCACATCACACTGTTACTTTGGCCGGACCGTGCCCGTGCTCCCTGCGGCGAGCTCCAGCGTCGGCGAGTGCCAGGAGGAGTTAATGGAGTTGGGACGAAGATGGTGGCGGGGTTTGGCGCGCTATGGCAGTCGGGGAAGCGAGCACGTGCGAAATAGAGCGCTCGGCGGCACTCAGAGCGCGTCGACACGTAGGCTGGCATCGTGTACACGCGTGGTCACCACGTGAACTTTGCCCCCAGGCCGACCTGCGTCCAAAGATCATGTCTGGCTTGTTGTTCGTGGTAGTTTTGAAGATTACCACGATTTGGTTAGGACCGAGACGCAGTAAAAAAGATTTCAGAAGCCAGCTAAGTTTCTGGACAGTAAGTTTGTGAGTTTACTGAGGTCAAGTAAATGGTAGTTGATGTAGAAACTACCATTTCTGTCGAGAACAGAAAATATTTTCTGTAGCAAAAATATTCCAAAAAGTGGTGCAATATTTTTGCTTAGGAAGGTGTCCTAGGGTTCAAAGAATATTTGTGAATTTTCTCATATTTTTGTGGGCAAGGAAAATTGGGGTTGCTTTGGAGCACATTGAGCTACCTAGGGTTGTAGAGATGAAAAATATTCCAACTATTATTTTAGGGTGAACCAGAGAGGAAATGATGATTTGATATGGAGATGAGGCACTAGGGTGAAAGCCAAGGGTACCCAAGTGTTTAAGTCCACATGAAAAGATTCAAAAATTTCAAGTTTCAAAATCAATCCAAATGAAACTAAGGCAAATGAAAGAGGGCAAAACTCAGGCTGTCACAAACCTCCCCCACTTAGAATGAATTTCGTCCTTGAGATTCGGTTGCCTGGGAAAACCATTCTAGATAATGTGTCGTTAGGAATTCTTCCCGTTCCCAGGTTGATTCTGACTCGGTGTGATGCTCCCACTGGACTTTGTAGAACTTCCTCACTTTACTACGAGTGATCCTTTCCATCTGATCCAAAGTTTTGAACGGCCTCTCTTCGTATGTTAAATCATTTGCCAACTCTATTTTGGCCATAGCACTCCTTTTCTCAGGCGGCGATATGCATCGCCTCGACATGAAACACGTACTGCACGTCGGACAATTATGGGGGTAGTTCCAACTGATAAGCGACAGTACCCACTCGAGACATAACTGGAAATGGGCTAATAAACCTAGGTGCCAACTTTCCACGAGTCTAGAATCCCTTGACTCCTTTCATAGGAGTGACTCGGAAGTATACGTGTTCTCCGGGTTCAAAACTGATTTGTCTGTGTTTTGCATCATAATAACTCTTCTGTCGAGATTTGGCCAATTGCAATCTGTCTCTGATCTCCTTAACTTGTTTCTCAGCTTCCATGATGAGATATGTTTCGAAGATACAGCTATCTCCAGTTTGAGACCAATTTAAAGGAGTGCGGCACTTACGGCCATACAAAGCCTCCTATAGTGACATCTTTAGGGCCAGTTCTTTTGCTAGCTTTTTTGGGCTTCCAGAATAAGCTGCCCCCAACCCAGCTTATTCTAGAAGCCCAATCTTTTTCTTTTAGAAGCCTACTAATGGAGTCTTAACTACTAGGCTTCTAAAAAAATAATTTGGTTTGGGCTTCTAGAATAAGCTGGGTAGGGGGTAGCTTATTTCAGCTTATTCTAGAAGCTAGCAAAAGAACTGGCCCTTAGACTGGTTTGGAAGCTGTTGTTGTAAGAGAACTCGGCATATGGTAGACAATCTTCCCACTTAGATCCTTGGGCCAAAACGCAGGCTCGTAGCATATCTTCGAGTATTTGGTTTACCCGCTCTTTCTGTCCATCGGTCTGAGGATGATAAGCGGTATTGTATTTCAGTGTTGTCCCCAAGGCTTGATGGAGACGTGACCAAAAAGCGGAGGTAAAGAGTGAACCTCGGCCGGAAGTGATGGTTCGAGGTACTCCATGTAGACTAACTATTCTGGATACGTACAACTGTGCAAGTTGATCTGCTCGATATGTGGTTCTGATCGGGATAAAGTGAGCTACCTTGGTTAAGGTGTCCACTATGACCCATATTGCATCATTGCCTCGCTGAGTCCTAGGTAGTCCTGTGATGAAATCCATGCAGACGTCATCCCATTTCCATTGCGAAACTGCCAGCGGTTGGAGAAGTCCGGCTGGCTTCTGATGTCCTGCCTTCACCTTGTTGCATATGTCGAAACAGGCCACAATATAGGCAATGTCTTTCTTCATTCCATCCTACCAGTATATTTGTCGAATGTCTTCATACATTTTCGTACCTCTAGGGTGAACAGAATACGAGAATTCATGTTCTTTGGACAGGATTTTCTTCTTTTAGTCCTATTGATTGGGTACACAAACTATTCCACGGAATTGGAGAGTACCAAATTGATCCCTTGAGAAATCCGAGGTACGTCCTGCTACCATATTCTTGGCATGAATCTACAGGACAGTGTCATCTGGCTGGGCCTTGCGGATCTCTTCCTCAAGCGTGGGGGTAACTTCCAAAATATTAGCGAGACCATCATCAACTTTGATCAGGTTGAGTTGAGTAATCTCCTCTTCAAGTTTAGGGGGCAAGAATTGCAATATGGCATTTAGGCTGACAGGCTTTCGACTGAGTGCATCGGCAACCACGTTGGCTTTACCTGGGTGGTAATTTATTCCAAGATCATAATCCTTGACCAACTCAAGCCACGTTTGTTGATAGAGATTTAAATCTGGCTGAGTAAATATATACTTGAGACTTTTGTGATCGGTAAAAATTTGGCACCTCTTCACGATGAGGTAGTGTCTCCATATTTTTAGAGCATGAACCACCGCGGCAATTCCAGATCATGAGTAGGGTAATTTCCCTCGTGTGGTCATAACTGTCGCGATGCATATGCTACTACCTTGTCGTCTTGCATAAGTACGCATCCAAGTCCTGGTATGGAGGCGTCCCAGTACACATCAAAACTGCGGTAGATATCTGGAAGAGTCAATACGGGTGCGGTCGTCAGTCGTATCTTTAGCTCGTTGAAAGTTTTCTCACAGGCTTCAGTCCATTCAAACTTCTTATCCTTTTTGAGCAGCTCAGTCATGGGTTTAGCAATCTTGGAGAACCCTTCAATGAAGCGACGGTAATATCCGGCTAGTCCAAGGAAACTCCGGATCTATGATACTATTGTTGGTGGCAACCAATTGAGCACATCCTTTACTTGGCTTGGGTCCATGGCTATACCCTTGGTGGATAGCACATGTCCAAGAAACCCAATCTGCTTGAGCCAAAACTCACATTTACTGAATTTGGCGTATAGCTGATGGTCGCGGAGTCGTTGTGGCACTACTTGGAGGATTTCTCTGTGAACCCCTTCACTTTTTGAGTATATAAGTATGTCAACGATAAAGACTACCACAAACTTATCGAGGAAGTCCATGAATACTTTGTTCATCATATGCATGAAGAAAGCAGGGGCATTGGTGAGACCAAAGGACATAACTATATATTCATAAACAATGTATCGAGTGGTGAATGCTGTCTTAGGAATATCTTCCTTTTTAATCTTGAGCTGATGGTATCCTGTCTGTAAATCAATCTTGGAGAATACATTGGCCCCACTGAGCTGATCAAACAAGTAATCAATTCTTGGCAGCGGATATTTATTTTTGATGGTGACATCATTCAGCTGACGGTAATCAACACACACGCGGAGGCTGCCATCCTTCTTGCAAACGAAGATAGCAGGTGATCCCCATGGTGAAGAGCTGGAACGGATATATCCTTTCTGGATCATTTCATCGAGTTGTTTCTTTAGTTCCACTAATTCTGATGAGGGCATCTGGTAATATTTTCTGTATAACGGTGCGGTTCCGGGTACAAGATCTATTGCAAACTCAAGCTCTCGATCAGGTGGCATGCCTGGCAGTTCTTCTGGAAATACATCAGGAAATTCAATGACCACAGGAATTAATTCCAACTCAGCCACAGCGGTGAAGACCATTCCTTTCTTGGGTATGCTTCTACGAGAATAGAATTTGGTAGTCTGCCCCCTCTGACTGGTCTGAGTGACTTCTTGGGTCGCGCAATTTATGCATACTTGATATTGGGTCAACCAATTCATACCCAAAATAACATCCAACTGTACCGACTCAGTGAGTATCAAGGAAGTTGGAAAGCAGACCCCATTGATATTGATTTCCAAATCACGACAGACCAGATTACTCTTGATTGAGGATCTCGGGGTTTGTACCAGCATATTCTTGCCCAAAAGCGAACAAGGAAATTTGTTTTGGGCAACAAAACTCCGAGAAATAAAAGAGTGGGAAGCCCAGAGTCAAATAAAATTATGACAGGTATGCTATTAACAGAAAACATACCAATGACTACTTCGGGGTTTTCTTGCGCTTCATCTGCGAAGAGGTGATGAACGTGCCTAGCGATGTTTTGCTGGTTCGGGTATGACCCCATAAAGTTGACTTGTGGCCCGAATAGGGCATTCGCCCTGCTGTTCTTGGGGAACTGTCTGGCATAATGTCCATTTTGCCCACAACTGAAGCAAGAAATGTTGTGGTGACGCTCCTCGTGCACTGGGTTGGTCAAGACATGCTTGGCTTGGGTGGTGGTCTTGTTAACAATTTGTTGCCAATTGGGCTTGTATGATACCTGAGTCTGCTGCCAGGTTCGAGCCTTTTGCACTGGTTGCCCTTCGTTCCTTGGTTCAAGCTCGCGCTTGTGATCGTTATTAGAAGGCCTATTGTCTGGCACGAGCTTGTGCTCCCTTTCAGTAATGAAAGATTTGTTTGTAACACCCCAAAAATTTAGCAATGTTTTATTAATTAAAATTTTGCCAGTTAATTAAAATTTTGCCTTTTTCTGAATGATTCTTTGGACTCCAGAACCATTATTGTTCTGTTATGTTGGAGTTTTTACCCCTAGTGAAAACTTTCCAGCTAATATTAGATCCTCTTATGCACCCATTAAAAACTTTGCTTATATCAGCAGTATTAATTATATAATTGTCTCCCTAAAATTTTCTTCCCTATATAAATGGTTGCCCCTAGTTTTAAGGCCTCTTTTGAACTGCAAACACTTGATAAATTTATTTAAGATTTCAACCAAAAATTGGAGATGTCTAGTAATGCTATTAGATCACTTTTATGCAAGAATATAATTATTTCATTTAATATTTTGAGCTCCACAGCATGTTTGCCAATCTGGTTCAGTAGGCCAAATTGCACTACAACCCCTTTTAAATATTCCTTTTATGCTTCCACCAAAATTATGGGATGTTCATAGGAGTATGTTAATCATCTTTATGCAAAAACCCAATTAGGTCCTTTGGAAAAATTGAGTGAACCAACCTCTCTTCCATTCTGGCCTAGTTTGGTATTTTGCACTGCAACCCTAGTTTATTTTGCTCCAGTGCTATTGAGCTTCCTCATGATTATAGTCTTTCTTGCAAAACCCTTAAGTCCAGAAGAGTGGGCCTATTGGGATATATTTTGGGCATGAAACAATGCTCTGCATTTTCTGTCCATAACTGGAGATTTGCAAAACTTGCACTAACAAGTTTCTGGTTTTGCCCATATAGCCTCACCATCATCTCTTTCACCTAAGGAGGCTATGATCTGGAGAGTTTGACCACCAGTGGAGATGCCCCTATGCCCATAGCATTCTGTCGAGCATCTTGTGTGCATGACCAGTGTTGGCATAGTTCTTAGTTCACATGGTGGACTTGAACCCCTGACCTAGCAGCCATGTCAACTAACCTCCTAGCAAACTCTAGCCTAAGGCTGCTGAGTTGCCTTGGCATCCACGCAGGTTTGGCCGCCCTGGCATTTCGTCGAGCACCTGCCGTGCGTGCACAGAGCGCGGCGAGAGCGTGCATTTTGCACGTGTCGCGCCCGAGCCGCCGCGTCCCTGGCATGTCTCCCCTATTCTTATCCAGACCACTGCAGCCTGCCGCGTCGAGCCAAGCCGCTGCCCGCACTCTCCCCCACCGAAGAGACAGCTCTGGAGCCTCACAGTGCCGCCGTCAGGTCGGCCGCGGCAGCGAGCGGGCGGCCACAGCAACTCCTGCCGTGGGCAGCGCCGCCCAAGCCTCCATCACTCGCCACCTGCCCCCTTGAGCAGCACCAGATCATCCACAAGTTCGTCCCCCAGCTCCCGTCGTCGCCACGTCGCCCTGAGCTACAGAATGGCGGTCGCTAGCGATCTTATCCACGGCCGCCGCGAAACCGCAATCGCCTGCCTATTTAAGGGCGCCCCGATCCTCTCCGCAACCTCAGACAACCAATAGCTACCTCGCGGAGCACCCCGAAGCAGCAAATCGACCAGGGGATGTCTTCTTCCCCAACTCCGGCGAGTACAGCCGCCGCCGCCCTCCAGTCCATTACGTCGCAACCCAAGCCCCTTCCGCCCAGCCACCACCATCATTCGACTCCCTATGCTCTTGCGGAGCCGCCCTTCATCTCAAACGAGCTCGGGAACCACCATAGGGCGAAACCCCCAAACCCCCCGAGGCCACCGTCCGCCGCGAGGCTCATCACCGTCTCTTTCCTCCACCTCCGTCGACCACACGGCCACCGGGAGGACCGCACCAACCCCGCGGATCCATCCCTGCATTCGAACGCCCTCGAGGAGCCGCCGTTCGCCGGCAACGATCACCGGGGCTCCGTCCCCGTCGGGCGAAGGAGGAAGAAGGCAGGTAGACCAGTCAAATATGACAGGTGGGCCCGCAGGTCCCACCGTCAGCCCCTCACGTCCCCGCCCACTGGTTTAAGTGGAGGCGCATTCCCCGAAGTACGTCTTCTCTTCTCTGAAAACGTCTTCTGAGCCGATTTGTTTTCCTTTTTCTGGTTTTTATTAAAACCAGAGTTGACTGAACTTTGACTGACAATATCTTTTAATATATAAATCCAAATGACTTGATTCTTTTTCTGTTGGTTCCCAAATATTGTCTAGTTTATTTCCATATTTATATGATAATTTTCGAGACAACTTTTTTGGGCTGTTCTAAGTCTATGTATTGATTTCCTTTTATTCCTTTTAGGATTTTTGAAGAGGGAGAAAACTTCAAAAATTCTTGGAATGCTTTTCTCCTCCCATCTACTTGAAGGTAAGCATCTTGAACCCCGTGATGATACACTTTGTGTGTTGTTTGCTATAACTCAAGAACTCCATTGATATGCCAAAATGGAGCAAATCATTATTTCATGTAGAACTCTTACTCTTGCATATCTACTTGTGGTGAAAGATCTTTTCTGTTATGTTTGTGATATTGGTGGTAGTAACCACTTCTCATGCCTCATATGCCTGACGATAGTTCGGACGGAGTTCGAAGGAAAGTTGTGTTCCGGTGAGCACAGCTAAGTGACTGACATCTCGTGGTGACGAACGATGTGCAGTAAGGCAGGATGAAGCATGAGGGGTGGTGACCCTGTCAGAGAGCGGTGTCAAGTGATACGACACTAACCATATAGTAAAGCTGAAATGTAATGCCCAGGATGGGACTATACCTCCTACGTGTCGAGGCACGACTTAAAGGTATAAGCCCATCCTAGAATGATCTCAAGTTTGGTATCTTTGCACGACTCATGTAAAAGAGGGATTAAATTGCAAAAGAAGATAGTTGGCTTACACTCGCCACTTCACACAATACGTTACATAAGCAAAACATCATTCAAAACATCACAACCCGACTACGGGCGAAGATCCAAAAGAAAAGATACCAAAACAACATAAAGCCACAGGTCAGGATCGAATCCTAGTAGAAACCACTACTGATCGTCGAAACGTCACGAGCAAACAGCTACTCTCTTCATCGAGCTCCCAGAGAAGTACTTGAACCAGCTCCTGCTTCAAACTCGGCTGAACCTGCATCTGGTGTTGTAGTAACTGTGAGTCACGAGGACTCAGCAATCCCATAACCATGGTTATCAAGACTAGCAAAGCTTTATGGGTAGGAAAAAGGATAGTGGTGAGGTTGCAGCAGCGGCTAAGCATAATATGGTGGCTAACTTACGAGTACCAGAATAAGATGAGCTTCTACGCAAACGGTCGCAAAAGAAGTGACCGCTAAAGATCCTGAACTACATACGAGTCAAACATAACCCCACCGTGTTCTCTTCTCAAAGTGAAAAGAGACAGTCACGGTTACTCACACAGTTGTGCGTTTTACTTCAGATCCTGTGTCAAGTTTTCTACAACCGGACATTAACAAATTCCAATCTGCCACATAACCACGGGCATGGCTTTCGAAAGATCATAACCCTGCAGGGGTGTTCCAACTTAGCCCATCACAAGCTCTCACGATTAGCTGCAGTGATAAATATAATATCATCACTCCTTATCTTAGGGAAATCCGATCAGGCTCGGCATCCCGGTAGCACAAGACATTTCGACAATGGTAAAACAAGTCCAGCAAGACCTCCCGGCGTGCCGACACCCTGATAGTAGCCGCGCGTATCTCGTCTCAGGCCACGACCGGATGGGTGAAGCTACGGGAGCCAAACCTTGAGTTTCCCCGTGGTGGCCCCGCAGGCTCCCCGTTTGGGACCAACACCATCAGCACTGGCCCCCCCTGTAATGTAGAATTAAGAACCCGAGGGTGTGACCCCCTATGCAAATTTAATTATTAATTAAGTTGTTATTATGAGAAAATTAAAACCAATGTTGGGCCTTGCTGGAGGAGTTTTATTCAAAGTCGAACTATCAAGGGGTCCCCATCCACCCATCGTGTAAGGAACGCGAAATCAAGGAATACAATGCCGGTTTATCGGCGCCTAAGGTGGCATGAGTGGAACAAAACACCGAGCAAAAGGCCAAGCCTTCCACCCATGCCCAGTATATAGGTGTGTTAATAATAATAATAATAGATATTGTGATAGAACAACAACATGTTCCCTCCTGGAACGAACTTCATCTTCACATGCAACTAACAACGCTATAAGAGGGGCTGAGCAAGCGGGTAACATAGCCAAACAGTGGTTTGCTAGGAAGGTGTCAAGGTTAGAGGTTTCATGGCAACAAGGAGAGGGCTGACAATAAAATGGGTAGCGCGACATGTAACGATAGCATCGAGACAACTAAGCATGGCAATGGTAGTAAAGGTATCCAAGGGTATGATCATCTTGCCTAGGATTCCGCAAGGAAGAAGAACGGTTCCATGAAGTAGACGGAGCAACATAGACGAGAGAATCCTCACAACTCCGGAACGAAACCGAAGCTAACAAGAGAAGCAACCGGAAAGAAGCAAACAACACGGTAAACACACAATCATTAACATGGCATACGATGCACATCCAAGTATGATGCATGTCCGGTTTAAAATATGCATGGCATGGCAAAGTGCACAAACAACACTACAAGTTAAGTGGAGCTCAATATGCAACGAGTTGCATATTGACGAAACTCCACATTTTATTTATTTAGTTGACTCTCGTTATTTACAAGACAAGATTAAATGTTTGTTAACATGGCAAGAGGTGAAGCAATAATAAAACTACACTATTAAGGCATTTTAAATGAGGCCGGAAATAACAACAACAAATTCCGGAAAATCCCCATGAGCATGTTTAGTAATTATAAGCAAACAACAATTAAACATTTGAAGGTTGTTAACATGATGCGGATGACATGATCAAGTTATGCAATTTTATTAAAAGTTGACATGAAGAGATAAGAAAATGATAAGGAGTATTTGTCACCGTGGTGGAAGTAAAGGGTGCCACGGCAACGATCCAAAAATGATGCAACGGCAACATCTCGGTTCCGTAACTCGTTGAGAGTCTGGAGCAAAAGCAAAGGTGGAGTGAGCGAGCGGATCAAGATGAAAGGTGGGGTGATCCCGTCACTTGGTTCCCACGGGTCGGCGACGAGGCAACCGAGGAACATGACAAAAGGACGAAAACGGGCATGATGCTCACTAGGAAAGAAACATCTCATACAACACATGCATGTCACGGGTCATCGTCTCGGGGTTATACCTTTGAAACACTCGTTCTTGGAGGGGTTCGAGGTCGTAGAGGAAGTAGTTGTTCTCGTTCGTAGTCGTACACGGGGCAACGGTAGTGGAAGTAGACGTTCCGTTCGGAGAGGAACTAGTTGTACTCGTTTCTTCACCGAAGGTAGTCGTACACGGGGCGACGGTAGTGGTACTCGGTTCGTCGGCGACGGTCGTTGTACACATTCCGTAGAGGTACTTGTGGGTTCCGATGGCTCCGGGCGTCGGTAGTGGTACTTGTTCACGAAGTCATTCTCGTTCGTAGATGTTCACATCTCCGAAGGGGTACTTGTCATCGTGGTACTTGTCGGTCCGGTCTTTGAGACGAAGGGGTACTTGGCGTCGGTCTCGTACACGGTTCGTAGACGTTCGGGTTTTTCGTAGATGTACTTGAAGCAACACCGGGTGTAGTCGTACATGGGTCTTGGTCTCGCGTCGATCTTGCCAAAAACCTGCTGGACCAAAGCAACAACACGAAGCTGACGGAAAAACACAGCAGCAGTAGGTCTTGGCGCTCGTTGAGTAGCAGCAGGACGAAGTGGAGGCAGGGCCTCGGGCGCTCGGAGCAGAGGATGCAGGGCCAGGGGCGAGGAGGCGGGGCCTGGTCGCGGTACTGGAGGGGACGAGGGTGCGGCCCCAGGCCGAGGCAGGGCGCAGGGGAGAGCGATGGAGAGGGCGCCCTGGCGCGGAGCTGGTGTGGAGGAGGCAGGCCGTGGGGAGGGAGAGATGCGGCTCCGGCGGCCTGCTCGCGGGCGCACTGGAGTGCTGCTGGCGCGAAGGAGGGAGCCTGGCCGCGGGCTGCTTGAGGGTGGCGACCGGCGGCTGCTGGCGATGGAGTGCGGGATAGGAGGCAGCAGGGAACGGCAAGGGGGTCGGGCTGGAGGCCCGATGGCAAGGGAGGCCGGGGCTTATGGCGCGAAGGGAAGGAAAGGGAGAGGGCGAGAGGAGCGCGTGGGATTAGGACGAAGGGAGAGTGCGGTGCGGTCGAGCGAGCGAAGCTGGCGACGGGGTGGGAGAGCGATGGGAGGAGCTGAGATGCGGTGCGGTGCGGGCTAGGGTTCGGCCTGGAGATGGGCCAAAGGAGGCCGGCTGGGCCTTGGCCAGGTGGGAAGGCCGGCTGGGAGGAGATGGACTTGAGGCTGGGAAAGCTGCTGGGCTACTGCGGCTGGGCTGCCGGCTGCTCTTTTTATTTTTTTTATTTCTTTAGCAGAAATAAAAATAGAGAGAGAACAACACCAAAAAGAAAAGAGGTCAAGAAGAAGAAAAATAAATGATGGAACATTTTTGTAAGGCTTTACGGGATATTACCAACCCAACAAAAATAGTTCCAACAAAATAGGGAAGTGCAAACTAAAATGATTAGCTTGCCTTAAGGAGTTTGAACGGAGTCTAGACTTTAGGAGGAGCCTCGATACAACGGAAAAAGAAATATAGGGAGGTTTGACGGTGAAATTTACATTAAAGAGGCATGGGGAAAAGTATGCAAGTGTGTTGTGGTTAATTCAACACAAATGGAATATTCATTATACCTCCCTAATAATATTGAGAGACTTTTATATGTTATAAAGAGAAGTCACACTTCCCTCGATTTAAATGGACCGAAGGTCCACACGATTTATTTAGGTTGAGATGCAAAGATTAATGACATGATGGCATGATGACATGATGCAATGCAAAATAACTAACACAAGCACAAAGAACACACGGGAGAACCCGGAACATCTGGAATCTTCTGGAATTATCCGAGACGTCGGTCTTCGGGCGTCGCATGAAACCTCCAGAGTCGACCATAGATCGAGTCCTGTTCCAGTAACCCCCATACTTGTTTCGTGCTACCACGGGTCCCTTCTACAGGTAGGGTGCGGTTCAGTAAAGTTGTCGATCCCTGTTCTATCACACATCGTACAGAGAGGCCACGGTGGAAGATATCGGCTGCATCCGGTAGGCAGGCCACCTGGTCCGGGAGCATGGGTGTTTCGGTTGGAGCCGAAGGGGATAGCTTCCCCGGTTTTCGCGCGCATTATAAATTGGTGTGATCCCATGCTAGTCGAGGTTGTAGCCTCCCAACTAAAAGTTTGGCTTAACTAGTGTCGTGGGTGATTCCAGACACCGGTAAGTTGGGCTGGTGTGTACAGGCAGGTGTGTCTTCAAATTAAAAGACCGTAGACGGAATTAGTCCAGAGGGACTATAGGAAATCCGTTATTCGTGGGTAAGGAGTACACCCTCTGCAGAGATATAAAACCTATTCGAATAGCCGTGTCCATGGTTAAGGACTACAGTCTGGGATGGGTCGAGTGTCGGTCTTAGTGTCGGTCTTCGGAGGAGAAACTATTAAGCCAGAATATTAATTATGACCTAAGACAGGTGGTGACTATGATTCCTTATTATGGACTAATCATTCGTGTTCTTTGGTTCAATGAATATCATTGGGACGGTTCTACCTCCGGGATATTTTCTGTCTTTCTTTTTATCTACAAGCCCTTTATGTGATGTCGCTCAGACGTCCGACTATGGCATTTCGTTATTTACTTTTCTTTATAAGCCCTTTATGTGATGTCGCTCAGACGTCCGACTGTGGCATTCTTTTTATAAGCCCTTTATGTGATGTCGCTCAGACGTCCGACTGTGGCATTCTTTTTAAGCCCTTTATGTGATGTCGCTTAGACGTCCGACTGTGGCATTCTTTTTATTTATAAGCCCTTTATGTGATGTCCCTCAGACGTCCGACTGTGGCATTCTTTTTATTTACAAGCCCTTTATGTGATGTCGCTCAGACGTCCGACTGTGGCATTCTTGTCTTTTATTTCTCCCATAAGCCCTTTATGTGGTGTCGTTCAGACGCCCGACTGTGGCATGCTTGTTGTTTATTTTTATTACTATTCTCTGATTGCATATACCTTTTTACTCGGATGCCCTGCTTGCAATTATGGACTGTCATATCATTATTATCATAGTGAACATAATTTATCCTCGAGCTTGTTTATGTCTCACCCATACTCATAATGTTTGCGAGTACATTCGAAGTACTCACTGGCTTGTCCCTGGCTATTGTCTTGGCCAGATTCCTTGCATGGAAAGGAACAATGCGATGACAGCCCCGGAGCCTACACTAGTGGAGTTAGCAGCCTCGCGAAGATAGGAGTTATCCCGGTCAGCCGTTCCTGTGGGAAATGGAGTCCCATAGTCACCGATGATCCACAAACCGCTTCCGCCATCAATCACTAGAAACTTTATTTTGTACTCACGGGCCAGAATGGTCTTGTGCTACATATCTTGTATTTTGCTTGGAGTTTCTGTATCAAGTTGGTGCCTCATCAGCTAACAGTAATCCTGGGGCTGGTGAGCACAAGGTCCGCTTTTGGGAAATTGATATCCCGAAAACCCGGTCCTGACAACCTTGGTATCAGAGCCAGGCTGACCGTTGGCTAATCCTATCTTAGCCAGGTCCAAAAACCTAGGTTAACCACCACACCAGACCATATCCCAAACCCCAGCCAAGCTTCCCGCGTAACATACCCACACAGTGGACCGACGCCTTTGGTAGCCGGTGCCCAACCTATCAGCCTAGCTTATCGATCACGCGCCAGTGACCGACACCTAAACAGTTCCTTCCGCAAGCGTGCGAAGGAAGACTCCGTCCTTCCCTATAAATAGGGCACGCTAGCCCCCAAAGCCCAACGCCACACAGCCTCTACACTCATACCGAGCTAAAATGCCAGGACCCGTCGTCCACAATGAAACCACAACAACCAATCTTGGAGGTTTTGTGACTGTGCTCGCAAACCTCACCCGTCGTGCCTTTGCGATGGAAGAGCCCCCAGAATATGTTGTGTACCAAGACTCCATGGGCGGTGAAAGCCGTCAATTCTGGGCCACTGTGCACATCTACAGTAGGGGTCTATCACCAAAGCGCCCCTACAGGTTCACCGGAAGGACAACTTCCTTTGAGCCGCAAGCTATCCAACTAGCCGCTCGGGAGGCTATAGTTCAACTCAGGCACCTGTCGCCCAGAGTTATCTGTCGCTCATTCTACTACTATCCCCGTCGTAACGGGTATAGTAGGCCTCCCCGAGTTGCGAGCGGAGACCACGAGATGGATCCTGCATTATTGCATCTGGTACGCTATGTTAGTGTACTCGAGGAACTGTTCGATCAATTCACTCTTGATCTGATCGCAGCTCTTGGAGAACTGCTTCGTCGAGCCCCAGCAAGAGGACGAGATGAGTCCGGCACCGACAACCCAGTCGTGTTGTTCGGACAACCAATCGAATTCCCAAGGCCTGCCGCGGTCATTGACCAGAATGCCTTGGTGTCTCCAGAAGTGATGCGTCGCCTGTTTGGCGCACGCTCCAATGGGATTGTAGCCAACAATCCTCGCGAGGGACATCATCACTGCCCCGACCCTGCACCTCCTCAGCCACTGCCAGCCAATCCCAATGATGAAGCTCCCGGAGAAGCTTCAGCATCCACAAGGCAAGGCCGCCTGGATATAAACGAAGTTGATTAGATCACCCGATTAGTGCCAAGCCTTTTCTAGTCCACACCCCGTGGCATTGTAACCTGTATACCGGCATGTAAATACAGTTTACTTTTGAACCCTTGTAGCGCTCGTGCACCATTGTGTTAGTATGCGAACCACTTTATTCTTTTCTCAGGTGTAACTCCCAGAGCACCTCACCGACAACCCCTACAGCGAATACGTCTTTTTACAAGACGTGAGTACCTGTAGCTTTGACCCCGACCTCGTAAAGCGAAACCAGCGATATAGATGCCCTCAGCATAACCCTATAAACTAGCCAGGCTGCTATATATAGGCCACACCGTGAACTTGGCAAGTATCCCTCGCCCGGTGCTCTCCTCTCACAGCCTTTTCCTTCACCGTGCCGATCCGTAGTATTTACCTGAGAACCCCTGAGCCATTCCCGGGTAGTTTCGTGAAGATATTTGGGATTTTACCTGCAGTACCATGAGTGCTACCCGTCCACCCCAGTACGAGCTGCTCAAATCAAGGATTACACCATCCACCTCAAAATATTGGGCAGTGGTACACATTGCAACCGCAAACCCAAACCAAGACCCCACAGAGGTTTCCTTCATGGGGAAATCCATGCCAACTCCCCAGATGGCCATAGAGGCTGCCGCTTGTGAAGCGCTTGCTCGCCTTCGATTCGCGGTGCCCTACGCCAGCGAGCGAGGATATTACTACTTTCAAAGCCGCACAGCACCCGGAGAAGCAGCATCTTTTCCTGGTGGGCGTATTGAGATAGACCCAGTGCTAGCCAACTTTACGCAGTTTGTCATCGCGCAAGAGCGTTTGAACCAGCGGATAATGGGTTATCTCCAGAGCCTCGACGATTTAAATCCTCGGATCGCCATCGGAGACCACTGAGGCCCAGGCAGGAGAAGCACATTCACCGACTGGTCAACCCACTCCCACCGATAGAAGAAGAGTGTCCCCCGGCACCAGAGACCTTTTCCCAGGACCCTGTTCATTTACCATTTATATTTTGGACGTAACTGCCACGCGGGTGTACCCGTATCTTTTTATGAGAACTGTGTGTCGCATCGTGTGTTAAATAAATCTTTCTTGTGTTGTTGCATCTTGCCCATCTGCATAACTTATATATTTTATCTCGCAACACCACAACAGCAATAATACAACTCCGGCCACTCCACACAGTGCACTAAGTTGCTAGTCCACCTACACCTGCTTCATCAACCACCTCCTTGCACACCACCGTTTCTTGAGAAGAAACTCGTGGAAATTTATTTAAGCACAAAATGCCTACCGCACGCTAATAACCATTTGGCACCTAACATTCTCACCTAATCCCCGTGATCGCCACCGCCGCGGAGAGCTAGCACTCGAGCCGCCGCATCACGATGATCGTCGAGGATCATCGCACACAGGAGAGCAGATACCCCCAGCTATGCCGCCAACCCCACGCACACGAGGACCATGCACCAGTCCGACATCACCTCTGCCATTAAGCCTCGACCCGAGCCCCTGCAAACACAAATGGAGGCGAGGGAAGGAGAAGGAGAGAGGCCAGGTGTGAGGAGGAAGAAGTAGCACCTCGGCCGTTTTATACCTCGAGATAGGTGTACGGTGGGCGGAGTCCACCAGCGCCGCTCGTCGCTCGACCGCCGGTGTTCGGAGGTGAATCCGCGAGCAGTGCCGACAGCACGCTGGCCCGCGAGGTGAGTGCACGCTGCACCGGCAGCTAGCACGCCGCGCACTATGGCAGTACGACCTAGATGCCCTACGAGCTAGCCATCGCCGGTGGAGAAAGTGCGGGAAAGCATGCGGGAGAGAGGAGAAGAGAGAACCGGAGGTAGAAGAAGAGACTGACAGTGGGTCCAGGCCCCACCTGTCAGCTAGTGAGAGCACTGTGCTCTCGGGTCCAACCAGCGTATTTGTAAATTTAGAAAATGCCATTTCTAAATTTACTATGTCCAAGAGTAGAAATATCTCGTTTTCCACGACAGTAGATTTTTCTTTTCCCGTGCCACGCCAGTGTTTAACACTGCAGTATACATCACTGTTTACTCATACACTATAGTAGCTTTTATTTGCATTATTAGAGCAGTAAGAAATTTTTTTGGTAGTATCTTTTTGTAGCGGTAGTAGACATTATGGCAACCCTTAACAAATCTCGAGGACGAGATTTTTCTTAAGGGGGGTAGTGTTGTAACACCCCCAAAATTTAGCAATGTTTTATTAATTAAAATTTTGCCAGTTAATTAAAATTTTGCCTTTTTCTGAATGTTTCTTTGGACTCCAGAACCATTATTGTTCTGTTATGTTGGAGTTTTTACCCCTAGTGAAAACTTTCCAGCTAATATTAGATCCTCTTATGCACCCATTAAAAACTTTGCCTATATCAGCATGATTAATTATATAATTGTCTCCCTAAAATTTTCTTCCCTATATAAATGGTTGCCCCTAGTTTTAAGGCCTCTTTTGAATTGCAAACACTTGATAAATTTATTTAAGATTTCAACCAAAAATTGGAGATGTCTAGTAATGCTATTAGATCACTTTTATGCAAGAATATAATTATTTCATTTAATATTTTGAGCTCCACAGCATGTTTGCCAATCTGGTTCAGTAGGCCAAATTGCACTACAACCCCTTTTAAATATTCCTTTTATGCTTCCACCAAAATTATGGGATGTTCATAGGAGTATGTTAATCATCTTTATGCAAAAACCCAATTAGGTCCTTTGGAAAAATTGAGTGAACCAACCTCTCTTCCATTCTGGCCTAGTTTTTGCTCCAGTGCTATTGAGCTTCCTCATGCTTATAGTCTTTCTAGCAAAACCCTTAAGTCCAGAAGAGTGGGCCTATTGGGATATATTTTGGGCATGAAACAATGCTCTGCATTTTCTGTCCAGAACTGGAGATTTGTAAAACTTGCACTAACAAGTTTCTGGTTTTGCCCATATAGCCTCACCATCATCTCTTTCACCTAAGGAGGCTATGATCTGGAGAGTTTGACCACCAGTGGAGATGCCCCTATGCCCATAGCATTCCATCGAGCACCTTGTGTGCATGACTAGTGTTGGCATAGTTCTTAGTTCACATGGTGGACTTGAACCCCTGACCTAGCAGCAATGTCAACTAACCTCCTAGCTACCTCTAGCCTAAGGCTGCTGAGTTGCCTTGGCATCCACGTAGGTTTGGCCGCCCTGGCATTTCGTCGAGCACCTGCCGTGCGTGCACAGAGCGCGGCGAGAGAGCGCGTTTTGCATGTGCCGCGCCCGAGCCGCCGCGTCCCTGGCATGTCTCCCCCGTTCTTATCCAGACCACTGCAGCCTGCCGCGTCGAGCCAAGCCGCTGCCCGCACTCTCCCCCACCGCAGAGACAACTCTGGAGCCTCACAGTGCCGCCGTCAGGTCGGCCGCGGCAGCTAGCGGGCGGCCACAGCAACTCCTGCCGTGGGCAGCGCCGCCCAAGCCTCCAGCACTCGCCACCTACCCCCTTGAGCAGCACCAGATCATCCACAAGTTCGTCCCCTAGCTCCCGTCGTCGCCACGTCGCCCTGAGCTACAGAATGGCGGTCGCCGGTGATCTTATCCACGGCGTCGCGAAACCGCCATCGCCTGCCTATTTAAGGGCGCCCTGAGCATCTCCGCAACTTCAGACAGCCAATAGCTACCCTACGGAGGACCCCCGAAGCAGCAAATCGACCAGGGGATGTCTTCTTCCCCAACTCCGGCGAGTACAGCCGCCGCCGCCCTCCAGTCCAATAGGTCGCAACCCGAGCCCCTTCCGCCCAGCCAGCACCATCATTCGACTCCCTATGCTCTTGCGGAGCCGCCCTTCATCTCAAACGAGCTCGGGAACCACCATAGGGCGAAACCCCCAAACCCCCCGAGGCCACCGTCCGCCGCGAGGCTCGTTGCCGTCTCTTTCCTCGACCTCCGTCGACCACACGACCACCGGGAGGACCGCACAAACCCCGCGGATCCATCCCTGCATTCGAACGCCCTCGAGGAGCCACCGTTCGCCGGCGACGATCACCAGGGCTCCGTCCGCGTCGGGCGAAGGAGGAAGAAGGCGGGTAGACCAGTCAAATATGACAGGTGGGCCCGCAGGTCCCACCGTCAGCCCCTCACGTCCCCGCCCACTAGTTTAAGTGGAGGCGCATTCCCCGAAGTACGTCTTCTCTTCTCTGAAAATGTCTTCTGAGCCCATTCGTTTTCCTTTTTCTGGTTTTTATTAAAACCAGAGTTGACTGAACTTTGACTAACAATATCTTTTTATCTATAAATCCAAATGACTTGATTCTTTTTCTGTTGTTTCCCAAATATTGTCTAGTTTATTTTCATATTTATATGAAAATTTTCTAGACAACTTTTTTGGGCTGTTCTAAGTCTATGTAATGATTTCCTTTTATTCCTTTTAGGATTTTTGAAGAGGGAGAAAACTTCCAAAATTCTTGGAATGCTTTTCTCCACCCATCTACTTGAAGGCAAGCATCTTGAACCCCGTGATGATACACTTTGTGTGTTGTTTGCTATAACTCAAGAACTCCATTGATATGCCAAAATGGAGCAAATCATTATTTCTTGTAGATGTCTTACTCTTGCATATCTACTTGTGGTGAAAGATCTTTTCTGTTATGTTTGTGATATTGGTGGCAGTAACCACTTCTCATGCCTCATATGCCTGATGATAGTTTGGACGGAGTCCGAAGGAAAGTTGTGTTCCGGTGAGCACAGCTAAGTGACAGACATCTCGTGGTGACGAACGATGTGCAGTAAGGCAGGATGAAGCATGAGGGGTGGTGACCCTGTCAGAGAGCGGTGTCAAGCGATACGACACTAACCATATAGTAAAGCTGAAACCTCCCGAGTCGACCATAGATCGAGTCTTGTTCCAGTAACCCCCATACTTGTTTTGTGCTACCACGGGTCCCTGCTACAGGTAGGGTGCGGTTCAGTAAAGTTGTCGATCCCTGTTCTATCACACACCGTACAGAGAGGCCACGGTGGAAGATACCGGCTGCATCCGGTAGGCAGGCCACCTGGTCCAGGAGCATGGGTGTTTCGGTTGGAGTCGAAGGGGATAGCTTCCCCGGTTTTCACGCTCGTTATAAATTGTTGTGATCCCATGCTAGACGAGGTTGTAGCCTCCCCACTTAAAGTTTGGCTTAACTAGTGTCGTGGGTGATTCCAGACACCGGTAAGTTAGGGCTGGTGTGTACAGGCAGGTGTGTCTTCAAATTAAAAGACCGTAGACGGAATTAGTCCAGATGGACTATAGGAAATCCGTTATTCGTGGGTAAGGAGTACACCCTCTGCAGAGATATAAAACCTATTCGAATAGTCGTGTCCATGGTTAAGGACTACAGTCTGGGATGGGTCGAGTGTCGGTGTTAGTATCGGTCTTCGGAGGAGAAACTATTAAGCCAGAATATTAATTATGACCTAAGACAGGTGGTGACTGTGATTCATTATTATGGACTAATCATTCGTGTTCTTTGGTTCAATGAATATCCTTGGGACGGTTCTACCTCCCGGATATTTTCTGTCTTTCTTTTTATCTACAAGCCCTTTATGTGATGTCGCTCAGACGTCCGACTGTGGCATTTCGTTATTTACTTTTCTTTATAAGCCCTTTATGTGATGTCGCTCAGACGTCCGACTGCGGCATTCTTTTTAAGCCCTTTATGTGATGTCGCTTACACGTCTGACTGTTGCATTCTTTCTATTTATAAGCCCTTTATGTGATGTCGCTCAGACATCCGACTGTGGCATTCTTTTTATTTACAAGCCCTTTATGTGATGTCGCTCAGACGTCCGACTGTGGCATTCTTGTCTTTTATTTCTCCCATAAGCCCTTTCTGTGGTGTCGTTCAGACACCCGACTGTGGCATGCTTGTGGTTTATTTTTGTTACTATTCTCTGATTGCATATACCTTTTTACTCGGATGCCCTGCTTGCAATTATGGATTGTCATATCATTATTATCATAGTGACCAGAATTTATCCTCGAGCTTGTTTGTGTCTCACCCATACTCATAATGTTTGCGAGTGCATTCGAAGTACTCACTGGCTTGTCCCTGGCTATTGTCTTGGCCAGATTCCTTGCATGGAAAGGAACGATGCGATGACATCCCCAGAGCCTACACTAGTGGAGTTAGCAGCCTCGCGAAGATAGGAGTTATCCCGGTCAGTCGTTCCTGTGGGAAATGGAGTCCCATAGTCACCGATGATCCACAAACCGCTTCCGCCATCAATCACTAGAAACTTTATTTTGTACTCACAGGCCAGAATGGTCTTGTGCTACATATCTTGTATTTTTCTTGGAGTTTCTGTATCAAGTTGGTGCCTCATCAGCTAACAATAATCCTGGGGCTGGTGAGCACAAGGTCCGCTTTTGGGAAATTGATATCCCGAAAACCCGGTCCTGACAACCTTGGTATCAGAGCCAGGCTGACCGTTGACTAATCCTATCTTAGCCAGGTCCAAAAACCTAGGTTAACCACCACACCAGACCATATCCCAAACCCCAGCCAAGCTTCCCGCGTAAGATACCACACAGTGGACCGACACCATTGGTAGTCGGTGCCCAACCTATCAGCCTAGCTTATCGATCACGCGCCAGTGACCGACACCTAAACAGTTCCTTCCGCAAGTGTGCGAAGGAAGACTCCGTCCTTCCCTATAAATAGGGCACGCTAGCCCCCAAAACCCAACGCCACATAGCCTCTACACTCATACCGAGATAAAATGCCAGGACCCATCATCCACAATGAAACCACAGCAACCAACCTTGGAGGTTTTGTGACCGTTCTCGCAAACCTCACCCGTCGTGCCTTTGCGATGGAAGACCCCCCAGAATATGTTGTGTACCAAGACTCCATGGGCGGTGAAAGCCGTCAATTCTGGGCCAATGTGCACATCTACGGTAGGGGTCTATCACCAGAGCGCCCCTACAGGTTCACCGAAGGACAACTTCCTTTGAGCCGCAAGCTATCCAACTAGCCGCTCGGGAGGCTATAGTTCAACTCAAGCACCTGTCGCCCAGAGTTAACTGTCGCTCATTCTACTACTATCCCAGTCGTAACGGGTATAGTAGGCCTCCCCGAGTTGCGAGCGGAGACCACGAGACGGATCCTGCATTGTTGCATCTGGTATGCTATGTTAGTGTACTCAAGGAACTGTTCGAGCAAATCACTCTTGATCTGATCGCAGCTCGTGGAGAACTGCTTCGTCGAGCCCCAGCAAGAGGACAAGACGAGTCCGGCACCGACAACCCAGTCGTGTTGTTCGGACAACCAATCGAGTCCCCATGGCCTGCCGCGGTCATTGACCAGAATGCCTTGGTGTCTCCAGAAGTGATGCGTCGCCTGTTTGGCGCACGCTCCAACGGGATTGTAGCCAACAATCCTCGCGAGGGACATCATCACTTCCCCGACCCTGCAACTATATATATATATATGAATATAACCAACATGTCGTGCTCATGCTTTTGTGAAGGCAGTCCCTCGGACTGGCTTACCAACGATGTTCTTTCTTAGATCACTAACATACCAACTTCTCGGTCTCAATACGGATTACCCCGTGATCCTTCCGGCGATCACAACCATGACCAACCCTTGGTCTCAAACATCTCGATGGTCTTTCCACCATCTACGATAGTGCAAAGTTCATGACTTTGTGTGCAAAATTTTATTAAGTGTTGACCCATGGTGTGACCTACTTTCGAGCGTGTCCGTGACCGTGGACTCGGCTATTGATAGATTAATTACACTCTGCAGAGGTGGTGCACCGTACCCACACCACGAAACCCATGGCCTCGCACTCCCATTCCGGTGGACCAACGGCATTCCGACGAAACCCCTCCATTGCCATGACACTCTCTCGGCCACTCCGACTCACTCCCCATCGGGCTAGTCCTGGGTGGCCTCGTGTCTACCAAAGACAGAACGACCACCGTCGTGGCCAAACATAAACTATCCCAAACGGGGACACGGTACCATAATCTCAACAACGGGCACACAAGGTTATGTCTGCTTATCGGGCCAGGGTACGCACGCCCATAACCTTCCCTAGTTGGAGGCACCGACCAGAGGCATGACAACGAACCAAATAAAGGCCTTCCCATGAAAAGGCAAATGTGGTTGCACTGGGAAAAACTCTATTTAGTGGCACCATGACCCGGTCAACGATATATTCAAGTTGAGTTATTAGCATGTTCAAGTTAAAAAAATAACTGGTGTCATAAAATGACATGCAAATGCAACACAACATATGCATCATCATAAATAACTGGCTCAGCACTTCCACACTAAGCATAAACATCAACAACTTCTAATACTTCTCTGGTTAAGATTAAACCTCAATATAAACAGAATCTTTTCTAGCAAAATTTATCATATTTCTTATGCAAGAAAGTAACTCCAAATAATTACTTATATCCATAACCATATTAGTTCTTCTTAACCCAAACTTACTTCTAGTTACATAAACAACTTAATTAACTTCCAACTTTCTGTAAACTAAATATGTCAACTAAAACAAGCAACCAACAGAATAAAAATAATAAAAGTGATTTATATCCATGGATTAAATCATTCAGTCAAGTTCGAAAATCACAAATATTGCAATAGCAGCATGAAAATGTTGCTGTGGCTTGCCTTAGTGCATGTGAGGTTCACAAACCTCCTGGTGATCCTCAAGACATGCTTCACCTTCTGAAAATCTTTAAAAACACAAAAATAAAACTTCAAGAACTCTTCTGAAATTTACCAGAAAATCTACACAACACAGAAAACCTAATTTTGGTGTGCTGCAAGATTTCTTTGCAAAGAACACAATGCAAAAATAATCAATTCATTTGGACTTATGGTTAAAAAGTTATTGCTGTTTGAAGCTCTCCGGAATATATATGAATTTGAATTTAAACAAACAGACTGGGACGGGTGATGGCAAAGGCGTAAAGCCTCGGGGAGCCACCACTTGTACCGCTTCGCGCGTGCACAGAGTGGCTGATTAGCGAGCTCCGCCAGTCAGGTGAGGGGGAGAGGGCGAAGGAAACAGAGGCGGCCGCGGCTTCGCCGGAGCTCACGCCGGCGACGAGGGCTCCTTGGCCAAAACAAGAGGGAGGGATCTAGAGAGGGGATGGAGGTGCACCTACCCGTACCAATAGCGTAGCTAGGGGTGGTCGAAAGGCGTCGGAATAGTCCTCGCAAACGGAGGCAGAGAGAGGTGGTCGCCGTAGACGAAGACGACGACGAGAAGCAACGACTACAGGGGCTCCAACCAGGTGGAGCAGCACCAAGGGAGAGTGGCGGAGGCCCTGGAAGAATTGCCCAGGCCTGGGAGGCGCTGGAGCTACCGCGACGACCCGAGGGGATCGCCGACGAGCTCAAGCTAGGGGACGCCGGCCTGGGGCCTGCGGCCTGCCCGGCCGGGCTACGGTTTCCTACGTGGTTGTGGGGTGTGTGGGAGTGGAGGATGGTGCTCGAGGAGGCTGGGGGTGGCTCCATTTATAGGCAAGCCTCGAGGGGGGAATCAGGCTCCGCCGGCGACACCTGGACACTACGCCCGGCGACGAGCGACGTCAGTGAGAGGGGGAGAGGGCGACGCAGCTCACGCGGGGACTCTGGGTGAACGGGGATGAGCACAGGATTGAGGAGAAGGCGACGAGCACAGTGCACATCACACTGTTACTTTGGCCGGACCGTGCCCGTGCTCGCTGCGGCGAGCTCCGGCGTCGGCAAGTGCCTGGAGGAGTTAATGGAGTTGGGACGAAGATGGTGGCGAGGTTTGGCGCGCTATGGTAGTCGGGGAAGCGAGCACGCACGAAATAGAGCGCTCGGGGGCACTCAGAGCGCGTCAACACGCAGGCTGGCATCATGTACACGCATGGTCATCGCGTGAACTTTTCCCCCAGGCCGACCTGTGTCCAAAGATCATGTCTGGCTTTTTTTCGTGGTAGTTTTGAAGATTACCACGATTTGGTTTGGACCCAAACGCAGTAGAAAAGATTTCACAAGCCAGGGAAGTTTCTGGACAGTAACTTTGAGAGTTTACTGAGGTCAAACAGCTGGGAGTTGGGGGCTGAGCTTTGGATGTTAGCAATCATCTACTAAGGTGAAGATGCATTAGAAAATTCAGCTACAATGGGGCAAGTAAAATGGTAGTTGCTGTAGAAACTACCATTTTTATCCGGAACAGAAAATATGTTCTGTAGCAAAAATATTCCAAAAAGTGGTGCAATATTTTTGCTCAGGAAGGTGTCCTAGGGTTCAAATAATATTTGTGAATTTTCTCAGATTTTTGTGGGCAAGAAAAAATGGGGTTGCTTTGGAGCACATTGAGCTACCTAGGGTTTTAGAGAGGAAAAATGAATATTTTTCATTAAAGAAAAAATATTCCAACTAATATTTTAGGGTGAACCAGAGAGGAAATGATGATTAGAGATGGAGATGAGGCACTAGGGTGAAAGCCAAGGGTACCCAAGTGTTTAAGTCCACATGAAAAGATTCAAAAATTTCAAGTTTCAAAATCAATCTAAATGAAACTTAGGCAAATAAAAGAGGGCAAAAATCAGGCTGTCACAGTGTGCATGTAGACGAGACTAAAATTGAAGCTATTAAAACTTGGCCAGCACCAACGAACTTGCATCATGTGCGTAGCTTCCTAGGCCTTGCCGGATTTCACCGACACTTTGTAAAGGACTTTAGCACGATCGCTATGCGTTTGCATGCTTTGAGCAAGAAGAACAGACCCTTTGTTTGGGGTCCTTCGCAAGACACCGCGTTCCATGAGCTAAAAACCTTGCTTACTCACGCACCACTTGTTTCCTTACCAAACTTTGACAAACCGTTTGAGATACAATGTGACGCGAGTGGTACCGGCATAGGAGGCGTGTTAATGCAAGAAAAGCGCCCGATTGCATATTTTAGTGAAAAACTACCCGGAGGGCAACTTAACTACCGAATCTATGATAAAGAGCATTACGCCTTAGTGAGAGTTTTGCGTGTTTGGGAACACTATCTCCGACCTCATGAATTAATTCTTCACATGGACCATGAGACACTCAAGTATCTTAAGGGTCAAACTAAGTTGAACAAGCGTCATGCTAAGTGGAGTGAGTTCATAGTCTTTTCCCTATGTCATCAAGTACATCAAAAGCAAAGAGAATGTTGTGGCGGATGTGCTTTCCCGCAAATGCATGCTTGTTACCTGACTTGAATTGAATGTTATTGGCTTTGAGCACATACAAGACTTGTATGAGCATGATCATTTCTTTGCAAATCCTTATGCTAAATGTGTGACGCACACTTCTTGGGAACGATATTATTGCTGGGGAACGTTATATTTTCAAAAATTTCCTACGATCACGCAAGATCTATCTACTAGATGCATAGCAACGAGGGGGAGAGTGTGTCTACGTACCCTCGTAGACTGGGAGCGGAAGCGTCAAGTGACGCGGTTGATGTAGTCGAACTTCTTCGCGATCCAACCGATCAAGCACCGAATGTACGGCACCTCCGCGTTCAACACACGTTCAGCTTGATGACGTCCCACGAGCTCTTGATCCAGTTGAGCTTCACGGGAGAGTTTTGCCAGCACGACGGCGTGGTGACAGATATGATGTATCTACCGGCGCAGGGCTTCGCCTAAGCACTGCAACGGTATGACCGAGATGTGTTTCTGTGGAGAGGGGCACCGCACACGGCTAAAACAATTCAACTTGTGTGTCCTAGGGTGCCCCCGTATATAAAGGAGCAAGGGAGAGGGCGGCCCTAGAGGGGGCGCGCCAAGTGTGGGGAGTCCTACTAGGACTTGGGAGTCCTAGTAGGATTCCCCTTTCCTTTCCGGAGTAGGAGAGAAGGAAAGAAGTGGAGAGGGAGAAGGAAAAGGGAACTGCACCCCTTATCTAAGTCAGACCAGAGGGGGGGGCGCCTCCTTCCTTTTGGCCTTTCTCCTCTATTCCCATATGGCCCAATAAGGCCCATATACTCCAAAAAATACCCGAATCACTCGGAACCTTTCCGATGTCCGAATATAGTCATCAAATATATCGATCTTTACGTCTCGACCATTTCGAGACTCCTCGTCATGTCCCCGGTCTCATCTGGGACTCCGAACTCCTTCGGTACATCAAAACTCATAAACTCATAATACCGATCGTCATCAAACGTTAAGCGTGTGGACCCTACGGGTTCGAGAACTATGTAGACATGACCGAGACTCATCTCCGGTTAATAACCAATAGCGGAACCTGGATGCTCATATTGGCTCCTACATATTCTACGAAGATCTTTATCGGTCAAACCGCATAACAACAAACGTTGTTCCTTTTGTCATTGGTATGTTACTTGCCCGAGATTCGATCGTCGGTATCTCTATACCTAGTTCAATCTCGTTACCGGCAAGTCTCTTTACTCGTTCCGTAATACATCATCTCGTGACTAACTCATTAGTCTTTTGCTTGCAAGTCTTATTATGATGTGCATTACCGAGAGGGCCCAGAGATACCTCTCCGACACTCGGAGTGACAAATCCTAGTCTTGATCTATGCCAACACCACGAACACTTTCGGAGACACCTGTAGAGCATCTTTATGATCACCCAGTTACGTTGTGACGTTTGATAGCACACAAGGTGTTCCTACGGTATTCGGGAGTTGCATAATCTCATAGTCATAGGAACATGTATAAGTCATGAAGAAAGCAATAACAGTAAAATTAAACGATCATAGTGCTAAGCTAACAGATGGCTCTTGTCCATCACATCATTCTCCTAATGATGTGATCCCGTTGATCAAATGACAACTCATGTCTATGGTTAGGAAACATAATCATCTTTGATCAATGAGCTAGTCTAGTAGAGGCATACTAGGGACACTCTGTTTTGTCTATGTATTCACACATGTACTAAGTTTTCGGTTAATACAATTCTAGCATGAATAATAAACATTTATCATGATATAAGGAAATATAAATAACAACTTTATTATTGCCTCTAGGGCATATTTCCTTCAGTCCCCCACTTGCACTAGAGTCAATAATCTAGCTCACATCGCCATGTGATTTAATACCGATAGTTCACATCGTTATGTGAATAACACCCATAGTTCACATCGCCATGTGACCAACACCCAAAGGGTTTACTAGAGTCAATAATCTAGTTCACATCGCTATGTGATTAATACCCAAGAGTAATAAGGTGTGATCATGTTTTGCTTGTGAGAGAAGTTTAGTCAACAGGTCTGTCACATTCAGATCCATATGTATTTCGCAAATTTCTATGTCTACAATGCTCTGCATGGAGCTACTCTAGCTAATTGCTCCCACTTTCAATACGCATCCAGATTGATACTTAGAGTCATCTGGATTTAGTGTCAAAGCTTGCATCAGCGTAACCCTTTACGACGAACTCTTTATCACCTCCATAATCGAGAAACATTTCCTTAGTCATCCAGTTACTAAGGATAATTTTGACCGCTGTACAGTGATCTACTCCTGGATCACTATTGTACCCCATTGACACACTCATGGCAAGGGACACAACATGTTTGGTACATAGTATGGCATACTTTATAGAACCTATGGCTGAGGCATAGGGAATGACTTTCATTCTCTCTATATTTTTCTGCCGTGGTCTGGCTTTGAGTCATACTCAACTTCACACCTTACAAGTCAGGCAAGAACTCCATCTTTGACTGATCCATTTTGAACTACTTCAAAATCTTATCAAGGTATGTACTCATCGAAAGTCTTATCAAGCGTCTTGATCTATCTCTATAGATCTTGATGCCCAATATGTAAGCAGCTTCACCAAGGTCTTTCTTTGAAAAACTCCTTTCAAACACTCCTTTATGCTTTCCAGAAAATTCTACATCATTTCCGATCGACAATATGTCATTCACATATACTTATCAGAAAGGTTGTAGTTCTCCCACTCACTTCTTGTAAATACAGGCTTCACCGCAAGTCTGTATAAATCTATATGCTTTGATCAACTTATCAAAGCGTATATTCCAACTCCGAGATGCTTGCACCAGTCCATAGATGGATCGCTGGAGCTTGCACATTTTGTTAGCACCTTTAGGATTGACAAAACCTTCTGGTTGCATCATATACAAGTCTTCTTTAATAAATCCATTGAAGAATGCAGTTTTGTTATCCATTTGCCAGATTTCATAAAATGCGGCAATTGCTAACATGATTCGGACAAACTTAAGCATCGCTACGGGTGAGAAAGTCTCATCGTAGTCAACTCCTTGAACTTGTTGAAAAACTTTCGCAACAAGTCGAGCTTTGTAAACAGTAACATTACCGTCAGCGTCAGTCTTCCTCTTGAAGATCCATTTATTTTCGATGGCCTGCCGATCATCGGGCAAGTCAACCAAAGTCCACACTTTGTTCTCATACATGGATCCCATCTCAGATTTCATGGCCTCAAGCCATTTTGCGGAATATGGGCTCATCATCGCTTCCTCATAGTTTGTAGGTTCATCATGGTCCAGTAACATGACTTCCAGAACCGGGTTGCCGTACCACTCTGATGCGGAACGAACTTTGGTTGATCTACGAAGTTCAGCAGAAACTTGATCTGAAGTTTCATGATCATCATCATTAGCTTCCTCACTATTTGGTGTAGGAATCACTGGAACTAGTTTCTGTGATGTTCCACTTTCTAATTCGGGAGAAGGTACAATTACCTCATCAAGTTCTACTTTCCTCCCACTCACTTCTTTCGAGAGAAAGTCCTTCTCTAGAAAGGATCCACTATTAGCAACAAAGACCTTGCCTTCGGATCTGTGATAGAAGGTGTACCCAACAGTTTCTTTTGGGTATCCTATGAAGATTTACTTCTCCGATTTGGGTTCGAGCTTATCATGTTGAAACTTTTTCACATAAGCATCGCAGTCCCAAACTTAAAGAAATGACAGCTTAGGTTTCTCGTCAAACCACAGTTCATATGGTGTCATCTCCACGGATTTAGATGGTGCCCTATTTAATGTGAATGTAGCTGTCTCTAATGCATAACCCCAAAAGCGTTAGTGGTAGATCGGTAAGAGACATCATCGATCGCACCATATCTAATAAAGTACGGTTATGACGTTCGGACACACCATTACACTGTGGTGTTCCAGGTGGCGTGAGTAGTGAAACTATTTCACATTGTTTTTACTGAAGGCCAAACTCGCTAACTCAATTATTTTACCTCTACGATCATATCGTAGAAACTCTTATTTTCTTGTTACGATGATTCTCCACTTCACTCTAAAATTCTTTGAACTTTTCAAATGTTTCAGACTTGTGCTTCATTAAGTAGATATACCCATATCTGCTCAAATAATTAGTGAAGGTCAGAAAATAACGATACCCGCCGCGAGCTTCAACACTTATTGGTCCACATACATCTGTATGTATGATCTCCAACAAATCTGTTGCTCGCTCCATTGTTCCGGAGAACGGAGTTTTAGTCATCTTGCCCATGAGGCATGGTTCGCAAGCACCAAGTGATTCATAATCAAGTGATTCCAAAAGTCCATCACTATGGAGTTTCTTCATGTGCTTTACACCATTATGACCTAAACGGCAGTGCCACAAATAAGTTGCACTATCATTATTAACCTTGCATCTTTTGGCTTCAATATTATGAATATGTGTATCACCACGATCGAGATCCAACAAACTATTTTCATTGGGTGTATGACCATCGAAGGTTTTATTCATGTAAACAAAATAACAATTATTCTATGACTTTAAATGAATAACCGTATTGCAACAAATATGATCAAATCATATTCATGCTCAACGCAAATGCCAAATAACATTTATTTAGGTTTTACACTAATCCTGAAAGTATAGCGAGTGTGCGATGATGATCATATCAATCTTGGAACCACTTCCAACACACATCGTCACTTCACCTTTAACTAGTCTCTGTTCATTCTGTAATTCTCGTTTGGAGTTACTAATTTTAGCAGCTGAATTGGTATCAAATACCTAGGAGTTGCTATGAACACTAGTAAAGTACAAATCAATAATATGTATATCAAAATATACCTTTTTCACTTTGCCATCCTTCTTATCCGCCAAGTATCTAGGGCAGTTTCACTTCCAGTGACCATTTCCTTTACAGTAGAAGCACTTAGTTTCAGGCTTGAGTTTTAGCTTTGGGTTTCTTCACGGGAGTGACAACTTGCTTGTCATTCTTCTTGAAGTTCCCCTTCTATCCCTTTGCCCTTTACTTGAAACAAGTGGTCTTGTTAACCATCAACACTTGATGCTTTTTCATGATTTCTACCTTCGCCGACTTCAGCATCGCGAAGAGCTCGGGAATTCCTTTCGTCATCCCTTGCATATTATAGTTCATCACGAAGTTCTACTAACTTGGTGATAGTGACTAGAGAACTTTGTCAATTACTATCTTATCTGGAAGATTCACTCCCACTTGATTCAAGTAATTGTAGTATCCATACAATCTGAGCACATGCTCACTGGTTGAGCTATTCTCCTCCATCTTGTAGGCAAAGTACTGTCAGAAGTCTTATGCCTCTCGACACGGGCATGAGTATGAAATACTAATTTCAACTCTTGGAACATCTTATATGCTCCGTGGCGTTCAAAACGTTTTTGAAGTCCCGGTTCTAAGCTGTAAAGCATGGTGCACTTACACTATCAAGTAGTCATCATACCGAGCTTTTGTCAAAACGTTCATAACGTCTACATCTGCTCCTGCAATAGGTATGTCACCTAGCGGTGCATCAAGGACATAATTCTCTATGCAGCAATGAGGATAATCCTCAGATCACGAAACAATTCCGCATCATTGCTACTAACATCTTTCAACTTAGTTTTCTCTAGGAACATATAAAAAATAAACGGGGAGCAACATCGTGAGCTATTGATCTACAACATAGATTTGCTAATACTACGAGGACTAAGTTCATGATAAATTAAAGTTCAATTTAATCATATTACTTAAGAACTCCCACTTAGATAGACATCCCTCTAGTAATCTAAATGATCACGTGATCCAAATCAACTAAACCATGTCCGATCATCACGTGAGATGGAGTAGTTTCAATGGTGAACATCTTATGTTGATCATATCTACTATATGATTCACACTCGACCTTTCGGTCTCCAGTGTTCCGAGGCCATATCTGCATATGCTAGGCTCGTCAAGTTTAACCCGAGTATTCTACGTGTGCATTACTGTCTTACACCCGTTGTATTTGAACGTAGAGCTTATCACACCCGATCATCACGTGGTGTCTCGGCACGAAGAACTTTCGCAATGGTGCATACTCAGGGAGAACACTTGTACCTTGAAATTTTGTAAGGGATCATCTTATAATGCTACCGTCGTTCTAAGCAAAATAAGAAGCATAATAAGATAAACATCACATGCAAATCAAAATATGTGACATGATATGGCCATCATCATCTTGTGCTTTTGATCTCCATCTCCAAAGCACCGTCATGATCACCTTTGTCACCAGCGCGACACCTTGATCTCCATCGTAGCATCGTTGTCGTCTCGCCAACTATTGCTTCTACGACTATCGCTACTACTTAGTGATAAAGTAAAGCAATTACATGGCGATTGCATTTCATACAATAAAGCGACAACCATATGGCTCCTGCCAGTTGCAGATAACTTTACAAAACATGATCATCTCATACAAAACCGTATAACTCATCATGTCTTGACCATATCACATCACAACATGCCCTACAAAAACAAGTTAGACGTCCTCTACTTTGTTGTTGCAAGTTTTACGTGGCTGCTACGGGCTTTAGCAAGAACCGTTCTTACCTACGCATACAAAACCACAACGATGTTTCGTCAAGTATGTGTTGTTTTAACCTTCACAAGGACCGGGCGTAGGCACACTTGATTTAGCTAAAGTGAGAGAGACAGACACCCGCCAGTCACCTTTAAGCAACGAGTGCTCATAACGGTGAAACCAGTCTCGCGTAAGCGTACGCGTAATGTCGGTCCGGGCCGCATCATCTCACAATACCGCCGAAGCAAAGTATGACATGCTGGTAAGCAGTATGACTAGTATCGCCCACAACTCATTGTGTTCTACTCGTGCATATCATCTACGCATAGACCTGGCTCCTGATGCCACTATTGGGGAACGTAGTATTTTAAAAAATTTCCTATGATGACGCAAGATCTATCTACTAGATGCATAGCAACGAGGGGGAGAGTGTGTCTACGTACCCTCGTAGACCGGGAGCGGAAGCGTCAAGTGACGCGGTTGATGTAGTCGAACTTCTTCGCGATCCAACTAATCAAGCACCGAACGTACGTCACCTCCACGTTCAGCACACATTCAGCTTGATGACGTCCCACGAGCTCTTGATCTAGTTGAGCTTCACGGGAGAGTTCGCCAGCACGACGGCGTGGTGACAGATATGATGTATCTACCGGCGCAGGGCTTCGCCTAAGCACTGCAACGGTATGACCGAGGTGTGTTTCTGTGGAGAGGGGCACCGCACACGGCTAAAACAATTCAACTTGTGTGTCCTAGGGTGTCCTCCTCCCCCCGTATATAAAGGAGCAAGGGAGAGGCCGGCCCTAGAGGGGGCGCGCCAAGTGTGGGGAGTCCTACTAGGACTCCCAAGTCCTAGTAGGATTCCCCTTTCGTTTCCGGAGTAGGAGAGAAGGAAAGAGGTGGAGAGGGAGAAGGAAAAGGGGGCTGCACCCCTTGTCCAATTCGGACCAGAGGGGGGGGGCGCCTCCTTCCTTTTGGCCTTTCTCCTCAATTCCCGTATGGCCCAATAAGGCCCATATACTCTGAAAAATACCCGAATCACTCGGAACCTTTCCGATGTCCGAATATAGTCGTCCAATATATCAATCTTTACGTCTTGACCATTTCGAGACTCCTCGTCATGTCCCCGGTCTCATCCGGGACTCCGAACTCCTTCGGTACATCAAAACTCATAAACTCATAATACCGATCGTCATCAAACGTTAAGCGTGCGGACCCTACGGGTTCGAGAACTATGTAGACATGACCGAGATTCATCTCCGGTCAATAACCAATAGCGGAACCTGGATGCTCATATTGGCTCCTACATATTCTTCGAAGATCTTTATCGGTCAAACCGCATAACAACATACGTTGTTCCTTTTGTCATTGGTATGTTACTTGCCCGAGATTCGATCGTCGGTATCTCTATACCTAGTTCAATCTCGTTACCGGCAAGTCTCTTTACTCGTTCCGTAATACATCATCTCTTGACTAACTCATTAGTCTTTTGCTTGCAAGGCTTATTATGATGTGCATTACCGAGAGGGCCCAGAGATACCTCTCCGACACTCGGAGTGACTAATCCTAGTCTTGATCTATGCCAACACCACGAGCACTTTCGGAGACACCTGTAGAGCATCTTTATGATCACCCAGTTATGTTGTGATGTTTGATAGCACACAAGGTGTTCCTACGGTATTCGGGAGTTGCATAATCCCATAGTCATAGGAACATGTATAAGTCATGAAGAAAGCAATAGCAGTAAAACTAAACGATTATAGTGCTAAGCTAACGGATGGGTCTTGTCCATCACATCATTCTCCTAATGATGTGATCCCGTTGATCAAATGAAAACTCATGTCTATGGTTAGGAAACATAACCATCTTTGATCAATGAACTAGTCTAGTAGAGGCATACTAGGGACACTTTGTTTTGTCTATGTATTCACACATGTACTAAGTTTCCGGTTAATACAATTCTAGCACGAATAATAAACATTTATCATGATATAAGGAAATATAAATAACAACTTTATTATTGCCTCTAGGGCATATTTCCTTCAATTATATCAAGGATGGATATCTTATGAGAGCTAACAAACTTTGCATTCCTGAGTCGTCTCTGCATTTGCTGCTTTTGCAGGAATCTCATGGAGGAGGACTTATGGGACATTTCGGGCGCGACAAGACATTCTCAATGCTCTCCAAGAATTACTTTTGGCCCAAGATGTTCCGTGACGTCTCACGCTTCACAACCGGCGCTCTACATGCCGCAAAGCTAAGTACGAAGCTCAATCCCATGGTCTTTACATGCCACTTCCTATTCCATACCAACCTTCTGAGGACATTAGCATGGACTATGTACTTGGTTTTCCTAGAAGTCAAAATGGAAAGGATTCAGTGTTTGTTGTTGTGGACAGATTTTCCAAAATGGCTCATTTCATTCCATGCACCAAGATAGACGATGCTTCACATGTTGCGAATCTCTTTTGTAGGGAAATCTTGCACCTACATGGAGTACCCAAGACGATCGTCTCGGACCGCGACGTCAAGTTCTTGAGCTACTTTTGGAAGACTCTATGCGCCGAACTCGGCATCAAGCTACTATTCTCATCGGCATACCATCCACAAACGGACAGCCAAAGGGAGATGACAAACCGGACGCTATCGATGCTTCTTCGCCTGTTGATCAAGAAGAACATCAAGGAATGGGAGTAATGTTTGCCAATCACCGAGTTCGCCTACAACCGCACAAGACACTCGACAACCGGCAAGTCCCCCTTCGAGGTTGTCTACGGCTTCAAACCTCTGTCCCCATTGGACATTCTCCCTCTTACCTCTACAAGAGCGCACCAACATGGACGCAAGGGCACGAGCAAGTTATCTCAAGAAGATGCACGAAAATACTAGGGCAACAATCAAGCACCAAGTACTTTGCCTCGCCACCAAGCTCTACGTCAACAAGACACCAATGTTGTTCCAATCGGGAGATCTCGTATGGCTTCATCTTTGCAAGGACCGCTTCCCTAACGAGTGCAAGTCCAAACTCCTACCTCGAGTCGACGGACCCTTCAAGGTGTTAGCACGCTACAACAACAATGCTTACAAGATAGACATCCCACACAACAAGTACTATGTGAGCGATACCTTCAACGTTAAGGATCTCTCTCCTTTCCATGGTGATGAAGATTTTGATCCAGGGTCGGATCTCTCCCAAGGGGGGGGGGGAGATGATGCGGAGCATCCCTCAAACATCCCCATGGACATACCTACATCTCCTACGACACCACTTGGACAAATGACAAGAGCTTGTGCAAGAGATATCGAAGATAAGGTGAACTCGCTCCTCCCCGAAATACCACTTTCACCGCATGAGACATGGGTACTACCTAAGATGGAAACACTATGCATGATCAGGTACTTGGATGAAGGCCTTGGTGGAGCTACACCAATTGGACAAGGTGGCGAGGACGGCAAGTTCAACGGCCAAGAGAAGAAGCCTGAAGAGTCGGCCCAGCACCGAAGATGCCCGACACCTGCCCCCAGCCCGCAAGGGCTAGGCCAGATTGAGCTATAGCAACCGGACGTCTACCCTGCACCGGACGTCTGACACCTCCCAGGCTCCGGAAGATCGCTATCCACTGGCCGACCGGCGACTGGACGTGTACCCACCTCCGGACGCCCGTAATTTTGCAACATAACAAAATAGCGGAAATCCGAGGACTTCGGGATGTCTGGTCCCTCACGAGCCACCGAACGTCCGGTGCCCAGCGGACGTCCGCTACCTATGCGCGCCGAATTCTTCTGGGCCAAGGCCCATGTACCCTTTCGTGACTCTAGACTATTTATATCCCTCCTAATCCCTCTTTTTAGGGTTAGAATTGTGATAGCTCATCTAGACTTAGAGCATTGCTCTTCCTTAGTGGTTCATCTCTACGAGGGACTGTGGCCTCTACGAAGAAGATCCACATGGAGTCAAGACCTCCTACGGGAGCAGATTCAAGACCTCCTCATGGAGAAGGCTATCACTACTTGTATCGTCCTTAGTTGATCATGGATCGTGTATCACTCTTTGTGTTTCCGGATCTAGCATATGTGTGACCTAAACTTGTTGATCTAAGTGCTTTTCCTCTTGTTTCTCTCGTGTTTCCCTCGTGTTCTTCGTGTTCATCCTCGAGATCCCTCCTGTTCGTGAAAGATCGGCCAATTATCGGGTTGACCTAGCATCAAGTACCTTGTTAGGAAGGGGTGCTCCGGGGACAGGGCCGGTCCTGAGATTTTGGGGGCCCAGGGCGAAATTACAATTCGAGGCCCTTCGGGGCCATTAGTATAAATACTTAACTATAAATCATCATATGTACATACAATTCATATCAAAGAAAATAATTAAGTGCATCCAAAATAATTGTGCATATCACATAATGTATTACATATTACCTTCAAAATTTTCTCCTAACATTCTGAGATGCAAAATCACTAACGATAGTATCAATTTTAATTTCATCAAGCAAATCTTTCTCGATGCATAAATTTGCCAAGCCATTTAACCTCTCTTGCAACATTGTAGATCTCAAGTAGTTCTTCAACAATTTCAACTTAGGATTAGATTAAGTACAGAAGATCATATAATATAATTAGAATCTGCTAGGGCATGGTATATTACCTTCTCTCTGTAATCTAATCTGGCAGGCGGCAACGTGGGCGCAATGGTTCAAGAGCCCTAAAAACAATTCCCTGTTGATCTGTTTGATCGATTGAGAAATTGGGAATCAGGATTAGAAAGAAAAGAAACAGGAGTATAGGACCAAGATCATGCGAGGGAAGAGAGCGCGCGGAGACGTACTTGTTCTGTCGAAGAGATCCTGCTGCTGGTCTGCTGCAGTCGTCGCGTCGTTCATTCGTGAGGAGGATAATCGAAGAGATTAGATGAACGGGGACAGCGGAACAGGAAAAAGGCAGGGAACGACTGATCCTAATTCCTTTTTTTATTGAGGAAAGACCGATCCTAATTCCTAAGTTACAGGTAGTCAATCCAACAATTCCTTTTCCACTCCTATCTCCAGTTCTCCACGCCACGTGAGTACGTGCAAACATGGGCCAGGCCCAACGTATTGGTTTTACTACCTACGTACGAGGGCCGAGCATGCGAAGCTGAGCGAGGGCCGAGGCGCTGAGAGAATTTTTTCTATCGAAGACTTGTATGTATACTACCTACGTACGTATACCTGCCAGGGGGCCCCTGGCTTTTGGGGGCCCGGGGCGGCCGCCCCGTTCGCCCCCCCTAGGAGCGGCCCTGTCCGGGGATGAGGTTGGTGCAGTGCTCGATGCCGCGAAGAGGAGGTAGTCCCAGAGGTAGTTCATCGAGAAAACATCTTGGCAATCCTGCAACAATTGAGACAACACTAAAGGTAGAGGTGGTGAAGTGTTAGTGGGTTTTGCTTCCCCTTTGCATAAAAGCACAAGGTGAAAGATGCTCGATGGGTTCTCACACACTTCTCTCATCTCACTTTTGGTGGCAAATAACACTAGTTGTTTCTTGTCACTCATCTTGGAGGTTCTTGAATTTGGCTTGTGGCTCTCACTCTCCTTTTGGTGGTTCACTCTCTCACCATTCTCTCCATGATGGTTGGTAGGTCCTTGTTTGTAGGCGACCACTTGACTTGGCGACATAGGACGTAACACAAACACGTTCCCTTCATCTTGAAGCTATAATTGTTGGTTCTTTTGTTGTGAGTGACTCCGCAATCGTATTGCCATGGTGTTCCAAGGAGAAGGTGGCAAACTGACATAGGGACTACATCACACTCTAGTGTGTCCTCGTAGGCGCCTATCTTGAAAGATACTAGCACGGTGTGCTCGACTCGGATAGTTCCGGCATCGCTAAGCCATTGGACCTTGTAGGGGTGAGGGTGCTTCTTCTTGACCAATTGTAGCTTGTCCCGTACCTCTTCTCTTGCCAAGTTATCACAACTTCATGCATCGATGATAACCTTGACGGAACATCCATTGATGCCAGCCTTGGTGTAGAAGATGTGACATCGTTGACCTTCATCTTGATGATGTTGAAATGTCAAGACCTTGGAGACAACAAGATTGGGACTCGAGTCATTGTCGCAAAACACTTGATGGTCTTTATCTTCATTCACTTGGCGATGCATAGCTACATGATCAAGGGCTTCCATCTCATCATGGCTCATTGAATCATAGGATCCGTCGTCATTGATGATCATGGTTCGAATGGTCTTGCACTCAAATGACTTGTGGCCTCGTCCTTGGCATTTGAAACACTTGATGGATCTCATCTTGGAGGTATCCTTGGTTGGAGTCGTAGATGCTGAAGCTCTTTGGTTGAAGTTGTTCGTAGATGGTGGAAGACTTGATGTAGTCGAGTGCTTGTAGCTTGACTTGTCACCTAGGCTTGTAGATGGTTTGGTAGAAGTAGGAGGTGCCGAAGTCGTTGAAGCTTGGTTGTAGGAGCCGTAGTTCTTGGAGGTGAACTTGGAGTACTTGTAGTCTTCTTGAACTTGTCACTCCGCTTTGGTTGCTTAGTGTACTAGCTCTAGGAGATTTTTGTATGGTTGGAAGTCCGCAATCTTCTTTATACGATGGTCGAGTCCATTCAAAAATCTCGCAATATTTTGTTCTTCATCCTCCGTGATGTTGGCTCTTATCATGGCAATCTCCATTTCCTTGTAGTACTCTTCAACGGACTTGGTTCCTTGCTTGAGGAGTTGCAACGTTTTGAACAAGTCCTGGTTCTAGTGTGTTGGCACGAAACGTGATCTCATGACTTCCTTCATTTTACTCCATGTAGTGACAAGTGGTTCGCCTTTTGCTTCTCTTCTCTCGATGACTTGCTCCCACCAAATGAGAACATAGTCTTGGAACTTGAGGGATGCCATTGCGATCTTCTTTTCTTCATCAAAGTTGTGGAGGGGAAAGATCTTGTGAACTTTCAATGCCCATGAGAGGTGGTCTTCGGGATCAATGCTTCCAGAGAACTTTGGAATGGTGAATTTGAGCTTGCCATAGCGATGATCTTCATTGTTCGCTTGCCAATTGTGTGGGCGTTCTTGATTTTGAGGATTGTCAACCGCATTTTGCTCTTGGCGTGGTCGAAGCTCATTATCATGTTGTTCTTGCCGAGCTTGTGGTTCTTGTTGAGCTTTTTGCTCTTGCCGCGTGTGAGGAGGAACTTTGCGTTGCATTTGTGCTTGGTAATGCCTCTCGTGCATCTCATCTCGAAGTACTTCATTTTCTTGACGAATTTTTCAATTGCGAGTTGCAACATTGCGATGTGAGTCACGTAGGGCACGTTGCGCCTGAAGAGCTTGAGCTTCTCGACGTTGAGGTATTTGACGTTGTGCCTCGGCATCTTGCTCTTCTTGGTGTTGGCGCGCTCGCTCTTCTATGTGTTGGCGCGCTCGTTCTTATTCTTGTTAGTGTAGTCATTGCCTTCGTTGTGCTTTCACAAGTGTAGCTTGGTTTTGACGATGTCGACTTTCTTGCTCTTCAAATAGCTCTTGTGGATTCTTGTCATGAAGTGGGTTCCGGTTGTCATGTCGAGCTTGACGTGTGGCTTGACGAAGAGTGTTCGAAGTAGATGTACTTGAGCCGGTCATGAGGACATTACTAACAAAGTTACACCCATATCCCCAACTAATACATATACAAGACCAATTACTAGAGCTCGCGCACGCCAATTAAATTACTAGGTACTTTCGTTTCTTGGTCATGATTCTAATGTTCATGAGAATATGATGCTGCCTAAATTGGATACATTTGTCTTGCTTACAAATGAAGGGCCTAGCTTAGACAAGAAGGATGAACATTGGAGCAAGATCAAGCCTGGAGAAGATGGCGTGCGCAAGGGGAACAAGAACGGAGTTACAAGTGATGATTTCAGGACTTTGAAGCCATCATAATGAGTGCGTGAAGCCTTGGACGAAATATTCAAGATGCCACTTCATAAATTTCGTCCAGAGGCTATTATAGGTGCCACGTCACCTTATTATTGGGCCAGGCCCATGTAATTTTGAAATACTTGAGTATAGCCAATTTTTAGAGTCCGTATCTGTGGGGAAACAAGAGTTAGGGTTGGTTTCGGAACCCTCCGCCAAGGGCCACGAAATCCCCCCCCCCCTCTTCCTCCATATATACAACACTTAGGGAATCGTTTAGACTTTGGGTTTTGTTTAGATTAAACTTTGCCATAGCTGCAACTTCACGTACTTTCTTTGTGTTCAATGACTAGACAAAGGCGTTAGAGAACCCCACCTTGATCAATAAAGCTTTCCTCTTATATTCGCAATATCCAGATTGCAATCTCATTTTCTTGCTTGTTCTTCGTTTGCCTGTAGGAAACAGACCTTTGTGGTCAGGTTGATCGTGCTCCAGCGTGGTCAATAACCTCTCGGAATTGGTTTAGCGATTGCTAAGGCGCGACGTCCTCGCACGTTCATTTTTGGATCGTCAAAGTCTACTCCTCCGAAAGAGATAATCGCCATCTCATCAAAAGTTGGGACACCATTGCCTCTATAAACTGGTATCAGATTTCCTGGTTGCTCGGTGAGATTTTACAGTTTTCGTAGATTATATCAAGTCTGTTCTTCGTACCTACGGTCCACGAAAAAGCCTAAAAAATAGGGTTATTTCATCATATCTGAACCAGTTTGAGACTTCGCATAGTCTTTCCAGTATTTTGCTTTGTTGAATTTGTGGTTGCATCGTCGTTTCAAGTTGCTGGTCTTAGCGTCTAGTCCTTTAGAGTTTCGAGTTCTGGTCATAAGTTGTCACGCCGCCGCCGCAACATCTTCATCGCCACTGCCACATACCACCACCGATCCGTATACATATACCACCACCAATCCGTATCCATATACCACCACCACTGCCATATACCACCACTGCTGCTATATTCTACCACCATATATCCATCACCAATCCGAGTTCTTTTCATTTTAGGTTGGTTTTCGAGATCCATCTAGTTTCGGTTTCGTGTTTCCTTGCATGAGTAGGTCTCGAAAAAAAGCCTGGAGACCCCCAGGCAGTTTTTAGGCCAAAATTTCGACAGGTGAAAATATTTTTTCCCTATCCTATTTTAGACTTTTCTGAGTGTTTTGAGACACGTGCAATCATACTATTTTTTACCGCACTGTTTCGTCGCCGCTGCCCTGATTCTGAAAAAAAATTGGTCAAAAAAGTTCCATGCATATCATCTTAGTTTGACTTGGGAAGAGTTTTGAGACACTCGCCATTATATTGATTTTCGTCCAAAAAAAAGAGGAGCGCAAAAAATGGAGCGCAAAAGAAAGAGGCAAAAAAATCAAAGTGTGCTTTTCCCTTACGTGCAGCTCCATGATTTTGTTAGTGTTCTAGGCAAGCGTCTCTAGTACGGTCTAGCCTAGGACCAGCATAGTACCGTCGTTGAGAGTTTATTCAACTTTGCATCTCTAAATTGATTATTGCTGACCCTTTTTGCTACTATATTATAAGCCTTCCCAGCTCCACATATATCTACGTCGTGCGTTTGACTCTCCCTAGTAATAGCTCTATCCAAGCTTTGAGGTGTTTTGACTACAACGATCGCCGATCAACACCTGCTGCTTGGTAAGAACTGGTAAGAATTTGAGATTTGCTTCACAGATTTGTGACGCCCCACCACCACCATTTTATAGTAGTCTGTATTTTGTGTGTTTCTATGGCTGCTAACCATGGCAGGATCACAAGTCGACGAGACTGACTGGGAGAACATGACGAACAAGGAGTTGCATGATAAATTTCAGCAAATGATGGGTTAACAGGTAGAAGATGTGATGACCAGTTTTGGTGATGCACTAGCGAGGGTGGATGGAATTGAGAAGTCAATTGACACCAAGTTGGATGCCAAATTCCCTGAAGTGCTTGCACGTCTACCTCCACCTTCTGCACCATTGCAACAACAGCAACAACCACCTTCACGTCGCGAGCCCTCCGCAAAGCGAGCTAATGCGGGGCTAACCCGATCGAGGCCGATCTTTCATGATTGGAGGGATCCCTGAGGATGAACAGGGAGAACACGAGGGTAAATCACGAGGGGAAATGAGAGAAAACACTCAAATCAACAAGAAACGATCACACATGTGCTAGATCCTCAACATAACGAGATATATGGTCCAAATCCAACAAAGGAAAGATACAAGGTAACTAGTTCATCTCCGCGAGGAGGCGTTGAATCCGCGAGGGATCTTCCCGTTAGGGGTGTTGAATCTGGTGTGTATCTTCTCCATAGAGGCCGCGGTCTCTCTCATGGAGTAGAACCACTATGGATGAGCAATGCTCTAGGTCTCAAATGAGCTAACACAAAGCTAACCCTAAAATGGAGGAGGGGGAGGAATATATATAGTCTAAGCCACGAAGGGGTAAGTGAGCGGCGAAGGGGTACACGGGGCTTGGCCGAAGTCATGCGCACAGGCATGGTCCCGATGATCCGGATGGTGTCCCGGATGATACGGGCGTCGGGGGTCCGGATGATCCGGGTGGCCGTCCGGATGATCCGGGTGGCCGTCCGGATGATCCAGCTTCATCGAGCAGGCTTCGGGTGTGTTCGGGCATATTACCCGGATCATCCGGGTTTGGGTCCGGATCGTCCGGGCTAGGTCGGGATTATCCGGACGGCTGTCCGGATCATCCGGGCATCTGGTGTCTTGCCCTTCTTCTTCTGCGTCTTCGCGTATGCTTCTCTCCTTCGATCATACTTGCTCCTTAGCTGCTCCATGGTCTTCCTCTTGGTTCGTGGTCATGCATAGCACATATGTTTGAGGTAGTAGTCATGTCTCACATGTGGAAAGTAAAGGTTCTCAGAGGAGCGAGTTCACCTTGTGTCCAATCGCGTATGCTTGAGGTCTCATCATATGTCCTCTTGGGGCTTGGGGAGTACTCGTAGTGTACATAGGGATGACCATAGGATGCTCCGCATCATCTCCCCCCCCCCTTGGGAAAGATCCGACCACGGATCAAAAACCTCATCACCATGGAAACAATTGTCGTGGATGGACTTGTAGTTGGACGGAGTCGAAGACATAGCGCAATCCAAGTACTCCAAGGTGTCGCCAGAGTGTTATACATGCAATAAGAGAAAACACAAACGACACTCGGAAATACAATAGTTAGCGCACACAAAGTGTCCATCATGTAAGAATGAGTCTGTGTGACAAGGCACATGATGCTTATCCAAAAGATGTAGAATGACAAGTAAAGCATTCATGGGAGCAAATTCCTTTGTTGTGCACACAAAGTTAGGGTAATTGGCATGGTGCATAAAGCTACAACTTCTACCATTGTGCAAAATGATGTCATAATGGGACGGTTTATCAAGAGAATGAACATGCCAATGGAAGCTCAATATGTGTATGTTATCATGCAATTGATGGAGGACAATATGATCATGATGTATGAATATGTCATCAAGAAAGATCACACCAAATTTGCTAATGAAATGCACAAGCTCACATATCCTGGATGACATGGGAAGAGAAGATGCAACAAGGCAATCATAATGTGAGTCAATCCATGAATAAGATGCAAGTTTGTCATGGGTATGATATGTCCATCGAGCATGACATCTGGGCACACAATCAACAAATATGGAGGTTTTTGTGCAATGTGCCAAAGGAGTGTTGATATACCAATGCTCGATGTCGTGGCATGAATGTAGTTCCGAAGGTGAATCTAATAAGTCCGAGCTCTCCTCAATGTGAAGGTCCATAGGGTCAATCTCCAATGTCTGTCCTCCATCCAATAGATGTATCATGTAGACAAGAAGAAGGAGACAACAATGAAAGAATGACCCATCCAATATGTGTAATTGAGGATGGCTCAAAGGGAAGGAGTTCACCTTTAGGAGATTCTCGCAAATGTTGGTGTTGCACATCATGTATGCCTTAGCATTACCAATTTGTCGTATGATGGCACCGCATTTTGAATCCTTCAAAATGAACGAACATGACAAACACTCGGAAAAACAAATGAGGTTAGCGTGAATGCAAAACATATCATTCGAGTGGTGAAATACCCAACAAGTGTAGTCATCATGCTTATCATATGAAGGTACACAGGAATGTGGCATAGTATGTAAGCAAATGATGCGAAAACAACCAAATACAATAGGCTCAAACAAGCAAGCATGCATCCCAAGTATGGTGTCCAAGTCTCCAAGATCAACAAACATATCATTGTTGCACTAAATACAAGTGATGAGAGATGCAACTAATGGAGACATGCGACAATGATAAAGATATATCATGTGAGTGGCATGAACATATATGTCATCAACCCAAGAAAGCAAGTAAGAGTGGAACATGGGTGATGCAATAAAGCAAGCAATCATAGTCATCAAGTAGTGTAAGCTAGTAGTGCAAAGATGCAACATACTAGTAGGAATCATGGCAATCATGGCATGTGTGCAAATAGAGGCATGAATAATGCACATGGCATAGCACAAGCATGAAAGAAAGATAGGAGCAAAATAGGATCAATGTATTGGCGAGAGGACATATGTAAATAGCAATGGTACATCATGACTCTCCCAACAGAACAAGCATCACTAGCATGGGGCACAAAGAAATCATGGCAATAGCTACAAGTATCTCCACCGAGCATGAAAATACATATAGTTGTAGTAGAATGGTGAATCATGGGCAAATGCAAGCAAGGGTCACAACTGCATGGCAAAGTCATAGCAAGAGGCATAACATGCAAAGTGAACATGATAGAATGGGCATAAGGTGTGATGAGGAATTCACTAACAAGGTTACACCCACAGCCCCAACTAATACATATACAGGACCAATTACTAGAGCTCGCGCACGCCAATTAAATTACCAGGTACTTTCGTTTCTTGGTAATTGTCGTGGAATTAGCACGGCAGATGTCCGGTTTAACGGACTTAGTTGAGGAACCATCGCATGGGTTAGCTTGAAGGGGTTAAAAGTACACAAAGGACACAGAGGGATTATACTAGTTCAGCCCCTTCGATGAAGGTAAAAGCCTATGTCTAGTTTGGTTTGGTATTGCTTGGGCGTCGATAAACAGGGAGCTGATTGCTTCCCTGCGTCTCGACGGGTTGTTGCCTGTCCTTGAACCGTCGCCGGGTCGTCCCTTTATATAGAGGTGACGCCCGGTCCGGTTTACAGAGTCCCGAGGCCGGCTCATATTTGTGTCCGCCTCGGTCTCTGCTCTTTCTTCCTTGTCTCTCAAGTTACATGATAAGACGGTTTACAAACCGTAACTCTACACATGGGCCCTAAGCCTTCATGGGCCGTAACCTCTACTGAGCTTTACAATTACACAACTATATCATCATAATCCGGTTTACTCTAGCCGGTTTACACCTGCTAATAATATCCCTGACATTAGGCCCCAGAATGATTTGAACTTGTTCATATCAGTCTTCTCAGTCTGGCATAATCTTCTTTCTTATATCTTCTCAGCTTTTGTAAACCGGCTATGACGTCATCCTAGAAAATCGTTTGATTCGACCGTGACATCACTTCCACATTTATCGCACACAGCTGTTTGTTATCTTTGCTTTAAAGGCCATCCCGAGAATCGAGGCGACAGGGAATCTTTATCCAATCTCTTACTTCCTCAAATCCCGCACTTACCGTTTCGTCTCTCGTCGGCCTATAAATACCGCTGAGACCCATCTCTTTCCCCTTCTGCCTCTTCTTCCTCCGTCTCCGCACCTGAGCTTCCGCCATCGTCCGCCGAGTTCGCCATCGCCTGCAAGTCCGGCCGCTGCATCAACCTGAACGCGACCAGATAACTCGCCGCCTGTCGTTTCCTTCTGGCTCAGGTATCTCTTTTACCCTCACTGTAGATCTGTAGCTTAGGGTTCTTCCATGCCTCCTCCATTAAACTTCAAAAGCTTCGACTGTTCATCCTATATGCCATGCTCGTAGTAGTTTTAACCTTAGATTTAACTTCGAATCTTGCTTCCGCTCCGCTGCCTTATGCTTAGATTTTGGCATTTAGATTCAATTCTTAAATTCATCCGCTCTGTATAAGACCCCCATGGTTCTTCTATAATAGATCTGCATAATTTTGTTTCTTTTCCTTACCGCGTAGATCTTTTTGACCTTAGCTTTCTGTAGAAACCTGTTTCTTCATCCTTATAGTTCTGTAAGATACTCGCCGGTTTAGTCGATCATGCATTGCTTCTGCAACACATCAACTATGAACACGACGATTTAGCTTCTTTCTTTTGTTGTCATAGACTGGCAGTAGCTCGTTTCCTGCTTACTTCCGGGTCAGTAATGCCATTAGTCCCTTGTCTAAACCGTCGTTGTGATTTTGTATATGTGATCCGGTTTATGCTTCTGTACTTGAATAATCCGGATTATATACTTCACCCTTTCAGCTCTTTCCTTCCGCTACTATGTTTGCCAAGCAGTTTGTTTCTTGCGACTGGGTCCCTTCCATCATTACGGAAGAAGACTTAGTTAATGCTGCTGCAATTGGCACTCTGGGCCCTCAGGCAGTCCTAAAATGGCGGGCCCCAGGAAATGAATGTCCTCCTACTCCCAAAGAAGGAGAAGTTATTGTCTTCTTTGACCACATGGCCCGAGGCTTTAGTCCTCCCGGTTCAAAGTTCTTTCGGGACGTGCTTGCCGCTTTTCAACTTCACCCTCAGGATATAGGTCCAAACTCCATATCAAACATCTGCGATTTCCAAGTTTTCTCAGAGGTGTATCTTCAAGAGGAGCCATCAGTCGACTTGTTCCGGGATTTTTTCCATTTGAACCGGCGAACTGAGTTCACTGGCGGACCTCATCAAGAACTGGGCAGGTTTAGCATTCAAAAGAGAAGAGATGCGGTCTTTCCTCACGCCGCTCTCCATACACACCCCAAGGATTGGAACAAGTCTTGGTTCTATTGCCACGACACTTCACCTGAAGGAGAGAACCCACTACCGGGTTATCGCGAACATCGTCTTCCTGAAGAGCACCCTCTGCCGCAGCGTCTTAGCTCCTCAGACCAGCCCCGGTTCGCTTCTCAACTCGCCAAGCTCAAGGCATTTATGGCCAATGGATTAACTGGAGTTGATTTTATGCATTGCTGGCTTGCCTGGTGTATCCTCCCTCTGAGCCGACGCTCTAGTTTGATGTGTAAGTATTCCGGAAAGCCGGATGATCCTCAATGGTTTACCGACGTAGTACTTTCTGAAACGGAAGTTATTGAATCTGCCAAGAAAATGCTCAACATCTCCTTGGAAGAATGTAGCCAAACCGGATTGGCTCCATACTATAAGAAGAACAAACTGCCTGTGGTAAGCCTTAATCTCTTCTGTTTGTTTTTAATACATTCATTTAAATTATCTTTCATTTATCTCTCATCTTTTGCACAGGCCGACGATCCTTTCTGGAAAAGGAAACCCCAGGATAAGGCAGGCAAACAGCCGCGCCGGAAAACCTTCGTTGTTAAGAAGAGAAAGGCGGCTGCTGTCTCCAGTTCTCACGTTGAAGAGGATGATCCGGATTCTGAGGTATGAATCAATCCTGATATGCTTCATTATTCTTTTATGCCGGTTTATGTTAATAATGTCTTTTTTCACAGGATTTGGCTGAAGGGGACAAAGCGGCAGAAACTGAGGTAATCACTCTTTCTTCAGATTCAGAACCGCCTCCACCAAAAATTCGTCGGGTAGTCCGGAAATATCAGTTTTCTCATCCTTACGCTCAACTGGACCCCAATTTTCTTTTGAAGAAACAGCAACATGAAGCTCGCCGGGCTACACGCCATAGTGGCCTTGTAGTCGAGTCTTCCAGAATATCTCTTACTCCGGCTCGGAGGCGCCGCTCTGAGGTTTTACTTTCTCCAACCCTTCTTCATCCCAAGGCTGGACTTATACGCAAACCACTTAAACCGTCTGACCCTAATTATCAGGAGACTCCTTTATCCTCTTCTCGCGAATCCACTGCCACACAGGTCCCAACTCTGAAGACGGTCCCTGGGTAAGTCCTTTATTTCCTCCGGTTTATCTTTGTTTTTTCCTTTGTGACTCTGATTTCTTTTCCAATTCATTTCAGCAAGCCTAAGCCTAGCAAAAGGGCAAAGGCCAACAAAACGGCTGCTGAGACTGCCACTGATGATCCGGCGGCTGATCCGGATACAGTCGTCCCTCCGGAAAATGAGCCTACAGTTCAGCTTGAAGATCCCACTCCCATGGATCATAATTATGCCACTGCTCCTGAGAATCCCAACACTGAAGATGTCCATGAACCGGCGAGTCCTGCCCGGGCCAACCCTCCTCGAACTAGCCCGGCACCCGCTAGTCCGGTTCATACTGCCCCTCCACAGCCGGCCGCTGCTTCTCCGGAAATTCAAATAACCAGTACAAGTTATACCGCTCCTGCTGAGCCCGTTGTTTTAGCCAAGCATACTGCTAAAGCGGAGAAACTCCAGAGAGAGAAAAGCAAATGGAGTACAGACTTGTCTAATTTCGCCGAGCTGAGTGCCTAGGAGCTTTATTCCGGGTATTTGAACCGGCTTCATACTAGTCGGGACTATGAAGCGGGCTTGGTCAACATGATGAAGGACAAATATGAGGTATCTTATTTGTCTTTTGCTTTTGCCTTTGTTGTATTTCTGTCTATATCATGGTAGCCCCCAAGTTCCGGTTTAGCTATGTTAAAAGGTGAACCGATACTTCCAACTGTGAGCAAATAACCTTACATTAGCCCCCAAGTGCCAGGGACATAACTCGGTTTATGTGCCTGGGACTTGTCTGAATCTGTCTATCGATGTTTCAACTACCCATTAGCCCCCAAGTGTCAAGTAGACAACTTGTTTGTGTGCTTGAGACTTGTCTTTAATTGTCACTCTTTGATATTTCAATTGCTCATTAGCCCCCAAGTATCAAGTGGATAACTTGGTTATGTGCTTGAGACTTGTCTGAACTTTGTCTTTTACTCCTCTTGATTTCCTTTGCAGGCTGACTTGATCCGGAGAGCTGAAGAAATAACTGAACTCCGGAATAGACTTTCTGAAACTGAATCTGCTGTTGCCAAGGCCAAAAAAGATCTGGCGCTGAGCTTAACCACTCCTGAACAATTAAAGAAATACTTTGAATCGGAACGGGCAACCTGGGAAGTGCAGAAAAATGCTCTTGAAAAGAGAGCAAAGGACGCTGAGGAAGCTCTTAATCCGGTGATAGAAGAGTTGTCCGGTTTAAAGCGGCAAATAGAACTTATGACTTCTGCCGTCTTCGGTAAATACTTAACCTGCACATGCTTTCATTTCTGCAACCTTTAATCCGTTCCGGTTTAATTGTGATAACCATATGCAGGACGACGCGTCACCCATCTTGGGGATGATCTCCGGAAGAAACTCAAGGCCTCTTACACTCTGGTTGAGCAGCTGTATTCTGGCGCTCAGAGGATTATAAGTGCAATGTCTTTCAATAAACCGGCCCCCACCACTATCCAAGGTACTCTGGAGAAACTTTCTATCTTGCCAGTACGCTTGGAGGAAGTGAACAAGTCTGCTGCCCGAGCCGGTTCTCTTGTAGCGCTCACCAGAGCCAAAGCGTGGGTTCCAGACTTCGATCCGGAAGAAGCTCTGAACGGGTATCCCAGCACCAAAGAAGATGGATCAGCCTTCACTGGTAAAGACCTTCATGCTTTGACGAAGGAGATGTGTCATCTTGCCAGCAAACTTGCTGTTGAATCAGATTTGACCAGGTATCATCCGGCGTACGATTTATAGAATGAGCGGGTGGATCGACCGGTTTATGATACCGTAAATCTAATCCCACCAGTGCGCCCCCACACTTTCGCCCCAGATGTTGATCCGTCTGATCTTATTACGGAAGAGATGTACTTCCGTGCTTTAACAAAAATCGATTGGTGCGTCCCTGACTTTCAGCCACTTCAAGAAGACTAAGAAGCTCCGGAACATGTCGATCCTCAGCCGTCGCAGCAGGAGGAAGCATAGGCCACATAGTATATCTTTGTAGCTGCAGTATTATTTTGCCGAAAAAACTTTAATCCGTTCAAGCCTGCTGTGCCTTGTAATAGGATAGCTTAAAATATTGTCCGTCTTGATCCAGATGTTCCAACTTTGCTGTGACGTTTGCCAATTTGAGTCTTGTCTGATATGGTTTATCTTGCGTACTATCTGTTTCTGCATAGATAACACTTAAAAGATGTCCTAGCGGTTTGTCGCCGGACCAATTAAATTGCTCACAAAATATATCAAACAAGTGTCTGTTTATACCAGAAATAACTTCATACATGTGATTAAGTATGCTTGATATCCTTAATCCGATGAACATTGTTATTTCCGAGGAAGCTCTTGGCTCCGTTGGGGCGTACCCAATTATTCCGGGTTTACAAGAACTACCAGTTTAAATAATGCTGGAGCTCTGTGTCCAGACTTTTGAAGATATGTGGTCAACCTTGAAGTTGTCCCACTTCGGATCAAAGAACCATAGAAACACATGAAAACAGAAATACAAAAAACACAGGTTTGCAAATAAAATCATGTAGTCGAGGCTTTTTGCGAGCTGCCAGGCTCCAAATCGAGCTTATGATTCGAATACGATCATATAAACCGGACCGCAAGGGGCAAAGCTAGGATTCGGATACGATCCGTAGCCCCCTTGGGATCGTGAAATTTTAGCCAAGCAATGGATTCGAATACGATCCAAGGAGCTTTTTATGATTCGAATACGATCATATAAACCGGACCGCAAGGGGCTAAGCTAGGATTCGGATACGATCCATAGCCCCCTTGGGATCGTGAAATTTTAGCCAAGCAATGGATTCGGATACGATCCAAGGAGCTTTTTATGATTCGAATATGATCATATAAACCGGACCGCAAGGGGCTAAGCTAGGATTTGGATACGATCCATAGCCCCCTTGGGATCGTGAAATTTTAGCCAAGCAATGGATTCGAATACGATGCAAGGAGCTTTTTATGATTCGAATACGATCATATAAACCGGACCGCAAGGAGCTAAGCTAGGATTCGGATACGATCCGTAGCCCCCTTGGGATCGTGAAATTTTAGCCAAGCAATGGATTCGAATACGATCCAAGGAGCTTTTATTATGTTCTCTTTGGTTCGAATACGACCTATGTTTGAACAGGAATGGCTATGTTCTCTTTGGTTCGAATACGACCTATGTTTGAACAGGAAGCCCTTTAGTAAGTGTAGACGCAGGGTACCTATATGGGAGTTGCACTGTGCGGCAAACCTTCTTTGGTCCCGTATAAAATTGTCCTGCATAGCCTGATAGACTGATCAAAGCATCTTATTTTTTTTATGAAAAGGATATAAACTGTAGATGGATATCACCATAAGACACTTATATTGGAAAAAAGAGCTGACCCCCCGGTTTATCGAGGGCGCCGGTTTATTCATTAATCATAATATATACATAGGATACAGCAGAGCTCATGGCTCAAGTATAGTAGGGCCGCAGGAGAGCGATGTTCCACGGCCTCTTTGTCTCTTCTTCCGATGTCCGTGAGTCCTTGTGCTCTCGAACGTCCACCAGGTAATATGAACCGTTGTGTAGATTCTTGCTGAGCACAAAAGGCCCTTCCCAAGGCGGGGATAGTTTGTGCATATCTGTTTGGTCTGGGATGAGCCGGAGTACCAAATCTCCCTCCTGGAACGTCCTGGTTTTGATCCGGCGGTTGTGATATCTGCGCAAGTCCTGTTGATAAATCGCGGACCGTGCTGCTGCGATGTCACGCTCTTCATCCAGCCGGTCCAAACTGTCCTGTCTTGCCTGCTCATTGGCTGCTTCAACATAAGCTGTCACCCGTGGCGAATCATGACGGATATCACTTGGAAGGACCGCTTCAGCCCCATACACCATGAAGAAAGGTGTATAACCTGTGGACCGGTTCGGCGTAGTATTGATGCTCCAGAGGACAGAAGGTAACTCCTCAACCCAGCACCCTGGTGTTCTTTTCAAGGGAGTCATAAGCCGGGGCTTGATACCTCGCAAAATCTCCTGATTAGCCCTTTCAGCTTGACCATTGGATTGAGGGTGAGCTACAGAAGACACATCTAGGCGAATATGCTCCCGTTGACAAAACTCTTCCATCTCTCCTTTAGATAAATTGGTCCCGTTGTCTGTGATGATGCTGTGTGGAAAGCCAAACCGAAAAATTACCTTTTTGATGAACTTAACCGCTGTTGCCGCATCACACTTGCTCACAGGCTCTGCCTCAATCCATTTTGTAAACTTATCCACAGCCACCAGCAGATGAGTTTTTTGATCTTGGGATCGTTTGAAGGGCCCAACCATTTCAAGCCCCCAAGTCGCAAACGGCCAAGTAATCGGTATCATCCGGAGCTCCTGTGCCGGAACAAGAGCACGTCGTGAAAATTTCTGACAAGCATCGCACCTCCGGACTAGATCTGCTGCATCAGCATGGGCTGTCAGCCAATAGAACCCATGTCGAAAAGCTTTAGCCACCAAGGATTTTGAACCGGCATGATGACCACAATCCCCTTCATGGATCTCATGAAGGATATCTGTGGGGACCCCGACTTAGAAGTCGAGATCACCGAATGCACATGTACAGTGATCCCAGAGATCAATGCTCACTGAACACACAGAAGCTGAATAACAAGAGTCTTACATCCATACATATTGTCTTACACGAATTAAGGCCGTTATGGCCAAGTCTTACATAGATAAAGCCTCAAGGGCTGAATAGCAAATAACTCAAATAGCGGAAGTCTTCGGTGATAGGTAGAACCCATGCCATCTGCCTTAACCCTACAGGCATTCTGACTGGGATAGCGTCCTAGTTCGCATGTTCGTCTCCAAAGAACTCTTCATCATATTCATGTTCCTCCAAGCCTGGCCAATTAAATAACCAGTGGCAAGCCAATGAGTACTTTGAATGTACTCGCAAGCAACCCATGATGTGGTTCAAAATAACAATGCAAACTGAACAATAATGAGCAATCTAGCAATGGGCTAGAATAAATGTCCTGCCATCAAGTTTATTCATCAATAACTCGCGTAACCTCGAAGACAGGTTACCGATATCAACATGAATATGTTTCAACTCATCGAGTCAAGTCACCACCTTGACTCACATACACACACATGGTTTCACAAACATTGGATGTAGGCCAAGAGCGGTTACCCAACTGTCCTTGACCGTGGACACGGCTATTCGAATAGTTTTACACTCTACAGAGGTTGTACACTTTACCCACAAGATCCGGGGAACTTCCGTGTCATCCACGACGCGCGGTACCTCAAGTACCCGGGGAAAGCACCCGGTCATTATCTTTCCTTAGACGACACTAACATAGAGTCCACTCGTCGGTACACGACCCTCGGGTACAAACAATAGATCACGGGACTTGCCCTAATTTCCATGTCACGCGTACCCGAAGGGACCAACGGTGTGTCCGGTGCCCTGTGAAAACAGTCATGGTCGTCTATCCAAGCACGACCCGTCCCGGGAAAGACCTCAAGTCTACCCGTCACTAGTAATGCGGGCACCATGCTAGTATCGACCTAAGTAATCAATAAAGCCCCGTCCCATAAGGGGTAGTGTGGTTGCACGGGTATGGTTGGAATAACGGTCGCAACTTAAACCAATCCATTTGAAAAACACACACACTTGTCTCGGTACACCACTTCGTCATCAAGTGGTTACCCAACTCATCATCTCCCTCGGGCATGAATGGCACCCGACGTGGTTTTATGCAAAGATTCAACCACGAAGGTTCATGTCACACATGCATCACTAAGTATCACTACTTGCTATTTGCATGTCATCTAGCACATAGCAAGATCAAGATCAAGGCATGCATCATGTGGTGGTTTCAACTAGGTCACCACCATAACCCTATCATCATGCATCGGAAACAAACGGGCTCCGAAGAACAAGTCTATCATGGTCAAAGGGCTGCTTGCCTGGATTGGCTTGGTCTTCAAAGTCTTCAAATCCTTCTCCTTCTCCTTCTTCAGCAACTTCGTCAAATACGGTATCTATACGTCGCATAATAATAACGGAAAAATAAGACCACAAATAAAACAGAAAAAATCAAAGTGCTCAGAAAAATGTCAACTCATTTTTGTTAAATACTAGAGGGATTTCAAAGATGGGGAAAATTCTTAGTTGGAGTTTTGGAGTAACAGAATGGAATCTAGGGATTTTAGAACAGGAGTTTTATTGCTCAAATTTGAATTTAAATTTGAACAGAACAGAAAAGTTTCATGGATGTGTGTGAAAGTGATACCATTAAATAGGTTGGAATATTACAAGAATTTAGGAGTTGGAATTATTTCATTTGGACCAATATTCATTTCTGTAAAAATGTTTGAAACAATTACAGAAAGAATAAAAAGAAATGCCCCTATGCTACTCGGCCAGAGGGGCCACAGTGCACGGCCCAGGGCAACCCAGCCCAGCCGCACGGGTGCCAGCGCGCGCACGTCAGGTTTTCAAACCTGACGGGCGGGGCCCGGCGGTCAGCGTCAGTAAGGAGGGGGAGAGAGGGGTGAGGATGACAGGCGGGGCCCGCCTGTCATCTCCAACCTCACGGCCACGGCCACGGCGAGCTCACCGGCAAGGATTCCGGCCACGGCGACGGCAACGGAGGGCAGGAACGGACTCAGCGTCGTGTTGCGGAGGTAGTGGTGGTGGTGCGGCACGCCGGGGAGGTCGGGTTCGCCGGCGGCGAGGTGGGACGGCGGAGGGTCGTCGGGAGGTCATCGCTTCGGCCGATTCCGACTACCACAGAGAGGGGAAAGTGAGGGGAAAGAGTCAGTGGCGTGTGGTGCTTCCAAATCGGGCAAAAGGAAGGGCGGAGGAGGCCTGTACTGCGAGATCACCGGCGGCCCGACGCGGCGGAGCTCCGGTCGATCCCGAGCACTGGAACCTACTAGGGACAAACTGGTGGTACTGGAGTGATGCTGGGGATGAGGAGAAGCTGCTGGTGCTGTTGGAGAGGCTCGGGGGGGGGGGTCCTATTTATAGGGGAACGGCGGAGCCCCGTGGACCAGTGCGCCGGCGAGCTGCTGCTCGACGCTACAGCGCACGGGAGGCGATGGGAGTGAGTCTGCGGAGTTGCTGGACGATCCCTACATCCATTAGAGGAGAGAGGAGGAGCGGGGGAAGCTTCCAGGCGACGCGCGCGTGCGAGCCCGAGGAGTGGACGCTGCGGGCGGCCAGCGCGCGTGTGGCAACGGCCACTGGAGGGCGGAGGAGGAGGGGGGACAGCGCCGGGGCGGTCGCGAACGTCGAGGCGCATTGAGAGGCGCGAGGGGGAGGCCCGAGGCTGTCGGGGGCAGCTGATTGGGCGAAGCTACAGTGCGGTGGCGCACTGTAGCGTGCTCCAGAGCGCCCAATGGCTGGCACATTCGTGCCCTCGCCGCTCTGGTCATGTCCAACATGCCCAAGGTTGTCTAGAAGGTCAAGGGAGGAGTAAAGAAATGGCATGTGGCCTTGGATGCTCTGGAGATGCTGTGAGAGAGAGAGAGGAAGCTGGTGACTTGGTAAGAAATGGCTGTCCAGCAGGGTAAACTAGGGTTCTTACCCCTCAATCGTGGAGCTGGGGTCCTGGGGAAGTTACTGGAGGTAGCTAGTAACTGGTTGAACATGTGGTAGAAAGTTGAGGCCAAAGTGAAAGGTGAAAGTGATCAAGAAGAGGGTTTTAGTAAAAAGCCAGAAGGTGTTTGATCAGTGTTTGGTCAAGCAAATGATCTCCACTTGCCATGAAACGTAACAGGATTGAATGACATGTAAAAATAGGGTGCTTCACCAAATTTGGGCTAATTTGAAGAAACTAGCCAATGTAACTTTGGTGAACCCTAGAAATCAACAGAAATGGTTTCATCTTGTTTGAGTCAAGCTAATCATCTCCCCTTGATGCACCACTTGGTGTAGCATCATCATTTGGGGTTATGACCATGCCCACAAAGTTTGAAGCTCCAGGTAAAAAGTAGGTAATGTAAAGTTGTTCAAATTTGCATTTGAACAGAAAGGGTTTTGGGGTGATCTGATCAAGTTGCTCTATTCCAAATCTTGTGCCATTTGGTCTAGATGCCTTATTAGGCATTTCTAGCATGTGCACCAAGTTTGAGAGCATTTGGACAAGTTTGGCAATGTAAAGTTGCTCAAACTTCAAATATGGACATAATGGTTATGAAGGGTTTTGAGGATGTTTTCTTGCTTCCCAAGGCATGGGACTTGGCAAGATCATCAAATATGTCATATATGACATGATAGAATTTCCCTGGAATTTTTGGAGAATATTTCCTTTGTAAATATTTCAAAAGCTTGAAATATCCAGAAAGGGTTTTAGAGGGATTAGCCCATTATTTTGAACATGACCAAGTGTTGAAACTCTTATATATGGACAATATATGTCCTCTGAGTCTCCCTGAATTTTGGCAAATATTTTTGAAATACTTAAATAATTTTCCCCTATTAAAGACCATTTCTGGCCTTAAGAAAAAGCTTTTAAATAAAATAGGAAAATAACTTTTAAAATTATACCTTTGTCATTTCTGGGAGTCCTATGACTACTAGGTATCAAATGTACCTTTTGAAATAATTTTCTCACCCTAAATCAAGTACTTGCAGTGCAAATCTCAATTCAGGGGTTTTTGGAAAACTATATTTATAAAAAACATTTTGGCCAAATTAATTTTGTAAGAAAATTCTATACTATTATATAACACTTGGCATGATCATTGGGAAGAAGTTTTGGGTATGGAGATGAATTCTACAAGAGGTAATAGTTGACTTTAATGAGCACATGAAAAAGCACATGAAGAAAAACTCAATTCCAATAAAAGCCAAATGATGCTAAAAAATTTTGCTGGTCCAAATTTTCATGCTTCATAAATAACATGTTTACAAAATGCAGGGTGTGACAGACTTACCCCCCTTGCAAGAATCTCGTCCCCGAGATTCCTAAACTAGGTCTTAAAAGAGATCGGGAAACTCGGATCTAAGTTAGTCTTCACGTTCCCAGGTTGCTTCTGCTTCGGTGTGGTTGCTACACTGGACCTTGTAGTACTTGATGGTACGGCTTCACGTCCGTCGTTCTGCTTCGTCCAGAATGCAAATGGGCTTCTCACGGTAGGTTAAATCAGGCTGCAGATCAATGGCCTGGTGATCAACATCCTTGTAGAGATTGGGCTTGTCCGGAACTTGGAGACATTTCCGGAGTTGTGACACATGGAATACATTGTGCACATCGGATAGCTCTGGGGGTAGTTCCAACCGGTAAGCCACTTCTCCTCATTGGTCGGTGATCTTGAAAGGGCCAATGAATCTTGGCGCAAGCTTCCCCTTAACATGGAAACGCTTGGTTCCCTTTAGAGGAGTTACTCGCAGGTACACATGATCTCCGACACGGAAACTCATGTCTCGGCGTCGAGTGTCAGCATAACTCTTCTGCCTTGACTTGGCTGCCTTCAAACGTTCTCTAACTAGTTGGACTTGCTCTTCTGCTTTGCGGAGGATATCCGGTCCAAAAACTAGTCCTTCTCCAGTCTCTGACCAGTTGAGGGGTGTGCGACATCTGCGTCCGTACAACACCTCAAATGGTGCCATCTGAAGGCTCGACTGGTAACTGTTGTTATAGGAGAACTCGGCAAACGGGAGACAATCTTCCCACTTGGCTCCATATGCCAAGACACAGGCTCGAAGCATGTCTTCGAGAATCTGATTGACTCGCTCTGTCTGACCTCCGGTCTGTGGGTGGAAAGCTGTGCTGAAAGACAATTTGGTTCCCAAGGCTTCTTGGAATCTACTCCAGAACCTTGAAGTAAACTGGGTGCCTCGATCTGACACAATCTCCTTGGGAACGCCGTGAAGACTTACGATTCGGTTGATATAGAGAGTTGCCAGCTGGTTGCCTGAGTAGGTAGTCTTGACAGGAATGAAATGGGCCACCTTGGTCAAATGATCGACTATGACCCAGATAGAGTCATGTCCTCTATTCGACCTTGGTAATCCAGTGATGAAGTCCATTCCGACTTTATCACACTTCCACTCAGGGACTTTGAGTGGCTGAAGCAATCCAGCAGGTCGCTGATATTCAGCCTTGACCCTTTGGCACACATCACACTTTGCAACATAGGTTGCAATCTCTCTTTTCATCCCGTGCCACCAGAATCATGCCTTCAAGTCTTGGTACATCTTGGTTCCTCCGGGGTGGATGGAATACGGAGTGTCGTGGGCTTCTTGCAGAATCAGGTTCTTCAGCTCTGTGTTGTTTGGTACGCAGATACGACCTTTGTACCAAACAATCCCGTGCTCATCTACGGAGAATCCTGGGGCCTTGCCCAGCTTCATCTTCTTCTTGATGACTTCAATGCTTGCATGTCCATCTTGTGCCTTCTTGACTTCGTCCATCAGGGTCGGTCTGACTTCCAAATGATCCAGAAATCCAGGGGTGACCAATTCCAAGCTGAATTGCTCGAGTTCCTTAAACAAGGCTGGCTGCTGTTCTTGAATAACAGCATTCAAGGAGCAAGCCTTCCTGCTTAAGGCATCGGCCACCACGTTAGCCTTCCTGGGGTGATATTGAACACTGAGGTCATAGTCTTTGATGAGTTCCAACCATCTTCTCTGCCTCATGTTCAATTCCTTTTGGGTGAAAATGTACTTCAGACTTTTGTGGTCTGTGTAGATCTCACACCGTTTCCCTAGGAGGTAATGCCGCCATGACTTCAAGGCATGAACTACTGCCGCTAACTCAAGATCGTGAGTTGCGTAGTTCTCCTCATGGGGTCGTAGCTGCCTGGAGAGGTAGGCTATGACTCGGCCTTCTTGAATCAGAACGCTTCCCAATCCGGTTCGAGAGGCATCACAATATATCACGAACTCCTTGTGAATATCAGGTGTTGCCAGAACTGGGGCGGTGGTCAATCTCTTCTTGATCTCTTGGAAGCTTTCTTCGCATTTTGGCGTCCACTCGAACTTCTTGTCCTTCTTGAGGAGCTGAGTCATTGGCCGTGCAATGCTAGAAAATCCTTCCACGAATTTGCGGTAATAGCCCGCTAGTCCGAGGAAGCTTCTGACTTCCTTGACGGTCGTTGGAGATTGCCATTGAGTCACAGCTTCGATCTTTGCGGGATCAACAGATAATCCTTCTTCGGTCAAGACGTGACCTAAGAATCCAACTTTATGCAGCCAGAACTCACACTTGCTGAATTTGGCATATAGTTGGTGCTCCCGAAGCTTGTCTAGGACCATCCTCAGATGCTGCTCGTGCTCTTCCTCCGACTTCGAGAAGACAAGAATGCCATCAATGAAGACGACAACGAACTTGTCCAAATATTCCATGAAGACTTTATTCATGAGGTACATGAAGTAAGCTGGGGCATTGGTTAACCCAAAGGAAATGATCGTGCACTCGTACAGGCCATATCTGGTTACGAATGCTGTCTTCGGAATATCTTGGGGTCTGATCTTCAGCTGGTAGTACCCAGATCTGAGGTCGATCTTGGAGAACACCTTGGCTCCGTTGAGCTGATCAAACAGATCTTCGATCTTGGGAAGTGGATATTTGTTCTTGATTGTAACTTCATTGAGGGAACGATAGTCAATGCATAAGCGGATGGTACCGTCCCTCTTTGCCACAAACAGAACAGGAGATCCCCAAGGGGAGGCACTTGGGCGGATAAATCCCTTCCTCAGCTGCTCTTCCAGCTGCTTCTTCAACTCAGCTAATTCTTTCGTCCCCATTCTATAAGGCTTCTTATAGATGGGTCCTGCTCCGGGCACGAGCTCGATGATGAACTCAATGTCACGGTCAGGGGGCATTCCCGGTAGTTCATCCGGAAAGACATCAGGATACTCACATACACTTGCTCTAGCCCAACTTCAGACAGACAGTTGACTTGAGCGGCTTGAGCGGAAGAGGAGTTGGAAGCAAACTTGACTTCGACTCCCTGGTCATTGGTCACAGTGACTGTCCGATTGGCACAGTCTAATAAGCCTTGGTGCTTACCGAGCCAATCCATCCCTAAGATCACATCCAAGCCTTGCGATCTTAGGATGATGAGGTCTGCTAGGAAGTCTACACCGTTAATGGTAATACCGACTCCTTTGCAGCCTATCTTGGCTCTCATCTCGGCTCCGGGGGTTTGTACCACCATAGGGTTATTCAGGGGTGTAGGGGTCATGCCACTTTTTAATGCAAATCTTTGAGTGACAAATGAATGCGTTGCTCCAGAATCAAACATGACAGTTGCAGGTGCTGAGTTGACAATGAACGTACCCAGCACGACGTCCGGGTCTTCCTGGGCTTCTTTAGCAGTGCCGTGATTCACACGCCCCTTCCCATGGTTAGGTGGATTGCGAGGAGCTGGGTTCCTTGGTGGCATCCCGTGGCCTTGTCCCTGGTTCTGCGCATTGGGGCGCGGGGCATCAGGCTTCTTGTTGGGGCACACCCTTGAGATGTGTCCGGGCTGACCACATCCAAAGCAAGTGACTTGGTTTGGATTGATCTTGTTGCCACCACTGGTATTGGGGTTGAAAGCTGGCCTTGGGTTGGCATACTGCTGAGGCTAAGGGTTGGTACGAGGTGCAGGAGCTCTTGGTTGCTGATAGGTTGGCTTGGCCGGGGCTGACTGCCACGGACGAGGCTTCTGGTTGCTGGAACTTCCCTTACTGACCAACTTGCGCTTGCGAGTGTCTTCCAAAGCACGCCGCTTGTCTTCAAGCATAAGTGCTTTGTTCACCAGGTCAGGGAAGGATGGGCAGTCGCACACGACAAGCGAGTATTGCAGAGTCTGATTGAGGCCTTCCATGAAGCGCTCCCTTTTTGCAGCATCAGTGCTGACATCTTCAGGGGCGTACCTTGACAGAACACTGAACTTCTGCATGTACTCCTTGACAGTGCTACTTCCTTGCTTCAGGGCTCGGAATTCACGCTTTTTGATAGCCATGATTCCGGAAGGAATGTGGGCCTTGCGGAATTCTGCCTTGAAGTTAACCCAAGTGATGTCTTGTTCAGCATGCATGACCTTGAATCCATCCCACCAAGCTCTAGCAGTCCCCTCGAGGCAGTGGGCTGCATAAGCCACCTTCTCGCGGTCTTCGGTGCATCCGACTAGTTCCAGTATTTCCTCAATGGAGCGGATCCAGTCGTCTGCATCTAGGGGTTCAGCATTCTCGATAAAGGTTGGCGGTGCATGCTTCTTGAACTCTGCCAACGTGGAACGTCCATTGCCATTCCTCGCCGGCTGGCGGTTGTTGGTGACAGCTTGAGCAATCAGCTAGAGGGCTGCAGTGTTGGCTTGGCGTTCCTCTCGGAAAGCTTGGAGAAGCTGAGCCATGTCCATGTTCGGAGGAGGTGGTGGTGGTGGAGCTTGGTCGTTGGTTTGGTCACGGCCTGCCTCTGGCTGAGCGGATGCTCCGGCTTCAGGCTGCTGGGTAGAGGTACCAGTACGAGTTACAACAGGCATCCTGTTGGAGCGGTAAAAGACCTCATGACTTGGAAGAGGGAAAGCAAGATAGATGGGTGCCTAGTAAGGGGGTGGGTGTGACACTAATCAATTTATGCAAGGGCCGAAAGGCCAAAACACATTCATTAAAAATCAAATGGGTGATGTTGTCGTTTACACATTCCCGAAGGAAGAATACGACATACATCCAGACACAACAAAAGCAAACACTAGATGGTTTCATATGAACCATACAAGGACTCGACTGCGCATAGGGGTTACACGACCTATCCTACCATAGAGGTCACAATTGGCATATCCGAGTAGCGAATAATGCCTAAGCGGCGGAATGCTCGGTCGCGCATTCCGGCTCTTCTGGGTCTTCCTCCTTGTCTTCATCTGTCTGGGCCCCCTTGTCACTTGAGGGTGTGGGGGAGTGGAGGAGTTGGATACGACGGTGCTTCGTCGGTGGTGCAGGGTAAAGCTTGCGATATTCCCTTGCCGTCATCCGGCGTCGCCGAGGTGGTTCTTCATTCTTGGAAGATACATCCTCGGAGGGCCTTCCGCCTCGATATGCGATAGCGGACTATTCAGAAGGTGCTCCTTCCTTCTTGATCCTATTTGCCTTCTCTTGAGCTCGACGAAGAAGTGCCTTGGTCTTGTGAAGTTCTTCTCGAAGCTTCATGATTCTGAGGCCAAGTCTTGTGCCAAGCTGTCGGCACATAGACTGAAGTAGGTCTGGAACCGAAGCGAGAGTCCTTCCTTCACTGGAGGGGCTAGTGCACTGATTTCTTCTTCACCTTCCTTCTGGTAAGGTAAGAAGCGAGTTGTCATCTTGGCTGCCATCTCCGGAAGAAGCTCGCGGAGACGGGTTAGTGCCTTGAGTGCAGCAGCCTCGACAGCGAGTGGTAGTGTTGCCATCTGGGGTCCCTCGAAGAACCAACTTGTGGGAGGATCGTTTGCCTTCACGATCACTTCCACATGGTACTCCACCTCAGTGTCGCTAACCCAATGCTCAAGGTAGGTGAGGATGGGCGCTCGGTGGAACTGACACTCCTGGAGGCTATCCTCGAGAAGTAAGGGAAACCCAGTGGTCAGGTGCTCTTCGGGTATAGCGGCCATCTACAAAGGTGGAATAGGAGGGGTTAATAAGCTGATGAAATCTCAGGTTTAGAAAAGAAGAGAGGTTCAGAAGGTTTTTGAAAAAGGGTCTCATCTAACTAACGCCCATGCTAACTAAGGCTTCCTATAGTCAGGATGGCTCTGGTACCAGCTCTGTGGGGACCCCGACTTAGAAGTCGAGATCACCGAATGCACGTGTACAGTGATCCCAGAGATCAATGCTCACTGAACACACAGGAGCTAAATAACAAGAGTCTTACATCCATACATATTGTCTTACACGAATTAAGGCCATTATGGCCAAGTCTTACATAGATAAAGCCTCAAGGGCTGAATAGCAAATAACTCAAATAGCGGAAGTCTTCGGTGATAGGTAGAACCCATGCCATCTGCCTTAACCCTACAGGCATTCTGACTGGGATAGCATCCTAGTTCACATGTTCGTCTCCAAAGAACTCTTCATCATATTCCTGTTCCTCCAAGCCTGCCAATTAAATAACCAGTGGCAAGCCAATGAGTACTTTGAATGTACTCGCAAGCAACCCATGATGTGGTTCAAAATAACAATGCAAACTGAACAATAATGAGCAATCTAGCAATGGGCTAGAATAAATGTCCTACCATCAAGTTTATGCATCAATAACTTGCGTAACCTCGAAGACAGGTTACCGATATCAACATGAATATGTTTCAACTCATCGAGTCAAGTCACCACCTTGACTCACATACACACACATGGTTTCACAAACATTGGACGTAGCCCAAGAGCGGTTACCCAACTGTCCTTGACCATGGACACGGCTATTCGAATAGTTTTACACTCTACAGAGGTTGTACACTTTACCCACAAGATCCGGGGAACTTCCGTGTCATCCACGACCCGCGGTACCTCAAGTACCCGGGGTAAGCACCCGGTCATTATCTTTCCTTAGACGACACTAACATGGAGTCCACTCGTTGGTACACGACCCTCGGGTACAAACAATAGATCACGAGACTTGCCCTAATTTCAATGTCACGCGTACCCGAAGGGACCAACGGTGTGTCTGGTGCCCTGTGAAAACAGTCATGGTCGTCTATCCAAGCACGACCCCGTCCCGGGAAAGACCTCAAGTCTACCCGTCACTAGTAATGCGGGCACCATGCTAGTATCAACCTAAGTAATCAATAAAGCCCCGTCCCATAAGGGGTAGTGTGGTTGCACAGGTATGGTTGGAATAACGGTCGCAACTTAAACCAATCCGTTTGAAAAACACACACACTTGTCTCGGTACACCACTTCGTCATCAAGTGGTTACCCAACTCATCATCTCCCTCGGGCATGAATGGCACCCGACGGGGTTTTATGCAAAGATTCAACCACGAAGGTTCATGTCACACATGCATCACTAAGTATCACTACTAGCTATTTGCATGTCATCTAGCACATAGCAAGATCAAGATCAAGTCATGCATCATGTGGTGGTTTCAACTAGGTCACCATCGTAACCCTATCATCATGCATCGGAAACAAACGGGCTCCGAAGAACAAGTGTATCATGGTCAAAGGGCTGCTTGCCTGGATTGGCTTGGTCTTCAAAGTCTTCAAATCCTTCTCCTTCTCCTTCTTCAGCAACTTCGTCAAATACGGTATCTATACGTCACATAATAACAGCGGAAAAATAAGACCACAAATAAAACAGAAAAATCAAAGTGCTCAGAAAAATGTCAACTCATTTTTGTTAAATACTAGAGGGATTTCTAAGATGGAGAAAATTCTTAGTTGGAGTTTTGCAGTAACAGAATGGAATCTATGGATTTTAGAACAGGAGTTTTATTGCTCAAATTTGAATTTAAATTTGAACAGAACAGAAAAGTTTCATGGATGTGTGTGAAAGTGATACCATTAAATAGGTTGGAATATTACAAGAATTTAGGAGTTGGAATTATTTCATTTGGACCAATGTTCATTTCTGTAAAAATGTTTGAAACAATTACAGAAAGAATAAAAAGAAATGCCCCTGTGCTACTGGGCCAGAGGGGCCATAGTGCACGGCCCAGGGCAACCCAGCCCAGCCGCACGGGTGCCAGCGCGCGCACTTCAGGTTTTCAAACCTGACGGGCGGGGCCCAGCGGTCAGCGTCAGTGAGGAGGGGGAGAGAGGGGTGAGGATGACAGGCGGGGCCCGCCTGTCATCTCCAACCTCACGGCCACGGCGATGGCGAGCTCACCGGCGAGGATTCCGGCCACGGCGACGGCAACGGAGGGCAGGAACGGACTCAGCGTCGTGTTGCGGAGGCAGTGGTGGTGGTACGGCACGCCGGGGAGGTCGGGTTCGCCGGCGGCGAGGTGGGACGGCGGAGTGTCGTCGGGAGGTCGTCGCTCCGGCCGATTCCGACTGCCACATAGAGGGGAAAGTGAGGGGAAAGAGTCAGTGGCGTGTGGTGGTTCCAAATCGGGCAAAAGGAAGGGCGGAGGAGGCCTATACAGCGAGATCACCGGCGGCCCGACGCGACGGAGCTCCGGTCGATCCCGAGCACTGGAACCTACTCGGGACGAACTGGTGGTACTGGAGTGATGCTGGGGATGAGGAGAAGCTGCTGGTGCTGTTGGAGAGGCTCGGGGGGTCCTATTTGTAGGGGAACGGCGGAGCCTCATACGTCCAAAACGTATCTATAATTTCTGCTTGCTCCATGCCTCTTTTGGGTGATATTGCTATGATATTTATACACTTCCATATACTTTTGATCATATTTGGACTAACCTATTAACTCAGTGCACCCCAGTGCCAGTTTCTGTTTTCGGCTGTTTTTGTATTTCAGGTTTTCACATTACGAGAACTGCCAGGAAAAATCCAGAAAAATTATATAAAAAATCAGCGTTCCAGAAACTACCGTGCGCCCAATGGACAGCCGGGGGGGGGGGCACCAGGGCTCCAGGCGCCCTGGCGGCGCCCCCCCCCCCTGGGCCGCGTCGGGGGGCGCCTGGGCCCCCCGAGGCTCCTTCGATGCCCCCCTTTGGCATATATTTAAAGCGTCTCCCAAAACCCTGGAGGGAGGAACTCTTTTTCACGATCTCATCTCTGTTCCGCCGCCGCCGCCGCTTCCAAGATCGGGAGCACCAGGAGAACTCTTCCCGGCACCCTGCCGGAGGGGAGGATCACCACCGGGAGCCTCTCCACCACCATGGACGCCTCCCGGATGAGTTGTGAGTAGTCTCCCTTGGACCATGAGTCCATGACCAGTAGCTATGTGATGTTCTCCCCCCATTCTTGTGCTTCACTAATTAGTCCTCGTGAGCTGCCCTACATGATCGAGGCACATATGTAATCCTTATGCTGTTGCTATGATGAGTTTGCTGGGATCCGATGGATTATGAGATTATGTTCAGATTGTGCTTGAGTAATATATTTGATCTACCTCTTTTATATTTATGTTCGTAAGTAATTCTTGCATGTTCTCCGTTGTTATTTATTGCTTTGGCCAAGTAGTAGGTAGTGACTCCAAGAGGGAACGTTATGCTTGATTGTGGGTTCATGCCCCTCGATGACTAGTTTGAGTGACAGAAACATGAGTCTAGGGGATGTGCTGTTGCCACAAGGGGGAAAACAACGGTGCTTGTGCCTGCGGGTGCAAGGATTGTTTACTTTACACAAAGTTCTTTTAATGCAGTTGTCTGTTGCATTGAGTTTACACTATGGGTGGGACTCGCAACTTAATACCAGCGAGATGTTCTGGATAGATATCTCAAGGTGGATGATTAGTAGTAGATATTGATGGATTTCGGTCTACTTACTTTGGCGTACCGCCCATGCTTTGAACATCAACCTTTCTTGCAATGTAGTCAGCATTGGTTTGCGTTCGTGGTCCTGTCAATTGCCCAGCTGTAATTCGTTTACCTCACATAGCTGTTTTATCGTATTTTGGGAGAAAGACATCACTAGTGAACATCATGAGACTCCGGTCCATATTACCATCATTGATCACATCCGCTATTTATTTTTCGTTATTATTTACTATTGCAATTATATCTATCACTACTATCACTTGCGTTTGATCCTTTGTAAACGACAAGGCCGGAGGGATTGACAACCTCTCTGTACTCGTTGGGAGCAAAGTTATTTGTATCTGTGTGCAGGTCCACGTTGATTGCTAATATCTGGCGCCGTAGCAGTTGACACCTTCTTGTTGAACCTAGGAGTCTCTGGGGATTCGATCCTTGGTATCTTTGCCAAGGGAAAAACTTCCGCAACATTACATCTCACACCTTCCACTTGGGGTAACCAACGAGGGGCGAGAAGCCTAGCAAGAGTTTTTCTGGCGCCGTTGCCGGGGACTCCACTCTTCAGGATAGGGGAGTTGCACGCTATCTTTACCTTTGCTTTTTAGTCTTGTTAGTTTACCTTTCAGTTTTTTGCTTTAGTACCTTTTTATCGAAAATCACAAAAATAGTTATTTTGCTTGCTTGCTACTATGGGTTCCTCCGAGAACACCAAGTTGTGTGACTTTACGAGTCACAACAACGATGACTTTATCAGCACACCTATCACTACACCTGCCACTTCAGCACCTTCATATGAAATTAAACCTGCTTTACTGAACTTAGTCATGAAAGATCAATTCTCCGGTGCTGGAGATGATGCTGCTTTACACTTGAACAACTTTGTTGAACTTTGTGATATGCAAAAGTACCAAGAAATAGATGGTAATATTGTTAAGCTTAAGCTTTTTCCTTTCTCCTTGAGAGGAGGAGCTAAAATTTGGTTTCAGTCTTTGCCTAGAAATAGCATAGATTCATGGGACAAGTGCAAAGATGTTTTTATTGGGAAATACTATCCACCTGCTAAAATTATCCAACTGAGAAGTAACATAATGAATTTTAAACAATTGGATAATGAACACGTTGCCCAAGCTTGGGAACGTATGAAATCTCTTATCAAGAACTGCCCTACTCATGGTTTGACTACTTGGATGGTTATCCAAACTTTTTATGCAGGCTTGAACTTTACCTCGCGGAACTTGTTAGATTCGACCGCGGGAGGAACCTTTATGTCAACTACACTTGGTGCTGCCACGAAGCTTCTCGATAAGATGATGACCAACTATTCCCAATGGCACACCGAACGCGCTCCAACAGGTAGGAAGGTAAACTCTGTCGAGGAGATTTCCTCCCTTAATGAAAAAGTTGACTTGATCATGTCTCTACTTTCGAAGCAATCTTCTGTTGATCCTCGTGATGTTCCTTTAAATTCTTTGATTGCTCAAGAACAAGTAGATGTGAACTTTATCCCTAGAAACAATTTTAATAACAATGCTTATAGGAGTAATTTTGGTAACAATCCTAGACCGTTCCCCTCTAATTCCTATGGGAACAACAATGCTTATCCTAGCACCAAGAACTCCAATACTGAACTAGAGATTATGCTTAAAGATTTCATCACTACCCAAAAAGCCTTTAATAAGAGTATAGAAGAAAAACTACATAAACTAGATGATCTCTCTTTGAAGGTAGACCATTTAGCCAATGAGATAGAATTGCTTAAAATTAAAACTTCTCCTCTTGAGGAGAGGAAGGTCACTCCTATGAATGCTATTCAAGTGCAAATTAATGAAAACATTAGGATGATGGCTAAACTTAAAGAAAGATGGGCTAGAGAAAGGGAGGAAGAAGATAGGATTAAGAGCCTTCCTACCCACCACACTGTTGCTACTATCCAAGTTGTTGAGGATATCCAAACTCTTAGCACCCAATGCACTCTTGGTCCCATTGGACCTATTAATGGTGATGCTATGACTATAGAAACTACCAAACAAGTGAACCTAAAGGACACCACCACCACTTTACTTGATGCTAGTGACCTTGATTTTGATAATTGCACTCTTACCGAAGTTATTGATTTCCTTCACAAGATGTCTAGAGATCCCCGCACTAGCACGCTTAACCTTGCCTTCACAGAGCATATCACTAATGCTCTTATCAAAGCTAGGGAGGAGAAACTTAGAGTAGAAGCCTCCATACCTAGAAAGCTAGAAGATGGTTGGGATCCTATGATAAAAATTAAATTGAATGACTTCTCTTGTTATGCATTACGTGATGTTGGAGCTAGTACCTCTGTTATGCCCAAAAGAATATATGATATGCTTAAATTGAAACCTTATGATTCTTGTTCTTTTGGTGTTCGTCTCGTTGATTCTTCCATAAAGAAACCTTTGGGGAGGATCGACGATGTTCTTATCATTGTCAATGACAATTATGTTCCCGTTGATTTTACTATTATGGATATTGAATGTGATCCTTCTTGTCCAATTATTTTGGGACGTCTCTTTTTACGCACCGTTGGTGCTATCATTGACATGAAAGAGGGTAATATAAAATTTCAGTTTCCTCTCAAGAAAGGGATGGAACACTTCCCTCGAAAGAAGATCAAGTTACCTTTTGAGTCCGTTGTACGGGCTAGCTATTCTTTTACTCTTGATAAAACTTGATCTATATGCATTATGCCTAGCTTAAAGGCATAAAAGAAAGCGCTTTTGGGAGGCAGCCCAATGAATAAATTTTATTTTGTTTTTGTTGTGTCTTGATGTTGTTACTACTGTAGCATCATCATTGTATCTTTGCTTTTTAATTTTGTGCCAAGTATAGCCTCTGATTGCTAGAAAGTTCAAAAGTTGTGAGGTGCTGTCCAGGAAACAGATTCTGTCCTTGGATAAAAAAATCGTATAAAATCACCAGATCATCTTTTTGGTCTGAATGTTTTCGACAGCGTGCTCTATATAATTGTCTCTCGTGCGTCTGTTCTGAGTTTTTTGATTAGAGTTGCATAAGTGCCCCGAACAAATCATTTACTACCTGATGTTCTGTTTTTCACATATTCTGTCCTGTTTTGCCTTTCCTTCATTTTGCAAACCTAGAGCTTGCTTTTTCTTTGCAAAAAACCTTTTGGCAATCTTGAGAAACAGTAGAACTTCAAGAATATCTTTATTTCCAGCAAGGTACAATTATTTTAGTATGGGTACTAACCTCGCTAATCAGATTATGATGAGTTATGTATGAAGGGAGTTTTCAAGTGTGCGAGGGAAGATGATAAAAAGATTCAGGAGTGTCAAACGCTCAAGCTTGGGGATGCCCCCGTGCACCCCCAAGAAATATTCAAGGAGACTCAAGCGCCTAAGCTTGGGGATGCCCCCGTGCATCCCCTTCTCCATCAACATTATCAGTTCGTCTTTCGTTCCACTATATTTTAATCACTTCATGTGTTATGTGCTATGCTTGGAGCGTCTTGTTTTTAGTTTTCTTTAGCTTTTCATAACGAGTCGGAACTTAGCTTTCTTTATGTGGGAGAGAAACATGCTCCACTTCTACCTAGAACATAACATAGAATTTTCATGTCTATCTTTGCTGTGTGTGTTCTTTGTCTTTTAATAGCTACTATCATGTTCAGCTCTTAGTATTCATGCTTATCTTTTCAAAGAGCTTTTGTTTAGTTGGTTGCTTGAACTCTCTTTAATTACCATGCTCACCTTATTAAGAGAGTTTGCTTCCGTTGCATTGGTTGATATGTCTATGATAAAGATGCTACATGCATGATGGTGCTTAGTAGTTCAGGTTTTCTTATGGTTAATCTCAAATAGCTGGGGGGTTCCCAATGTGTTATTGGAGTACCAACATGATTTGTTTGCCTATGATGTGGTATGGTTTAGTAATATCTTCCTTCGAGAATTTATTTTGATTGACTTGCCGTATGCTCACGCATATTTAAGACTGTAAAGAAAGTCTGTCAAGCCTTGATGATCTTTTGTTTCTGAGTAGCGATATAACTTCCATGCCTGATTCAATGTTGCTTTGTCGCTCTGCATGATTATGACCGTCATTGCTCTCTTAGTTGGTCGCTCCCAGTCTTTTGCTAACCTTCGCCTGTACTAAGCGGACTGACTGCTTGTGCATCCACATTCCTTTAATCCAGTTATGCCATATGAGTCCACCATACCTTTCTACATGGTATTTACCTGCCATTCCTAACGGAGACTTGCATGTGCCATCTCGAAATTATTCAAAGAAAAGTATTCCTATTTTGTGCCTCTGTTGTAACTTCATGAGGATGTAGTAGTTAATTCATAATCTTTTTAAGTTGGACAAGCTTCACAACGGGATTGCATGTATAATGTGCAAACCCATAATACGAGAAGGAACTGGCATTGAGTGCGCCCGGCTCAAAAAGATAATATAACAAACAAACTCTCCTTCACGCTTTGTTCATGAGAAATCAGAAAACTTTGGCAGTGATAAACAAAGGAGATTAAGTGGATGTGATCGTCCTCATTCGGGAGCCGTTCCTCGAAACTTGTCCATCTCGAAAAGTGATTGAGTTATCTGCTAGCATTCGTTGACGAAATATGCATGATCTAAGAAAAAAATTATTACCTCTGTTTTAAAACCAAGAGCTCTGGTACATGTTTTGTCTTTGCTTCCGACTACGGGTTTTCAACCTTGCCAACAAAAGCCACGGTTCGAGAGTCTCCACCTTCTTTTAAAAGCACCAACTACTGAGAGCATGATTGTCATTCTAAGTGTATTGTGCATTGTCCCAAAGTAGCATTGACTTTTGCATGATTGTGATATCGTTTATTTTGAAATCATTGTATCTAGTCATCACTTAAACCTTGAAGGTGCCCCTGCATTTATGTTTTGCTTCACTAAAGGGGGCAAGCTAGATATCACTTTATCATATTTGCACACCATGTTCATTACAAATCTATTTGATGTTTCAATGTCATATTGTGAAACTTTCAGTTCTTTGTGATTTTCTCATGTGGCAACTTAATTACTATAGATTCATTATCTCAGTAAGCTTTTGTCGTATGACTATGAAAAAGTCCTGTATGGTTAATAGCATGTCACCACAGAAATTATTCTTGTTATCATTTACCTACTCGAGGACGAGCAGGAATTAAGCTTGGGGATGTTGATACGTCCAAAACGTATCTATAATTTCTGCTTGCTCCATGCCTCTTTTGGGTGATATTGCTATGATATTTATACACTTCCATACACTTTTGATCATATTTGGACTAACCTATTAACTCAGTGCACCCCAGTGCCAGTTTCTGTTTTCGGCTGTTTTTGTATTTCAGGTTTTCACATTACGAGAACTGCCAGGAAAAATCCAGAAAAAATATATAAAAAATCAGCGTTCCAGAAACTACCGTGCG
>LR738711.1:414900599-414938187 GCA_902687465.1 Secale cereale
GCCCTGGCGGCGCGCTCCCCTGGGCCGCGCCGGGGGGGGGGCGCCTGGGCCCCCCGAGGCTCCTCCGATGCCCCCTTTGGCATATATTTAAAGCGTCTCCCGAAACCCTGGAGGGAGGAACTCTTTTTCGCGATCTCATCTCTGTTCCGCCACCGCCGCCGCTTCCAAGATCGGGAGCACCAGGAGAACTCTTCCCGGCACCCTGCCGGAGGGGAGGATCACCACCGGGAGCCTCTCCACCACCATGGACGCCTCCCGGATGAGTTGTGAGTAGTCTCCCTTGGACCATGAGTCCATGACCAGTAGCTATGTGATGTTCTCCTCCCGTTCTTGTGCTTCACTAATTAGTCCTCGTGAGCTGCCCTACATGATCGAGGCACATATGTAATCCTTATGCTGTTGCTATGATGAGTTTGCTGGGATCCGATGGATTATGAGATTATGTTCAGATTGTGCTTGAGTAATATATTTGATCTACCTCTTTTATATTTATGTTCGTAAGTAATTCTTGCATGTTCTCCGTTGTTATTATTGCTTTGGCCAAGTAGTAGGTAGTGACTCCAAGAGGGAACGTTATGCTTGATTGTGGGTTCATGCCCCTCGATGACTAGTTTGAGTGACAGAAACATGAGTCTAGGGGATGTGTTGTTGCCACAAGGGGGAAAGCAACGGTGCTTGTGCCCACGGGTGCAAGGATTGTTTACTTTACGCAAAGTTCTTTTAATGCAGTTGTCTGTTGCATTGAGTTTACACTATGAGTGGGACTCGCAACTTAATACCAGCGAGATGTTCTGTATAGATATCTCAAGGTGGATGATTAGTAGTAGATATTGATGGATTTCGGTCTACTTACTTTGGCGTACCGCCCATGCTTTGAACCTCAACCTTTCTTGCAATGTAGTCAGCATTGGTTTGCGTTCGTGGTCCTGTCAATTGCCCAGCTGTAATTCGTTTACCTCACATAGCTGTTTTATCGTCTTTTGGGAGAAAGACATCACTAGTGAACATCATGAGACTCCGGTCCATATTACCATCATTGATCACATCCGCTATTTACTTTTCGTTATTATTTACTATTGCAATTATATCTATCACTACTATCACTTGCGTTTGATCCTTTGTAAACGACAAGGCCGGAGGGATTGACAACCTCTCTGTACTCGTTGGGAGCAAAGTTATTTGTATCTGTGTGCAGGTCCATGTTGATTGCTAATATCTGGCGCCGTAGCAGTTGACACCTTCTTGTTGAACCTAGGAGTCTCTGGTGATTCGATCCTTGGTATCTTTGCCAAGGGAAAAACTTCCGCAACACTACATCTCAAACCTTCCACTTGGGGTAACCAACGAGGGGCGAGAAGCCTAGCAGAGCCCTGTGGACCAGTGCGCCGGCGAGCTGCTGCTCGACGCTACAGCGCACGGGAGGCGATGGGAGTGAGTCTGCGGAGTTGCTGGACGATCCCTACGTCCATTAGAGGAGAGAGGAGGAGCGGGGGAAGCTTCCAGGCGACGCGCGCGTGCGAGCCCGAGGAGTGGACGCTGCAGGCAGCCAGCGCGCGTGTGTCAACGGCCACTGGAGGGCAGAGGAGGAGGGGGGACAGCGCCGGGGCGGTCGCGGACGTCGAGGCGCGTTGAGAGGCGCGAGGGGGAGGCCCGAGGCTGTCGGGGGCAGCTGATTGGGCGAAGCTACAGTGCGGTGGCGCACTGTAGCGTGCTCCAGAGCGCCCGAATGGCTGGCACATTCGTGCTCTCGCCTCTCTGGTCATGTCCAACGTGCCCAAGGTTGTCTAGAAGGTCAAGGGAGGAGTAAAGAAATGGCCTGTGGCCTTGGATGCTCTGGAGATGCTGTGAGAGAGAGAGGAAGCTGTTGACTTGGTAAGAAATGGCTGTCCAGCAGGGTAAACTAGGGTTCTTACCCCCTCAATCGTGGAGCTGGGGTCCTGGGGAAGTTACTGGAGGTAGCTAGTAACTGGTTGAACATGTGGTAGAAAGTTGAGGCCAAGGTGAAAGGTGAAAGTGATCAAGAAGAGGGTTTTAGTAAAAAGCCAGAAGGTGTTTGATCAGTGTTTGGTCAAGCAAATGATCTCCACTTGCCATGACACTTAACAGGATTGAATGACATGTGAAAATAGGGTGCTTCACCAAATTTGGGCTCATTTGAAGAAACTAGCCAATGTAACTTTGGTGAACCCTAGAAATCAACAGAAATGGTTTCATCTTGTTTGAGTCAAGCTAATCATCTCCCCTTGATGCACCACTTGGTGTTGCATCATCATTTGGGGTTATGACCATGCCCACAAAGTTGGAAGCTCCAGGTAAAAAGTTGGTAATGTAAAGTTGTTCAAATTTGCATTTGAACAGAAAGGGTTTTGGGGTGATCTGATCAAGTTTCTCTATTCCAAATCTTGTGCCATTTGGTCTAGATGCCTTATTAGGTATTTCTAGAATGTGCACCAAGTTTGAGAGCATCTGGACAAGTTTGGCAATGTAAAGTTGCCCAAACTTCATATATGGACAGAATGGTTATGAAGGGTTTTGAGGATGTTTTCTTGCTTCCCAAGGCATGGGACTTGGCAATATCATCAAATATGTCATATATGACATGATAGAATTTCCCTGGAATTTTTGGAGAATATTTCCTTTGTAAATATTTCAAAAGCTTGAAATATCCAGAAAAGGTTTTAGAGGGATTAGCCCATTATTTTGAACATGACCAAGTGTTGAAACTCTTATATATGGACAATATATGTCCTCTGAGTCTCCCTGAATTTTGGCAAATATTTTTGAAATACTTAAATAATTTTGCCCTATTAAAGACCATTTCTGGCCTTAAGAAAAAGCTTTTAAATAAAATAGGAAAATAACTTTTAAAATTATACCTTTGTGGTTTCTGGGAGTCCTATGACTACTAGGTTTCAAATGTACCTTTTGAAATAATTTTCTCACCCTAAATCAAGTACTTGCAGTGCAAATCTCAATTCAGGGGTTTTTGGAAAACTATATTTATAAAATACATTTTGGCCAAATTAATTTTGTAAGAAAATTCTATACTGTTATATAACACTTGGCATGATCATTGGGCAGAAGTTTTGGGTATGGAGATGAATTCTACAAGAGGTAATCGTTGACTTTAATGAGCACATGAAGAAAAACTCAATTCCAATAAAAGCCAAATGATGCTAAAAAATTTTGCTGGTCCAAATTTTCATGCTTCATAAATAACATGTTTACAAAATGCAGGGTGTGACAATATCACAACCTTCCTCAGATGACACACACCGCTGAAACGCTCCCGATACACTGCGATGGTGAAGTTCTCTGTTTGCAATTGTCATGGACTTGGAGTGCCGGATTATCTGTTTTGCTTCGATCTCGTCGTTCGGCAACTCCCCACGGCTTAGATATGCCAAGTATGGGAGCATCCAATCCGGAATAACATGAAGGCTGCAACTAGCTGCGCCTCCGGATCAGGAACGGCCAGATCTTCCTCCGATGGTACCTGAACTGATGGACTGTGCAGCTCATCCAAAAAAGTATTCGGTGGCACCGGTTTACGTTGAGAACCCAGCCGGCTTAGGGCATCAGCCGCTTCATTCCTTCGCCGGTCTATGTGATCCACTTGATACCCTTTGAAATATCCTGCGATTGCTTCAACTTCTCGTCTGTAAGCTGCCATGAGAGGGTCTTTTGAATCCCACTTGCCGGATACCTGCTGTGCCACTAAATCTGAATCACAAAAACACTTGACCCGGCTCAAGTTCATCTCCTTAGCCATCCGTAAGCCATAAAGCAATGCCTCATATTCTGCTGCATTGTTAGTACAAGGAAACATTAGACGGAGGACATCACATAACTTGTCACCTCGCGGGGAAGTTAAACAACTCCAGCCCCCGAGCCTTCTAATTGCCTTGAACCGTCAAAATGAATCGTCCAATATGTAAGATCCGGCTTCTCCTCTGGTGCTTGCAGTTCTGTCCAATCATTGATGAAATCCACCAATGCTTGAGATTTGATAGCGGTGCGTGGCACATACTTCAATCCGTGTGGGCTAAGCTCAATGGCCCACTTCGCCACTCTGCCAGTAGCTTCGCTGTTCTGGATTATATCCCCCAATGGAGATGAACTGACAACAGTTATTGGGTGGCCTTGGAAATAATGCTTCATCTTCCGGTTTGCCGTGAACACACCATATACCAGCTTTTGCCAGTGCGGGTACCTTTGTTTAGATTGAATGAGAACTTCACTAACATAATAAACTGGTCGTTGAACTTGATATTCCTTTCCTGTTTCCTTGCGCTCGACCACGATTGCCACACTGACTGCCCGTGCGTTGGCGGCGACGTATAACAGCAATGGCTCATTATCAACAGGGACAGCAAGGACCGGCGGTTCTGCCAGTTGCCGCTTCAAATCCTCAAACGCAGCGTTTGCCTCCTCACACCATATAAACCGGTCTGTCTTTTTCAGCATCTGATAAAGCGGAATTGCCTTCTCTCCCAGACGGCTGATGAACCGGCTCAATGCTGTGATCCGGCCAGCGATACGCTGAACATCATTGATGCAAGCCGGTTTAGTCTAAGATGTGATTGCCTTGATGTTCTCCGGATTGGCTTGTATTCCTCTGTTTGACACCAAGAATCCAAGGAGCTTGCCCGCTGGAACACCGAAAGCACACTTCTCCGGATTAAGCATCATTTTATAGGCTCGAAGATTGTCAAAGGTCTCCTTGAGGTCCTCTATCAGCGTCTCCTCCTTCCTTGATTTCACCACAATATCATCCACATAAGCATGAACATTCCTCCCTATCTGCCCCTTAAGACAATTCTGTACGCAACGCTGGTAAGTTGCTTGGGCACTCTTGAGCCCAAAAGGCATAGACACATAGCAAAAAGCACCAAAAGGGGTTATGAAGGCCATCTTCTCCTAATCTTTAACTGCCATCTTGATCTGGTGATACCCTGAATATGCATCCAAAAACTTAGCCGCTCACATCCCGCCGTAGCATCAATGATCTGATCAATATGAGGGAGAGCAAAAGTATCGGTTGGACAAGCTTTGTTTAGGTCTGTGTAATCTACACACATTCTCCACTTTCCATTTTTCTTTAATACCAGCACCGGATTAGCCAACCACTCCGGGTGAAAAACTTCCACTATGAACCCTGCGGCCAAAAGCCTGGCCACTTCTTCTCCTATAGCCTTGCGCCTTTCTTCGTTGAAGAGGCGCAGATACTGCTTGACCGGTTTAAACTTCCGATCAATGTTAAGACTGTACTCAGCGAGTTCCCTCGGTATACCTGGCATGTCAGAAGGTTTCCATGCAAAGATATCCCGGTTCTCACGGATGAACTCGATGAGCGCGCTTTCCTATTTAGGATCAAGGTTAGCGCTGATAGTGAACTGCTTGGATGAATCGCCTGGCACAAAGTCAACTTGCTTGGTCTCCTCCGCACACTTAAACTTCAATGCCGGATCATGCTCAGTAGTTGGCTTCTTCAATGGGGACATATCTGCCGGATCAACATTGTCCTTGTAAAACTTCAACTCCTCCGTAGCACATACTGCCTCCGCATAAGCAGTGTCTCCTTCTTCGCACTCCAATGCAATCTTGCGACTTCCATGAACCGTGATGGTTCCTTTGTGACCCGGCATCTTGAGTTGTAGATAAACATAGCACGGCCTAGCCGTGAACTTGGCGTAAACCGGTCTTCCAAACAGAGCATGATATGGGCTCCGGATTTTCACAACTTCAAAGGTTATCATCTCTGACCTGGAATCCTGTTCATCTCCAAAGGTAACCTCTAGGTCAATTTTCCCAACTGGGTAAGCTGATTTACCTGGCACTACTCCATGAAACATTGTGTTTGACTGTCTTAGCTTCTTATCTGTCAGCCCCATGCGATGGAAGGTCTCATAGTACAATATATTGATGCTGCTGCCGCCGTCCATAAGAACCTTGGTGAATTTGTAGCCACCCACCTGTGGTGCTACCACTAAGGCCAATTGGCTCGGATTATCAACTCGCGGCGGATGATCCTCTCTGCTCCACACAATAGGTTGCTCCGACCAACACATGAACTGTGGTGTGGCCGGTTCAACCGCGTGGACCGCTCGCTTTAAGACTTTTTGATCCCGTTTGCACAAGCTCGTAGTGAACACATGATACTGTCCACTACTCAGCTCCTTTGGATTACTCTGATATCTGGATTGCTGCTGCTGTTGACGCTGCTGATTTCCTTGATTGTTGTTACTACCCTGGCCTTGCTGTTGGTTGTTTTGGTTATTGTAACCGCCCTGACCATACTGATGGTTGCCTTGGTTATTGTAACCGCCCTGACCATACTGATGATTGCCTTGGTTATTGTTGTTGCCGCGATATCCTGATCCGGAGCCATTCCCCTGTTGACCCGGATCATAAAACCCGGGGCCTGATCCGCCGCCTGGCGGCCTGTTGTTAGATCTGACCCGGTTCATGGCCTCCATCATGGCCTTGCATTCTCCTATGGTATGTTTAGCTGGATGTTCCTTTGATCCGTGTTTCGGGCAAGGCTCATTCAATTCTTGCTCCCAAGTAACGAACCCCCCGCCGGTTTGTGGGGGCGGTTTACCCTTGTTGCGCTGAAAGCCTCCTTGAACTTGGGTATTGGCCATGAAATCAGAGCCACCCTCTGCCTTTCGTTTGCCTAAGAAGCTTGTTCCGACCGGATTAGCCTACACCGGTTTACCAGATTTATTTGCCTTTCCCAATTTATCTCCATCCGCTTCTGGATACTTAGTGTTGTCGGAGTCCCCGTACTTCACCAGAGCGCTCATGAGAGTTCCCATGTCATTACAATCCCATTTGAGCCGTCCCAACTTTAACTTCAGAGACTCAAACCGGCAATTGTTTTCCAGTGTCACTATCGCCGTACTGGGATTGATACCGTTCGAAGAATGCAAGATTTCTGACACTCGCCGGACCCATGCACTCATGGACTCCTTCTCTCCTTGTATGCACGCCGCTAGGTCCACCACTGACATTGGCTGCTTGCACGTGTCCTTGAAATTTTTGATAAACTGGCGGCGTAACTCTCCCCATGATCCAATGGAATTAGGTGGTAAGCCCTTTAACAAGGTCCGGGCTGTACCCTCAAGCATCATGGTGAAGTACTTCGCGCAAGCCGCTTCATCCACATCCAGCATCTCCATGGCCATCTCGTAACTCTCAACCCAAGCTTCTGGAGCCAAATCTGCTGTGTAATTAGGCACTTTACGTGGACCCTTGAAATCCTTGGGTAACTTCACGCTCCGTAGAGCGGGGACGAGACACTGCACCCCAAAGGAACTCGTCGTGACTCCTGTTTCTGCTGTGGTTGTGTGAACCGGCGTCGTTTGGCGGATCTCCTCGCGGGCCGCAGATCTAACCCGGTTTGCTGCCTCCTGAGCTTGCGCCTCTGCGCCCGCCGGATTATCCTGTCTGTGACGGTGTCGCCTCCGTTCACTACTGGACACCTCCGGTTCTTCCCAATGCCTAGTATAACTCCGGCTGTGGCGGGGTGTTGAATGAAGCCTCTCCCTGCTATAGGAATAGGCTTGCTGCTGTGTCAACGCCGTGTAAAGAATATCCTTGACCCTGCGTGCCTCCATAGCCACGGGGGATGTCCCCTCAATGGGTAAAGCGGCCAGGCGTGAAGCGGCAGCGACAATGTTATCCAAAGGGTTTGAATAATGACCCGGAGGAGTGGGGATGTGAGGTGTGGACATAATCTGGCGATCTTGCTCCGCAGTGGGCTGTTGAACCGGCTCGCCCCTCATGGGGGCAGCCCTCCGGTTTTCCTCCGGATCATTGCTAGCTCCCGCTCCTGGCGTCCTGAAGAGATTCATCGCCTCATAGACCGGCGGTAGACAAGACTGATACCTTCGATTTCTTACTCCCTGCGTAGAAGCCTATTCCATCCTCAGCTGAAAAGCCTGAGAATCCAGCTCTGCCTACCTCGTTGCTATCATAGCTTTCTCTGCCTTCAGATCCTCTCTTGCTTGCTCGATCCGGTCCCTCAGCTGAAGGAGTTCTGCATCGTGTTGCGCCTTGTCTGCTGGAGCCACCTCTGCTACTGCCCGGGTTGTAAATTCCTCTACTAAGGCGGATAGAGCGTCAGAGGGCGAGAGGGCCTGGCCGCTCCCCCCTGCACCAGCTTCTGCTGTGACCGCCCCGTTCACCATGGACTGTGGCATAGGTTGTGATCCGGCCATAAAGACAGCCACCCGGTTTGGCAGATCAAAGGGGTCCGGAATACTGTCTCCGTCGGACACACCCTCAGATCGGCCGTCCCGCAACAGATACAAGGACTCAGTCTCTCTGGATGAGGATCCATCATCGGAATAGACAACTGTCTCGCCACCAGAATCCGATCCGCCCTCGGCTTGGAGTCCATGTATTGATCCAACGAAAACGAGCTTCTTGGCAGGCTGAATCCGGGCCGATCTCGCACGCTGAGCCGGCTCGATGATGTCGAAGAAGATGTCCGGCTCAGGTCCCGGTTCGCCAATCTTGCCGATGAAGACGTGGATGCCGCTGAAGGGAACCCGGTACCCGTATTCAATTGAATTGGCCTCCGGTCCCCAGCCTGCGTCGTCGATGTAGATCCGGCTGTGGCGACTCTTGGTCATCCGGCTGACCGCGTAGCCCTTGAGTCCTTCAAAGCTGCCCTTCAAGAACTCGAAACCATCGTGCGGAGGCCCCACGGTGGGCGCCAACTGTCGTGGAATTAGCACGGCAGATGTCCGGTTTAACGGACTTAGTTGAGGAACCATCGCACGGGTTAGCTTGAAGGGGTTAAAAGCACACAAAGGACACAGAGGGTTTATACTAGTTCGGCCCCTTCGATGAAGGTAAAAGCCTACGTCTAGTTTGGTTTGGTATTGCTTGGGCGTCGATAAACAGGGAGCTGATTGCTTGCCTGCGTCTCGACGGGTTGTTGCCTGTCCTTGAACTGTTGCCGGGTCGTCCCTTTATATAGAGGCCACGCCCGGTCCGGTTTACAGAGTCCCGAGCCCGGCTCATATTTGTGTCCGTCTCGGTCTCTGCTCTTTCTTCCTTGTCTCTCAAGTTACATGATAAGACGGTTTATAAACCGTAACTCTACACATGGGCCCTAAGCCTTCATGGGCCGTAACCTCTACTGAGCTTTACAATTACACAACTATATCATCATAATCCGGTTTACTCTAGCCGGTTTACACCGGCTAATAATATCCCTGACAGTAATGTTTCTAATGTTCATGAGACTATGATGCTGCCTAAATTGGATACATTTGTCTTGCTTAACAATGAAGGGCCTAGCTTGGACAAGAAGGATGAACATTAGAGCAAGATCAAGCATGGAGATGATGGCATGCGCAAGGGGACCAAGAACGGAGTTACAAGTGATGATTTCAGGACTTTGAAGCCACCATAATGAGTGCGTGAAGCCTTGGATGAAATATACAAGATGCCACTTCATAAATTTCGTCCAGAGGCTATTATAGGTGTTGCGGTTACTTATTATTGGGCCAGGCCCATGTAATTTCGAAATACTTGAGTATATGCTGTTTTTAGAGTCCATATGTGTGGGGAAACAAGAGTTAGGGTTGGTTTCAGACCTCTCCTCCAAGGGCCACGAAATTGCCCCCTCTTCCTCCATATATACAGCCCTTAGGTCGTCGTTTAGACTTTGGGGTTTTGTTTAGATTGAAGTTCGCCATAGCTGCAACTTCGCGTACTTCGTTTGTGTTGCACAACCAAACAAAGACGTCATAGAACCCCACCTTGATCAATAAAGCTTTCCTCTTATATTCGCAATATCCAGATTACAATCTCAGTTTCTTGCTTGTTCTTTGTTTGCTTGCAGGAAATATACCCTCGTGGTAGGGTTGATCGTGCTCCGGCGTGGTCAATAATCTCTCAGAGTTGGTTTTGCGATTGCTAAGGCGCGACGTCCTTGCATGTTCGTAGTCGGATCGTCAAAGTCTACTTCTCCGAAAGCGATAATCACCATCTCATCGAAAGACAGGACACCTTTGCCTCTATCAAGGTGACAAGTGGTAGATAGCCCATAGTCTTGTGATAGCCAAGTAAAAGGGATGCGCGTAGTGGTTGCACGAAGAGAATGGTATTAAGGACAATCTTCAGAATCTCAAATCATTGTTGCTCTCAAGAGCTCGTTTTATCAACTCATGAGATTGTGAGGTTGACAAATTTTCATGAGTACCTACGGAAAACAAAGACAATGGGAAAATTGTGTGTGCGGCGTATATGTATACATCATCCATTATGATGCGCACAGTCATGTGTTGGTTAGCACAAAATAGCATGTGCTCAAATAAATGAGATGCGTGATATAGAAATTTTTCATCCATCATGATAGGTTTGTTGTTATGTATGGCATAATGGAGACTCAAATTGTGTAATGCATGACGAGAAATATTTATAGTATTGTTATTCATGGAATGCATATGGTGGACACAATCATGGTAATCATGCAAGGTATGGCATGCATTAAGATCTCCTAGTATGTATGAGGAAACTATGGGGGTTTCCTCATGAGCATTAATGGAAACATCACATGGAGAATATTGACAACATCCAAAACAATGCATATCTTGAACAATGTGTTCATGGCATGACATAGTAGATGAATTGCGCAAAGCATGTAAAGGAAGCATGGCAATATCATTGCAAGAAAAAAAAATCCAATGACCATCATCTTGTCATCTATGCCATAAGTACAAATAGGATTTACTTTAATAGGGATGCATAGTTACTATTTTCAGATTGAAATGATGCAATATGGGAGATCTCACTCATAGCATATGACAAGTTTAAAGGGTTGTCGAACATGATTTGACCAAAAGAATTTTCACATGATATCCTATGGAGCATAGCATCACAACTAGGCAACTCAACATGCTCATCATCATATTCATCATAAATAGGTAAGTCATGACATGATGAAGTCATAGTAGCATGAAGCATGGGAATAGGTGTGTCAACATCATGCAAGCAATCATTGGTAGGACAGTCCACTAGTGGGACAAGAGCATCACCTTCATCTATTTTACCATTGGAGCGTCGTTCATGTGTTGTAGGTGAGGTGTCGAAGATCCAATCGTTGTTATCTTTATCTTGAGGGATCCATGTGGGTGGTGCATCTTCTTCCACCATGGCCATCGGTTTGTCCATTGGTGGGTGGACTCGTCGAGGGTAGGCATGTCCTCATGTAGGAGACATAGCACCAAAGAAAACACACTCGGATTAGAGGTTAATTCGTTAGAAATCATAGTGGCCTCACTTGCCCTATCAACTACCTCACTCACTAAGTGTTGTGGCTCACTCACTCCCTCTTGGATGCTCTCACTCGTATGGATGGTGGAGTCACTCAAATGGCTCGCAACCTCACATAGGATATGTGGCATGCTCCCATGTGTGGTCACCCTCATCCGCTCAAAGGAAATTCTCTCAATGTCACATATGGTGGAGTCACTCATATCACTCATGTGGTGGTGTCTCTCCTCACATGGAAATTGGAGCATTTCGTCATATGTGGCTGTCGAAGAGGTGTAGGTGCAATTGTCTCCATGCTCAACTTCCTCATCTGTAACACCTCCAATGATAAATGCCGTAGGTTCTGGCAAATCATCACTCTCCTACGAGATCAAAGAGAAGGTCTCGTGTTAGCTCGCGTAGCATGACGCAGAGTAGGAGTCCAATATGGGCGCCGTCTTCATGGTGTCGAAGAGGTTCATGCTCGTTTCCTGGGTCGAAGGGGATGGCCCATGATCGACCGTCTTGTCGCCGTCGTGTTGTGGGTAGCTTCCGAAGATGGAAGTCTCACCCTCACTTGTAGGTGATCGCCTTGATGTTGAAGATGACGATGTAGGCGAACTCATGGGAAGTTGGCGAAGATGTCGTACGTCCAAAGGCGAAGATGCCTTGAGAACACTTGGCAAAGATACCCAAGTGGTGGTTGTAGCAGTAGCTCCTTCTTGGTGTTGCTTGTCTTGCGGTCTTCTTATTTGCTCTTGAAGCTTGGCCTTGGCGTGAAGTAGAGCTTGTTCGGACTTGTAGGTTTGCGGTTGGTGAGCATCATCATGATGATGGTGTCGTTGTCGTGCTTGAGCTCTTGGAAGATGTCGTTCGTCGTCGTCGCGCACATGATGCTTGGAGGTGACTTGCCTTTCGAGACGATGTTGATGGTCGCCATGGAGGTGTGGACGTGGATGAGTTGCGCTTGCATCATGTTTGCGCTCCCAAGACTTGTGACTTGAACGTTGCCGCTGAGTAGATGACGAAGGGGAAGAAGACTTGTAGTTGATCACCATGTGTCGGAGCTCCGCCACGCGTTTGTCGAAGGAGTCGCACACGTCATCGATGTAAGCCCTTCTCCTTGCCTCGGAGTGTCGTAAGTTGATGGTGATGTTGTCGACGCGCTCTTGCATTGCTCGTTGTAGGTCGATGGTATGCGTGTGGATGTAGTTGTTCGCGCCGTCGATATCGAAGACCGGAGATGAAATGCTTTGCCTATCCATCACAAAACTCAAATAGTGGTGAGTGGGAGAAAGACAAGAACTAGACCAATGTACATTACCCAATGTTGAAAATGGATCAATGATCACTCAATAATGTATCAAGGAAAATAGCACAATTGGTACCGATTCTTGTCAATTCTCACACCTACACAAGTAAAGCTTTTGGTGGAGCTTGGTGAGGATAGTGGCACAAAAATTTGATGCAAAAAATTAGCAAGAGTCAATAATGTTGAAAGAGATTCACAAATTCGCAAATGTAACAAGTAGACCAATAGCAATGAGTGGCACACAGAAACACACAGACGGATAGATAAATGTGGTTGTGCAACCAAGGATTGAGCGAAAAATGTGGAATCCACGTAAAATGCCCTTGTCGCACAACACTGAAAATACGCTAGCCGATTGCTCAATAGGCGGATACGAACTTGTGCACTCCTATATGAGACAAAATGTAGCGACTTCCTATCACATTTATGCTATGTATGTATGATGTTCCGGTGCTTTTAGCACAAGATGATCCAAGATGATCAAGTATGATATGCTATTTTGTGATGCTATGGCTCTTGCTTACAAGCTTCTTTGTCTTTCTCTTTTTGCTTAAAAGCTTTTATTTTATATGGCCACTTATGCGAAATGCACAAACCAAAATAGAAATTGTGTATATGTGGGAACAATCTTGTGACACAAGAGATGATATGATACCAAGATGATATGGTATGGATGCAATGGAAGTGCGGATCTATGATCACTAATGTGCACAAGTAACATTGCCAGTAATACTCAAAGGCTAGTCTCGATAGGCAAGTGACGAAAAATGGGCTAGGGGTTAACAATGCAATGGCGAAGGGGATATACAAAGATGTCGTCGAGGTTACCGTCTGATGATGATGATGAGAAACGGTGCTCTTGACGTAGAACCGTTCCTAATTAGTCGAAACACCTTAGGAAACGGGAAAAGCCACAAACTCAAAACGACAAGGAGAAATCTCAAAATGGTGGTAGTGGGAAAGCGGTAGTGGTTGAGGAAGAGGATGGTGGGGCTATACATGTTCTCGAAATTCAAGTGACAGTCCCTCAGTGGCCGAAACACCTTAGGAGACACAAGCCACAACTCAAACAAGCTCGAATAAAATTGGGTTAAGTTGGGTTGGCAATGTATAGTGGATTAGGCTATGCGGAAGAGGTTGTGGTGGTTGATGAAGAAGCAATTGTCCCTAAGTAGACTAAACACCTTAGGACACTCAAATCACTACTCAAGCAACCACAAATGCTATGGTGGACAAAATGGGTCGGGTTGTGGAAGGCTATGGTGGCTATGCGGATGATATGGTAAAACGCCTAGGCAAACTTGCCAAATTTGACAAAATTTGATCGAGTCAAATGATGATGGAAGTATTTTTGTGGGATGGGGGGTGTCGCTTCAAAACGAGCTCAATAACGTCAAAAACGGACTCCGGATGAATTAGTTATGGCCAAAACAAAATTTAAGCCGCGTTAGTTTCAGAATTAGCCGGACATCCAGGAGGAACTCAAGCTCATCCGAGCTATGTCCGGATAATCCGGGTGTACGTTCGGATGATCCGGGTTCGTCAGCTCCGGTACGGGTATTCGGGCGCGCGGGTTATCCGGACGTCTGGGAGAGGGTCCAGCTCATCCGGGGGGTGTCCGAATGATCCGTGACTTCGTTCGGATGATCCGGGCGGGTCAACTCCACTTGGGATTTCCTCTCAGGGACGAATTTGTGGGCAGAATGGATGATTTTGGGCTCAAAATTGAGAGGATTTTATGGATGGAAAGTGGGGAAACTTGTGGAGATGCTAGATCCACTTGAAATCAAGCGAATCCATGGATTAAAATGAACAAAATCTCATCAAACCAATAGATCACAAAAAAAATTTAGGGGCTATTTTTGGTGGGGATTTTGAAAATTGGGGAGGAACACAACAAAATAAAGCTATAAAACTGTGGGGAGGCTCCAAATTCGTGATGAACCAAGGCTCATGATACCATATGATGCGGGGCTAACCCGATCTAGGCCAATCCTTCATGATTGGAGGGATTCCCGAGGATGAACACGAGAGGAAATCATGAGGGGAAACGAGAGAAAACACTCAAATCAACAAGAAACTATCACACATGTGCTAGATCCTCAGCACAACGAGATACATGGTCCAAATCCAACAAAGGAAAGATACAAGGTAACTAGTTCATCGCCGTGAGGAGGCCTTGAATACGCGAGGGATCTTCCCGTTAGGGGTATTGAATCTGGTGTGGATCTTCTCCGTAGAATTCGTGGTCTCCCTCGTGGAGTAGAACCACTATGGATGAGCAATGCTCTAGGTCTCAAATGCGCTAACACAAATCTAACCCTAAAATGAAGGAGGGGGGGGAATATATATAGTCTATGCCACGAAGGATTAAGTGAGGGGCGAAGGGGTACACGGTCCTCGGCCGAAGTCACGCGCGGAGGCATGGTCGGGATGATCCGGATGGGGTCCCGGATGATCCGGGCGTCGGGGGTCCGGATGATCCGGCTTTGTCGAGTAGGCTTTGGGTGTCTTCGGGCACATTACCCAGATCATCCGGGTCGGGATCCAGATCGTCTGGACAGCGGTCCGGATCACCCGAGCATCTTCTGTCTTGCCCTTCTTCTTCTCGTCTTCGCATATGCTTCTCTCCTTCGATCGTACTTGCTCCTTAGCTGCTCCATGGTCTTCCTCTTGGTTCCTAGTCATGCATAGCACATATGTTTGAGTTAGTCGGCATGTGTCACATGTGGAAAGTGAAGGTTCGGAGAGGAGCGAGTTCACCTTGTGTCCAATGGCGCATGCTTGAGGTCTCATCATATGTCCTCTTGGGGCTTGGAGAGTAGTCGTAGTCTACATGGGGATGACCATTGGATGCTCCGCATCACGAGCCGTGTCCCTCTTGAGCCTGGCCAAACTGTTGCTGCTGATGTTGATATTTTTGTTGCTCCTGCTACTGATGAGGAGGAGGACGATTACGCGGGAGATTATGAGGATGAGGTTTATCAAAATCATAACTACGTGCAACTACCATCACCACAACAACCAAGTCGTCCACATGCAAATAATCACAATGGTAGGGTTGGACTACACCCTCAGGTACAAGATTATGACTATCTCCCTAAACTAAAATTGAATATTCCACCATTTGAGGGTAGATATGTTACTGATATATATCTGACTTGGGAGTTAGAAACCGAACAACCTTTTACATGTTTAGAATATCCTGAGGAGAGACGTGTTGCTGGTGCTCTTTGTGCTTTCACTAGTTTTGCTTGTGTGTGGTGGTCTGAATATTGTAGATTATATCCGAATAAGATTCCAACTACTTGGGCTGCTTTGAAAACTACAATGCGTACTCAAGCTTCCCGATATTAATAAGACTTTTGAGCTTGAATGTGATGCTACTGGAATTGGGTTAGGAGGTGTGTTATTACAAGATGGTAAACCTGTTGCATACTTTTCTGAAAAATGTAGTGGGCCTAGTCTGAATTATTCTACTTATGATAAGGAATTATATGCTCTTATTCAGACTTTGGAAACATGGCAACATTATTTATGGCCCAAAGAATTTGTTATACATTCTGATCATGAATCTTTGAAGCACATTAAAAGTCAAGCAAAACTAAACCGTAGACACGCTAAATGGGTCGAATTCATAGAGACTTTCCCTTACGTTATTAAACACAAGAAGGGAAAAGAAAATGTTATTGCTGATGCATTGTCTCGTCATTATACTATGCTTTCATAACTTGACTTTAAAATATTTGGTTTGGAGACCATCAAAGATCAATATGTCCATGATGCTGAATTTAAAGATGCATTGAAGAATTGTAAAGAAGGGAGAACATGGAACAAGTTCGTCGTTAATAATGGATTTGTGTTTCATGCTAACAAGCTATGCATTCCAACTAGCTTTGTTCGTCTTTTGTTGTTGCAGGAGACGCATGGAGGAGGATTAATGGGACACTTTGGCGTGAAGAAAACGGAGGACTACTTGCTACACATTTCTTTAGGCAAAAATGAGACGGGATGTTGAACAGTTTTTTACTCGCTGCACTACATGTCAAAAAGCTAAGTCACGACTCAATCCTCATGGTCTACATATGCCTTTACCTGTCCGTATTATTCCTTGGGAAGATATATCTATGGACTTTGTTTTGGGTTTACCTCGAACAAAGAAGGGGAGGGATAGCATATTTGTTGTCGTGGATAGGTTCTCGAAAATGGCACACTTTATACCATGTCATAAAAGCGATGATGATGCTAATGTTTCTGACTTGTTCTTTCATGAAATTATTCGCTTGCATGGTGTGCCAAATACTATTGTTTCAGATCGTGATACTAAATTTCTTAGCCACTTTTGGAGATGTTTATGGGCTAAGTTGGGGACTAAACTACTTTTTAGAACTACTTGTCACCCCCAAACTGATGGACAAACTGAAGTAGTCAATAGAACTTTGTCTACTATGCTTAGGGTTGTTTTGAAGAATAACAAGAAAATGTGGGAAGAATGCTTGCCTCATATTGAATTTTCTTATACTCGTTCGTTGCATTCTACTACTAAGATGTACCCTTTGAAATTGTCTATGGTTTCCTATCTCGTGCACCTATTAATTTGTTGCCTCTTCCATCTTCGGAGAAGGTTAATTTTGATGCTAAACAACATGCTGAATTAATCTTAAAAATTCATGATTTAACTAATGAAAATATTGAGCGCATGAATGCTAAATATAAACTTGTCAGAGATAAGGGTAGAAAATGTGTTGTCTTTGCACCTGGAGATCTTGTTTGGTTACATTTGCGTAAGGATAGGTTTCCTAATTTGCACAAGTCAAAGCTAATGCCACGTGTTGATGGTCCTTTTAAGGTGTTGCGGAAATAAATGATAATGCACCTCGAGTTGCCTGCAGATTTTGGGGTTAGTCGCAGATTTAACATTGCAGATTTGAAGCCTTACTTGGGTGAGGAAGATGAGCTTCCGTCGAGGACGACTTCAATTCAAGAAGGGGAGGATGATGAGGACATCACTAACAAAGTTACACACATAGCCCCAACTGATACATATACAGGACCAATTACTAGAGCTCACGCACGCCAATTAAATTAGCAGGTACTTTCATTTATTGGTAATGATTTTAATGTTCATGAGAATATGATGCTACCTAAATTGAATACATTTGTCTTGCTTACAAATGAAGAGCCTAGCTTGGACAAGAAGTATGAACATTGGAGCAAGATCAAGCATGGTGATGATGGCATGCGCAAGGGGAACAAGAACGGAGTTACAAGCGATGATTTCAGGACTTTGCAGCCACCATAATGAGTGCGTGAAGCCTTGGACGAAATGTACAAGATGCCACTTCATAAATTTCATCCAGAGGCTATTATAGGTGCTGCGTCACCTTATTACTGGGCCAGTCCCATGTAATTTCGAAATACTTGAGTATAGGCTATTTTTAGAGTCTGTATGTGTGGGGAAAAAAGAGTTAGGGTTGGTTTCGGACCCCTCCTCCAAGAGCCACGAAATTCCCCCCTCTTCCTCCATATATACAGCCCTTAGGGCACCGTTTAGACTTTGGGTTTTGTTTAGATTAAAGTTTGCCATAGCTCGCGTACTTCGTTTGTGTTCAACGACCAGACAAAGGCGTCACAGAACCCCACCTTGATCAATAAAGCTTTCCTCTTATATTTGCAATATCCAGATTGCAATCTCAGTTTCTTGCTTGTTCTTCGTTTGCCAGCAGGAAACAGACCTTCGTGCTCAGGTTGATCATGCTCCGACATGGTCAATAACCTCTCGGAGTTGGTTTAGCGATTGGTAAGGTGCGACGTCCTCGCATGTTCATAGTCGGATCATCAAAGTAGACTACCTCCAGAACTATAACCATCTCATAGAAAGACGGGACACCTTTGCCTTTATCAGCCGGAAGTGTAGTCGGTATGACGACTTGAGCGGCTCCATCTTTGAGAGGACGTAGATGAAGAGCGTCGGTCGACTATCAAAGTCCGTAGCTCGTCAAATTGAGTAGACATGTTGGTGTTGATGGTTTCAAATTGCTCTCATGTGCGCGCTTCAGAATGTCGTGCGTCGGCGGCAACTTGCTCAATGCGCTCTTGCATTGCTTCATTCTCTTGATGTAGAGCATGTTGAATACCAAATTGATGTAGTTTGGTGACGTAGTTGTTCGATTCTTGAGGATCGTCGAAGAGCGGGTTCGTAGATGTACTTTTCCTATCCATCATTGCAAGCAAGAATGTGTGAGTTGGAGAAAGGAAGAACTATACTAAATGTACCTTGACCGAAGTTGAAGATGGATCAATGATCACTCAATAGTATAATCCGAAAATAGCACAATTGGTATCGTATCTTGTCGATCTCTCATACCTACACAAATAAATCTTTTGGTGGAGCTTGGTTAGGATGGTGGACAAAATTATTCAATCGTTAATGATGTTGAAAATGATTCGCAATTTTCCAAAACAACAAGAAGACCAATAGCTATAAAGGTACACAGAAACACACGTGCAAATAGATAAATGGGGTCGTGCAAACCAAGGGTGAGTGGGATATGCTCTTGTTGCACAACACTAGAGAGGCGCTAGCACGATTGCACAATAGGCGGATACGACACTTGTGCATGACCTACGAGGCAAAAATGCAACGACTTCTATCCCAAATATGCTATATGTTTGTTGTTTCTATGCGATGATCTAAGATGATCAAGAATGGTACCATATTGATGCAGGGCTAACCCGATCTAGGCCGATCTTTTATGATTGGAGGGATCCCCGAGGATGAACACGAAGAACACGAGGGGAAACGAGAGAAAATATTAAAATCAACAAGAAATGATCACACATGTGCTAGATCCTCTACACAACGAGATACACGGTCCAAATCAAACAAAGGAAAGATACAAGGTAACTAGTTCGTCTCCGTGAGGAGGCCTTGAGACCACGAGGGGTCATCCCGTGAGGGGTTTTGAATCTTGTGTGGATCTTCTCTGTAGAGGCCGCAGTCTCTCATGGAGTAGAGCCACTATGGATGAGGAATGCTCTAGTCTAAAATGAGCTAACACAAAGCAAACCCTAAAATGGAGGAGGGGGATGAGTATATATGGTCTAAGCCATGAAGGGGTAAGTGATGGGCGAAGGGGTACGCGGGCCTCGGCCCAAGGCACGCGCGTAGGCATGGTCCGGATGAACCGGGGGTCCCACATGATTTGGGCGTTGGGAGTCCTGATGATTCGGGCGGCCGTCCGGATGATCCGGCTTCATCGAGCAGGCTTCGGGTGTCTTCGGGCACATTAACCGGATCATCCAGGTCGGGGTCCGGATTGTCCGGGCTAGGTCCGGATCGTGCGGACGGCGGTCCGGATCATCCGGGAATCTTCTGTCTTTCCCTTCTTCTTCTCCATCTTCGCGTATGATTCTCTCCTTCCATCGTACTTGCTCCTTAGCTGCTCCGTGGTCTTCCTCTTGGTTCCTGGTCATGCATAGCACATATGTTTGAGGTAGTAGCCATGTTTCACATGTGGAAAGTGAAGGTTCGGAGAGGAGCGAGTTCACCTTGTGTCCATTGGAGTATGATTGAGGTCTCATCATATGTCCTCTTGGGCCTTGGGGAGTGGTCGTAGTGTACATGGGGATGACCATAGGATGCTCCGCATCATCTCCCCCCCCCCCTTGGGAAAGTTCCGACCTCGGATCGAAAACCTCATCACCATGGAAATGGTGGACGTGGGCGGACATGTAGTTGGATGAAGTTGAAGACATGGCGCAATCCAAGAACTCCAAGGTGTCTCCGGAGTGGTATACATGCAAGAACAGCAAACACAAATGACACACGGAAATACAAAGGTTAGCGCACATAAGGTGTCCATCAAGTAAGCATGAGTCCGTCCGATGAAATTGGTAGTGGCAATGAGCATGAATTGTAGCAAAAAGAAAGAACATGGCATATAATGCATACATGTGATCAAGCTCATTGTGCATGAAGGGTGTAATGCTACCATTGTGCAAAATGATGTCGTAATGGGACGGTGTATCAAAAGCATGAATGATGTAGGGTGGAACCCTAAGACGGAGATCTTTCATGAACTAGAGGTGAATTCCCTCAAGAACAAGAAGAACACAAGGAGAGGAACAAGAAGAAACACTCAAATAGTCTAGATCCAATCACACATATGTTAGATCCACATACATATAAGGTCACAAAGATCTAAGGATAACAAAAGGAAGATACATGGTAACTAGTTCATCCAAATCCTATGAGGAAAGAGGTCTTGATGATCCTATGATGGGGATCCTTCCCTAGAAGGGGTCTTGAATCCACTAGGGATCTTGTCCAGTGGAGGTCTTGATGTCCATGGGAGAGGTCTCTTTCTCTCACAAGAGGAGGAAGAACAAGGAGCTAAGCTCTAGTGTAATTCTAATCTTATCTATGTCTAAATGGAGGATGGGAAGGAGTATATATAGTCCTAGGCAAAGAGAGGGGGGAAAAGGTAACACAAGGGCCAAGCTCGCAGCAACACTCATCGGGCCCCGTGCGCACGGGGTAAGTGGAGCCCGTTCGCACGGGGTCTCCAGAGACCTGACGCGCCAGCCCGTGCGCACGGGGTCCATGAGGCCTATGGGCAAGGGGGTCCCGTGGGCACGGTACAGGCCTGTGTGCACGGGGGTCTTCAGGACCGCCTGCCTGGGAGGCCCGTGGGCACGGGGTCGAAGGGTCCCATGCGCACGGGGTCGCCTGGGCAGCAACTCTTCTTCCAACTGTTGGCCTCCGTCTTCCTCTTGGTCTTCTCGTCCTTCTCCTTGGACTTGGTGATGCTCCCTAGCTTCTTGGTGATGGTCTCCCTCGTACCTAGTGATGCACAATGTTCGTGATGAGGTAGCGACCATGTCCAAGGGATGTACATGTAAAACTTGGCGAGGAGCGGGTTCACCTTAGGTCCACTTGGTGCATGAGGTGCTATGAAGGTGTACATGGAGATAGCCGTAGGATACACTGTATCATCTCCTCCCCCTTGGGAAAGATCTGTCCTCGGATCATGAACCATATCGCCATGTACACGGTAGGCATGGTTGGACTTGTAGTTGGACGAGGTGTATGTCACTCCGCGAGCAAAGTACTCCAAAATGTCATCGGAATGGTAGACATGCAAAAGGAGCAAACGCAAGGGACACTTGGAAATACAATGGTTAGCAAACGCAAGGTGTCCATCATTTAAGCATGAGTCCATCCAATGAAATTGGTAGTGGCAATGAGCATGAATTGTAGCAAAAAGAAAGAACATGGCATATAATGCATTAATGTGATCAAGCTCATTGTGCAAGAATTGGTAAATTCTACCATTGTGCAAGATGATGTCATAGATGGAAGGTATATCAAGAGCATGAACATGGCAGCGGGTGCTCAATATTATGATGTTTTCATGCAATTGATAGTTGGCAAGATGATCATGACGTATGAAGATGCCATCAAGAAAGATCACAAAAAATTTGCTAATGAAGTGCACAAGATCATATATCATGGATGATACCGAAATACAAGATGCAACAAGGCAATCATAATGTGAGCCACTCCGTGCATAAGATGCAAATTTGTCATGGGTAGTGTTGTTTCATTGCTTGATGTTGTGCCAAGAGTGGTAGACGAGAGGTGCATCCATGAAATCCAAGCATATGTGAGGATGGCTCACAAGGAAGGAATGAACCTTGATGAGGATGTCGAAAATGTTGTTCTCGTGCAACGTGTATGCCTTCACATGCTAAAGAAGCCTCGTGATGGTACCGCCTTGTGAACCCTTCAAAATGAAAGAACATGACAAACACTCAGAAAAACAAATGAGGTTAGCGAAGATGCAAAACCTATCATTCGTGTGGTAATTTACCCAACAAGTGGATGATTCATGCTCGTCATAAGAAAGGACAAGGGAATATGGCATGGTATGTAAGCATATGATGCAGTGACAACCAAAGGCATTAGGCTCAAACAAGCAAGCATGCATCACAAGTAAGGTGTCCAAGTCTCCAAGATCAACAATCATAGCATTATTGCATTCAATACAAGGGATGAGAGACGCAACTGATGGAGACAAGCGACAATGATCAAGATATATCATGTGAGATGCATGAACATATATGTCATCAACCCAAGAAAGCAAGTAAGAGTGGAACATGGGTGATGCAACATAGCAAGCAATCATAGTGTTGAAGTCAAGCAAGCTAGTAGCGCGAAGATGCAACGTACTAGAAGGAATCATGGCAAGCATGTCATGTCTACAAATAGTGGACATACCAAATGCACATGACATATCACAAGCATGAAAGCAAGGTATGAGCAAAGTCTCAACATTGTATTGGCACGAAGTCATATGTAAATAGCAATGGAACAAGATGGCTCTCCCAAAACAACAAGCGTCAATAGCATCGGACACAAAGCAATCATGGCAATAGCAAGCAATATCTCCACCAAGCATGCAAATACACATACAAGTAGTAGAATGGTGAACCATGGGTAAATGCAAGCAAGGGTTACAATTGCATGGCAAAGTCCTAGCAAGAGGCATAACATGCAAAGTGAAAACGATAAAATGGGCATAAGATGACAAGTGGTAAAGAGCCCATAATCGTGTGAGAGACAAGTAAAAGAGATGCGCGTAGTGGTTGCGCAAAGAGAATGGTGGGAAAGAAAATCCACGGGATCCCAAATCGTCTTTGATCTCAAGAGCTCGTTTTGTCAACTCATGGGATTGTGAGGTTGACAAGTATTGGTGAGTACCTACACAAAAAAAGGCAAAGGAAAAATTGTGTGTGCGTAGTATATGTACACATCGTCCATCATGATGCACACGTGCATATGTTGGTTAGCACATAATAGCCAATGCTCAAATAAATTAGATGCATGATATAGAAACATTTCATCCATCATGAATGATTAGTTGTTATGTATAACACGATGGGGATGCAAATTGAGCATACAATTATATGGCACATCATTAGCATTTTCATTCATGGGTAGCATATGGTGCACACAATCATGGGAAACATGCAATGGATGGGATGGTTCAAAATATCCTAAAATGTCTGAGGAAACTATGGGGGTCTCCTCTTGAGCAATATCGAAAGCATCATATGGAGAAAAAGGACAACATCCAAAACAATGCATATCCGAAGCTATGTGGTCATGGCATGGCATATGATGGATATGATGCAAAGGAAGCATGTCAATATCATCACAAGAAAAACAAATACCAATAACCATGGGTTTGTCATCTATGCCATAAGTGCAAATTGGGTTTATCATAATGGCATATGCGTAGTTACTACGATGAGATTGCAAATATGACATACTAGTGATCTCATGCATAGCATATGACAAGTCAAGCGGATTGTCATGATGTGAACTAGAGAATTGTCACAAGAAATCCTATATAACATGGCATCACAACTAATAGACTCCACATGGCAATGATCATACTCATCATAAATGGGTAATGCATCACATGAGGTAGTCGAACTAGCATGAAGCATGGCAATAGGTGGGTCAACATTATGCAAGCAATCAATGTCAAGATAGTCCACTAGTGGGACGAGAGCGTCACCTTCACCTTTGTTACCGTTCGTATTCCGCTCAAGTGGTGTAGGTGAGGTGGCAAACACCAAATGGTGGTCAGCTTCATCTTGATGGAACCATGTGGGGGTGCATCATAGTCCACCATGGCCATCATATTGCCCATTGGAGGTATGGACTCGTCGAAGATTGGAGCGTCGTCATGGAGGAGATCTAGCACCAAAGAAGAAAACACAATAGTAGTAGAGGGTAAGTCGTTCGGAAACATAGTGGTCTCACGTGCCGTCTCAACTTCCTCACTCACTAAGTGTTGTGGCTCACTCACTCCCTCTAGGATGCTCTCTCTCATATGGTCGGTGGAGTCACTCATGTCACTCATATGGTGGTGGCTCTCCTCACATAGGGTGTGTGGCATGCTCTCATGTATGGGGCTAGTGGTGGTCACACTCATCCTCTCATAGGAAAGGCACTCAATGTCACATATGGTGGAGTCACTCATGTCACTCATGCGGTGGTGGATCTCCTCACATGGAAATTGGGTCATCTCGTCATATGTAGGTGTCGGAGAGATATAGGTGTAAATGTCTCTATGCTCAACTCCAATCGCCTCCTCGTCCATATCGCCTCCAAAGATGAATGCCGTAGGATGTGCAAATCATCACTATCCTCCGAGACCGAAGAGAAGGTCTCATGTGCGCTCTCATAGCTTGACTCGGAGTAGGAGTCATATAGGGGCGCCATCTTCATGTTGTTGAAGAGGTTCATGCTCATCGCCTTGGTCGAAGGGGATGGCCCATGTTCGACCGTCTTGCTTGAGGAGCTTCCGAAGATGAAAGTGTCACCATCGCTCGTAGGTAGTCGCCATGTTGTAGAAGATGTCGATGTAGGCTAACTAGAAGTAGGCGAAGATGCCATACATCCAAAGGAGAAGATGCCTTGAGAACACTTGGTGAAGATGCTGAAGTGGAGGTTCTAACCGTAGCCTCTTGTTGGCTCTGCTTTTCTCGCGGTTTTCTCTTGTGCTCATGAAGCTTGGCCTTGGCGTGATGTAGAGCTCATTCGGACTTGTCGGTTTGCGCATGTCGAGCATCTTCATGATGATGGTGATCACGATGGTCGCCATGGAGATTTTGACGTGGACGACTTGCGCTTGCATCATTTGCTCACTTCGACGATTTGCATCTTCGGCGTCACCACATAGAAGATGATGAAGGGGAAGAAGACTTGTAGTCGGCCACCATGTCTCATAGTTGATCCATGTGTTCGTCCAACTTGGTGTTGATGTAGTCCCTTTTCCTTGCTTCGATTTGGCGAATGTCGATTTTAAGTCGCTCAATGCCTTGCATTGCTCGATGTAGTCCGAAGAGTGGAGTTTTGGTGATGTAGTTATTCGTGTCGTCGTTGTCGAAGACCGGAGATAAAATGCTTTGCCTATCCATCACAAGAATCGAGCATATGTGAGTGGAAGAAACGAAAGAACTTGACCAATGTACCTTATCCAAAGTTGAAGATGGATCAATGATCACTCAATATTGTATTATGGAAATAGCACAATTGGTACCGGATCTTGTCAATTCTCACACCTACACAAGGAAAGCTTTTGGTGGAGCTCGGTGAGCATAGTGGCACAAAAATTTGATGCAAATGTTAGTCCAAGATGTCGAAAATGTTGAGGAAGATTGACAAAATTGCAATGTAAAGCAAATAGATCAAAGCTATGGTGACACAAGAAACACACACACGGATAGATAGATGGGATCCGCGCAACCAAGGAATGAGCACAAAATGTGTTGCCACGGAAAAAGCTCTTGTTGCATGGATTCTAGAGATACACTAGCTCGATTGCTCAAATGGGCAAGATATGCATGTGCACCAACCTATGAGAGCAAACATGCCGTCTTCAATCCCAAGTATGCAATGTGTATGTATGTTCCAAGTGTATGTACTATGCAAAATAGCTCAAATCAATTTCTATTTCTTACAAGCTCTTTTGTATCTCCTCTTTTGCTTAAAAGCTTTTGCTTTTTTTATATGCTTGATGCTCGAGCCAAGTAAGATATGAGACAAGTATGTAAGATATGCACGAGAGAAACTAATGGCACAAAGATGATAGTAAGATGATTGCACGCTAAAACTAGCTATGCGACGTCAGCATATCACTAAGGTGCACAAATAGCGGGGCCCGACAATTCTTAACTCGCTACTCTTGATAGGTAAGGTGCATAATAGGCTCAGGGCTATCAATGCAAAGGCAAGGAATATGTACAATGGTGTCGTCGAGGTTACCGTCCTTGGCGATGATGAGTGGCAGTGGTGTCGATGCCGAACCGTTCCTAAGTAGCCGAAACACCTTAGGAAATGGAAAACCGCATACTCAAAGTCTCAAACAGAAAATGTCAAATGGTGGTAGCGGACAATGCGGTGGTGGTGTCGGAGATGGCAATGCAGAAGTGGTAGTGGTAGTTGATGAAGAAACACTCAGCCCTAAGTAGCCGAAACACCATAGGAGACTCAAGTCACCACTCAAACAACCACAAATGTTATATCGGTCGAAATGGGGTTAGGTTGCGGAAGGCTACGGTGGTATGGTGTATGATATTGTGGGTGGCCCAAACAAAGATGTCAAAATGGAAAAAAAATTATGGTGTCTAATGGTGTGGAAACCTATCTAGGATGATGGGCGATGTCAATAGCTACTCAGCGAGCTAAAGAACGCGAAAATCGGACTCCGGATGTGAAAGTTACGGCCAAAACCGTGGGTGGTTATCGGCTGGACCAGGGGGGGCGTGCGCACGGGGTCCAAGGCCCGTGGACACGGGGCCTCGTGCGCACGGGGTCTGTACCATGGGCACGGTGTCACCAGAGAGTTCGCGGGGGGCCGTGGGCATGGGGTGAGGTTCCCGTGGGCACAGGGTGGGCGGAAATTTTCGTGATTTCTGTCAAAATTGATGGATTTGGTGGTGGGGATTGTGTGGGGGGTGGGGGAAAGCTAGATCTAGTTGCCAAACATCAACATCTTGGATCAAACACAACAAATCGCACAAGGACCAACAATTTGCAAGAAAATTTTTTTTGGGGCTATTTTTGTGGGGAATTTCTAAATTGGGCAAGAACACAACAAAATTAGGCTAGAAAACAAGGAGGGGGGCTCCAATTCGATGAGAAACCATGAGTCATGATACCATATGATGTAGGATGGAATCCTAAGATGGAGATCTTTCATGAATAGGAGGTGAATTCCCACAAGAACAAGAAGAACACAATGAGAGGAACAAGAAAATACACTCAAATAGACTAGATCCAATCACACATATGCTAGATCCACATACATATAAGGTCACAAAGATCCAACGACAACAAAAGGAAGATACATGGTAACTAGTTCATCCCAATCCTGTGAGGAAAGAGGTCTTAATGATCCTAAGATTGGGATTCTACCCTAGCAGGGGTCTTGAATCCACTAGGGATCTTCTCCAATGGAGATCTTGATCTCCATGGGGGAGGTCTCTCTCTCCCACAAGAGGAGGAAGAAGAAGGAGCTAAGCTCTAGTGTAATTCTAATCTTAGCTAAGTCTAAATGGAGGATGGGAAGGAGTATATATAGTCCTAGGAAAAGAGAGGAGCGAAAAGGTAACACAATGTCCAAGCACGCAGCAACACTCAGCGCGCTCCGTGCGCACGGGGTAAGTGGAGCCCGTGCGTACGGGATCTCCAGAGACCTGAAGCGCGAGCCCGTGCGCACGGGGTCCATGAGGCCCGTGGGCACGGTACATGCCCGTGTGCATGTTGGTCTTCAGGACCGCTGTCGGATCTAGGGTTCCGGCAAAACCCTTGTGGTTCGAACTCTAGAGTGCGCACGAAGATCTCTCCTTGCGCCCTAGCTCGTCTACTCGCCGATCCCTAGGCCTAGATCGTTAGATCCGAAGAACAGGGGATACAAGGTTTATACTGGTTCGGGCCACCGTTGTGCTGTAATATCCTAATCCAATGTGGTGTGGTGGATTTCCTTGTAGGCTGAGGAAGAACTAGTACATGGGGTGAACAGCCTCCTGAGGAGAGGTGTTCTTGTGCTCGAGTGAGCTTGTGGGTGTGTGGCCTTCTATATGATCAACTCAAGATCCGATGAGATCAATTGTGGTGGCTAGTCCTATTTATAGTGGCCCGGGTCCTCTTCCCAAATATTGAGCGGGAAGGGATCCCACAACGACCAAATCTAAAGGAGGGCAGCTAGTACACGCTATCCTGACAAAATGTTGTCTTCACCTGCCAAAGGCTCTGGTGGTGACGCCGTCGTGGGCTCCACGATGACCTCCGCTCTGCCGCCCTGCTGGTCTTGGTCTCGTTGCACCGATATGGAAACCTTTGCCTAACGCCTCAGGACTCCTCGCATGCACCTACTCCTTTAGCACCAAAGAGGAAACTGGCACTCTGCGCCCGCTGGCGCCCGCCTGGCCTTGGTCGTCACTGCTCACGTCACGTGGACCTCACGAGGTGCCTCTTGCCTTGATATCTCTGATCCTCATGAGCCAGCCTAGTGAAGCCGCCCTAGGGGATGTCTTGTGTCGTCCGCCTCGCGAGGCTTGGCCCCTCGTGAGGGTCTTGAGTGGTTGCTGCAGAGGTGGGGCCGTATCAGGCCACCTGATGAGCCATGCCCTGGGACGCACGCAGGCAAGTCTGGGTACCCCCGTTACCAGAACGCCGACAGTAGCCCCCGGACCCAAGGTGCGCTCGGGCTTGGCTTCGCGGCGAAGCCAAGGGTTAAGTGCGGAGCGCCTTGGGCCCACAAAGCCTGCGGCCCTATTGACGTGCGGCGATTGATGGGACGTGGGCGTCTCCACTTCCCCATACAACCTCGATTCTTGCCCGACTGGACGATCATTGCTACTTGCTCGACTCCACCTCCTTTGTTGGTAGCGTGCCCGGAGGCTTCCTCGTCTTCTCGATCCCTTCCCTTGGCTTGATTTTACACCAACTTCTTCCGCCACCATGGCCTCCAGCCGAGAGGAGGAAGAGGGGGCAGAGCTTTGCGCCTTGGCGCCCTCGTCGCCGGCCTTCGGGGCCGCCACCGAGCGGTCGGTGGTGATCAACGAAGAGATGATGGATAAGGTGCGCCCGACACTCGCCGCCGATTCCAATGTGTAGGGGGCGACGGTGGCTTGGCCCACTTCCCGCGCCAGGATTGACAGGTCGGCCACCGAGGTCCCCCTCCACCTTGACGCCCTCTGGGCTGGCCTGATCCCTTCCTTCTCCGATCTCTTCAACACGGTGCTCTCGCACTACCAGATCAGCGCGCTGCATATTGATCCTCAATCCATCGTCCTCCTTGTTGTTTTCACCTTTGTTTGTGAAGCTATGGTGGGCTTTGCCCCCTCCGTGGCCTTTCTCCGCCATTTCTCCTCGTTGCATCTGACGGATGCACTCCAGTGCTCCGGATGCGTGTCCTTCCAGACCATCGTGGCGACAGCTGGCTTGGGCATCGACTTCGACCTTTCGACGGTTGTTGGTGGCTTCAGGAAGCGATGGGTGTTCGTCAATGTCGGGGTGTGCAGCCCCCTACTGCTCCCTCCATGGATTCCGGCCGCTCCGAGCTCCGGCTAGAACCACGTGAGGCTTGTCGACCGGAGGCTGGCTCCCGTTTCCTTCCGGCTGGCCAGGCTGCAGAGGCTCGGGGTGACGGCGCCTATGGTGGTGAGGGAGTTCATACAGCACCGCATCAACCCGCTTTAGCACCACTCTCGGCCGATGTGGGCCTTCTCCGGCCATAGGGACCGCATGAGGCTCCAAGCGTCTGCTCTCCCTCGTGAGGTACGGCGCATGGTGCTTGAGGTCCTGACGGGCGACCCAACGCCAGCCCGTATACCGGAGGAAGGTTGCCTTCTGTACTGCTACTCAAACAGGGTGGAGTTCGTGAGGTAGATGCCCTCCTTTAACGAATGGGGCCTTCGTCCGCCCGACCTCGTTGGGTCTTGTGAGAACCTTGTCTGCGTGGCTCCCTTTCTTGCCACTATCGAGGTGATCGTCCCAGAAGTGGGCATGGGGGGACGATCGCTGCTGATTGCTGGTGGCGCTGCTACTTACGTGCTGGCATCTCCTGAGGTTCCTGAAGCGCCGTCCTCTGGGGCTCAGGAGAGTTGCCCAGAAAGGGCGGCTGAGGTGCAAGTGCTGCGTGATGCCCCCGAGGCCAAAGCCCCCATGACCTCTTCGCATCGCCCCGAGGCGGGGGCAGGGTGCCCCGCCCGACCTAGCGCTTCTGGAGGCGCCTCCTCCGGAGCGCCCCGGTTGTGCTTGATGTTGCCAATCGCTTCCGGGGCTTTGGCCAGCTCCGACTGAACTTTGAAGCTCTACGCAAGAGGAGTAGATCTCCAAGCTGCAGTGAGGAGGCCATCCGGCCATTGAAGTTCAGGAAGTACATCGCCATAGACGATTGAGTAGCTTATCTTTGTAACTCCTTGTGTGCTGCCTTCCTTCCTGACAGCGATTCCTCAGGGCCCCTTTTGCTAAGGCGACGAAACCTCAGGACCCCTCCCCGCCAATCCTGGGCGTCCTCAGCCGATGCGCTATTTCTGGCGCGAGGCTGCCCATGGGGTCAGACATGCCGGCCTGGCATCTTGACCCCGTGTTCTCGCCGCTCCTTCTTCGTGGCTCCGCCTGGGGAGCGGGAGGCGTGCCGAGGGCTCCCCCCATGGTCGTCGAATGTAGTGGGGACACCTTGGCCTTGGCATCTTCTTCTAGTGGCGGGTCCCGGCCCCTCCGTGCCCCAACAGAGGCCCGAGAGACGACTGGGGTGGAGGAGACCCTGGTCCCACCTCCGGGGGGGAGACGAGCCTCCTCGGGATTCTTCAACTGCTCTTGGCACCGAGGAGGGTCCTGGCCTCCTGCTTGAGTCAGCGCGCAGGCGGGGAGCCGCCGACGCGAGCTTCTCCGGGAGGTCATGAATGCGCTGGGTCGACTTGGGGAAGAGCTTGAGGGGGTTGACGCCTGTCTTGAGGCTGAGGGCCTTCAACTGATGGATGAGTGGCGCCGATTGGGGGTGGCCATTAACCTCGGGTGTCTCCAGCATGAGCGCACCAACGCGAAGGCTGACGCGTCCCTCGCAGCCTCGCTTGGGGCCTGCGCCCGAGCCCTGGAGGAGGCCAGGGAAGCCGACCTCCGCAGCGAGGCTATAGAGAGGCGCCTGCTGGAGCTTCAGGCCCTGAATGCCAACTTGGAGGGGCGAGCTGAGGCACGTAGGGCCGCCCTGGCATCGATGAGGGGGACACCCTCTGAAGAGGTGGAGATCTTCCGGCGTGAGGAGGCGTTGATGCTAGAAGCCACGGAGCACAGCCTAGAGCTTGAGCGGCTGGAGTTGAGGGAGCGCCACGTGACCCTGGCCGAGGATGGTGTCTCCGCTCGCGATGCCAGAGTACAGGAGGAAATTGTCCGGAAGGTGGCGGAGGCCCGCGCAAACCTTTCCAAGGGGTGCGACTTGAAGTTGGAGCTCCATCGAGCAGTGGCTAATGGGAGAACTGATGCGCTCAGGGCGAGGCTGGAAGAAGTAGAGTAGCGCGAGAGGGCCGCCGTGGTAGCCCAGTCTTCTATCCAAGCTGAGCTGCGCCCCGCGCAGGCGGACTTGGCCTTGCTCCGACAACAAGTTGATGGCGCCACAGCTCTCGTGCAGCAGGACAAGGACGACGCTTTCTGTCGACTGCTACTGGAGCATGATCATGCCCCCATGCTCCAGGCTCTTCGAGCGAAGGTCAACCGGGCGCTGGGGGTTATCTGCGAGGAGAACGCCCCTCACCCCCACGCGGAGGATTACGCTGGCCATCTTGTCTTCTTCACCGAGGTTGTGACACGACTGGAGAGCCGAGCCGCGAGGGCCCGCCATCTTGTTGAAGAAAAGAGTTGGAGCCTCCTTGGGCGCACGTTCTCCCGGGTCTTCAGCTACCTTCAGAGCATTGACCTTGACTTTGACTTCAACGCTGCCATCGCCCCAGTGCATGGGGCTGTCCGAGAGAACCCGACGCACTAGGTGGACAACCATGTGGATGCTCTGGTCCGGGCCTTTGCCACTTATGATGACGAGGCACTGGTCGTGGCAGAGGAAGGCGACGCAGTTGAAGACGGTGAAGATGTGGCCAGCGACAGCGATGGCAGTGTACATGAGAGTGACTCGGACGGTGCGGCGAGCGATATGTCCGGTTGAGCTCGTGTTCTTTTTCCTTGACCCTGCACGCATAGGCTTGCACAAGGTCCCGTAGGGCATGAGAGCGTTTTGATGGGGGGAGCCCTCTATGTATGTAAACTGGGATTCCACTTTCCTTCTTTTCTTGCTTGAATCCGAACATGGGACGTGTGTCCTCGAGCTTCCCGAGCTTAGTTGCCATTGTAACTCACCTAGATCTTAACTCTCCTCGTGCGGGTTGCGAGGCCGTGGGCTCGCCTCCCTCCAGGGGTGGATCGCTAGAAGTCCGCGGCCTTGAGTCTCCTGAGAAACATGTGGCCCTACTCCGGGGAACATGGCCAGGGGTGTTCCACTGGCCGCGGCAGGATGCCTACGATGCAAAATTGCGGCATGTAGGCTCTTTCCCCAAGGGGGTCCTGCCGAGGTTACAACGGTTTGCCAAGTGGGATTGGCCTTCTGGTCCCCGAGTCGGAGGGCCCGGGGTATGATCTTCAAGACAGCCAGAGGCGGCAAAATCCAGCAGAAATCAACGAAATCTCTCCCCCCCCCCATTTCGGCAACGAGTAAGACTTCAAATTCAATTTGAAATACACGGCGAATCCAATTACAAAAAGGAAGGCGAGGAAAGCAAATAGCCGCGTCCGGCACCTATCTAGTCTTCAGTCTTCTCAACAACGTGGAGCTAAGTGTTGCCACTAGGAGGTGGGAGGGAGCCCCCGAGGCCCGAGGGCGGCTCTCCGGGGACTCTGGGGCGTGTACAGCCCCACTCATTATTACGTGAGAGTGTCATGAGCGGAGATCTTCACAGGCATGAGCCTTACTTCATATCGCCAGACGAGGGCCCCGCCTTGCGCCACCCTCGACCTCCGTTGGGGGAACCGGAATCAAGGACGGGACCAAGGAGGCAAGGGGGACACCAGCGACGCCCTCGGCGACCACGGGCCCTCTCCTGGGGGGGAAGCTTGGCAATGCTCGCCCCGACAAAGGACCTACTTTCGCATACTTCCCTGCTCCATGCGTCGCGGGGGAGGCCGCGGCTCAAGGCCCTCCACATGCAGCCCATAGCGTTCTGCTCCGGTTGAGGGCGGAGCGGCCCCTCTCAGGTCCTCGACCATCGCCGTGGTCTGATTCACCTACAGTCCATTATTAGCGTATGCCTACTGCTATGATACCTGCTGCGCTCTGTCGTCGTCGCTGAAGGGGTCCACGAAGCCCCCGGGCGACTCGTGGTAATCTTCTTCCTCGAGCACCCTGCCGTTCCATCTCGGCCCGAGGAAGGCATTGGGGCCTTCCCCAAACACGTATGTCAGGTCCACCATGCGGGGCACGTAGGCTTTATCGGCCGCCCCACCGGGGGCACCGCCTGTGTGCCCCGCGCCTTGAGCCTCCGGCTGCGGCACTTGGCCATGGCGAACGCTGAGTTGTATACCGACGTACCCTCACAAGGGGCCGCCGGCGCTTGCTCCTGCCTATGATGAAGTCTCTGCGGTCGTGAGGATAGCGCGAGCACTCCTATTAGTGTTGTCAGGTCTTCCAATCGCTCCAGGGGACGCTCGCGCCTACCGGGTTCTCACCGGCGCCCCACCTGTGACCTGGGGCGAGGATGAGGAGCAGAACGGCGGCGCGCCCCTGCAAGCGCAGCTCCGTAGTTCAGCAACATGTTCCAGCAGTATGTCGTGGCCGCCCTCGTCCAGCCTACATCATAAGAGCTCTCGCGCCACGATGAGCGCATCCCTTGTGTTCACCTGCTCCCATCGGGTGTAGGCTGCTATTGCCGCGGCATGGTTCGCAGATCATGCCATAGAGTGCACGCGCTGGGACGCCGAGGCGGTGGTTGTGGGCCCGCGCCGCCCGCTGCTGGCGGCGGGCGGTGCAGGAGCCGCCTGGAGTGCGGGGTTGAGGCCTCCATGGGTGGACGGTGCCGCCCGCGCGGGCCAAGCCGCCTAGCGGTCGGCATGAGCCCCCAGATCGTCGGCCATCGGTATTGTGGAGCGGTGACGAAACGAACAACGAAAGAAAAGAACGGCGCACCCCCTACCTAGCGTGCCAAATGTCGGATCTGGGGTTCCGGCAAAACCCTTGTTGTTAGAACTATGGGGTGCGCACGAAGATCTCTCCTTCTGCCCTAGCTCGTCTACTCGCCAATCCCTAGGCCCAGCTCGTCAGATCCGACGAACAGGGGAAACAAGGTTTATACTGGTTCGGTCCATCGTTATGGTGTAATACCCTAATCCAGTGTGGTGTGGTGGATTGCCTTGTAGGCCGAGGAAGAACTAGTACATGGGGTGAAAATCCTCTTGAGGAGAGGTGTTCTTGTGCTCGAGTGAGCTTGTGGGTGTGTGGCCTTCTATCTGATCAACTCAAGATCCGATGGGATCAATGGTGGTGGCTAGCCCTATTTATAGTGGCCCGGGTCCTCTTCCAAAATATTGAGCGGGAAGGGATCCCACAACGACCAAATTTAAAGGGGGACGGCTAGTACAAGCTATCCTGACAAAAGGTGGTCTTCGCCTACCAAAGGCTTTGGTGGTGACACCGCCATGGGCTCCGCGATAACCTCCGCTCTGCCGTCCTGCTTGTCTTGGTCTCGTTGCACTGATATGGAAACCTTTGCCTAACGCCTCAGGACTCCTCGCATGCACTTGCTCCTTTAGCACCAAAGAGGAAACTGTCACTCTACGCCCACTGGCGCCCGCCTGGCCTTGGTCGTCACTGCTCACGTCATGAGGACCTCGCGAGGTGCCCCTTGCCTTGATATCTCCGATCCTCATGAGCCAGCCTAGTGAAGCCGCTGAAGGGGATGTCTTGTGTCGTCCGCCTCGCGAGGCTCGGCCCCTCGCGACGGTCTTGAGTGGTTACTGAAGAGGTTGGGCCGTACCAGGCCACCTGATGAGCCACACCCTGGGCCGCAGGCAGGCAAGTTTGGGTACCCCCGTTCCCAGAACGCCGACAACCGCCTGCCTGGCAGGCCCGTGGGCATGGGGTCGAAGGGGCCCATGCGCACAGGGTCGCCTGGTCAGCAACTCTTCTTCCAGCTGATGGCCTCCGTCTTCCTCGTGGTCTTCTCATCCTTCTCCTTGGACTTGGTGATGCTCCCTAGCTTCTTGGTGATGGTCGCCCTCGTACCTAGTGATGCACAATATTCATGATGAGGTAGTGACCATGTCCAAGGGATGTACATATCAAACTTGACGAGGAGTGTGTTCACCTTAGGTCCACTTGGTGCATGAGGTCCTACGAAGGTGTACATGGAGATAGTCGTATGATACACTGTATCAATGAACATGGTAATGGATGCTCAATGTGACTATGCGGTCATGCAATTGATATTTGGCAATGTGGTCAAGATGTATGAAGAGTCCATCAAGAAAGATCACAACAAATTTGCTAAGGAAGTGCACAAGCTCATATATCATGGATGCCATGGGAATACAATATGCAACAAGGTAATCATAATGCAAGTCAATCCATGCATAAGGTGCAAATTTGTGATGGGTATGATATGTCCATCGAGCATGACATGTGGATACACAATGAGCAAATATAGAGGTTTTGGTGCAATTTGCCAATGGAGTGTTGATATACCAATGCTCGATGTCGTGGCATGAGTGGAATTTCGAATGTGCATCCAATAAGTCTGAGCGCTCCTCAATGTGAAGGTCCATAGAACCAATCTCCATTGTCGGTCCTCCATCCAATAAATGTATCATGTAGACAAGAAGAAGGAGACAACAATGAAAGAATGACCAATCCAATATGTGTAATTGAGGATGGCTCAAAGGGAAGGATTTCACCTTTAGGAGATTCTCGCAAATGTTGGTGTTGCACATCATGTATACCTTCGCATTACCAATTTCTCGCATGACGGAACCGCCTTGCGAATCCTTAAAAATGAAAGAACATGACAAACACTCAGAAAAACCAATGAGGTTAGCGTGAATGCAAAACATATCATTCGAGTGGTGAAATACCCAACAAGTGTACTCATCATGCTTATCATATGAAGGTACAAGGGAATGCGGCATGGTATGTAAGCAAATGATGCAAAAAAAAACCCAAATACAATAGGCTCAAACAAGCAAGCTTGCATCACAAGTAAGGTGTCCAAGTCTCCAAGATCAACAAACATAGCATTGTTGCACTCAATAAAAGTGATGAGAGATTGAACTAATGGAGACAAGTGACAATGATCAAGATATATCATGTGAGTGACATGAACATATATGTCATCAACCCAAGAAAGAAAATAAGACTGGAACATGGGTGATGCAACAAAGCAAGCAATCATAGTGATCAAGTAGTGTAAGCTAGTAGTGCAAAGATGCAACATACTAGTAGGAATCTTTCGCCACCGGTCTTTTAGTAAAATAATTACCGGAAGACCGGTCGCTTTATTAAACCAGCGAAGAATAATATTCCTGCTGGCAGACAATTCCTTGATGCTGAATTTCTAGTACACTGAATATTACACAAGGTTGGGCCAAGGATGGCTCAACATGTTTATTACAAGCGCGCCAATATATTGCATAGAGGCGGATATGGCACAAGGTAGGGTGGCATACTACTGACTCGTAATAAAAGGCGATGGAATATGTCACAGTGTAGTGGGTGGTGTGACTCCAATATTTTACAGTTCATCGAGTGTCGGAGTGAGACCCGGTGAATTTATTTGGTGGTAGGCGGAAGCGGTATGAAACAGTGATCAATTCCAGGATCGCAAGAGACTGACTGGGACTCCTCTAAGCGTCGGACTCGCTATCGAACTCTTCATCCATGAGATCGCCTTCATCCACATCTGGCCAAATCAACAAGCCACGTGAGTACTTTGAATGTACTAGCAAGACAGTTCGGACTTAAGATATAACAAATGCCAACATGAATGCATACGAGTATTCTAGCAAAATGCAACCGGAACAAAATATGAATGCACTGATGGTAAGACTAGAAGTCGGGCGGTAATCCTCCCAAAATCCAAAAGGTAAAATAACGGGACCAAACGAGGGTCTGGGTGACGCCTCGTAGGAAAATAATAAATGATAACAGGCCACAGTTGGGCGTCTAAGCGACACCACATAAAGGGCTTATAAAAGAGAATAATGCCACAGTCGGACGTCTGAGCGACATCACATAAAGGGCTTATAAAAGAAAATAATGCCATAGTCGGACGTCTGAGCGACATCACATAAAGGGCTTATAAAAGAAAATAATGCCACAGTCGGACGTCTGAGCGACATCACATAAAGGGCTTACAAAAGGAAATAATGCCACAGTCGGACGTCTG
>LR738711.1:414947423-415042970 GCA_902687465.1 Secale cereale
ATGCCGCAGTTGGACGTCTGAGCGACATCACATAAAGGGCTTATGAAAGGAAATAATGCCACAGTCGGACGTCTTAGCGACATCACATAAAGGGCTTATAAAAGAAAATAATGCCACAATCAGACGTCTGAGCGACATCACATAAAGGGCTATAAATAGCAGAAGATCATTGATGGAATACTTTTGAGAATAAATACTGAGATGGTTGGCGAGTTCATCTACCAAATGAACTTAAAAATATTACTCAGGTTACATCCGAGAATATACTAGAGACGGTCACCGGGTTGATACGAAGATTGACCCTAGGCCATAAACATGGCTACTGAAGGAATTTAACTCTGCAGAGCTTGTACCATTAACTCATAGCCAACGGGTTCTACTAGCCACGTAGGCTAGCCCCGTCTACGGTGTTTTAGCATAAACTCAACTCACCAGTACACACCCATTTAACATCCTGTCGTCCGAAATCACCCGCGACGACATTCACGGAAAACTTTAAGATGGGGAGGCTACAACCTCGAATAGCATGGGATCAAATTTATATATGCGCGCTCTAAGGGTTGCCCCCCTCTCGGTCCCAACCGGAAACACCCATGCCCCCTGACCGGATGACGGGCTTTGATCCAGGGCCATGGAACCCTCATCCCGGCCCCTCTACTTGGTGTGTACTCGGAAAGTGGTTTACAACCGACTAGACCGTAATCCCAACGGACGGCCTATGATAGTACTGAAAAGGAGACGAACGGGATCGAGGTGTGATCTCCGTTGATACTGAGTTGACCAACTACTGGCATGCTCCAACAATACCAGTATTCCACCCCATCATATCACCATATGATCGAGGTGGTGCAACATTCTCCTTCGGGACTCACCCGAAGCATTACTTGCATGAAAATATGCCATACACATATGCTCATATAAACATGCTTATGAACAAACTACTCGAGCAAATATGCAACACACTCATCATATCAAGAGTTCAAACATGCTTGCCTGGTTCTGAAAAGTCGGAGTCTAACTCGGCGTGATACGCGTCTCCGTCACGGCCTCCGGTATCTATGTATTCAAACAAATACATACTAACATAAATACCGCGCGTGCAAAAAAAGTTGCTCAAAATATTTCCACGAAAATATGACAAAAAACTAGACAGAAAACCAAGATGGACAGAAACAGAATCAACTCAAAATCACTTTTAGATTAAAAGATATTAAGGTTTCTGTCTAGGGACCTATCTGTAATTGGAACAGAAAAGATCCAGGGGCTAAAACAGAAAAGGACAAAGCGAACCGGTATGTGATACGCCCGCCGCAGAGGGAAGGCGTATTTTGCATATTGCGCTAACAGAAAACGTTTCGAAGGGAGAGAGATGAGAGACTGACAGAGGGCCCCCCGTGTCAGGTTTGTAAAACGGAGCAGAGCCGCGCCGGCGACGGTGCTGCGGTGATCGCCGGCGTCGATCCACAGCAAGATAGGGGAGGGGAGGGGTACCTCTAGCTTCACGGTGGTCCTCCGCGTCGAACGGTGGTGAAGTTGGGTGCCGGCGAGTCCCACGTCGACGGCGAGCTTATCTCCGGCGGACGGTGGCTCGGGTGTTCGTGGAGCTCGTCGGGGAGGGTTCCTGGAAAGAAATTGGGCTGGGGGTTAGGACTAGGGGGATGCCAGGGTTCTACGTTCAAGCTCACGGCGGCGAAGGAGCCCTCACCGGAGTGAACGAAGCTGGAGCCCGAGGCGGAGGCAGTTGGCCGAAGCCGGGGAAGAAAAGCCTTTCGGGGCTCTTCCAGAAGCTGGGCGTGGTCTAGGGGAGTAGTGGAGGCGAGTGTGTTCGAGCACGAGCTCGTGGGTGCCTTTTTTAGGCGGCTCGAGGTGGCTGCCGCGAACGGATAAGTCCGGCGAGCTAATTGCGGTGCTGAAGTGGTCGGACGGCGGGGTTAGGGGCTTGAGCATCATCCAGGAGTTGCTGCGGTTCCATTCCCGCGCCTAACCTAGCAGGAGGGGTGGTGTTACGACCTGTCACCGACGGAGCGGCCGTGCGGCACGTCGGCGGCAGAAACGGCGCTCTGCGCGTGCCAGGCCGTGGCAACGGCGTGCCAGGCGTGCGCTGGCTATGGAGAAGGACACGTAGGGCGCTGGGGTGGTCTGGGCGGCGCGAAACGGCGTGGAGCTGCGGCGTTGCGTCTGTCAGCCGCCACGGGCGGCGCGGTGACCGTGGCAGCCGCCGGCGCGGTCGGGCCAGGGCGCCACCGACGCCTAGAAGCTGCAAAGTGACCGTGCGGCGCGCGGATTAGAAGAAGCTGCAGTGCAGCGTCGAGCCAAGGGAGATACAGACGCGTTTTGTCGCCGCGCCCGACGACTGTCGAAACTGACGAAACTGACGAAGTGTTAACTGTCGACAGTTTCAGTTAACAGCTAACAGTTCAGTGTAGGCTAGGTGTTTGATGAAATGATTTTGGTATTTGTGCAATGTCTCTAGAGCTGATTTTTGGTGGAGTGGCCTCTTGATGTATCTAGAGGCTGCATGATTTTTCACAGAATTTTTGGAAGAAGATAAATATGAATTTCACCAAATTTTGCAAATCTGGTCCAAACTTGCAGCAGGTGAAATTTGAAAAATTTGAACTGTGGACCAGTGAAACAAGATGGATCTAAGTTGTGGGTATTAAGGACTATCTAGGAGAGTTGGTTTGGAGTCAAATAGGTAGGTGAAAAAGGTGGTTCCTTTGTAAATTACCAAGGTCCACTATAAAAGACATAATTTGTTTTGGAGTGAAATAAATAGGAGAAAAATCCCAATGAGGTTCAAACTTGCTGGAATTGATGAAATGCTTGTCCCAAGGTGTGAAGAGAGTCTTGGAGAGGATTGTTCCTGTTGGGATCATGGCAAGAGGAAGTTTGGAGAGGAGAGGAGTCAAGATTAAACTTGAGAATTTAAAAACAAGAAGAGGTGAACTCAAATAACTCCATTTGAATCCCAACTTGTGCTTGAGCCAAACACAAGAGGAGAACTTCAAGGCCAAAACCCAAGCTTGAGAAGACACACAAACTTTGGCAGAAGGGGTTTTAGAAGGTCAAAAGAAAAGATCAAACAATCCCCTTTCAAAAAGGCCAAAAGTTTGCAAGAAAAACCAAATCAAAAATTTGGGGTGTTACAGAATCATGGCAATCATGGCATGTGTGCAAACAATAGGCATGAATAATGCACATGGCATAGCACAAGCATGAAAGCAAGATAGGAGCAAAATAGGATCAATGTATTTGGTGAGAGGACATATGTAAATAGCAATGGTACAACAAGCATCACTAGCATGGGGCACAAATAAATCATGGCAATAGCAACAAGTATCTCCACCAAGAACGCAAATACACATAGTAGTAGTAGAATGGTGAATCATGGGCAAATGCAAGCAAGGGTCACAATTGCATTGAAAAATCATAGCAAGAGGCATTAAATGCAAAGTGAACACGATTGAATGGGCATGAGGTGACAAGTGGTAGATATCCCGTAGTCGTGTGAGAGACAAGTAAAAGATATGCGCGTAATGACGCGAAGAGACCGGTGGTAAGGACAATCCACAGGATCCCAAATCGTCGTTGCTCTCAAGAACTCGTTTTGTCAACTCATGGGATTGTGAGGTTGACAAGTATTGGTGAGTACCTACGCAGAACAAAGACAAAGGAAAAATTGTGTGTGTGTGGTATATCTACACATCATCCATCATGATGCGCACGTGCATGTGTTGGTTAGCACATAATAGCCAATGCTCAAATAAATGAGATGTGTGATATAGAAACATGTCATCCATCATGAGAGGTTTGTTGTTATGCATAGCATAACGGAGACTCAAATTGTGTAATGCATCACGAGAAATATGTAGAGCATTGTTATTCGTGGAAGGCATATGGTGCACACAATCATGGTAATCATGCAAGGTATGGCATGCATCAAGATCTCCTAGTATATATGAGGAAACTATGGGGGTCTCCTCGTGAGAATTAGTGGGAAAATCACATGGTGAATATTGACAACATCCAAAACAATGCATATCCGGAACAATGTGTTCAAGGCATGGCATAGTAGATGAATTTCGCAAATCATGTAAAGGAAGCATGTCAATATCATCGCAAGAGAAACACATTCCAACGACCATGACCTTGTCATCTGTTCCACAAGTGAAAATGGGATTTACTTTAATTTGGCATGCATAGTTACTATGTTGAGATTGAAATGATGCAATATGTGAGATCTCACTCATAGCATATGACAAGTTTAAAGGGTTGTCGAACATGATGGGACCAAAATAATTTTCACATGATATCCTATGGAGCATAGCATCACAACTAGGCAACTCAACATGCTCATCATCATATTCATCATAAATAGGTAAGTCAAGACATGAGGAAGTCGCACTAGCATGAAGCATAGCAATAGGTGTGTCAACATCATGCAAGCAATCATTGTCAAGATAGTCCACTAGTGGGACAAGAGAAGCACCATCACCTATGTTACCTTTGGAGCGTTGCTCATTTGTTGTAGGTGAGGTGTTGAAGACCAAGTCGCGGTCATCTTCATCTTGATGGAACCATGTGGGTGGTGCATCTTCTTCCACCATGGCCCTCGGTTTGTCCATTCGAGGGATGGACTCGTAGAGAGTGGGCATGGCGTCATGTGGGAGACCTCGCACCAAAGAAAACACACTCGGAGTAGAGGTTAACTCGTTAGAAATCACAGTAGCCTCACATGCCCTCTCAACTACCTCACTCACTAAGTGTTGTGGCTCACTCACTCCCTCTTGGATACTCTCACTCGTATGTTTGGTGGAGTCACTCAAATGGCTCTCAACCTCACATAGGATGTGTGGCATGCTCTCATGTGTGGGGCTAGTGGTGGTCACGCTCATCCTCTCATAGGAAATGCACTCAATGTCACATATGGTGGAGTCACTCATATCACTCATGGTGGGGGGGGCTCTCCTCACATGGAAATTGGGTCATCTCGTCATATGTAGCTGTCAGAGAGATGTAGGTGTCATTGTCTCCATGCTCGGCTCCAATCGCCTCCTTGGTTGAAGGGATTGTCCCATGCTCAACCTCCTCACCCATAACGCCTCCAAAGATGAATGCCGTAGGATGTGGCAAATCATCGCGCTCCTCTGAGACCAAAGGAAATGTCTCATGTGCGCTCGCGTAGCTTGACTCGGAGTAGTAGTTATATTTGGGCGCCGTCTTCAAGTTGTTGAAGAGGTTCATGCTCGCCGCCTTAGTGGAATGTGATGGCCCTTGCTCGACCATATTGTCATTCTTGATGTGGGTACGCCCTCACTTGTAGGTGGTCGCCTTGTAGTTGGAAATGTTGATGTAGGTGAACTCACGGGAAGTAGGCAAAGATGTCGTACCTCCAAAGGCGAAGATGCCTTGATAACACTTGGCGAAGATGCCAAAGTGGTGGATGTAGCCGTAGCTCCTTCTTGGTGGTGCTTGTCTCGCGGTATTCTTATGTGCTCTTGAAACTTGTCCTTGGCATGAAGTAAAGCTTGTTTGGACTTGTAGGTATGCGCGTGTCGAGCATCTTCATGATGATGGTGTCATTGTCGTGCTTGAGCTCTTGGTAGATGTCGTTCGTCGTCGTCATGCACATGATGCTTGGAGGTGACTTGCCCTTCATGACGATGTTGATTATCAGCATGGCGGTGTAAACGTAGACGACTTGCACTTGCATCGTTTTTGCGCTCCAAAGACTTGTGACTTGAACATCGTCGCCGAGAAGATGACGAAGGGGAAGAAGACTTGTAGTCGACCACCATGTGTTGGAGCTCCGCCATTTGTTTGTCGAAGGAGTCGCACATGTCGTCGAGGTAAGTCCTTCTCCTTGCCTCGGAGTGTCATAAGTTGATGGCGATGTTGTCAAGGCGCTCTTGCATTGTTCATTGTAGTCCAATGGTTTGAGTGTGGATGTACTTGTTCGCGCCGTCGGTGTCGAAGACCGGAGATGAAATGCTTTGCCTATCCATCACAAGACTCAAGTAGTGGTGAGTGGGACAAAGAGGAGAGCTAGACCAATGTGCCTTACCCGATGTTGAGAATGGATCAATGATCACTCAATAATGTATCAAGGAAATAACACAACTGGTACCAATTCTTGTCAATTCTCACACCTACACAATAAAGCTTTTGGTGGAGCTTGGTGAGGATAGTGGCATAAAAATTTGATGCAAAATGTTAGCAAGAGTCAATAAAGTTGAAAGAGATTCACAAATTCGCAAATGTAACAAGTAGACCAATAGCAAGGACTGGCACACGAAAACACATGCACAAATAGATAAATGTGGTTATCCAACCAAGGATTGAGCGGAAAATGTGGAATCCACGGAAAATGCTCTTGTCGCACAACACTAGAGAGACGCTAGACGATTGCTCAATAGGCGGTTACGAACTTGTGCACTACCTATATGAGGCAAAATGTAAAGACTTCCTATCACAACTATGCTATGTATGTATGATGTTCCGGTGCTTTAGCACAACATGATCCAAGATGATCGAGTATAATATGATATTTTCTGATTCTATGGCTCTTGCTTACAAGCTTCTTTGTGTCTCTTTTGCTTAAAAGCTTTTTGGGTGTTTCCTCTCTTGAGCTCTTTTTGTTAGCCACTTATGCAAAATGCACTAACCAAGATATCAATTGTGTATATGTGGGAACAATCTTGTGACACAATAGATTATATGATGATACCAAGATGATATGGTATGTATGCAATTGAATCGCGGATCTACGATAATGTGCACAAGTAACGTTGCCGCCAATACTCAAAGGCTAGTCTCGATAGGCAAGTGACACAAAATGGGCTAGGGGTTAACAATGCAATGGAAAGGGGGATATACAAAGATGTCATCGAGGTTACCGTCCGATGATGATGATGAGAAGCGGTGCTCTTGATGTAGAACCATCCTAATTAGCCGAAACACCTTTGGAAATGGGAAAACCCGCAAACTCAAAACCTCAAGGACAAATGTCAAAATGGTGGTAGCGGGAAAGCGGTGGTGGTTGCGGAAGAGGATGGTGGGGCTATACACATTGTCGGAGGTTAAGTGACCATCGCTAAGTAGCCGAAACACCTTAGGAGACATAAGCCACAACTCAAACAAGCTCGAACAAAATTACGTTAAGTTGGGTTGGCAATGTATAGCGGACTAGGCTATGCGGAAGAGGTGGTGGTGGTTGATGAAGAAGCAATTGTCCCTGAGTATCCTAAACACCTTAGGAGACTCAAATCACTACTCAAGCAACTACAAATGCTATGGTGGACAAGTGGGTTAGGTTGCGGAAGGTTATGGTGGCTATGCGGATGATATGGTGGAAGGCCTAGGCAAACTTGTGAAATTTGACAAAATTTGATGGAGTTAAATGATGATGGAAGTATTTTTGTGTTATGGGGGATGTCAAGAGCTTCGAAACGAGCTAAAGAACGTCAAAATCGGACTCCGGATGAATAAGATATGGCCAAAACAAAATTTCAGCCACGTCAGTTTCAGAGTTAGTTGTACATCTGGGAGGAAATCCAGCTCATCCGGGCCATGTCCGGATGATCTAGGAGTACATCCGGATAATCCGGGTTCGTCAGCTACGGTACGGGTATTTGGGTGCGAGGATTATTCGGATGTCCGGGAGAGGGTCCAGCTCATTCGGGAGGTGTTCGGATGATCCGGGCGAGTCAACTCCGCTTGGGATTTCCTCTCAGGGACGAATTTGTGGGAGTAAATGGATGATTTTGGCGTGAAATTCTCGGAGATTTTGTGGATGGAAAGTTGGGAAACTTGTGGGGATGCTAGATCCACTAGCTACACAGATAATCCATGGATCAAGATTACCAAAACATCATCAAACCAACAGATCACAAAAAAAAATTGGGCTATTTTTTGGTGGGGAATTTCTGAATTTGGGGAAGAACACAACAAAATATGGCTAGAAAATGGCGGGGAGGGTCCAAATTCGTGATGAACCAAGCCTCATGATACCATATGATGCCGGGCTAACCCGATCTAGGCCGATCTTTCACGATTGGAGGGATCCCCGACGATGAACACGAGGAGAAATCACGAGGGGAAACGAGAGATAACACTAAAATCAACAAGAAACTATCACACATGTGCTAGATCCTCAACACAACGAGATACATGGTCCAAATCAAACAGAGGAAAGATACAAGGTAACTAGTTCGTCTCCGTGAGGAGGCCTTGAGCCCACAAGGGGTCATCCCGTGAGGGGTCTTGAATCCGGTGTGGATCTTCTCCGTAGAGGCCGCAGTCTCCCGTGGAGTAGAGACACTATGGATGAGGAATGCTCTAGTCTAAAATGAGCTAACACAAAGCAAATCCTAAAATGGAGGAGGGGGAGGAGTATATATAGTCTAAGCCACGAAGAGGTAAGTGTGAGGCGAAGGGGTACACGGGCCTCGGCCCAAGTCACACCTGCAGGCATGATCCGGATGATCCGGATGGGGTCCTGGATGATCTACGCGTTGGGGTCCGGATGATCCAGGCGTCCATCCAGATGATCCGGCTTCGTCGAGTAGGCTTCGGGTGTCTTCGGGCACATTAACCGGATCATCCGGGTTGGGGTCCGGATAGTCCGAGCTAGGTCTTGATCGTCCGGACGGCGGTCCGGATCATCCGCGCATCCTTTGTCTTGCCCTTCTTCTTCTCCATCTTCGTGTATGCTTCTCTCCTTCGATCGTACTTGCTCCTTAGCTGCTCCATGGTCTTCCTCTTGATTCCTGGTCATGCATAGCACATATGTTTGAGGTAGTAGCCATGTCTCACATGTGGAAAGTGAAGGTTCGGAGAGGAGCGCGTTCACCTTGTGTCCATTGGCCTATGCTCGAGGTCTCATCGTATGTCCTCTTGGGGCTTGGGGAGTAGTCGTAGTGTACATGGGGATGACCATAGGATGCTCCGCATCACATATGATATGATATGTTTGGACGCGATGATATGGTTCTTGATTAAAAGCTCTTTGCTTCTCCTTTTCTGTTGCTTACAAGCTTGATTGACTCTTTCTCTTTGAGGTCTTTTGCTAGGGACTTATGCAATGCTTTTCGAACTAAGATAGCAATTGTGGATATGCTATGGCAACCTTGTGACACAAGAGTTGATGATAGGATATGACAATGATATCACGCTGACTACTAGTATGATATGGGGTAGCTCGATGACCACTAATGTGCACAAGTGTCGTTGCCCGGCAATACTCGAATGGCTAGTCTCGAAGGGAAAGCTATGCAAAGTGGTCGATGAGGGGTTATCAATGCAAATGCAAGGTTGGGGTATACAAGGTGTTGTCGATGTTACCGTCCGTGTCGAGGATGAGAAGTGGTCTTATCGATGTCATTCCGTTCTAAGATAGTTGAAGCACACAAGGAAACGAATAAACCTCAACTCAAATGATCCAAGACAAAATGAGATAAAATCGTGTTGATGTCGGTTAAGCAATGGTGGTAGTGGTAGGATATATGTGGAAATGGAAATGTGTAAGCGTGTGCGGAAGGTGGACCGAAAACTGAGGAAGTTCAGTTTCATGAGGGTTCAGCGGACGTCCGGTGGGTGTCCGGTCGTCGGACGTCCCGTATGCTGATGGACGTCCGGTGCCTGGGTGATTTCGGGCTCGGGAAAAAATTCTAGGGTTCGTTGAAACGGTGGCCAAATTGGATGAAATTGGCCCAATTTACGGTGTAATTTTGGGAAAAGATGGGGGAAAAGTAGGTTCACTTGTGGCAAAGAAAATCCACGGATCAAATCCAACAAAACTTCGCCAAATCAACAAATCACGGGAAAAAATTAGGCTATTTTTGTGGGGAATATTCGAAATTGGAACAAAATCAACAAAAATAGGCTAGAAAACAAGGGTAGGGCCTCCAAATTCGTGATCAACCTAGGCTCTAGATACCATATGATGCGGGGACAACCTGATAATAGGCCGGTCTTTCACGAATGGAGATGAATCCCATGAAGAACACGAAGAACACGGGGAAAAACGCGAGAGGAACAAGAGGAAAACACTCAAAACCAACAAGATTAGGTCACACATATGTTAGATCTGGAAATACAAAGAGTGATACACGATCCACGATCAACTAAGGATGATACAAGTAGCGATAGTCTTCTCCGTGAGGAGGTTTTGAATCTGCTCCCGTAGGAGGCCTTCAATCCATGTGGATCTTCTCCGTAGAGGCCGCGGTCTCTCATAGAAATGAACCACTAAGGATGATCAATGCTCTTAGTCTAGATGAGCTATCACAATGCTAACCCTAAAAAGAGGGAGGAGGAGGCCTATAAATAGTCTAGAGTCATAAAAGGGTACATGGGCCTCGGCCCAGAAGAATTCGGCGTGCTCAGGTAGCGGACGTCCGCTGGGCACCGGACGTCTGGAAGTCCACGGATTTCAGTATTTTGTTCTGTAGTGAAATTAAGGGCTTCCAGAGGTGGCCGGACGTCCGGTCGCCGGTCGTCCAGTGTGTTCCGGTCGTCCGTAGCCTGGGAGGTGTCGGACGTCTGGTGCGAGGCGGACGTCCAGTCGGTCTAGCTCGATCTGGCCTGGACTTTGCTGGCAGGGGGAACTCTTCATGCGTTGGACGTCCGCTCCCGGTTGGATTTCCTGTGGCTGTAGCACTTCAGCCAACTTCTTCTCTTGGTCGTTGAACTTGCCGTCCTCGCCACCTTGTCCAATGGGTGTAGCTGCACCAAGGCCTTCATCCAAGTACCTGATCATGCATAGCGTTTCCGTCTTAGGTTGTAGCCATGTCTCATGCGGTGAAAGTGGTATTTCGGAGAGGAGCGAGTTCACCTTATCTTCGATAGCCCTTGAATGAGCTCTTGTCATTGGTCCAAGTGGTGTCGTATGAGATGTAGGTATGTCTATGGGGATGCTTGAGGGATGCTCCACATCAAATTACTAAAGCTCGCGCACGCCAATTGAATTACCAGGTACTTTTGTTTCTTGGTAATGATTCTAATGTTCATGAGAATATGATGATGCCTAAATTGGATGCATTTGTCTTGCTTACAAATGAAGGGCCTAGCTTGGACAAGAGGGATGAACATTGGGGCAAGATCAGATATCCGGCCATCACCCCGGACATCCGGCTCCTCCCGAAGCCTCGGGCATCCGGCCCCGTCTATCCAGCGAGCTCAGGAACGGGCCACTCTAGCCCAGACATCCGGCTCCTCGCGAGCCGTCGGACATCCGGCCCCCAGCCCGGACATCCGGCGCCTGTCTGCGCACAGTGAATGGGCCAAGGGCCAATGTATCCCTCCAACTTACCCCTTCGCCCCCTAGAATATAAATAGGCCTCCTCGTCCTCCGCCTAGCTAGATTTAGCTTTGTGTTAGCTCATTTGAGACCTAGAGCATTGCTCATCCATAGTGGTTCTACTCCACGAGAGACCGTGGCCTCTACGGAGAAGATCCACACCGGATTCAAGACCCCTAACGGGAAGATCCCACACGGATTCAAGACCTACTCACGGAGATGAACTAGTTACCTCTTGTATCCCCCGTTGTTGGATTTGGACCGTGTATCTCGTTGTGTTGAGGATCTAGCACATGTGTCATCGTTTCTTGTTGATTTGAGTGTTGTCTCTCGTTTCCCCTCGTGATTTCCCCTCTTGTTCTTCGTGTTCATCCTTGGGGATCCCTTCAATCATGAAAGATTGGCCTACATCAGGTTAGCCCCGCATCATATGGTATCATGAGCCTTGGTTTCACACGAATTTGTAGCCTCCCCACCGTTTTCTAGCCTTGTTTTGTTGTGTTCTTTCCCAATTTCGAAAATTCCTCACCAAAAATAGCCCCCAAAAAATTTGTGATCTGTTGGTTTGATGATGTTTTGTGGACTTCGATCCGTGGATTCGCTGTGTTTTGAGTGCATCCATCATCTCCACAAGTTTCCCCACTTTTCATCCACGTAATCTCTCGAATTTTGCCCCCAAAATCATCTATTTCCGCCCCACGACTTTGAAAGTTCCAATCCCAATCTGGAATTGTCAGACCAGGCATCCGGGCCATCGGGCCAGACATTCGGGTCCCCGGCCGGACATCCGGCTCATGGAGCTCAAAATCACGTAAGTTTTTGGAATCAGGTCCCGGATTTCCGGCCCCGACCCCGGAAATGCGGCCCCTGGGATTCAGCATCCCGTGTCTGATTTTGACGTTCTTTAGCTCATTTTGAAGCTCTTGACATCCTCAATACCACAAAAATACTACCATCATCATTTGAGTCAATCAAATATTGTGGAATTTGGCAGGTTTCCTAGGCCCCCCACCACATCATCCGCTATACCACCACCGCCTTCTGCAACCTAACCCATTTTGATCCATATAGCATTTCTCGTTGTTTGAGTTGTGATTTGAGTCTCCTAAGGTGTTTCGGCTACATAGGGATAGTTGCTTCTTCATCAACCACCACCACCACTTCCCCATAGCCTAGTCCACTATACATTGCGAACCCAACTTAACCCAATTTTGTTCGAGCTTGTTTGAGTTCTGGCTTGTGTGTCCTAAGGTGTTTCGGCTACTTAGGGACGGTCACTTCAACTGCGACAACGTGTATAGCCCGACCATCCAATTTCGCAACCACCACTACCACCATTTTGACATTTGTCCTTGAGGTTTTGAGTTTGCGGTTTTTCCCATTTCCTAATGTGTTTCGGCTAATTAGGAACGGTTGTACATCAAGAGCACCACTTCTCATCATCATCATCGGACGTCGCACCTTAGCAATCGCTAAACCAACTCCGGGAGTTTATTGACCATGAGGGTCTATTTCCTGCAAGCAAACAAAGAATAAGCAAGAAACTGAGATTGCAATCTGGATATTGCGAATATAAGAGGAAAGCTTTAATGATCAATGTGGGGTTCTGTGACGCCTTTGTCTGGTCGTTGAACACAAACAAAGTACGTGAAGTTGCAGCTATGGCGAACTTTAATCTAAACAAAACCCTAAAGTCTAAACGACGCCGTAAGGGTTGTATATATGAAGGAAGTGGGGGGAATTTCGTGGCCCTTGGAGGAGGGGTCCAAAACCAACCCTAACACTTGTTTCCCACACATACAGACTCTAAAAACAGCCTATACTCAAGTATTTCGAAATTACGTGGTACTGGCCCAATAAGAAGGTGACACAACACCTATAATAGCCTCTGGACGAAATTTATGAAGTGGCATCATTTATATTTCGTCCAAGGCTTCACGCACTCATTATGGTGGCTTCAAAGTCCAGAAATCATCACTTGTAACTCCGTTCTTGTTCCCCTTGCGCATGCCATCATCTCAATGCTTGATCATGTTCCAATGTTCATCCTTCTTGTCCAAGCTAGGCACTTCATTTGTAAGCAAAACAAATGTATCCAATTTAGGCAGCACCATATTCTCATGAACATTAGAATCATTCCCAAGAAACAAAAGTACCTGGTAATTTAATTGGCATGCGCGAGCTCTAGTAATTGGTCCTTTATATGTATCAGTTGGGGTTGTGGGTATAACTTTGTTAGTGATGTCCTCATCATCCTCCCCTTCTTGAATTGAAGTAGGCCTCAACGGAAGCTCATCTTCCTCACCCAAGTAAGGCTTCAAATCTGCAATGTTAAATGTGGGACTAACCCCAAAATCTGTAGGCAGCTCAAGTTTATGATACGGAGTATCCTACAGTCATTACCATGTCAAGAGTTCTATTGCTAAGAGACACGCCCAACCTCTACTTCAAGCATACTAAGGTGAACTCCATCCTTAATGTGTGTCTCTTTCGTCTCTTCGAGGATTGTATACTACTTGACCCCTCTCTCGAATGCATACATAGATGTGAGCAGAGCTACACATTCATCGAGGAGGAGTCCAAGTTGAAGAGAACATCTACACTATCCAAGAGGGAAGCCTGGAAGCGGAGAATGAAGCGCCAAGAAGAAGGCAGCAGTTCCGAGGCGACCCCATGCGCACGGGCCCCTCCAATCCCGTGCCCACGGGCCTCCCAGGCTGGCGGTCCTGAAGACCCCGTGCGCACAGGCGTGTACCGTGCCCACGGGACCCCCGTGTCCACGGGCCTCACGGACCCCATGAGCACGGGCTCATGCGTCGGGTCTCTAGAGACCCCGTGCGCACAGCCTCCACTTACCCCGTGCGCACGGGGGCACCTGCGTGTGGCTGTTGGGCTTTGCCCTTGTATCCCCATTTCGTCCCTCCTTACCCCTTCATGCCTTGGACCTATATATACTCCTCTCCGTCATCCATTTAGACTTAGCTAAGGATAGATCTAAACAGTAGAGCCTAGCTCATGTACCTCCCCTTGTGGGATTCCTCTTCTTGAGAGAGAGAGGACACTCCATTGGAGTTCAAGGCCTCCATTGGAGAAGGATCCCTAGGATCATCAAGACCTCCTAATGGGGAAGAATTCCCCAAGTGACTCACCAAGACCTAATCTCCTTTGGATTTGGGATGAACTCTACCTTGTATCTTTCCCTTTGTTGTTCTTGTACCTTGTGGATCTATGTGTTTGTGAGTCTAGTGGATGTGTGATTGGACTTGTTCTTGAGTGTTCCTCTTGTTTTCCCCCAGTGTTCTTCTTGTTCTTGAAGGATTCCCCTCCAATTCATGAAAGATATTCCCATAGGATTCCACCCTACACCATCTTGGTATCAGAGCCTAGGTTTCTCACGAAATTGGAGCGCTTCCTTATTTTGTAGCCTAATTTTGCTTGCTCTTGCCCAATTTCGAAAATTACCCACAAAAAGAGCCATACCAATTTTTTTGTGATTTGAAGTTTTTGTGAGTTTTTGTTGATTTTGATCCGTGGATCTGATGTTTAGCAAGTGGATCTAGCTTTCACCCATCCCCCACACAATCCCCACCACCAAATCCGTCAATTTTGACAGAAATTGTGAATTTTTTTGCCCACCCCATGCCCACAGGCCCCCGCGTAGTCCCAGGTGACCCTGTGCCCTCGGTACGTGTACCGTGCGCATGGGACCCCGTGTCCACGGGCCCTAGACCCTGTGCGCACGACCCTCCTAGAATCAGCCGTGTGCGTTTCACGTTTTTGCCCGTAAGTTTCACGTTCGAACTCCGATTTGGGTGTTCTTTGGCTCGTTGAAAAGCTAGCGACGTGCCTGAGATGCTCATCTTGGTTTTCCCACCATTTGACTCCATAAAATGTTGTGCATTTTTTGCATCTTTAGCATAGCCCATACACCATATCTTCCGCATAACCACCATAACATTCCGCAAACCTAACCTTTTTTGGTTCCCTTTGCATTTGTGGTTGTTGGAGTTGTGATTTGAGTATCCTAAGGTGTTTCGGCTACTTAGGGATGGTTACATCATCATTCACCACCGGTGAGTTGTATCGTTCCATCGACTACATCCACCACGAACTTCAACGTCGACGACGACCATCCATCCTTTGAGACCATCTTCAACCGGAAGCAAGCCGGTTACCACCGACTTCATGAAAGGTTAAGTGTGATGAAGGTATCCATTCCGTCATATACTTCGCCTTCCTTGCCATTCCATCTTGATAGCCCCACCATCTTTGTGAATACCTTCATACCTATTGAGACTAGCTATCCAAGTATTGACGGGCTTCGCAAAAACTTGTGCACCATAGTGATACGATATCATATTGTTGCACCATTTGCTCCATCATCTTGGTGTCACATTGTTGCATCATTGGATATATCATATAGTGCAATTGCTTGCTCCCCTGCATATCTTGGCATACTTGTCCCATTTATTTGGTTGAGGCTCAATAAGAAAAGTGGAAAGGAAACGAAGAAGAAAAAAAGCTTCTAAGCAAGAAAAGAAAGATCATAAGCTTCTAAGCAAAAGAGTGTTCCGCATGAAAAGAGATACTAGTGCATGAGGATACATGCAATAGGAAACATTTAGATTGCATACATATAGGTTGGTGCCAAGTGGTGAATCGTGCCCAAGTGTGCAATCAAGCTAGTGTCTCTCCTAGCGTTTGTGCAACACGAGCTTAGTCTTCGTTAGGCAATTTTGTATTGTTGATCCCTATAGTTGCACAAGACCCATTATCCCACCATGTGTGTTTCTTTATTGCCCTCCTCTATATTTGTGATCACTTGCTTTCCATTTTGAGTCCTTTGGCTTGATTTCAACATTTACAAATCTTGGACTTCAATTTGTGTTAGTGTACAAAAAGAGGGGTACACTTTTTGTACCCCTATAACTGTGCACGGGCAGTCTGAGCCGCGGGCACCACCACACCAAGCAAGGCAAGGGAGGTGAGCCATGGTGAGACCGAAGCTCGATGGAACTGGAGCAACTCCAAAGCCAAGACCACGAAGAGCCAAGGGACGAGACGGGCTCCCCTGGCAAGATCCTTGCCGGGGCCAGCTTTAGCAGCCCCGGCAAGACCCTTGCTGCGGCAACTCGCCCCACACCTACGGAGCAAATCACCCTTGAGTCCACTGCCCCCATGGGGCAAGGATTCGAGAGACATCCCCGTAGAGGCATGCAGATCTTTTTGAAGACATTCAAGATCAGATACACACTAAGAAGACGACGACCCTTGGCGGGATCCCAGCCAAGGAAGACCACAAGACCTCCGGCAAGCACCTTGCCGGGGATGGCAGCAGGCGCCGCGGCAAGACCCTTGCCGGGGATGACAGCAGGGGCCGCGGCAAGACCCTTGCCGGGGCCCTGGCAAGGCCCTTGCCAAGGACATCCGCAGGGCCACCATCAGGCCCACGCCGAATAAACTTCCACCGCCGTATGCAGCTGCCGACCCAACCAGCTGGGCAGGCACCTACGTGGCGACATGCAGATCTTCGTGAAGACCCACCATTGCGCCACCTCAGCTGCCTACCTACCTACATGGCATCTCAGGCATCGCTGCCCAGGGCGCGTGTCGAGACAAGAAGGAGCAGCGACGGACAAGACAGATCTCTCCCCCGTCCCCGATAAAGCAAGGACACCTAAGCAAGATGCATTAAATGCACCTTGTCATGTATTGCGAGGGATAACCTCGCATCACTATACCATTTCCACCTCATGTGTGCCACTGTGGCAACCCCTTTTTCTATAAAAGGAGACCCGAGGCGACTAGGAGGAGGATTCGGCTTTTTGGAGCTCCTCACGCCACATAGCTAGCTGAAGAACACAGATATACAATCCACCAAAGCAGGAGTAGGGTTTTACGCAACCTCGTGGCCCGAACCTAGATAAACGAACCATGTGCTATCTGTTTGATCCGCTCTTCTCTCAACCCCGCGCCCCGCTAACCATAGTAGGGATTCCTGTGATCCCATAGGTGTCGTTCCCACTGACATCTTTGGCGCGCCAGGTAGGGGGTGCAGTTGTGAGAATTGGCTGTAGCAGTTAGTTTGACGCTTCTTCATCTTCATGGCACCCAAGAAGAAGACGACGGTGGCGGTTGGTCAGTCGGAAGCCGGACAACCCGTCCCGACGCCGGCGAGCAGCGGACCGGTCGCGGAAAGGACCCGGGGCGCTGCTCGCGAACACCAACGCCGTCCCAGCAGCCGGAGTTTGGGAGGTGGCGATGTTTGTGCGCCTGGTAACGGGCCACACACGACTAAATCCAAAGATGGAGCCAGGCCCTTCGCGGGTGGCGCGGGGTCTTCCAAGATCGTTGCCGCATCACCCGAAGGCGACGCAAGGGCCTACAGGACTCCCACGCCGGCGCCAACAGCACGCTCCTCCCAAGCAGCGCGCGATGAACGGCGTCATCAAACGGAAGATCCCGGGCGTCGCCGCGGGAAGAGCCCCAAGCACCACTCCCGAGACGTAGAAGACCTGCCCGCCCGCCGAAGTGCTGGTGAAAACGGCATGCGACCGCGGGATCGTGATGGAGCTCCTCCTAACATGGTCAGGAGACGAAGCGCGTCGCGGTCCGTGCAGGTTTCACTACCACTAACCCCAGCAGAAGCCCTGGCGCGCGTGCGGTTGCTCCTCGAATTTCCTCCCGTTACGGGGAAACTCGACGAATGGAGAGCCACCATCCGAAGCCTTGTCGCAGTCGCCAACAAGGATGAACCAAGTCCAGCAAAGCCCCGGGGTCGACGCTCTGATGGGGTCCCACGCACCGGTGGCGGGAGGACCGGCAGCACCGTGGCCACGGTGCATTCGCCTCCTCCTCGCCCGGTACCGTGTGTGTCGACTCGTCGAGACGTCATGGGTGGCGACATCTCCATAGCATCGTCCGACCCACGGACCCATGACGACCAGCGTCAAGTTCTTCAGGAGCGAGCTCATGAAGACGCTCGAACCACCATCAAGCGCCGGCGCGGAGCGCGCCACCAGTCAGACAGGCGAGCAGGGCCTGCTGTGAACCGCCCAGCATCGGAGAGCCCTGGAGGTCTACCTTACGAGGTAGGCTGTCCGGCTTTTACTCGTGAGCTGCGACAGTTCCAGTGGCCCACTCACCGCACCTTCAAGCCTGATGTTGGCGAGAAGTACAACGGCAAGACCCAACCGTCGGAGTTCCTCAGCATCTACACCATCGTGATGAAAGCTGCCGGAGCCCGCGACGATAAGGTGCTTGCGAATTACTTTCCATTGGCTCTTAAACCCAACGCCATGTCGTGGTTGATGCACTTGCCGGTAGACTCTATTTCCTCCTGGTCGGATTTGTGCCATGAGTTTGTTGGCGCCTTTACTAGAGGTCACCAAGCCCATGGCCAAGCAAGTGACCTGCACGTCATTCCCCAGAACGAAGGCGAGAGTCTGCGCAAGTATATACAGATGTTCAGCCGGGTACAGTACAATATCCCTGATGTTCACCCTGCTGCCATCATCAGCGCGTTCCATCAGAACGTGCGTAACCGCAAGATGCGTGAAGTACTGGCAATGAACAAGGTGAAAGATGTTGCGGAACTCTATGTTCTTGCTGACAGAAGTGCCCGGGCTGAAGAGGGAAGGAAGTACCCCGGCAAAGATGCCGACGTGGAAACCGACTCTTCAGATGAGGATACTGCCGCCCCGGCGAAGAAAGGCCGGCGCCGCAATAGGAAGCGCAAGGGTAAAACCGTGCTTGCCGTCGAGGGATCTGATGACGCCGGCTCCGCCAAGAAAACCAAGGCAGATGACCCCGGCAAGGAAATTGCCGGATGTGTCGCCTGCCGGGCCTTGGCGGCTACCGAGAAGCCAGGAAACTCCGACAAGCAATACTGCAAGATCCATTGCACCAAAGGCCATGATCTCCAGAACTGCCGACGGGTTGAGCTCCTTGCTGAGAAGCACATGGCTGAATATGAGAGGCGGGACCAGCATAAGGGGCAGGACAGTGCTGAGGGGTTCGGTAAGAAGCGTGACAGCCAAGCAGGCCGTCGCGGCAAGGATAAACAGCAGGAGAGGCCCGCCCGGGGCCGTGACAGAAAGCCAGAAGACGACGATCACGAAGAGGACGATGAGTCCGGCGACCAAGAGTTTCAGAAAGCTACGGAGGCCATGTGCGTCGATGGCGGCGCCTCGCTGCATACTTCTCACCGCCAACTTAAACAGTGGGCGCATGAGATTACAGTGGCGGAGCCGTCCTCTGGTGCCCAAAAACCGCTGAAGTGGTCCAGCACGCCTATAATTTTTGACACTGAGGATCACCCCGACCGCACTACTGCGGTCGGGTGCTTGCCATTGTTGGTTTCACCAACAATACGCAACCTCAAGGTGACAAAGATGCTAGTCGATGGCGGGGTCGGTCTGAACTTAATCTCACCTACCGTGATCGAGAAGCTGCAGATTCTTGACGGAGACCTCGAGGAAACGGGCACAGGGGTCAACCCGGGGAGAAGTCAACCAAAGGGGAAGGTCACGCTGCCCGTGACTTTTGGAAGTGATCTGAACTACACGACAAAAAGGATCATGTTTGATGTTGCCAAGATCCCCTTGCCGTACAACGGGATCCTTGGCTGCCCAGCGCTGGCCAAGTTCATGGCGGCGTCACACTATGCCTACAACACCCTGAAGATGCCAGGACCTGTGATGATCATCACCATCCCCTCCGATAAGAAAGATGCGCTGATTTGCGCTGACCAACTATACCAACAAGCAGTTGCAGCAGCTGCCGCCACTAGGGCACTTGCTCCTACCACTGAGGCCCCGGGGGGGAAGAAGAAGAAGAAGACCGGTGAGACCTCGGACACCCACTCCAGCAAGCGCACCTCTTCAGAGTGTAGTGCTCCCGTCGAGGATGTGCCAGAGAGCTCCACCGGGAGAAACAAGAAGTCCATGGCCACACCGCCTGGAACCAAGAAGGTTTCTGTCAAGGAGGACCGCACAGGAGGGGCTTTCACCATAAGCTCCACCCTTGACGACAAATAGGAAGACGCGCTCGCACCTTCCTGCGGGCGAATGTCGATGTGTTTGCATGGCAAGCATCCGACATCCCCGGCTTTCCCAGGGAGGTGATTGAGCACCACCTTGCTGTTTGTCCTCATGCGCGGCCCGTCAAGCAGAAGGTCAGGAAGCAAGCTTTGGAACGACAAGAGTCCATCAACAGAGCAAATCAAGAGGAGGAAATCAGGGCCCGGCAAGTACTTTCCCGCCGAGCTCCCCGGAGCCACCGGCAAGGATGTTGCCGGGGACACTGAGCCCGCCACGGGACGGCTAGCTCCAGCGGAGCGTCAAGCTCTTGCCGTCGAGACAGTCGCTCCTATAGCGGAGGAAATGCCTTTAGTCCTCGCCGTCGAGCCCCAGGCTCTAGCATGGGCGCAGCATACCGTCCGATTCCTCCAAACTGGGGAACTTCCTGAGGTGCAGGAAGAAGCAGAAAAAGTAGCCCGTCGATCTGCTATGTACCAGTTCGTCGATGACGTCCTGTACAGAAAGAGACCGAACAGCGTGAAATTGAAGTGTATCCCTCGAGAGGAAGGACTGGGGCTGTTGGCAGAGATACATGGAGGCATATGTGGATCCCACATTGGGTCAAGAGCCCTTGCCGGCAAGGCTTCTTCTGGCCCACTGCCCTCCAGGATGAGACGACACTAATCACCAGGTGTGAAGCGCGTCAGTTCCATTCAAAGAAACTTCATCAACCAGCTCAAGCCCTTCAAACCATTCCTCTCTCCTGGCCCTTCTCGGTCTGGGGGCTCGACATACTGGGCCCTTTCCCCCGCGCTGTCGGGGGTTTGAGTACTTGTACGTCGCAATCGACAAGTTCACAAAGTGGCCAGAGGTGGAGGCAGTGAGGAAGGTCACAGCCCAGTCAGCCGTCAAATTCTTCAAGGGACTAGTGTGCCGTTTTGGTGTACCCAACAGGGTCATCACCGACAACGGCACACAGTTCACAAGCCGCACCTTCATGCAATATACCCAAGACCTCGGCAGCAAAGTCTGTTTCGCTTCCGTTGCTCACCCACGAAGCAATGGTCAAGCTGAGAGAGCAACCGCTGAAGTACTGCGAGGCTTAAGGACAAAGACCTTTGACAGGCTGCGCAAGAGTGGAAGGTGCTGGGTTGATGAGTTGCGAAGGTTCTTTGGTCGATCGGAACGACGCCAAATCGAGCGACCGGCCAGACACCCTTTGCCCTAGTATACTGGGCAGAAGCAGTTCTCCCCACTGAACTCATATACGGGTCACCTCGAGTGCTCGCTTATGATGAGCTTGAGCAAGAGCAACTGCGGCAAGATGATGCAACGCTCCTTGAGGAAGATCGTCTTCGGGCGGCTGTGAGAGCAGCACGCTACCAGCAAGCCTTGCGCCGCTACCGTAGCCGCAAGGTCCGTGCCCGAAGCTTTGAGGAAGGCGACCTTGTTCTTAGGCGCGTTAAATCGGCCAAGAATACCAACAAGTTGACGCCGAAGTGGGAAGGCCCTTATCGGGTAATACGAGTCACCAGGCCTTGCGTAGTCCGCCTAGAGACCGAAAATGCCGTTCCGGTGAGCAACTCCTGGAACATTGAGCATCTTCGCAAGTTTTACCCGTGAGGCGCGGCTTGCCAGGCCCCCCCGGCAATCCACCTTTTGTACAAGCCTTGCCGACAAGGCATGTAACCCTTTGTACAAAGCCAGGCGCAGACCCTGAGCATAAATAAATGAAGCGCTGGCGCCCTAAGTTATAGCATGCATGATAGGTCGAGTCTCGTCCTTGGTTAGGGTTGATAGTGCTTAGCGGCGGCTAACCCCTAGCTTAGAGGTTGAGTTTGCATCTCTTTATCTTTCTTTTATCTTCTTTGGTTCACAGGACACAAAGATATCCTTGCCGAAACCACTTGGGGAGAAAAAAAGGAATAGACCAGCATCTAGGCCCCGGCAAGCCAGTATTGCCGGGGGCTGCAAGAGCAAAGATTCACCCACGGCAAACTAGGGTTGCCGGGGGCTGCAGCTTCAGATAAGTTCTTCATCCCTTATCATGCATTCCATTATGGACTGAGGTATGTGAAACCTCGTTTTTTCCTTAAGCTACCGTGCTCCCCTAACACTAGGCCCTAGGGCTCGTTTTTCTCGGACCGACTTTGGTCGTAGTCGCGGGAGCGAAATGGTAAAACAAGGAGCCTAAACCCACTTCATCCTTGCCTCCGCCAAAGGAGTGAGAAAGGTTGAGCGAAGTGGGGGGTTGGCGAGGCCTGTTGCCGGGCAAGAAAATGTTTATCTTAGAGATATCAGGGATTTATTCCCTGTTGTGGGTTCTACCCGCGAACAAATGGCCCGGCAAACATCCCTTTTTCATTAAAAAAACATCTCGCCCACGTACAGTCCATAGGGAATGAAAAACATGAACAAGGGGATTACAAGTTTTAAATTTAACAGACGCCTGAAGGCTTACAAACTAAAAAGAGATAAGATGCCCATAATCCCTTTCTTGTCCCTCTCCTGAGGAGGCAGGTCAAGGAGGCGAGAAGGGCAAAAGGAGCGCCTAGGCGAGCTACGTGTGGCGGAAGACACCGAGAGAACATCTTGGTGGCCGCCCAAAGGCTGGATGGTGATGGCGGCGCCGGAAGCAGAGCTCGAACACGAGGCGGCAGGAGGTCAGTATGCGTCAAAGGCGTCGGTGCCCGCGTACTCCGACTTGACGGCCTTGCCGCCCGCCCTCTTCCTCTTCTGCAGCCTCCCAACGCCAGCCGCCCAAGGGGACGGCCCCGAGAAGTTCAAGGAGCCGGCGACACGGATGATGGAGTCGCCGGTGCCACAAGAAGCGGCGCCCGACACCTAGTCGGACCCGTCATCCTGCCGCCTACCGCCCTCGTCGTCGATGCCGCTGTCCTCCTCGTCACTCTCGCTCGAGGAGGAATCTTCACTATCAGAAGAGCTCTCCACGCAGCACCTTGTACGAGTCCCAAGGTGCCCGAAGACCTTGACGGAGAGAAGGCCACCCTCCATTAGCTTAAAATGGAGAGTGAGCCCCTCCATCAAGCTGTGGATATGAGCAAACGTCTTCCATCGCCAACGAAGATACATCACAAGAGGAGCAGGGAAGTCGACGCGGACCCACGTGCCACTGATCCCGCAACCCCTCATGTGCAGCCGCAATGACTCCGGCGGATCCAACTCCATCTCCCGCACAAATGGAGTCGGGAGACGAAGGCGACGGCGCGGTGGCCGGCGCAACCTGGCGAAGAACTCACAAGGGTCATCCCCAACATGGCCCTCCATTGGAGGAGGAGCTGCTGGCGGGGACGAGGCCGGCGGGCCACCCCGTGCTCCTCTTCCCCGAGCGCCCCGGCCTCGCCCCCTCCCCCTTCCCCTCACGGTCGGCTCTGCCACCGCAATCACAGGAGAAGGAGGGACGCGTTGTCGAGCGGCGACCCTCGCCGCCACCGTTGAAGGGCCAGGATTTCCTCTCTCCATGATGAATGGAAGAGAGGAGCAGAAGCTGAAGGAGGAAGAAGATGGAAGAATGCGGGACGCCGTCTCTCCCCTCCCGCTCTTTATAAAGGAACGGGGTTGGGGCTCGACTGCCCCGCTCGGCCAATCAAGACACGGAAGGCGCAGGGAGCCAGCACCGACCCACCGCCCCAACCAGTGACGGCCCGGTTTCCCGCCTCCGTCGTTTGCCACCCCAAGCACATGGGAGACGCGTGGTAGACGTGCAAACCGAGGGGACGGGTGAGGCGACCTCTCCCAACCCCGTGATCGTGGGGAGTGGACGCCTTGACGACCGCGCCTCGGCCCCATTCAGTAAATGGGCTGCGCCTCCACGCCTCCCTCCATTTATGGTGAAGGCGCGAACCGCCCCTTTACTACGACGTGACGCATGCATGCAAAGACCAACCCCATGCATGCCGCTCACGTCACATGCACTTCCCCACACCGCGCCACGCGTGGGAGTCGTGGGAAGCACAGCGCGTGAAAAATCTTACCGCGGTAAAAACCGCCCCGCCTGCACGCGCACCGTTTTCTAGGCCTGGCCCAACAACGCGTTGCGCTTATGTGTGGCCCACGCCAGGGGGCTCCTGTCGGTGTACAAAAAGAGGGGTACACTTTTTGTACCCCTATAACTATGCACGGGCAGTCTGAGCCGCGGGCACCACCACACCAAACAAGGCAAGGGAGCTGAGCCAGGGTGAGATCGAAGCTCGATGGAACTGGTGCAACTCCAAAGCCAAGACCACGAAGAGCCAAGGGACGAGATGGGCTCCCCCGGCAAGATCCTTGCCGGGGCCGGCTTTAGCAGCCCAGGCAAGACCCTTGCCACGGCAACTCGCCCCACGCCTACGGAGCAAATAACCCTTGAGTCCACTGCCCCCATGGGGCAAGGATTCGGGAGGCATCCTCGTAGTGGCCTGCAGATCTTTCTGAAGACATTGAAGATCAGATATGCACTAAGAAGACGATGACCCTTGGTAGGATCCGAGCCAAGGAAGACCACAAGACCTCCGGCAAGCACCTTGCCGGGGATGGCAGCAGGCGCTGCGGCAAGACCCTTGCCGGGGATGGCAGCAGGCGCCGCGGCAAGACCCTTGCCGGGCCCCCGGCAAGGCCCTTGCCAAGGACATCCGCAGGGCCACCATCAGGCCCATGCCGACTAAACTTCCACCGCCGTATGTAGCTGCCGACCCAACCAGCTGGGCAGGCACCTGCGTGGCGACATGCAGATCATCGTGAAGACCCACCATTGCGCCACGTCAGCTGCCTGCCTACCTACATGGCATCTCAGGCATCGCTGGCCAGGGCGCGTGTCGACACAAGAACGTGCGGCGATGAACAAGACAGATCTCTCCCCCGTCCCCGATAAAGCAAGGACACCTAAGCAAGACGCATTAAATGCGCCTTGTCATGTAATGCAAGGGATAACCTCGCATCACTGTACCCTTTCCACCTCCTTTGTGCCACTGTGGCAACCCCTTTTTCTATAAAAGGAGGGACGAGGCGACCAGGAGGAGGATTCGGCTTTTTGGAGCTCCTTACGCCCCATAGCTAGCTGAAGAACACAGATATACAATCCACCAAAGCAGGAGTAGGGTTTTACGCATCCTCGCGACCCGAACCTGGATAAACGAACCGTGTGCTATCTGTTAGATCCGCTCTTCTCTCAACCCCGCGCCCCACTAACCGTAGTAGGGATTCTTGTGATCCCATAGGTGTCGTTCCGACCGACAATTTGCATGAAATTTGTGCCACTTATCCTAACCAAGCCACTTGATAAGCTATACTTTGTAGGTGTGAGTGAACAAGTCTGGTACCAATTTCACTATTATTTCATTTCGCATTGAGTGAAACGAGATACATTCTCAACTTTGGGAAATGGTAGCTTGGTATTGTTTATCTCATTTCCTACTCACCTTTGCTTGAGTCTTGTGATGGATAGGCAAAGCACATCATCTCCGGTCTACAACCTTGATGACGAGTTTGATGCCATGAAGAACCTCATCGACGGAAAGATGGACAAGCACATGGAGGAGCTCAAGGCCCTCGTCAACAACCGCAAGCGGTCTTCCTCATCTTCGAGAAGACGCTCAAGTGCAAAGACTCCCGAGCTACCATCTCCGGCAACTACACCCCGACATCAACACCAACAAGACCAAGACTCTCAAGGTCGTCAAAGGCGTGCCACAATAATGGAAGAGCGACCTTCCAGACGCATGTTGGCTTCTCTACCAACCCCGTGCACACGGGCCTTCGACCCCCGTGCACACGGCCTCCTACAACACCGTGCGCACGGACCACACAAAGCCGCAACATCATCCCCGAGAAGACAACTTCTTCAACAACTTTGGCATCTTCGGCATGTGACTTCAAGGCATCTTCGCCTTTGGATGTACGGTATCTTAGCCTACTCCACGAGCTCAAGTCCGCGACTTCCACGAGCTACTACAACTTCGACACCGCCTACGAGATTCCAATCTTTGGGACTCATGACCCCGAAGAGTACCTCAGGTGGGAGCACAAGATGGATGACTACCTCAAGCTACACCAAGTCCCCTCCGAAGATCAAGTGAAGTGCGCCACAAGTACCTGCCATGACTACGCATCGACATGGTGGCTTCATAGGCCTTCGACAAGCTTCACCATGACGTGGCCCAAGATGAAGCAAGCGATGAAGTAAGAATTTGTGTCTTCCACCTACACGGAACATCTACAACGCCACTTGGAGAACACCATGCAAGGATCTAAGTCCCTCGACGAGTATTTCAAGAACATGAAGAAAGCCTTGCGACTAGCCGGCGTGGAAAACCCAATTTGGATGAAGTTCTACTTCTCGATGGGATTGAACAACGACATCACCGATACTATCTTCAACAACAACTACAAGTCCCTCGATGACATGTGCATTGGTGCTCTCAAGGCGCAACAAGAACTCATGAAGGCCAAGTCTACTCGACCCCAAGCATCCTTCGCGACGACCATGCTCCAAGACAGCGAGCATGAGGCTAGTACCATCAAGAAAATCGAGCATGGGATTTTCCCTTCGGTCATGGACGAGAGTGATGATGTGCCATCTTCGGCCTTCATCCACGACGACGACTACGAGACGGTTGAGCATGGGATTTCCCCTTCGACCAAGGATGAGTTGAGAGACTTATGCCACTATATTGAGAGTGAGAGTGAGATCACCACTAGGCCCATATATGATGAGTTGCCCCATTTCTCATGTGAGAAGAGCCACCACCACCACCACTTGAGTGAGATGAGTGACTCCACCATATGTGACTTTGAGTGCACCTACCTTGAGAGAGTGAGTGAGCCACCACAGCATAGAGAGAGTGAGATAGTTGATTGGGCTTGTGAGGACATTTTCACCTCTAACAACTTGACCTCTACATTTATTGTGTCTTCTCATTTGGTGCTAGGTCCAATATATGATGACGCCCCGATCCTCGACGACTTCGTCCTTCCTTTGGACAAGACGATGGCCATGGTGGAATATGATGCACCGCCCACATGGTTCCATCAAGATGACGATGATGACCATGAATTGGTCTTTTACACCTCAACTACACCACACGAGTGGAATGATAAAGGTAAAATAGGTGAAGGTGATGCTCTAGTCCCACTAGTGGACATTCTTGACATTGATTGCTTGCATGATGTTGATCCACCTATTGCCATGCGTCATGCTAGTTTGACTACCTCATGTGATGCATTACTCATTTATGATGAGTATGATGATTGTCATGTGGAGTCTATTAGTTGTGATGCCATGTTTCATAGGATCCCTTGTGATAATTCTTTAGGTCACATCATGTTTGATAATCCTGTTGACTTGTTATATGCTATGCATGAGATCAACAATATGTCATATTTGCAATCTCATCGTAGTAACTATGCATGTGCCATTACAATCCAATTTGTTCATATGGCATAGATGGCAAACCTATGGTTATTGGCATTTGTTTTTCTTGTGATGATATTGATATGCTCCCTTTGCATCAATTCTATCATATGCCATGCCATGACCACCTAGCTTTGGATATGCATTGTTTTGGATGTTATTCCGCTTCTCCATATTATGCTTCCACTATTGCTCATGAGGGGACCCCCATTGTTTCCTCATACATTTTAGGAGATTTTGATCCATCCCATCCTTTGCATGATCCTAATATTTGTGTGCACAATATGCTCCCCATGAATAGAAATGCTATTGTTGTGCCACACACTTGCTATAATTTGTGTCCCCGTCGTGTTATACATAATTACTATTCTTTCCTGATGGATGACATGTTCTTGTACCATGCATCAAATTTCTTTGAGCATTGCGTGTCTTGTGCTAACTCACACGTGCACATACACATCATGATGGATGATGTGTACATTTAGCACGCACACACTTTCTTTGGCTTGTGTCTATTTTGTGAAGGTACCCTTGCATACTTGTACACCTCGCAAGAGCACGAGTTGACGAAAAGAGCTCTAGCGAGCAATGATGACATGGGATTCCGTGGATTGCCTTTCCAACCGTTTCCTCCGCGCAAAGACTTCTCGCAATTCTTCTACATGGCCCTCAGATGGTTATGGCTTCTTGTCCATCATATATCATTTGCCCATATTTCCATGTTCACTTTGCATGGTACGCTCATTCCAATGCCTTTGTCATGCATTTGTGACCCATGCTTTGCATTACACATGATCCATGATTCTAGTACTTATATGTGTATTTGGAAACTTGGTGGAGATATTGCTTGTTATTGCCATGTTTTCTTTGTGTCCCATGCTTATGATGATATTGATGCTTGCCACATTACTTGTCTTGATTGTGATATGTCATGTGCATTGCATATGCCTATTGTTTGCCCACAGGACATGATTGCCATGATTTCCTCTAGTGTGTTACATCTTCGTGCCACTAGTTTGCATGACATATTTGATATGCTTGCCTTGATTGTTGCATCACCGATGACTCATACTTGTTCATTTCATGCGATTGATGGCACATATTCCCATGCTTTGCACATGATTGCTAGTCCATGTTGTCATATGTCTCCATATGTTGCATCTCTCATGATAGATGATTTACCATGTATTGAGAGCAACAATGCTTTTCGTCTTGCGAATGAGATTGCCCCCATAGCTTTCTCACACATATTCGGAGATTTTGACATATTTCTTGTGAAGCATGTTTGCCTTCCTTCTTTGCACCATATGCCTAGTGCCATGAATATTGCCATTGTTGCATCATATTATTCCTGCACTTTTGCTACTAATGGTTATGTGCAAGAGAAGAAAACCATCATGATGGATGATGTGTTTATCTACCATGCACATATGTTCTTTGTATTGTTGTGTGCATGTGTAGGATGCTTCGACTACATGTCAACCTCTACTTCACGTGAGTTGACAATTCGAGCTCTTGAGAGCGAGCCTCATACTTTCTAACACGACTCACTTGTACAACAAATTTTCTTGCGCTTCGGCATTGTGAAGGATACCCAAGGACACGCCTTCGAGGTGACATCTTTCTTGAGTATGGATATTGCGGATCATAGTACTTGTGTTGCTTGCACCATGACACTTATTGGCCATCTTAGACCACTTGATAGTGCACATGTTAGAGATCTTGATTCTACTTGCCATTCCCACATTTCCATGCCTCATGATATACATGCCTTGTGTGTTGCATCCAACTTCTTGCCTACTTTCTCATATCACATGCTTGGTTGCACCAATGTCATCGCTTCACATATAACATGTCCCTTTGCTTGACACACGCTTGACTTATTTTCCTCACACATGTTGAACAATTGCTCTTTCTATTGTGTTGAGTGCCACGCTATATTCACTACACCTTGTGCACGTTATGCTTGGATTGTCTTGCACTTGACCCTTGTGTTTAGACACTTCAATTTATTTGGTGTTGTGAATAATTCTTATGCCTACCATAGACCTTTCATTGAGCGCTTTGTGCATGTTTTCTATGACCAAGAGGTAGATGCCTTTTCACTTGTGAAACATATTTGCATCTCTACCTCACACTTGCATGCTAGTCTCCATGATGTACTTTATTAGGCTCAACCTATATGCTTAATTGCCATGCCACACTTCTTTGTCACACCATATGCTATGCTTGATGACAACACTTGTTGGGTGAATCACCTATTGAATGCTTGGTTTTGCTCTAATGCCAACCACATTTGTTTTTCCAAGTGCTTGTTATCTTTGCTACTTTTGAAGGAATTACAAGATGGTGCGACATTGTAGAGTGCCCATTTTGAACTTCAAGATGATGAACGCTTGGTGATCGTCAACTTATACACGGCGACGACATCTCTTTCCCACGGTGATTTGGATTTCGATCCGGGGTCGCTTCTTTCCCAAGGGGGAGGGGATGATACGGAGTATCCTACGGACATAACCATGTCAAGACTTCCATTGCTAAGAGACACGCCCAACCTCTACTTCAAGCATACTAAGGTGAACTCCATCCTTAATGTGTGTCTCCTAAGTGGAGACCCCGGGCGCACGGGCTCCACTTACCCCGTGGGCACGGGCCCACCTGCGTGTGGCTGTTGGGCTTCGCCCTTGTATCCCCATTTCGTCCCTCCTTACCCCTTCATTCCTTGGACCTATATATACTCCTCTCCCTCATCCATTAGACTTAGCTAAGGATAGATCTACACACTAGAGCCTAGCTCATGTACCTCCCCTTGTGGGATTCCTCTTCTTGAGAGAGAGAGAGAGAGAGAGAGAGAGAGAGGACACTCCATTGGAGTTCAAGGCCTCCATTGGAGAAGGATCCCTAGGATCATCAAGACCTCCTAAGGGGGAAGGATTCCCCAAATGAATCACTAAGACCTCATCTCCTTCTGATTTGGGATGAACTCTACCTTGTATCTTTCCCTTTGTTGTTCTTGTACCTTGTGGATCTATGTGTTTGTGAGTCTAGTGGATGTGTGATTGGACTTGTTCTTGAGTGTTCCTCTTGTTTTACCCTTGTGTTCTTCTTGTCCTTGAGAGATCCCCCTGCAATTCGTGAAACTCTAACACCTTAAAAGGACGATCAGCACGTTGCATTAGCTATGACTTGCGCAAATTAGGAAACCTATCCTTACGCAAATTTAACCAAGCAAGTGCAAAGACAACACATTTTCTACCCTTATCTCCAACAAGTTTATATTTAGCATTCATGCGCTCAATATTTTCCTTAGTTAACTCATGCATTTTTAAGATCAATTCAGCATGTTGTTTAGCATCAAATTAACCTTTCCTAAGATGGAAGAGGCAATAAATCAATAGGTGCACGAGGTACAAAACCATAGACAATTTCAAAAGGACACATCTTAGTAGTAGAATGCAATGAACGATTGTAAGAAAATTCAATATGAGACAAGCATTATTCCCACGTTTTCTTATTATTCTTCAAAACAGCCCTAAGCATAGTAGACAAAGTTCTATTGACTACTTCAATTTGTCCATCAGTTTGGGGGTGACAAGTAGTACTAAAAAGCAGTTTAGTCCCCAACTTAGCCCATAAACATCTCCAAAAGTGGCTAAGAAATTTAGTATCACGATCTGAAACAATAGTATTTGGCACACCATGCAAGCGAATAATTTCACGAAAGAACAAATCAGCAAAATTAGCAGCATCATCGCTTTTATGACATGGTATGAAGTGTGACACAAATCCATCACTAACGATGAACATGTTCCAAGTTCTCCCTTCATTACAATTCTGCAATACATCTTTAAATTCAACATCATGTACATATTGATTTTTGATTGTCTCCAAACCAAATATTTGAAAGTCAAGTTGTGAAAGCATAGTATAATGACGAGACAATGCATCAGCAATAACATTTTATTTTCCCTTCTTGTGTTTAATAACATATGGGAAAGTCTCTACGAATTCAACCCATTTAGCATGTCTACGGTTCAGTTTTGCTTGACTTTTAATATGCTTCAAAGATTCATGATCAGAATGTATAACAAATTCTTTGGGCCATAAATAATGTTTGCATGTTTCCAAAGTCCGAACAAGAGCATATAATTCCTTTTCATAGGTAGAACAGTTTAGACTAAGCCCACTCAATTTTTCAGAAAAGTATGCAACAGGTTTACCATCTTGTAATAACACACCTCCTAACCCAACTCCACTAGCATCACATTCAATCTCAAAAGTCTAATTAATATCAGGAAGTTGGAGTAAAGGACGATGTGTCAACTTATCTTTCAATAGCGTGAAGGCTTCTTCCTGTGCAGTACCCCAAACAAAAGGCACATCCTTCTTTGTAAGCTCATTGAGAGGTGCAGCAATGGTGCTAAAATCTCTCACAAAACGCCTGTAGAATCCAACAAGGCCAAGGAAAGTCCTCACGTGTGTGACCGTTTTGGGCTGCGGCCAACTCTCAATAGCTTCAATTTTGGCTTTATCAACCTCAATTCGCTGAGCAGTAACAACATAGGCAACAAAAGATACTCGATCGGTGCAAAAGGTGCACTTCCCAAGGTTACCAAACAAACGTGCATCATGTAGAGAAATAAAAACAACACGTGAATGTTCCAAATGTTCCTCCAAAGATCTGCTATAAATCAGTACATCATCAAAGTAAACTGCCACAAATCGTCCAATGAAAGCACGTAAAACTTCATTCATTAATCTCATGAAAGTACTAGGTGTGTTAGTTAACCCAAAAGGCATGACTAACCACTCATATAATCCAAACTTAGTTTTAAATGTTGTTTTCCATTCATCTCCCAATTTTGTAGAAAATAGTAGAGCCACTTAATTCATCAAGAATATCATCTAGCCTAGGAATAGGATGATGATAACGAATAGTAATATTATTAATGCCTCTACAATCAACACACATACACGATGTACCATCCTTTTTTGGCACTAGAATAATAGGAACAGCACAAGGACTAACGGATTAGCGTATATAACCTTTATCGAGTAGCTCCTGTAATTGACGCATAATCTCCTTCGTCTCCTGTGGATTGGTACAGTATGGTGCGCGGTTGGGTAGCGATGCACCGCGAATTAAGTCAATCTGATGCTCAATCCCTCAAATAGGTGGTAACCCCGGTGGCACGTCTTGTGGAAAGACATCCTCGAACTCTTGCAAAATGTTAGTGACAGTAGGAGGCAAAGAGGAAGGCACGTCCTTGAATGAAAATAATGCTTCTTTGCACACAAAAGCAAAGAAAACAGATTTGCTAAAATCTAGATCAACAATATCAGATTTGGTGGCAAGTAAGCATCCACTTTTTAATTTAGTTTCAGATGCAACATGAGATGATGGTGGGTTATTAGGCTTCATTTGTTGCTCAAATTCTTTTGCCACGATATGATTTTCACTCTTATTTTGCTCCTGTTTTGCTTTATTAGCTCTATTAATATCATCTTTCAAAATGGAATTAGGAGACATAGGAAGCAAAGTAATATGTATATCCTTATGAACAAGAGTGTACTGATTGTTTCTACCATGGTGTACATAATTTTTATCAAATTATCATGGTCTACCAAGTAATAAGGAACATGCTTGCATGCGTACCACATCACAATCAACATAATCAGCATATGTACAGATACTAAAATGCACACGAACAGTACGTGTTACGTTAACCTTGCCGTTGTTGTTGAACCATTGAATGTAGTAAGGATGCGAATGTCATCTTGTGGTGAGAGATAGCTTCTCCACCATCTCCATGCTAGCCAAGTGGTTGTATGATGAGGACATGACTACCTTGGATACGACCAAAAATATTGCATACATGTATATTTGTGAGGTGATTTCTAATGCAAACAATGCAACAATTTATTTATGTCATCCAGGACAAAAATACTTCACAGACTATTGTGCCATGTCTAATTCCAGGTGTATGGGACATTTGTACAATCCATATATGAAGGTAATGGAAAAAGAGAAGTTTAGGTGTTGTTCAAAAAGTTCTCTCACGTCACTTTTGGGCCAAGAGAAGATAGAGTCTAAGTCTCTCACGTTCTACATCCAGATTCGGACTGCAAAGACATACCTGACTCAAAACGGCGAGAAATCCTTCGTACGGACTCCGAATAGGGTGATTCTTTTTTTGTTGGAAACTAGATTTCGTACACTGTCAAACCCAATTGGATTCACCTTCAAATTCGTCCGGAGCGTTGAGATATGGACGAAACAATATGACGTTGCAACAGAATCCGAGCCAAACTACAAGTCCAAAGGTGTTGCATCACCTCTGCTTGGGCCTATGAGCCTTGTACGACCTAGGGTTAGTTTAGGCTGCCTTGAGACGTCCTTCCACCTCCTATGCCGCCACCCCTTGCTCCTATATAAGTAGATCCACGTAGTAGCTTTTTCTTTGGGATTTGTTTAGTCAAAAGTTAGCCATTGCAACTTCGTGTACTTCGTTTGTGTCCTACGACCAGACCAAGACCGCTTACGGATCCCCATCTTTATCAATACTTTATCTACATTTGCAATATTTAGATTGCTTTATCATATTCTTATTTGTTCTTCGATTGCTTGCATGAATAGACCTTCGTCGTCAGGCTGATCGTGCTTCTGGCATCGTCAGTAACCCCAGGAGATTGGTTTAGCGATTGCCAAGGTGCAATGTCGTGCACGTTCGTAGTCGGATCGTCAAAGTCGACTCCACCAAATCATTAGTTATCATCTCATCGAAAGATCGGGCCCCTCGCCTCTATCAAGTGGTATCTGTTTTCAGGTTGCTCGGTAAGAATTTCAAGTTATTCCTAGATTAGATTTATTTTTTTACCTATTATCCAAGGAAAAGCCACAAAAAAGTTAGATCTATTCATCCTTTGTCCTGGCCAGTCTGAGCCTTTGCAATTTTCTTTTCATTGTTTGCATTATTGAATTATCGGTTGCATCGTCGTGTCGAGTTGCTGGTCTTAGTGTCTAGTTCGTTAGAGTTTCGAGTTCTGTTCACATTAGTCACGTCGTCGCTGCATCGTTATCCCTTCCGCTGTCCACCACCTCATCCATCAATTTCCACCTCGTGCTACCCATCGTTCATTGTCACAATCATACTTGAAGTCGTTCGCATCTTTGCTTGATCCAATCTGCATCTTATCTAGTTTGTCTTGGAAAGAGGGAGAAAGAAAAAAAAGACAGAGAAAAAAAAGTGTGAGAAAAAAGAAAAAGAAAAAAAGTCTGAGGAGGAAAAAAAGGAAAAAAGACAAAATTCGGATCTATTAGAGTCAATCTCGTAGTTGAATTCGGATTTGAATCTGTTTTGTGTATTGTTCAGTAAGACAGGCATATCTTCCTCATACGAAGTCTGTTTTGGCTCCACAAGTACTCAAATTAAAGCTAGCGACGAGCCGCATCTGAATAGTTGCAGAAGCTAGTTCAGTATTTCGCACCTCAAAATCGGCTTCTAAATAGGTCTTTTTGCCCTCTGAAGTTCGCGAACACAGCTTGTTCCGGTTTTTCAGACCAGTTTTAGAATTTTTTGACACCTCATATCAACTTGGAATTGAGCGATTCTTTTTGTGCTTGAAAGCTTGAGTCAGTAGCATTCTGTATAAAAAATTATCATAAAATTGGCTCAAACTTTCCAAGAGGAAAGTTGGAGAGAGAGTTGTTGTATATTCTGCTTGGCAGGTGTTTTCATCATTATCTTTACTGCCGTTGTGATCTTCACTTATATCTTGATCTCCACAGCTACTTTGTATCCTTTATTGATGCTAGTTGTGCTAGACCGTGACCTCATTAGTGTTCTAGGCTCGCTTCTCTAGTCCGGTCTAGCCTAGGACTAGCACAGTACCGTCGTTGAGCGTTTATTCAACATTGCATCTCTGAATTGATTATTGCCAATCTTTTGCTACCATATATAGCCAACCCAGCTCCACATATTTCTACACTGTGCATATTTACATTCACTTGGCAATCACTTTACTCAATCTTTGGAGTTATTTGACACGCTGGTTCTATCACCACCTGCTGCATGGTAAGAACTTGTAAGATATTCATATTTGCTTTACTATGAGCCAAGGTTGTCAAAATCGCGATTTTGAATCGGATCGGAGCCCTGATGGTAGGATCGCAAATCATGGAATCTTCACTATCAGAATCGTAGAAACGTAGATTCTATGAAATAAAGTCGTAGAATCAGATGGGTTAGTTTGGATCGTAAAGTCGTAGAATCGTACAACAGAATCGCGATTCTGACAACCTTGCTATGAGCGCTTTACCACCACATCCTAGTAGTTTATAGGAACATTGTTCTTGAATTTTGTTTCTTGTTTCTACTAATCATGGCAGGTACCGGAGACATAAGTTTTTGGACGACCGATACATTTTCACCAGCACGAGGCATGGGACAACACACACAAGCACATGGTCAGGTTATTTCTTTACCGTCATTTGTGGGTAGATTTAATCCTGCTATTTATCTAGCTTGGGAGCTTGAAGTAGAAAAAGTTTTTAGTCACCATCATTTTTCTGAACTTGAGAGAGCACGAGCTCCCACTAGAGTATTTGCCGGTTTTGCTTCTGTTTGGTGGAGTGTGCATTGTAAGAAAAACATTAATAACCAACCCACAACTTGGGAAGATTTGAAGGCTGTAATGAGAAAACATTTTTTCCTCCTTACTATCGCCGTGAATTGCTTCGCAAATTGGAACAATTAAAACAAGGCAGTAACACTGTTCATGCTTACTACCAAGAGTTCAAATCTTATATGCATCATTGTGACATAGAAGAATCTGAGGATGATACAATGAATAGATTTTTGGTGGTTTGAACCATGATATTCACGCAAGATATCAGTATATTCCTCGTTGCATTACTGGTATGTATGTTCGTGCTGGTACCTTTGAGAGACAAATACAGGAGGATGCATTGCGTGACTACAACAACTACTATTCCAGTTCATGCTCACCACCAGTGGTTGGTTCCTCCACCATTGCACCTACTAGAGCAGCCACACCAGTGATTGTGAGCGTGACATCATCTAAAGTGTATGGTACATTGTCATCGTCCGTACCTACATCAGCTACGTCTTTGCGACAAGGTAACAGTAAAATCAATGATGATATAACTTCACATGAGGATGATGCATATCTAGTTAACTTGAATACATCATGTATTGAATTACCTGTTGAGTTGAGCACACCACCTAGTTTAGATAATCATGTTACTGTCATGAATGCGTCATGTGATCAAACATCTGAAATACCAACAATTTTGAGTGCACCCATTGAATTAACTGTTGATGCAAAAGAATCATCTGAATCGGAGAATAAATCAGATTTGGATAAATTACATTTGAAAATAAGTGTGCCAATGTTTAATCATTTTGATATGACCTCTAATCTTGGTGACGATTCTATGTCAAATTACTTGTTGCATGTTTGCTTATTTAATCAAGTTGTAGCCTGTGAATTTCATGCAAGTAAGGTTTATTCACCAATGTTGGGATGGTTTAATGATGAACATTGTCAATCTTTTGATATGAATAAGAGCTTCACTTATTTGTGCAAACTGAGTTGCAATATTTTCATGCCTTCTACTTCTTATGATAATATTTTGGCTTTATATTTTAGGAACTAAGAAAGTTACTCATCTATACATGTGTCATATGTGCGAAAATTAAGGGAAGTAATAATGGATGACATATACATATACAACATGTACACCTTGTCTATTTTCTTATCCAAATTTCAGATTAAGCAACGCCGAGGATGGCTTTATTTTCAAGAAAGGGGGGATGATGAGGACATGACTACCTTGGATACGACCAAAAATATTGCATACATGTATATTTGTGAGGTGATTTCTAATGCAAACTATGCAACAATTTATTTATGTCATCTAGGACAAAAATACTTCATAGACTATTGTGCCATGTCTAATTCCAGGTGTATGGGACATTTGTACAATCCATATATGAAGGTAATGTAAAAAGAGAAGTTTAGGTGCTGTTCAAAAAGTTCTCTCACGTCGGGCCAAGAGACATACCTGGCTCAAAACGGCAAGAACTCCTTCATACCGACTCCGAATTGGGTGATTCTTTTTTTGTTGGAAACCAGATTTCGTACACTTTCCAACCCAATTGGATTCACCTTCAAATTCGTCCCGAGCATTGAGATATCGACGAAACAATCTGACATTGCAGCAGAATCCGAGTCAAACTACAAGTCCAAAGGTGTTGCATCACCTCCGCTTGGGCCCATGAGCCTTGTACGACCTAGGGTTAGTTTTAGGCTGCCTTGGGACGTCCTTCCACCTCCTTGGCCGCCACCCCTTGCTCCTATATAAGTAGATCCATCTAGTAGCTTTTTATTTGGGATTTGTTTAGTCAAAAGTTAGCCACTACAACTTCGTGTACTTTGTTTGTGTCCAACGACCAGACCAAGACCGCTTACGGATCCCCATCTTTATCAATACTTTATCTTTATTTGCAATATTCAGATTGATTTATCATATTGTTGTTTGTTCCTCGATTGCATGCAGGAATAGACCTTCGTGGTCAGGCTGATCGTGCTTCTGCCATCGTCAGTAACCATAGGAGATTGGTTTAGCGATTGCTAAGGCGCAATGTCGTGCACGTTCGTAGTAGGATCGTCAAAGTCGACTCCACCAAATCATTAGTTATCATCTCATCGAAAGATCGGGCCCCTCGCCTCTATCATTGTAGCTCCCTCCATCTATGATGACGCGAACAGAACATTCCTTCACAACTCTCTTTGTATGGAAAAAATTATGCCTCTGATTTTGCTCTGCTAGTGTGACCTGCACACTCAAAACACGTTGAGCAACTAAACATTCATACCTGTCAGTGTCTTCATGATACATGTATTGCATCTCATTTTTAGAATCATCTCCACCTTGTTCTTCACGTGTAATAAGATCCAAAGCCTCCTCATTATAGTCACTTCCGGACTCATAACCACCATCCTCAGTAGCAATCATCACACGTTGAGATTTTGTTTCCCTCGCATAGTGACTACGAACAGTGCAACGACTACATGTAACATCATGTGTTAGCCCTGTGGATGGCATGATGAAGAAGAGCTCTGCGCAGGACCGGAAGGTGTACTCCTAGCTGATGGTGGTGGTGCATGTTTGCCTTTATCACGGCTAGAAGTGAAGGATGAAGTAGGCGATGCTGCAGCCGAATGAGTGGAAGTAGATAATGCACGTGGTGTCCATGAGGAAGGTCGATTAGCAGAAAAATTAATTCGCGCCAAGGCATGTCGATCCTGCACTTCACGTTCAGCTTTGCAAGCAAGATGGAATAAACGAGTGATACTGTTATACACGTTATACTCTAAAATGGTCCGAATCTCTCTATTTAATCCACCCATAGAACATGCAAGCATAGCTTCATTATCCTCAACAATACCACATCGAATCATGCCAGTTTGTAATTCCTGATAATATTCATCTACAGAATTTTTTCCTTGTTTTAAACGCCGCAATTTTTGTAGTAATTCACGTTGATAATATGGTGGTACCCAACGAGTACGCATTGCAGTTTTCAAAGCAGTCCAAGTAGTTGGAATATTATTCGGATATAATCTACGATGTTCAGAACACCACACACAAGAAAAACTAGTGAAAGCACAAAGGGCAGCAGCAACATGTCTCCTCTAGGGATATTCTAAACATGTAAAACGTTGTTCGGTTTCTAACTCCCAAGTAAGATATATAGCAGGAACATATCTACCCTAAAATGGTGGAATATTCAATTTTAGTTTAGGGAGATGGTCATAATCCCGTACCTGAGGGTGTGGTGCAGCCCTACCATTGCGATTATTTGCATGTGAACAACCTAGTGGTGGTGCTGCTGTTGGTTGCACGTAGTTCAGATTTTGATCAATCTCATCCTCGTAATCTCCCACATAATCGTCCTCCTCATCAGCAGCAGCAGGAGCCACAGAAGTATCAATAGCAGCACCAACAATTTGACCAGGCTCAAGAGGGACACGACTCGCTCGGCGGAGGGCTGTTTCGCGATGTGGAGGTAGTTTTTGTTGTTGTTGTTTTTGTTGCAGAGGTGCGACGGGTGCAGCCGGTGGTCATTGTTGAAGACGTGCAAGCACTTCACCGAATTTGGCATCGAGCTTTATTTCGAACGTCTTCTCAAGGCCACCTATCTTATCCATGGCCTCCTCAAAATTGTTCAACACATCTTGCACCTGTTCAGTCATCATTTGCTGAAATTTATCATGAAATGCCTTGTTTGTCATGTTCTCACAGTCAGTCTTGTTGGCTTGTGATCCTGCCATCGTTAGCAGCAATAGAAACACCTAGAATATGCTCCTACAGACTACTAGAAAGTGCTGGTGGTGGGGTGTCACAAATCCGGGAGGCAAATCTCAAATTCTTACCAGTTCTTACCAACCAGCAGGTGGTGATCGGCGACTGTTGTAGTCAAAACAACTCAAAGCTTGGATAGAGTGATTACTAGGGCGAGTCAAACGCACGACGTAGATGTATGTGGAGCTAGGAAGGCTTATAATATGGTAGCAAAACGGGTCAGCAATAATCAATTCAGAGATGCAAAGTTAAATAAATGCTCAACGACACTACTATGCTAGTCCCAGGCTAGACCGTACTAGAGACGCGAGCCTAGAACACTAACAAAATCACGGCGATGCACGTAATCAAGGGTAAATCACTCAGATTTTTTTGCGCTCCTCTTTTTTGGGCTCCTCTTTTTTTTTTCCGAAAATCACTACCTCTGCGTTCAGCACACATTGATGAGGACATCACTAACAAGGTTACACCCACAGCCCCAACTGATACATATACAGGACCAATTACTAGAGCTCGCGCACGCCAACTAAATTACCAGGTACTTTCGTTTCTTGGTAATGATTTTAATGTTCATGAGAATATGATGGTGGCTAAATTGGATACATTTCTCCTGCTTACAAATGAAGGGCCTAGCTTGGACAAGAAGGATGAACATTGGAGCAAGATCAAGCATGGAGATGATGGCATGCGCAAGGGGAACAAGAACAGAGTGACAAGTGATGATTTCAGGACTTTGAAACCACCAAAATGAGTGTGTGAAGCCTTAGATGAAATATACAAGATGCCACTTTATAAATTTCGTCCAGAGGCTATTCTAGGTGCAGCGTCACCTTATTATTGGGCCAGGCCCATGTATTTTCGAAATACTTAAGTATAGGCTGTTTTTAGAGTCCGTTTGTGTGGGGAAACAAGAGTTAGGGTTGGTTTCGGACCCCTCCTCCAAGGGCCACGAAATGCCCCCCTCTTCCTCCATATATACAGCCCTTAGGGCGTCGTTTAGACTTCCGGATTTGTTTAGTCAAAAGTTAGCCATTGCAACTTTGTGTACTTTGTTTGTGTCCAACGACCAGACCAAGACCGCTTACGGATCCCCACCTTTATTAGTACGTCATATATATTTGAAATATTCAGATTGGTTTATCATATTCATGCTTGTTCTTCGATTGCATGCAGGAATAGACCTTCGTGGTCAGGCTGACTGTGCTTCTGGTATCGTCAGTAACCCCAAGAGATTGGTTTAGCGATTGCTAAGGCGCAACTTAATGCACGTTTGTAGTCGGATCGTCAAAGTCGACTCCACCAAATCGATAGTTATCATCTCATCGAAAGATCGGGCCCCTCGCCTCTATCACATGTTCAACTCGGTGATGTCTTCACCTTCTTGATCCATCAAGACCGACGAAGTAGTAGATTAGATGTGGCAGCACGACAGCATGGTGATGGTGATGGTGATGCTATCTCTGCAGGGCTCCGACTAACCACTACGAAAATATGACCAAGGGTGTAAACATTGGAGGGAGGCGCCGCACATGGCTAAGACAATGTTGTGTCCTATGTGTGGCGCCCCCGCCCTCGTATATATAGTGGGAGGGAAGGAGAGGCAGCCAGGAGGTGCCCCAAGTGGGGCCGAATTCCACTTGGGCACTTGCCCCAAGCTGCCCCCTTCCTTGTTTGAGTGTGGGAGGTAGGAAAGAGGAGTAGGCGCCCCCCCACTTTCCTTTCTCGCACGAGGAGGAAAGGCAGGAGGGGCCAAGCCTCCCCTTTTCCTTCCCAAAGGCTGACCGGCGTGGGAGAGGGGCGCACCAGCCCCCTTGTGGGCTGGTCTACCCCTCCCCCTTGGCCCATTAAGCCCATACACTTACCGGGGGTGTTTGGAACCCCTTCCAGTGACCCGATGGCTACCCGGTGCCCTCGGAAACTCTTCCGGTGTCCGAATATCATCGTCCTATATTTCAATCTTTACCTCCGGACCATTTTGGAGCTCCTCGTCATGTCTATGATCGCATCTAGGACTCCAAAAAACATTCAGTCATCGAATCACGTAACTCATATAACATTTTATCATCATCCAATGTTAAGCATGCGGACCCTAGGGTTCGAGAACTATGTAGACATGACCGAGACACCTCTCCGGTCAATAACCAATAGCAGAACCTGGATGCCCATATTGGTTCCTACATATTCTACGAAGATCTTTATTGTTCGAACTGTTATGACAACATACGTAATTCCCTTTGTCCGTCTGTATGTTACTTTCCCGAGATTCGATCGTTGGTATCTTCATACCTAGTTCAATCTCATTAACGACAATTCTCTTTACTCGTTCCGTAATACATCATCTCATAACTAACTTCTTAGTCATTATGCTTGCAAGCTTCTTGTGATGTGTATTACCGAGAGGGCCCTGAGATACCTCTCCGATACACGGAGTGACAAATCCTAATCTCGATCCATGCCAACTCAACCGACAACTTCGGAGATACCTGTAGAGCATATTTATGATCACCCAGTTACGTTGTGACGTTTGATTGCACACAAGGTATTCCTCCGATATCCGGGATTTGCATGATCTCATAGTCTAGGGAATATGTATTTGACATTAAGAAAGGAATAGCAATAAACTGTACGATCAAACGCAAAGCTAATGGATGGGTTTTGTCTATCACATCATTCTCCTAATGGTGCGATCTCGTCATAAAATGACAACACATGTCTATGGTTAGGAAACCTTAACCATCTTTGATCAACGTGCTAGTCTAGTAGAGGCATAATAGGGACATGGTATTTGTTTATGCATTCACACATGTATTTAAGTTTGTGGCCAATACAATTATAGAATGAATAATAAACCTTTATCATGATTAAGGAAATATAATAATAACCATTTTATTATTGCTTCTAGGGCATATTTCCATCAGTCTCCCACTTGCACTGGAGTCAATAATGTAGTTCACATCATCATCTGATTAACACCCATAGTTCACATCGCCATGTGATTAACACCTATAGTTCACATCGCTATGTGATTAACACTCAAAGAGTTTACTAGAGTCAATAGTTTAGTTCACACCGCCATGTGATTAACACCCCAAGAGTTCTAAGGTGTGATCATGTTTGGCTTGTGAGAGAGGGTTTTAGCCAATAGGTCTGCAACATTCAGATCCGTGTGTACTTTGCAAATATCTATTTCTACATTACTCTGCATAAAGCTATTCTAGCTAATTGCTCCCACGTTCAATACGCATCCAGATTGATACTCGGAGTCATCTAAATTAGTGTCAAAGCTTGCATCGACGTAACCCTTTACGACGAACTCTTTATCACCTCCATAACCAATAAACATTTCCTTATTCCTCTCAGGATAATTCTGACCGATGTCCAGTGATCCACTCCTTGATCACTCTTTTACCCCCTTGCCAGACACGTGACAAGGCACACATTAGGTCTGGTACACAGCATGGCATGCTTTATAGAACCTATGGCTGAGGCATAGGGAATGACTTTCATTCTCTCTCTATCTTCTACTGTGGTCGGATTTTCAGTCTTACTCAACTTCACACCTTACTTACCCAGGCAAGAACTCCTTATTTGACTGATCCATTTTGAACTTCTTCAAAACTTTATCAAGGTATGTGCTTTGTGAAAGTCCTATTAAGCGTCTTGATCTATCCATATATACCTTCATGCCTAATATATAAGCATCTTCACCGAGGTCTTCCGTTGAAAAATTCTTATTCAAGTATCCTTTTATGCTATCCAGAAATTCTACATCATTTCCGGTCAACAATATGTCATCCATATATACTTTATCAGAAATGTTGTAGTGCTCTCACTCACTTTCTCGTAAATACAGGCTTCACCGTAAGTATGTAAAAAACCATATGCTTTGGTCACCTCATCAAACCGTATATTCCAACTCTGAAATGCTTGCACTAGTCCATAGATGGATCGCTGGAGCTTGCACACCTTGTTAGCACCTTTAGAATTGACAATGTACAACTCTTCTTTCAGAAATCCATTAAGGAATGAAGTTTTGACATTTGCCAAATTTCATAATCATCAAATGCGGCAATTGCTAACATGATTCGGACAGACTAAAGCATCGCTATGGGTGAGAAAGTCTCATCATAGTCAACTCCTTGAATTTGTCAAAAACCTTTTGCGACAAGTCGAGCTTTGTAGATAGTAACATTACCATGAGCGTACGTCTTCCTCTAGAAGATCCATTTATTCTCTATGGCTTTTCAACCATCGGGCAAGTCCACCAAAGTCCACACTTTGTTCTCATACATGGATCCTATCTCAGATTTCATGACCTCAAGCCATTTTTCAGAATCTGGGATAATCATAGCTTCTTCCATGTTCGAAGGTTCGCCGTTGTCTATCAACATGACTTCCAGGACATTATTACCATACCACTCTGGTGCGGTATGTGTTCTGGTCGACCTTCGAGGTTCAATAGTAACTTGATCCAAAATATCATGATCAGCATCATTAGCTTCTTCTCTAGTTGGTGTAGCCATCACGGGAATGGTTTTCTCTAATGTGCTACTTTTCGATTCGTGAGAAGGTACAATTACCTCATAGTGTTCTACTTTCCTCCCACTCCCTTCTTTCGAGGGAAACTCCTTCTCTAGAAAGGACTCATTCTTAGCAACAAATATTTTTCCTTCGGATCTATGGTAGAAGTTATAACCAATAGTTTCTTTAGGGTATCCTATGAAGACGCATTTCTCTGCTTTGGGTTCGAGCTTATCAGGTTGAAGCCTTTTTCCATAACCGTCGCATCCCCAAACTTTAAGAAACGACAGCTTGGGTTTCTCGCCAAACCACAGTTCGTATGAATGGATTTAGACGATGCCCCATTTAACGTGAATGCGGCTGTCTCTAATGCCATAACCTGATGCGGAGCATCCGACGATCATCCCCATGTTCACTTCGACGAGACCTCAAGTACACACCATTGGACATAAGGTTTACTCGCTCCTCTCCAAACCTTCACTTTCCCTATGTGAGACATGGCTACTACCTCATATATATGTGATATGCATGACCAGGAACCAAGAGGGAGACCATGAAGCAGCTAGGAGCATCGTACGAGAAGGCGAGGACACCAAGTACAAGGACCAAACAAATTCAGCTGCCAGAAGCTAAAGCCACCGGACAACCGGTCCAGACCGGACGTCTGGCACCTGAAAGCCACGCCAGCCGGAAGAAGACAGGCCAGCGATCGCTATAGCCACCGGACATCCGACAAGTACCAGACGTCCGACGACCTCCCAGCGACCGGACGACCGAGCCCCTCTGGGCGACCGGTGCCATATCCCAGAAGGATATTAGCGGAAGTACAAGACCTTGCGGACGTCCGGACGCCCGCAAGCCACCGGGTGACCGGAACCCACTAGACGTCTGGTACTTGTTTGCGCATAGTGTGTTGGGACCGAGGCCCATGTATCTCCCACTTACCCCTTCATGGACCTAGACTATATATACTCCTTCCTCTCCACCAAGTTAGGGTTAGCTTTGTGTTAGCTCATTTGAGACCTAGAGCATTGCTCATTCATTGTGGCTTTACTCCACGAGAGACCGCGGCCTCCACGGAGAAGATCCACACCGGATTCAGGACCTCCTCATGGAGAAGATCCCTCGCAGATTCAAGACCTCCTAAACTAGTTACCTTTTATCTTTCCTTTGTTGGATTTGGACCGTGTATCTCATTGTGTTGAGGATCTAGCACATGCGTGATCGTTTCTTATTGATTTGAGTGTTTTCTCTCGTTTCCGCTCGTGATTCCCCCTCGTGTTCTTCGTCTTCATCCTCGGGGATCCCTCCAATCGCGAAAGATCGGCCTAGATCGGGTAGCCCTACATCATATGGTATCATGAGCCATTTTTATCACGAATTTGGAGTCTCCCCCACCGTTTTCTAGCCCTCTTGTGCTTGATTTCATCCTAAAATTCGAAAATCCTCACCAAAAATAGCCCCAATTGTTTTAGTAATTTGTTGGGTTGATGATCTTTTGTTGATTTTGATCCATGGATTTGCTTGGTTTCAGGTGGATCTAGCATTTCCCCAAGTTTCCCCATCTTTCGTCCATGAAATATCATCAATTTTGAGCCCAAAATCATCATTTTCTGCCCAAAATCGCGTCCCGGATCTCAAATCCCGCGTTGACCCCGACCCACCGGACAACCGGCGTTTTACCGGTTGTCCAGACCCTCCCACCGGATGTCCATCATCCACCGGATGACCGGAACCACTTTACAGAAGAAAATAGCGGATTTCCACGATTTCCTGACGTTCGGTCACCGGATTTCCGACCATTTTCGGACGTCCCGTACTTGTAGATTCCCACTTCGGCTGATTTTTATTTTGTCCATAACTAATTCATCTGATCTCCGACTTTGACGTTCTTTAGCTCGTTTTGAAGCTCTTGACATCCCCCATACCACAAAAATACTACCATCATCATGTGACTCCATCAAGTTTTTTGAAATTCGGCAAGTTTGCCTAGGCCTTCAACCATATCATCTGCATAACCACGATAGCCTTCCGCAACCTAACACATTTTGTTCCCATCGCATTAGTGGTTGCTTGAGTAGTGATTTGAGTCTCCTCAGGTGTTTAGGCTACTTACGGACAATTACTTCTTAATCAACCACCACCACCACTTCCGCATACCCATTGCCTACTATACATTACCAACCCAACTTAACCCAATTTCGTCGAGCTTGTTTGAGTTGTGGCTTGTGTCTCCTAAGGTGTTTCGGCTACTTAGGGACCGTGGCTTCAACTCCAACACCGTGTATAGCCCATTATACCCTTCCGCCACCATAACCCTTTTTGACCGGGTTTCCACCAACAATTCTGCAACCACCACCGCTTGTCCGCTACCAAAGTTTGACATTTGTCCTTGAGATTTTAAGTTGTGGTTTTTCCGTTCCCTACGGTCTTTCGGCTATTTAGGAATGGTTCTACATCAAGAGCACCGTATCTCATCATTGCCGCGAGGTCGCCATCGACATAGTCCACTTCACCATTGACAACATCGTATGCAAGGACGGTAACTTCGACGGCATCATTGTATATTCCCCCTTGCCTTTGCATTGTTAACCCCTAGCCCATTTTTGCGTCACTTGCCTATGGAGACTAGCCTTTGTGTATTGCCGGCACCATTACTGGTGCACATTAGTGATCGTCAATCCTCACTTCCATTGCATCCATACCATATCATCTTGGTATCATATCATCTGTTGTGTCACAATATTGTTCCCGCATATACACAATTGCTATCTTGGTTTGTACGTTTCGCATAAGTGGTGATGCGGAGTATCCCAAGGTCATCCCCATTGACCTACCATGGCTCACCAACTGCCTCAAGGACCAATGACACGTGCCCGTGCAAGAGCTCTCAAGACCGAGGTGACATCTCTCCTAGTCCAACTTCCATATGAATCATGTGAGACATGGCTACTACCTCAGGCGGATGTGCTTGGTGTGCTTAGGTACCAAGAAGACCCCATCGGAGAGGTTCATGAAGATGGACAAGTCACCAATTTCACGAATGAAGCATTGCGTCGAGTGAAGCTGGAGAAGGTCACAGGCGCCGGACATCCGGCACTCTGGCCCGGACATCCGGCCCCTGGATCAGCATCTACAGAAGAGCCCACGTAGACGAATCTACTGTGCCCGGACATCCGGCAAGGCCCTGGACATCCGAAATGACAGGGCCCGAACATCTGGCCCCGAGCCTGGAAATCCAGCGCCAACACAGAAGCATACACGTGGCTTGCCTGGCTAGCTCGGACATCCGGCCCCAGGCCCGAAAATATGGCGCCTCATGATAGCCCGGACATCCGGCCCGACGCCCGGTCATCCGGCTCCTGATGCGTGCGTGCATTTCATCTGGGCCGTGGCCCATGTATCCCCTCACCCCTCTAGAATATATATACTCCTCCACCTACGTCTTTCTAGGGTTAGCATTGTGATAGCTCATCTAAACCTAGAGCTTTGCTCATCCTTAGTGGTTCATACTGGGCCCCCTCTACGGAGAAGATCCACCCGGATTCAAGACCTCCTCCGGAGAAGATCCTATGGGATACCAAGACCTCCTCACGGAGAAGACTACCGTTACTTGTATCGTTCGTTGTTGACCGTGGATCGTGTATCTATTTGTGTTTCCGGATCTAGCACTTGTGTGATTACTTACTTGTTGATTTGAGTGTTCCTCTTTTGTCTCCCTCGTGATTCCTCGTGATTTCCCCTTTGTGTTCTTCATGTTCATCGTTGGATTCCCTCCTTTTCGTGAAAGATCGGCCAAGATCGGGTTGACCACGCATCAAATTGTTATGAAGAGCCTAGGTTTCTTACGAATATGTATCCCCTACCCCCGTTTTCTAGCTTGTTTTTGTTGTGTTCATCCCAATTTTGAAACTCTCAACCTAAAATAGCTCCAATTTTTTGTGATTTGTTGATTTGACGAGATTTTGTTGGATTTGTTCCATGGATTTGCTGTGCCACGAGTGGATCTAGCTTTTCCCCACCTTTTCCCCCAATTTTCATCAGCGAAATCCGACGAATTTGGCCCTGGAAGTCATCTGTTCCTCGGAGTTCATCAGGCCTCGGGCACCCCGGACATCCGGCCTACCGCAGCCAAACCCCCTCCCCATCCGCAACACTTTGCACGCAATCCCCGCCATTTTCATTCGGTATCTCACCAAACCTTCCGCATACCACCACCACATCCGCAACCACCATCGCTTAACCGCTATGATTTTGACAATTTTGTCCCACTTAATCATGGCTACTTGAGTTGTGGTTTCACCATTTCCTTGGATGCTTAGGCTACCTTGGAATTGAATGACTTCGACGACACCACCACTCTTCCTCGGCAAGGACGGTAACATCGACGACACCTTATTCATCCTATCTTGCAATTGCACTATCACCCTATAGACCATTTTGCGTAGCTTTCCCGTCGAGACTAGCCATTTGAGTATTGCTGGGCTACGACACTTGTGCACATTAGTGATAGTCATAGATATTGCATACTACATCATCATATCTCCGTGTGACACGAGAGTGTTCTTCATACACAATAGCTACCTTTATACGACAAGCATGCATCAGTGGCCAAAGAAAGAGCTCGCAAGCTTTTAAGCTAAAGAGCAATCAAAAGCTTATAAGCAAAAGGACAATAGCATCATACGCCTTGCATCAAAAGAGATCATATGAAATAGCAATATGTCAGGACCCCGATCCTAAGTCACACCGATCTAGCTGTAACACGTCATATCACTTTGCGGCCTCACGCACGGTTTCCCCACGGGTGCCACCTTACCTGGCCCAGGACCGTTTGCACATTTTGGAACACATATATGACAGTGTCGCTAGCATCCATATGACAGAGAACCCGGGCCGACATGGCTAGTTATAAACCAAAAGTGGCACTAAATTACAGAGACAGGCATCCATGACCCAGCAACGAACGTGTCGGTCATCAACGTATGAACCCAAGTCGTAGCAAGCTACATGGACTTAAAGGAACCACGCGTGACATTTCCCCTAAGGGACAGACACAGGAACGAAGAAGGACACATGCCGGTCAGCCTACGTGTTCCGAGCAGTAGCAAGCTACCAAGGCTCATTGGAAGCACTAGGAGGCATTTCCCTGTAAGATAGGCTACCAAAGGAAAATAACTAGGTGTCAGATCCCACACATACCAAGCATTTCAATCATACACACAATATGCTCAATATGTGCAAATACAACATTGCATCACAACAGAACTCTATGACTCAAAGTACTTTATTTAAGAGGCTCCAAGAGCCATACATAACATGTTCATACAGGTAGGGGTCACATGACCACACACTCAAGTCATACAGTCATACAAGCACAAGCGGAAGCTACATGTCTGAGTACAGACAACTTAGAAATGAAAACATGCTTGGGGTAGCCTGACTATCTACAAGGCCCTTCACAAGCTCCAGATCTCTGTCTGGGTAGCAAGCTACTCGTCGACGTCAACGTCTATGTAGAACCCGTCAGAAGGGGCAGGGTTCTCCTCTACAACAGTTATTAAGCAAACATGATTACAAAGGTACTCAGCAAGTCTTACAACAGAACCTATCATACATGCAACATTATCAACAGGGGGTAGTGGAGTTCATAGCAGAAAGCCAACCTTGACTCTTGGCTAACCTATACTACAACTCTCAACAGATTGCAAGATATTACTACGTACACGAGTCCTCTACTCACCACAACAATACACCACCGAGGATCCTCTTCCGTCATCCTACGGAAGGGCCATCCACGGCACTCACACTTGTCTTGAGGTTTTTAGTAGTATCCATCAACTTGTCTATGAACTGTAAGAGTAACCAAGTAGTCCGTACCACGAACAACGGCTATTCGAATAGATTGGTAACCCTGCAGGGGTGTACTTCTTCACACACGCTTCCACCACTTATCGCCGTTTACTCGACAAGTACTCGGCAACCTTCAAGCAGAAGCCCAGCGGGGGTGTCGGCCATGACCTGACTAACTACACAAGTCTCTCGTCCAGGTTTATCGCCTATTTGGGTTCCATCCGTGGGAGATCCGGCCGGGGTGTCGCTCACGACCCCAAACGATGTGTACAGGGTTCCCGAGTCACCAAACGGGCAACCAGTACACCGTGCCACGTACCTGTCGCATCACAGCCCACCCCGAGGGTCAGCGCTGTGCACGACCACCAGTAAGCTACAAACACCAGAAACTAGTTGCAACTCCTGGACAGAGATCAAGGGTAATTAATAAGTCGAGAGGGTCAATTAAGGATCCCAATGTGTGTTAGTAGCTGGAACTTGAACCACGCATACAGATCTCGGGTCCTATGGACGGTTCCAATGAAACAACCCACCTTGTACTCCTACATGGCCTTTCATCGATACCTTTACCAAACATGTTCCACACTTCCTTCTCTTTACCGGTATGATCATTTCACTCTGATCCATCACCCAGATGAATCAGACCTGACACAACTCTAAGCATAGAAGGCAACATAAACAAATAGCATGGTGGATCACACATCACATGGCTCAAACAACTCCTACACATGCTAGTGGGTTTCAACTATTTACTGTGGCAATGACAGGTCATGCAAGGGAATAGGGTTCAACTACCGCAGCAAGTAGCAGTTCACACGCTGTTGCCTTAATGCAGTAAAAGAGAGCAGGAGCGAGAAGATGGGTTTGTATCGGAATGATCAATGATTGCTTGCCTGACAGAGTGGTTGTCGGGTACTGCTCTTCAGCTGGATACGCAGAAGTATCCTCGGAAGCAGGACCTAACACGAAGAATATCGGTGATACAATCAATAAGCAGACAAATGCAACAATATGATGCATGTTCATGATATGGCAAGATGCATGTGTTTGGGCTAATGCAACTATAACCAGAAGGGTTTGAGCCCATTTGAATTAAGGATTCAAATTGAAACTCAAACTATTATTTATTTAAGTGTATTAACATGTTTTAATGTATACAGCAAGGTTAACTTGCTCAAACATGCATGAAACCAGTGCCATTAGAAAGACTGGATTTTTCTGATCAATTTTCATATATAAATCTTTTCCATCTGAGCTACTGTTGAATTTATATGATTTTTTGAAGTTTAAAGCATTTTCTGGAATTTCCTAAATTGTTTTTAAATCAAATAATCCCAGAAAATCCTTCACTGCGTCAGCATGGCATCATGCTGATGTCAGCAAGTCAACAGGGCGCCCAGGTCAAACCTGACCAGTGGGTCCCTCATGTCAGTGTCTCTGGTGCTAACTAAAAGAGCTTAACACTAAACTAAAGTTAACATGGGTTGGGCCCCACATGTTAGTGGCTCACTACACTAATGACAGCAATTAGTACTTAAATTAAAACCTAAACTGAAATTAGTCCACGACTGGCCCCACATGTCAGTGACACAGGGGGGGTCCAGGCGTGGTCAAAACAGGTCAACCCCACCGGCGGCTCGACGCCGGCGAGGCCAAACGCGGCAGCGTTGCTCGGGTTTTGCCTACAGGCCACCGTTTGAGTCGTGGTTGGGCTCTACGGTGAGCTGGGGCTCGTGCGCATCTAGTGGAGGCGACGGTAGGTGCTGAGGTGGCCGGAATCATCGGCGGCGAGCTCGAAGGCGGCGGCCGGAATTCGGGCGTCGGTGAAAATGACGCTACAGCGCACGGCAGGAGCAGCGGTTGGTTGCTACGGGCCCGTGGTGATGCGCTGAGTGTGGAGATGCACTCGGACGCGAGTGGCAGCCGCTGTGGCCGCGGCGGCGCCATGGTCGGCGGCGAGGAGCGCTCGGCTCTGGTGACTGATGCGGCTAGGGATCAAGATAGGCGACGGGGCATAGGGGAAACGAAACCGGGGCTCACCGCGGTTCTTCTGGTACTGCTGGCGAGGCAGGGGAGGCACAGGGTCCGGCGAATTTGTCGATGACGTCCGGCGGCCGTGCGGAGAAGACGAGCTCGAGGACGAAGCCTCAAGGCGCTCGGGGTCCTGTGGTTCGGCGTACAGAAGCACGGCAGTGAGGCGGAGCTCGGGGGCTCGTCGGAGAGGCGAGGGGGGCTCGGTGGGCGCGGCGGCAGCGACGAGCTCCGCTCGGGCTGTGCGAGGGAGAGAACCAGGAGAGGGGAGAGAGAGAGGAGCGGTCGAGGGGGTCGAGGGGTCTACGTGGCGTCGTCCTGTTTCATCCAGAGGGTCGAGGAGGCTAGCCAGGCAGGCAGGAGGTGGCCGGCGCGTCGGCGGCGCTCGCCACCGAGCAGCTTCATGCGCTGGCGCGGCGAAGAAGACGGGGATGCCCCTGGTGGGCTGGGCCAGCTGGGCCAGACAGGTAGGTGGGCTCAGGTAAACTGCTTCCTCCTTCTTTTTTTTCTATTTTACTTTCTGTTTCATTTCTTTTGCAACTTTGTTGAATTGAATAAAATGCCAGAACATTTTTATAACTCATAGAACTAGTCATGCCCACTGTATATAATATGAACAACATGGAACATTTTAGTTTATGATTATTTGGGCACATAAAATATTTTATAGCATTTAAATGCCCAAATGCAAATACCATATGAATTAATCCAGAGACCTTGGATGTCCTAGAAAATTGTGCACCATTTTTGGCAGAGGTTTAAGACCAAGGCAGAAATGATGAAAATTTTTGAAGGGCATTTTGGGTACATTGGAAAAGATTTTATTAAACCCTAGTTGTTAGAAGAGGGGTGCTGGGGTTTCTGTCATTCCCATTTCAAGTTTCTTTGAGAAGTAAACATGATGCACACTCTATCTAGTCCTAATGCAAGCACTGACTAGGGATGTGACAACTCACCCCCACTCAAAAGAATCGCGTCCCGAGATTCGGGTTCCTCCGGAAAGAGGGTGGGGTACTCAAGTCGAAGACGATCCTCCCTTTCCCAGGTAGCTTCACTCTCGGAATGATGCGACCATTGAACCTTGAGAAACTTGATATTGTGACGTCGAGTGGTGCGCTCGGTTTGATCAAGAATACGAACAGGGTATTCTCAATATGTGAGATTGTCCTGGAGATCAAGCGTTTCGTGGTCCACTCCGCGGATAGGATCCGAGAAGCAATGCCTGAGTTGAGATACGTGGAAGACATCATGAACTCTGGAAAGGTGCGGAGGTAGTTCCAGTTGGTAGGCAACTTCTCCTCGTTTGGCAAGAATGTGAAATGGACCGATGTAACGAGGGGCCAATTTGCCTTTGATACCGAAGCGATGGGTTCCCTTAAGAGGAGTAACCCGAAGGTAAGCCTTATCGCCGACTTCAAAAGTCACAGCCTTATGATGACTATCATATTGGCTCTTCTGGCGAGACTGGGCTGTTTTCAATTTCTCACGAACAATGCGAACCTGCTCTTCTGCTTCCTGGATCATATCCGGATCAAAGAATTGTCTTTCCCCAGTTTCTGACCAGTTAAGAGGTGTTCGACATCTTCGTCCATATAAAACTTCAAAGGGATCCTTGCCCAAGCTGGCTTGATAACTATTGTTATAAGCGAATTCGGCAAATGGAAGACACTTCTCCCATTCCATACCGAAAGAGATGACAGAGGCTCGAAGCATATCTTCCAGAATTTGATTGACTCGTTCCACTTGACCACTTGACTGAGGATGGAAGGCGATGCTAAAAGAGAGATGAGTTCCCATAGCATTCTGGAAACTTTCCCAGAATCGTGAAGTGAAAAGACTTCCACGGTCTGAATTAATCTCCAACGGCACACCATGAAGTGATACTATTCGAGAGATATACAAGTCTGCTAGCTGGCTAGCGGTAATACTCTCTCGAACAGGAAGGAAATGAGCTACTTTAGAGAGGTGGTCGATGACGATGAAGATAGCATTATTCCCTTTCCTGGTCCCGGGAAACCCGGTAATGAAGTCCATACCGATCTTGTCCCATTTCCATTCAGGAATAACTAAAGGTTGAAGGGTGCCAGCAGGCCGTTGATGTTCTGCTTTAACTCGACGACAAACGTCGCAGTTAGCAATGAACTGAGCGATTTCTCTCTTCATCCTAGTCCACCAGAACCTCTGGCGTAGGTCCTTATACATTTTGGTACTACCCGGATGAATCGTGAGAGGAGATTCATGAGCCTCCTTAAGAATCATCTGTCGTAGTTGTTGTTTCTTGGGTACCACTAAACGGTTCTCGAAGAAGACAACACCTCGATCATCCGTAGAGAAACTTTTAGCAACTCCGCTAGCAATGTTCTCCTTGATCCAAGATATACCTCTATCATACCACTGGGCTGCTATGATTTGATCCATAAGGGTAGGTTTCGCTACTAAGGTGGAAATGAATCCTCGAGGAACAATGTGAAGGTTAAGCTTACGAAATTCCTCGTGAAGAAGTGGTTGCCCTTGCTGTAACATCAAGTTGTTACAATAAGACTTACGGCTTAGTGCGTCAGCCATGACATTGGCCTTCCCAGGGGTGTAAGTGATTCCTAAGTCGCAATCTGTGAGCAACTCAACCCAACGTCTTTGCCTGAGATTCAAATTCCGGTTGGGCGAAGTTGTATTTCAGACTTTGGTGATCAGTGAAGATTTCACAGTGATTACCAAGAAGGTAATGTCACCATGTTTTGAGTGCGTGGACTACAGCTGCAAGCTCTAGATCATGTGTAGGATAGTTATCCTCATGTGGACGCAACTGTCGGGATGCGTATGCAATCACTTGACGATCTTGCATGAGTATGCAACCTAGTCCTTGTCGCGAGGCGTCGCAGTAGATGATAAAATCCTTGGAAAAGTCTGGTGGTACCAGTACGGGTGCGGATGTCAGGCATCTTTTCAGTTCCTGAAAGCTGGACTCGCACTGTGGGGTCCACTCAAACTTTTTATCTTTCTTGAGGAGTTCAGTTAGGGGTTTAGCAACCTTGGAGAAATTCTCGACGAAGCGTCGGCAATAGCTCGCTAAGCCAAGGAAACTCCTAACTTGCTTGACCGATTCAGGGGGAGTCCAATCAAGGACGGCTTGAACTCGCTCGGGATTGACAGCAATACCCTTGCCAGAGATCACATGACCTAGATAGGTCACTTCCGGCAACCAGAATTCACATTTAGAGAATTTGGCATAAAGGCGGTGCTCTCGAAGTTTCGTCAATGCCAGCCTTAGATGCTCGGCATGATCTTCCTTGTTCTTGGAGTAAATGAGTATATCATCGAGGTATACCACGACGAATTTATCCAAATATTCCATGAATATAGAATTCATTAGCCGGGAGAAGGTGGCTGGGGCATTGGTTAACCCGAAGGACATGACGGTGTATTCGTATTGGCCGTAACGAGTAACAAAGGCCGTCTTGGGAATGTCCCCGTTCTTGATCTTGATTTGATGGTAGCCCAACCTCAAATCCATTTTGGAAAAGACTGATGATCCAGCGACCTGATCATACAGCTCGTTGATCCTGGGGAGCGGATACTTGTTCTTTATGGTGACCAGATTGACAGGTCGCTAATCTACAACCATCCGTTCCATTCCATCCTTCTTCTTGACGAAGAGGACGGGACAAGCCCAAGGGGAAGAACTAGGACGGATGAAACCCTTTTTCAAGGACTCATCGAGTTGTTTCTTAAGCTCAGCTAATTCTAGGGGTGCCATCTTATAAGGTCTCCTAGAGATCGGAACAGTTCCAGGAATAAGATCTATCACGAACTCGACATCTCTGTCAGGTGGAACACCTGACAGTTCTTATGGAAAGACATCCGGAAAGTCACGACTACCGGGATATCTACGAGTTCTGGTAGAGGGCTGGCATTAAGAGAGTAGAGCTGACGCTCAGCCATTCGGGTCAAGACATTGACTGTCTTGCCGGATGGGTGTGTAAGTTGAACGGTCCTAGTGTAGCAATCAATCTTGGCGTAATGAGTTGTCATCCAATCCATACCCAAGATGATGTTTATGTCCGAGGACTTGAGAGCGATTAGAGATGCAAGGAAAACAAGTCTATCAACAATAATTTCATTTCCATGGCTTACCCTAGAGGTTTGCCACTTTGAACCAGGAGTTTCAATAACCATGGAAGTAGGCATGTCACAAAAAGTCATGTTGTGCATTCGAGCATAGCTCTCAGATATGAACGAATGGGATGGTCCAGTATCGAAAAGAATAGATGCCGGATGGCAGTTAACGAAAAGTGTACCAAGGACGACATTAGGATCCTCATAAGCTTCCTCAGCAGAGACATAGTTGACATGACCATGTGCAGTGGGGATTGGCTTGACATAATTCACCTTACCGGTTGGCTTACCACGGCCAACGGGTTTTCCTGGTTGGTTCTGGGGACAGTCACGCATGTAGTGCCCCGGTTCTCCACACTTGAAGCATGTCACAGTACCAGTGCGTGGAGCAAAGTTGGTAGCTGGTCCTCCATAAGTCTTGGCAGGTGCATACTGTTGAGTTGGGTGAGGCGCCTCATAGGATGGCCTCGTTGTGTACTTGGGTGGCAGAGCAGTGTTAGGAACCCACACACGGCGCTTGTGAGAGCCAGAGCCGGATGAGGAACCAAAGTCACGAGGATGCTTGCGGGTGGCTTCGAAATGAGTCTGGCCCGTCTCAGCACTGATGGATTTGTTTACCAACTTCTGGAAGGAAGTGCACTCGTGCAGACGTAGATCTCGGCGGAGTTCAGGGCTGAGTCCCTTGCGGAACCTCGCCTGCTTCTTGGCATCGGTGGATACTTCCTCAGGTGCATAGCATGCCAAGTTGCCAAACTCTCGACTATAGCCATCCACAGTTAACCGGCCCTGGGTGAAATTGCAGAATTCCTCCCGCTTGCGATCCATGAGACCTCCCGGAATGTGATGTTCATGGAATGCCTCACTGAACTCAACCCAAGTAGTGATTTGGCCAGCAGGACGCATAGCCTCAAAGTTCTCCCACCAGAGACTGGCAGGGCCCTCAAGATGGTAGGCGACGTAGGTAACCTTATCAGCTTCGGCCACACGGGCAGAGTGTAGCTTGTGGGTGATACTACGAAGCCAATCATCCGCATCCAGAGGTTCAGTGGAGTGATGGAACTTCGGTGGGCACATCTTGATAAAGTCGTTGATTGACACCACGTCATTCCTCTGACGAAACCCAGTGTTCTGCTCTATGCGTTCCAGCAGACGGTTGGTCTCTCTCTTGTTCCATTCTGCTTCGAGCATAACTTCAGCCAAGGAAAGTGGCTGGGGCAGATTCTCATCTCTAGCCCCACTAGCCTCACCCTGCTCCTGAGCGGCAGGAGTGCTGCGAGTGTTGACCATCCTAGGAAAACAAAACAACGGTTTAGACAAGGATGGCAAAAACTTGACATAGGAGTGCAGAATGTAATGGATGACACAGAATGCTGAGATGTTCATCCGTACGACATGGTAATATAGAAACTGCCAGATATACACCAGTGGTCATACACACCATACATAGTTTAGTACAAGCCAAGGCTAAAGTACAACTGCGGTGAAAGACGATACATCCCATCAGAGGCATTCCAAGCTCCTATACATTATTTAACTACACCTCCGGAACTCAGTACACACTAAGTCATATTCCACAAGGCACGTAGGACTGTGGAAATACAACTACTACTATACTACTACTGCCACGGTCTAGCTCAGACATTCCCGTAGTAATCTTCGTAAAGATTACCACTTTAGCCTGGAAGTGGAACAGATGGATCTTGAAACTCTCGAGCACTCGAAGGCTGTGGACCATAGGGACATCGATGTGCCCTCGGGCCTGATGCTGCTGGTAACCGACGCCCACGTGGAGGTGTAATACCCCCAACGTCACGCCAATCCATACGATCAGGCAGACGAGTCCGCACGGGGTACAAATCCTGCATATCCAGATATCCGGCGTGCACAGCAGGTGCAAGCCGTGTAAAAGTAGTCCAGTGGGCGGCTCGAGTGTTATACAGCTCCATTCGGAGGGCACGGACCTCACAGTCCCTATCCTCCAGCATCTGAACAGTAGTCTGAAGCAGTGACTCCTCATGAGCAACATCAGTATTCAGACCAGTGTAGTAGCCTTCCTCTCCGGGAAGTGAGGCTGGCAGGTAACAGAACTCAGTGTTCAGCAACAGGGCATGCCTAGCCCGGAGAATGGTCATCATCGAATAAGCGGCATCCTGCACTGCCATCTCGATAGTAACCCCGAGTCCATAAGACCAATGGATGGGGTCGTTAGCTCCGGGATATGAGGGGTATATCTGGACTGTGCAGAAATACTGACTCTGAATTAAATCCCGGTACTGTTCCTCCACGGTGTACTCAGGATACCAGCGGTAACCGGTCTCAGTCAGCACACGGACTAGCATGGCTGTGTGACCGGGCACATTAATGCACCGAGTCAAACGAACCACTTGGTGAGGTGTGCGGCCAGACATCTGAAACACGAAATAATGCAAAGGCATTAGTGTTTCTGGAAGAAATAGGGCTGCATAACAACTGTAAATGCTCAAAAAGATTTTGAGACATCATACAAATGATAGCATAGCCACTCAACAATATCATATCAAGGTTCCGGGTCCAACAAATCATCATACTAAAAGGATAGAAACTGAACTTAGGCTTGAAACCAACAATCCTAAGAGTCTACGGATTAGTAACACGTGAACCTAGTAAGGATAAGAGGCCTAGTCCTAAATCCCCGCAGAAAGAATAGACTGACCCAGATCAGAAGGGCACAAGGTAAAGTAGTAAAAAGAGCCTTACGTTCCCTTCCACAAACAATTCTCCTACATATAACTAAGAATTTTTCTAGACTCAACATCGACCAGTTTGGCTTGAGAAACCTACAGGCAGTCCGGCTCTGATGCCAACGCTGTCGGGACCCCGATCCTAAGTCACACCAATCTAGCTGTGACACGTCATATCACTTTGCGGCCTCACGCACGGTTTCCCCACGGGTGCCACCTTACCTGGCCCGGGACCGTTTGCGCATTTTGGCACACGTATATGACAGTGTCGCTAGCATCCATATGACAGAGAACCCGGGCCGACATGGGTAGTTATAAACCAAAAGTGGCACTAAATTACAGAGACAGGCATCCATGACCCAGCAACGAACGTGTCGGTCATCAACGTATGAACCCAAGTCGTAGCAAGCTACATGGACTTAAAGGAACCACGCGTGACATTTCCCCTAAGGGACAGACACAGGAACGAAGAAGGACACATGCCGGCTAGCCTACGTGTTCCGAGCAGTAGCAAGCTACCAAGGCTCATTGGAAAAACTAGGAGGCATTTCCCTGTAAGATAGGCTACCAAAGGAAAACAACTAGGTGTCGGATCCCACACATACCAAGCATTTCAATCATACACACAATATGCTCAATATGTGCAAATACAACATTTCATCACAACAGAACTCTATGACTCAAAGTACTTTATTTAAGAGGCTCCAAGAGCCATACATAACATGTTCATATAGGTAGGGGTCACACGACCCAACACTCAAGTCATACAGTCATACAAGCACAAGCGGAAGCTACATGTCTGAGTACAGACAACTTAGAAAATAAAACAGGCTTGGGGTAGCCTGACTATCTACAAGGCCCTTCACAAGCTCCAGATCTCCGTCTGGGTAGCAAGCTACTCGTCGACGTCAACGTCTATGTAGAACACGTCAGAAGGGGCAGGGTTCTCCTCTTCAACAGTTATTAAGCAAACATGAGTACAAAGGTACTCAACAAGTCTTACAACAGAACCTATCATACATGTAACATTATCAACAGGGGGTAGTGGAGTTCATAGCAGAAAGCCAGCCTTGACTCTTGGCTAACCTATACTACAACTCTCAACAGATTGCAAGATATTACTACGTACACGAGTCCTCTACTCACCACAACAATACACCACCGAGGATCCTCTTCCGTCATCCTACAGAAGGGCCATCCACGGCACTCACACTTGTCTTGAGGTTTTTAGTAGTATCCATCAACTTGTCTATGAACTGTAAGAGTAACCAAGTAGTCCGTACCGCGAACAACGGCCATTAGAATAGATTGGTAACCCTGCAGGGCTGTACTTCTTCACACACGCTTCCACCACTTATCGCCGTTTACTCGACATGTACTCGGCAACCTTCAAGCGGAAGCCCAGCGAGGGTGTCGGTCACGACCTGAATAACTACACAAGTCTCTCGTCCAGGTTTATCGCCTATTTGGGTTCTATCCGTGGGGAGATCCGGCCAGGGTGTCGCTCACGGCCCCAAACGATGTGTACAGGGTTCCCGAGTCACCAAACGGGCAACCGGTACACCGTGCCACGTACGTGTCACATCACAGCCCACCCCGAGGGTCAGCGCTGTGCACGACCACCAGTAAGCTACAAACACCAGAAACTAGTTGCAACTCCTGGACAGAGATCAAGGGTAATTAATAAGTCGAGAGGGTCAATTAAGGATCCCAATGTGTGTTAGTAGCTGGAACTTGAACCACACATACAGATCTCGGGTCCTATGGACGGTTCCAATGAAACAACCCACCTTGTACTCCTACATGGCCTTTCATCGATACCTTTACCAAACATGTTCCACACTTCCTTCTCTTTACCGGTATGATCATTTCACTCTGATCCATCACCCAGATGAATCAGACCTGACACAACTCTAAGCATAGAAGGCAACATAAACAAATAGCATGGTGGATCACACATCACATGGCTCAAACAACTCCTACACATGCTAGTGGGTTTCAACTATTTACTGTGGCAATGACAGGTCATGCAAGGGAATAGGGTTCAACTACCGCAGCAAGTAGCAGTTCACACGCTGTTGCCTTAATGCAGTAAAAGAGAGCAGGAGCGAGAAGATGGGTTTGTATCGGAATGATCAATGATTGCTTGCCTGACAGAGTGGTTGTCGGGTACTGCTCTTCAGCTGGATACGCACAAGTATCCTTGGAAGCAGGACCTAACACGGAGAATATCGGCGATACAATCAATAAGCAAACAAATGCAACAATATGATGCATGCTCATGATATGGCAAGATGCATGTGTTTTGGGCTAATGCAACTATAACCAGAAGGGTTTGAGCCCATTTGAATCAAGGATTCAAATTGAAACTCAAACTATTATTTATTTAAGTGTATTAACATGTTGTAATGTATACAACAAGGTTAACTTGCTCAAACATGCATGAAACCAGTTCCATTGGAAAGATTGGATTTTTCTGATCAATTTCCATATATAAATCTTTTCCATGTGAGCTACTGTTGAATTTATATGATTGTTTGAAGTTTAAAGCATTTTCTGGAATTTCCTGAATTGTTTTTGAATCAAATAATCCCAGAAAATCCTTTATTGCGTCAGCATGGCATCATGCTGACGTCAGCAAGTCAACAGGGCGCCTAGGTCAAACCTGACCAGTGGGTCCCTCATGTCAGTGTCTCTGGTGCTAACTAAAAGAGCTTAACACTAAACTAAAGTTAACAGGGGCTGGACCCCACATGTCAGTGGCTCACTACACTAATGACAACAATTAGTACTTAAATTAAAACCTAAACTGAAATTAGTCCACGGCCGGCCCCACATGTCAGTGACACAGGGGGGGTCCATACGTGGTCAAAACAGGTCAACCCCACCGGCGGCTCGACGCAGGCGAGGCCAAACGCGGAGGCGGTGCTCGGGTTTTGCCTACAGGCCACCGTTTGAGTCGCGGTTGGGCTCTACGGCGAGCTGGGGCTCGTGCACATCTAGTGGAGGCGGCGGTAGGTGTTGAGGTGGCCGGAATCATTGGCGGCGAGCTCGAAGGTGGCGGCCAGAATTCGGTCGTCGGCGAAAATGACGCTACAGCGCACGGCAGGAGTAGCGGTTGGTTGCTACGGGCCCGTGGTGATGCGCTGAGTGCGGTGATGCACTCGGACGCGAGTGGCAGCCGCTGTGGCCGCGGCAGCGCCATGGCCGGCAGCGAGGAGCGCTCAGCTCTGGTGGCTAATGCGGCTAGGGATCAAGATAGGCGACCGGGCATGAGGGAAACGAAACCGGGGCTCACCGCAGTTCTTCTGGTACTGCTGGCGAGGCAGGGGAGGCACGCGGTCCGGCGAATTTGTTGATGACGTCCGGCGGCCGTGCGGAGAAGACGAGCTCGAGGAGGAAGCCTCAAGGCCCCCGGGGTCCTGTGGTTCGGCGTAGAGAAGCACGGCAGCGAGGCAGAGCTCGGGGGCTCGTCGGAGAGGCGAGGGGGACTCGGTGGGCGCGGCGACAGCGACGAGCTCCGCTCGGGCTGTGCGAGGGAGAGAACCAAGAGAGGGGAGAGAGAGAGGAGCGGTTGAGGGGGTCGAGGGGTCTGCGTGGCATCGTCCTGTTTCATCCAGAGGGTCGAGGAGGCCAGCCAGGCAGGCAGGAGGTGGCCGGCGCGACGGCGGCGCTCGCCACCGAGCAGCTTCATGCGCTGGCGCGGCGAAGAAGATGGGGATGCCCCTGGTGGACTGGGCCGGCTGGGCCAGACATGTAGGTGGGCTCAGGTAAACTGCTTCCTCCTTCTTCTTTTTTCTATTTTACTTTCTGTTTCATTTCTTTTGCAACTTTGTTGAATTGAATAAAATGCCAGAACATTTTTATAACTCATAGAACTAGTCATGCCCACTTTATATAATATGAACAACATGGAACATTTTAGTTTATGATTATTTGGGCACATAAAATATTTTATAGCATTTAAATGCCCAAATGCAAATACCATATGAATTAATCCAGAGACCTTGGATGTCCTAGAAAATTGTGCACCATTTTTGGCAGATGTTTAAGACCAAGGCAGAAATGATGAACATTTTTGAAGGGCATTTTGGGTACATTGGAAAAGATTTTATTAAACCCTAGTTGTTAGAAGAGGGGTGCTGGAGTTTCTGTCATTCCCATTTCAAGTTTCTTTGAGAAGTAAACATGATGCACACTGTAGCTAGTCCTAATGCAAGCACTGACTAGGGATGTGACACAATACATCATCTTGTGCTCAAGCATCGGCACATCATACACTCATAGCATACGTGTGATAGGAAGTCGTTACGTTTTGCCTCGTATAGGTCGTGCACAAGTGTGTATCCGCCTATTAAGCAATCAATTAGCGTCTCTCTAGCGTTGTGCAAGAGCATTTTCCATGGATTCCACATTTTCGCTCACCCTTGGTTGCACAACCACATTTATCTATTTGTGTGTGTGTTCCGTGTGCTACCTATTGCTTGTGATCTACTTGTTGCATGAGAAAATTGTGAATCATTTTCAACATCATTGAGTCTCATTAACAATTGCATTGATTTTGTGCCACTACCCTCACCGAGATCCTCTCAAAGCTTTACTTGTGTAGGTGTGAGAATCGACAAGAAGTGGTACCAATAGTGCTATTTCCGGGTTACATTATTGAGTGATCATTGATCCATCTTCAACTTCGGCCAAGGTACATTTGGTATTGTCTTCTCCTTTCCCCGACTCATATTCTTGCTTGCAATAATGGATAGACCAAGTACATCTACGAACGCTCTCTTTGATGATCCTCAAGAATCGAACAACTACGTCACCAAACTACATCTATTCGGTGTCCAACGAGTTGTACATCAAGAGAATGAAGCTATGAAAGAGCGCATTGAGCAAGTCGCCGCCGACGCATGTGAGCAATTCGATATCATCAACTCCAACACGTCGACTCAATTCGTCGAGCTTCGTACTTTGATAGTAAATCGATGCTTCTCATCCATGTCTTCTCAAAGACGGAGCCGCTCAAGTCGTCATACCGACTACACTTCCGGCTCAACGACACCTACATCGAACACTCTTCATCAAGCCGCACGTCAAGCTCGACATGACAACCGGAACCCACTTCATGACAAGAGGTCAAAAGAGCTATTTGAAGAGAAAGAAAGTCGACATTGTCAAAACCAAGCTACACTTGAGCAAGCACAAGAACGGAAACGACTACGCCAACAACAAGAAGAGCGAGCACGTCAACTCCAACAAGAACAAGATGCTGAGGCTCTACATCAAGCACAACAATGCCGAGAAGCTCAAGCTCTTGAGGCGCAACGATCTCTACGTGATTCCTATCGCAATGTTGCAACTCGCAATCGACACATTCGTCAAGAAGATGAAGAACTTCGCGATGAGATGCAAGAGAGACGTTATCAAGCACAAGTGCAATGTCAAGCTCCTCCTCAAGCACGACAAGTGTTACACCCCAGTGTAATGATGCTACAGTAACCCTTGGGGTTAAGCTAATCATTTTGATGAAACAATGCTTAATCACTTTGGTCCTTATGTTTTGCAAATTGTAGTCAAATTCGAATTTAATTTGCAAGTGAAATTATTATTTCTCCGAGCGGTAAAACTAAAATGTTCGCATTATACTAAAAATTCTTTAGATCATTTGTCATGTTGAACCAACTTAATTTGGCTCACAAATAAATTCCTAGGAATTTAATAAGTGGTCCAAAGGCATTTAAATTGGTCTTTTCAAAATAAACAAATCGTTCAACCTTTGCAAGTGCCCCAAAACTTTTTGTGCAGCTTCATAATATTGCCAAGTAATTATGTGACAGATTTCAGAGTCAACTAAAATTATGAAGTATGTAAATAAAATACAACACATGGACAGAAATTACAAAACAGAAATGGAAATGCAAATAAAAAGGAAAAATGGAAAAGGGCCTAAATCTATTGCTGGCTGGACCTTAGTGGCAGAGGAGGCCCAACCCACCTGGGTATTCCCCTTCCTCCTGCTACAGGAGGCAGAGAGGGGGGCGCGGCAGCCATCCAGGCGCCATGGCCGCCGTGGTAGCCATCCGGCACCTCCCCGTCGATTCCCCGGCAGATAAGAGCTCCCCACGAACCCCCGAACGAAACCCTAGCCCTCACTTTCCCCTCTCTCGCTTGCTCTCGTCCAAACTGTCGCCGCCCGTCTGCGGCTCGTCATGGTCGTCGTCGTTACCACAGCCACCGTGCTCCCCGCGCCGCCATCGACGACTCCTTCTTCTCCTAGCAACAGGACAAGCCGGGCCGCAACGTACGCTCGGCATCGAGCCATTCCTCGCCTGCGGCCGTCGCATCTCGTCGCCGGTTGCCACTGCTCCAGGCTGCCCCTAACTTCCTCGACCTCGCCTTCACGCTTGTGGTGAGAGTCTCTCCCGAATCCCCTCCTTATTCCGTCTCGATCTGTCGCCGTAGGAGTATCCACGCGAGCTCGGCCGCCATGGCCGAAACTCTGTTCGTGCGCTCTATCGAGCTGCCTGCTGCTGCTTATATTGCTCCGTTCTCTTGCCGCCGTCGCCGTTGCTCTGCTGCTGTTCGTGCTAGCTGCGGCTGCTCGCGCCGCCCGCCGCAGACCCTGGCTGCACCCGCCTCGCCTGCAGCGCCCCGTCCAGCTACCCGCGCTGCCGCTCTCTGCGCCTCGCCGCCGGCCCTTGCGTCGCCCGCCCTAGTCTCTCCATTCGCCTACCACCACCTCCCGCGCTGCTCGACCGCATGGCCTCCCCGCCGCACCTGCTCCGGCGGGCTATGGCCGCCGGTAGCGCCCCCATGACCGCGCCCGTCCAGCCTCGCTGCCATCGCTGGCCCCGCATCCACCTGCTGGCGCCGGCCACCTCCCCTCGGGCCTGTCACGCTGTCCCGGCCAGCGCCCGCGCGGCCCCTGGCCGTCGGCGCCCGCACGGTCCATGGCCGCCGGTGCCCGTGCTGGTTTCCCCCATCGCTCGGGCGGGAAGTGCCCGCGCCCTCGGGGCTTCGCCCCATGATGCCCGGGGCCCGTCGCCCGTATCCGGGACGCCCGTGAACCCGTTAAGCCCCCAGGGCCAACTAACATAAGGGCCCCACGCCCCTGGTTTTTCATTAAAAAAATAAGATAAAAAAGATATAATTAATTAATTAATATTAATTAACCTATTAATTAAGTCTGATTAGATAACCTAATAACTAGTTAGTTAGTAGTTAATCTGATTAGTTAAGTTAGAGTCAATGACACATGGACCCCGCTGGTCATGTTGACCAGTCAACAGTCAAGGTTGACTAATGATGTCAGCATGACATCTTTGCTGATGCAGTAAATGTTTTCTGGTTTAATTTATTCCAAAATATTGTTTAAAACTTTAGAAAATCATATAAAATAAACCGTAACTCGGATGAAAATGTTTTATATATGAAAATCGCTCAGAACGACAAGACGAATCCGAATACGCGGTCCGTTCATCCGCCACACGTCCCTAGCATAGTGAACCTGCAACTTTCCCCCTCCGATTCATCTAACCAAAAACACGAAACGCGGGGGATACTTTCCCGAGTGTTATCCCCCTTCGCCGGTACCGTGTACCACCGAGTTAGAGCATCCTAGCACTGCGTGCTGACGTGTCGTGCTTCTTTGTTGCAACTGTTTGCTTTGTATTTACTGTTTCTTCCCCCTCTTCTCTCCGGTAGACCCCGAGACAGATGATGCCCCGGTGATCGACTACGGTGTTGACGACCCCTCCTTCTTGCCAGAGCCACCAGGCAAGCCAACCCCCCTTGATCATTCCGATATCGCCCATTCTCTTCTCTCTTGTGCTTGCATTAGAACTGCTACTGCTTTTTGTATGATCCTATTCTGATGCATAGCCTGTTGTTGATACTGCTTTCATACCTTACATGTTTATACTAAACTGCTTAGTATAGGCTGGTTAGAGATCCACAAGTGACCCCTCCTACCTTGTCCCGACTGCCTCGCTGGATTATCAGAAGACCCGTTCAACGGGATCGAAGACCAGGACCCGGCACCGCACATCACTTTCCCCTTAGTTGCTCGACACTACTGGGTTACTATCGAGTGCCGAGGGTGAGACCTCATCAGCACTTCTGATGTTAACCTTGTAGGTTAGTTCATCGGTTGTGGTCATCGAGGGTGATTCCTCTTTCTCCACTCCCGATAACGACATTGTCAGGCAACTCCTCAAGAGTGGACCTCGAGGGTGACTCATCTTTCGTTCACCTTGACGATAAACATCAGGTGGAATTCCATCGAGGGTGATTTCCTCAGGTTTTCCTTTGGTGTCAGACACACAGTTACTTTGGTTACTATGACTTTACACTGAACCTGGTTACTAAAGACGGGTCGACCCCGAAGGGTACCCGCGCGAGCTTAATTGCGAGTGATGTGTAGTCGGGTTGACCTGGAAGGTGCCCGTGAGATAAATACGAGGCGTGGCCGGGCACTCGCCCTTGCCGCAAGTTCTCGAGACGGGGCGATGGGGTCACATTATCGTGAGTCTCTGCTCGTTAGCGCGCGTTCCCAAGACACTAAACGGTTTGGATATTTGATCCAAGGGGCCTCTGGCCTGATAGCACTAACCATCACTTGGGCATAGTATGGGCGTTCTGCGTCGTATGCATCAGCCGAAGCTTAACTGACGTCATTGCGACTGAGCGGCGCGCGCCGGGTTGGACTGGTTAGGCTCCTACCTTTTTAAAGGTGGTTGCTAGGTCTGCTCACCGGCCGCGTACACAACGTGCAGGACTTCCCGGGGTGATTGGCCCATGACCCCTGGGGGCATATTGTTTAGTCCGACGTGCATGACCTCTCTATTAAGCCTAGGTCGGGTTGCGGCATATTGTTTGGCCGAGGGCGGGCATGACCTGATGGTGTGTCCGGCCGGAGTTAAGCAAGCGTGTTGGGTAAGTTGGTGCACCCCTGCAGGGAAGAAAACATCTATCGATAGCCTGTCCTACGGTAACGGACACTTGGAGTTGTATCCCGATCGCTACAACTAGAACTGGATGCTGAGGCATTGCTTGGATATGTTGCTTCGGGAGTCGAGAAAGGATCCCGGAGCGTTGAAACAACAACATAAATATGACTTATGTTACACTACTCTATTTTCCCCCTCTTGCTGCAAGACGGTGGTTTCCAGAAGATGCTAGTCTTCGATAGGACTAGCTTCTCCCCCTCTTATTCTGGCATTCTGCAGCTTAGTCCACAGATACTACCCCCCTTTCATTGATACCGATGCATATGTAGTGTAGATCCTTGCTTGCGAGTACTTTGGATGAGTACTCACGGTTGCGTTGCTCCCCCTTTTCCCCCTTCTTTCTTCTTGCTGGTTGATGCAACCAGATGGTGGAGTCCAGGAGCCAGATGCCACACTTGACGACTGCTACTACCCCGACGGAGCCTACTACTACGTGGAGATAGCTGACGACCAGGAGTAGTTAGGAGGTCCCAGGCAGGAGGCCTTGCCTTTTCGATCATTGATGTTTTGTGCTAGCCTTCTTAAGGCAAACTTGTTTAACTTATGTCTGTACTCAGATATTGTGCTTCCGCTGACTCTTGTGTTTTCGAGCTTATGTATTCGAGCCCTCGAGGCCCCTGGCTTGTAATATAAAGCTTGTATTATTTTAATTTGTGTCTAGAGTCGTGTTGTGATATCTTCCAGTGAGTCCTTGATCTTGGTCGTACACATTTGCGTGCATGATTAGTGTACGGTCAAATCAGGGGCGTCACAAGTTGGTATCAGAGCTGACTGCCTGTAGGAACGCCCTTTCCATCTCCTTGGCTGAAGTTGAGTCTAGTCTTTGAAAAATCGTTTTACTAACATGGCTGTGTGGCTTACGGGCCCACGTCGCCAATTGGGTGGTATTAGGATATTTTACTCCTTGTCTTTACTCTGGGACTCTGAACTCTCTTCTATTCGGGTTAAACGAATTTACTAACTCTAACCTTAGGATCCCGTGACCACATTCACCCCAAAGTTGGATAAGCCATAGTTATTCCTTAGGCTAGTATTTTGAATAAGTACCCCATTCTGTCTGGCCGACTACTATGTGGTACCCGTCGAACCTCGTTCATTCTACATGTTAGATAATGAATAATTCTTTGTCTTTGCAAATACTCAATGCTGAACTACCCATGTTACATGTTAGCAGGATGGTTAGACCAGGTGGTCGTGGCCGTGGTGGCAACGCTCCACCACCGCCCGAATTCGTGGCAGGAATGATGCAACAGTTTGAGCTGAATCGCCAGTTCATGGAAGGAGTGATGGCTCAGTTTCCTCGCCCAAATATGAATCAGCAGCCAGCCCCAGTAACTCTGCAAGACTTTGCGCAACCCAACCCTGTCGTCTACCGCAGCTCGACTCAACCACTGGATGCTGATGAATGGCTCCGTGACATCGCTTTCGAGCTAGAGTCTGCTGGTGTAGCCCCTGCCAACTATGTCACCTTCGCGGCATACTATCTGAAGGGCCCCGCTGCTCAATGGTGGGACTGCCACAGGCGTACCCTACCTGCTGGAACGGTCATCACTTGGCCAGATTTCCAAGCCGCCTTCCGTGCCCGCTTCATTCCTCAGGGAATCATGGATAGGAAGAAGCGAGAGTTCCGCAACCTCATCCAAGGCAGCAAGTCTGTAGATGCTTATCAGCGAGAATTCTTGGACTTGTCCCGCTACGCTGAAGAAGACATTGCTACTGATGCTCGCAGGCAAGAAAAGTTTCGTGATGGACTTCACCCTAATATCAAGCTAGCACTTCTCGCTCATGACTTTGCCGACTTTGCCACCTTGGTAAACAAGGCTATTCAGGTTGAGACTGGTCTTCAGGAACACCAGGGATCCCTCAGACGCAACCGTGACGCTGGCTCGTCTTCGGGCCCGTCCGCACAGAAGCGTCGGATTTGGATCCCCCACAACATGTATTGTCCAACTGCTCCTGCTCCAAGACCATCCTATGTTGCTCCGCGTCTGCCCCCTCCACCATCAAGGCAGCCTCTCCGGACTGCACCACCCCGAGCTCCTGCTCCCAATCCCAATGGTGATTTGTGCTTCAGATGTGGCCATCCAGGTCACCGTGCTAGGGATTGCAGTCAGAGCAAGAACCAGCTGGCCCTCCCTACAGCTGGCCGTAACAATCAACCCCGCAATAAAAATGCCAGACCTTATGGTCGTGGTCAGGCTAACCACGTCGATCTGAATGAAGCTCAAGACCAACCTGCTACTGTGATGGGTACTCTTCTCGTGAACTCAGTACTGGCTACTGTATTATTCGATTCAGGAGCATCACATTCATTCATGTCAGAAAATTTTGCTTACGCACACGACATTCGGTGCGAGCCCATGGACACTCCGATAGTGGTACGCACCCCTGCGGGCCAATATCAAACTACCATGATTGGTCGCGATGTCCCTGTTGAAATTGAAGGGTTGGAATTCCATTTTCTCCCATTATATTGGAGTCTTATAATATTGATCTCATTTTGGGAATGGAATGGTTGAAAGCACATACTGCCTCTATCGTTTGCGCCACCAAAGTCGTTCATCTCCTACATCCATCGAACGAGATAGTAAGCTACCATGCTCAAGTTGTTCAAAATGCTGAGGCACGACTTTATGCCTTGAATGCGTTAAACACAGCACCTCTTGAGGGCATTGAGAAGATTCCAGTCATTCGCGATTTCCAAGATGTCTTTCCAGAAGAACTCCCAGGCATACCTCCTACACGGGCTGTTGAATTTGTCATCGACTTGAAACCAGGCACCGTTCCTATCGCCAAACGACCTTACAAGATGCGACCTCATGAGCTTCTTGAACTTAAGGAGGAAATTGACAAATCTCTTCGCAGTGGATTCATTCGTCCGAGTTCCTCTGCTTGGGGAGCACCTTCTCTCTTTGTGAAGAAGAAGGATGGCACGAACCGTTTGGTCCAAGACTACCGTCCTGTCAACCAAGCTACAATTCAGAACAAATATCCGCTTCCTCGGATCAATGATCTATATGATCAACTGGCTGGTTCATCAGTTTTCTCTAAACTCGACTTGAGGTTGGGCTACCACCAGATCCGTGTTCGTGAAGAGGATATTCCAAAGACCGCTTTCGTCACTCGTTATGGTTCTTACGAGTACACCGTCATGTCCTTCGGTTTGACCAATGCTCCAGCGACATTCTCTCGTCTGATGAACTATATATTCATGGATTACCTCGACAAGTTCGTCCTGGTTTATCTGGATGATATCCTGGTATATTCGCAGAATAAAGAAGAACATGCTGAACATCTTCGTCTTATTCTTGAAAAGCTTCGAGAGCATCAACTATATGCCTAGTATTCTAAGTGTGAGTTCTGGCTACCCGAAGTAACCTACCTTGGTCATGTGATCTCCAAGGATGGTATTGCCGTCAACCCAGAGTGAGTTCAGGCTATTCTAGACTGGACCCCTCCCAAGAATGTCAAGCAAGTCAGAAGCTTTCTCGGACTCGCCAGCTACTGACGTCGTTTCGTTGAGAACTTCTCCAAGATCGCCAAGCCACTAAACAATCTGATACACAAAGGCGTTAAGTTTGAATGGACAGAAAAATGTCAGGAAAGTTTCCAGGCTCTCAAGGACAAGCTGACTTCTGCCCCAGTGCTTGCTCCTCCGGATTCTCAGAAGGATTTCGTCATATATTGCGATGCTTCACATCAAGGGTTAGGCTGTGTCCTAATGCAAGAGTGCAGGGTGATTGCTTATGCCTCTCGTCAAGTGCGTTCTCACGAAGAAAACTACCCAGTTCATGATCTCGAGCTTGCAGCGGTTATTTATTCATTGAAGCTGTGGCGACATTACCTTCTCGGTAATCGTTGCAAGATCTTCACCGATCATCAGAGTCTGAAGTATCTATTTACGCAACCAGACCTGAACCTCTGTCAGCAAAGATGGATGGAGGCTATAGCAGATTATAACGTGGGTATTTCCTATACCCTAGGCAAGGCTAATGTCATGGCTGATGCCCTGAGCCGCAAGTCTTATTGCAATAACCACATGGTTCATAAAGCTCAACCCCGCCTTTATGAAAAACTTTGCAAGCTGAACCTTCAACTAGTTCCACAGGGTTCTCTGAATAACCTTGTCCTGGAACCAACTCTTTTGAAGGCAATTAAGTCTGCTCAAGCCAAAGATGCTCACGTTGATATAATGAAAAAGGATCTTGCCTTAGAGAAATCCAGAGATTTCTCACTTGCTGAAGATGGGACCTTGTACTTCAAAGATCGCATAGTGGTACCCCGCTTCGAGCTTATGACTGAGAAGGTGATGAAAAAGCACATGACACCCCTCTCTCTATTCATCCGGGAAGTACTAAGATGTATCTAGACATCCGTCAGAAGTACTGGTGGTCTAACATGAAGCAAGACATTGCTCGGTATATCGAAGAATGTGACGTTTGTCGTCGCGTCAAAGCTGAACATCAGAAACCAGCTGGACTTCTACAACCACTTCCGATTCCTGAATGGAAGTGGGATAAGATTCAGATGGACTTTGTCAATGGCCTTCCTAAGTCTCAGAAAGGTAATGATGCTATCTTTGTCGTCATCGACCAATTCTCGAAGGTTGCTCACTTTCTGCCAGTCAAGGAGACAATCATGCTAGTCAATTAGCAAACTTGTATATCTCCAGAATTGTGTCACTCCACGGCATTCCGAAGGAGATCAGTTCAGACCGTGGCAGTATTTTTACTTCAAAGTTCTGGGATAGTTTCCAAGAGGCAATGGGGACTCATATAACCTGGAGCACTGCTTATCATCCCCAATCCCAAGGCCAAGTCGAGCGAGTCAATCAAATTCTTGAAGACATGCTTCGGGCTTGTGTTATTTCTTTCGGCAAGAAGTGGGAGGAATCCCTTCCTTATGCGGAGTTCTCTTATAATAACAGTTATCAAGCCAGCTTGAAGATGTCACCCTTCGAAGTGCTTTATGGACGTAAGTGCCGAACCCCTCTGAATTGGTCAGAAACTGGGGAACGGACGCTCATTGGTCCGGACATTATTAAACAAGCTGAAGAGCAGGTTCGCATTGTCCGGGATAATCTCAAGGCGGCCCAGTCCCGCCAGAAGAGCAACTATGACCGGAAACACTGGGGTTCAACTTATCAACCTAGTGAACAAGCTTATCTACGTGTCACTCCTTTGAGAGGCACCCATCGGTTCGGAGTCAAGGGCAAGCTAGCTTCGCGCTACATCGGCCCCTTCCGCCTTCTCGCCCGTCGTGGACTGGTGGCTTATCAATTGGAGTTACCACCTCAGTTCTCTCACGTTCATGACACCTTCCATGTGTCGCAACTTCGTCGTTGCTTCAAGGATCCGGAACGTGAAGTCGATCCGGAATTGATTGAAGTTCAAGATGATCTCACTTACAAAGAGCATCCGATCCGCATTCTTGAAGAAGCTGAACGTCGAACCCGCCGGAAGGTTACCAAGTTCCTCAAGGTGCAGTGGTCAAATCATTCTAAAGATGAAGCTACTCGGGAACGCGAGGATAATCTCCGGGCAGAGTATCCCGACCTTTTTCCTTCTACCTCTTAATTCTCGGGAGGAGAATTTCTTTTAGAGGAGGAGAGTTGTAACACCCCGGTGTAATGATGCTACAGTAACCATTGGGGTTAAGCTAATCATTTTGATAAAACAATGCTTAATCACTTTGGTCCTTATCTTTTGCAAATTGTAGTCAAATTCAAATTTAATTTGCATGTGAAATTATTATTTCTCCGAGCGGTAAAACTAAAATGTTCGCATTATACTAAAAATTCTTTAGATCATTTGTCATGTTGAATCAACTTAATTTGGCTCACAAATAAATTCCTAGGAATTTAATAAGTGGTCCAAAGGCATTTAAATTGGTCTTTTCAAAATAAACAAATCGTTCAACCTTTGCAAGTGCCCCAAAACTTTTTGTGCAGCTTCAAAATATTGCCAAGTAATTATGTGACAGATTTCAGAGTCAACTAAAATTATGAAGTATGTAAATAAAATACAACACATGGACAGAAATTACAAAACAGAAATGGAAATGCAAATAAAAAGGAAAAATGGAAAATGGCCTAAGTCTATTGCTGGCTGGACCTTAGTGGCAGAGGAGGCCCAACCCACCTGGGTATTCCCCTTCCTCCTGCTATAGGAGGCAGAGAGGGGGGCGTGGCGGCCATCCAGGCGCCATGGCCACCGTGGCAGCCATCCGGCGCCTCCCCGTCGATTCCCCGGCAGATAAGAGCTCCCCATGAACCCCCGAACGAAACCCTAGCCCTCACTTTCCCCTCTCTCGCTTGCTCTCGTCCAAACTGTCGCCGCCCGTCCGCGGCTCGTCATTGCCGTCGTCACCACAGCCACCGTGCTCCCCGCACCGCGAGAAGACGTCTAGGAGGACCGCCATCGACGACTCCTTCTTCTCCTAGCAACAGGACAAGCCGGGCCGCAACGTACGCTCGGCATCGAGCCATTCCTCGCCTGCGGCCGTCGCATCTCGTCGCCGGTTGCCACAGCTCCAGGCTGCCCCTAACTTCCTCGACCTCGCCTACACGCTAGTGGTGAGAGTCTCTCTCGAATCCACTCCTTATTCCGTCTCGATCTTTCGCCGTAGGAGTATCCCCCCGAGCTCGGCCGCCATGGCCGAAACTCTGTTCGTGCGCTCTATCGAGCTGCCTGCTACTGCTTATATTGCTCCGTTCTCTTGCCGCCGTCGCCGTTGCTCTGCTGCTGTTCGTGCTAGCTGCGGCTGCTCGCGCCGCCCGCCGCAGGCCCTGGCTGCACCCGCCTCGCCTGCAGCGCCCCGTCCAGCTACCCGCGCTGCCGCTCTCTGCGCCTCGCCGCCGGCCCTTGCGTCGTCCGCCCTAGTCTCTCCATTTGCCTACCACCACCTCCCGCGCTGCTCGACCGCGTGGCCTCCCCGCCGCACCTGCTCCGGTGGGCTATGGCCGCCGGCAGCGCCCCCATGACCGCGCCCGTCCAGCCCCGCTCCCATCGCTGGCCCCGCATCCACCTGCTGGCGCCGGCCACCTCCCCTCGGGCCTGTCACGCTGTCCCGGCCAGCGCCCGCGCGGCCCCTGGCCGTCGGCGCCCGCACGGTCCATGGCCGCCGGCGCCCGTGCTGGTTTCCCCCATTGCTCGGGCGGGAAGTGCCCGCGCCCACGGGGCTCCGCCCCATGGTGCCCGGGGCCCGTCGCCCGTATCCGGGACGCCCGTGAACCCGTTAAGCCCCCAGGGCCCACTAACATAAGGGCCCCACGCCCCTGGTTTTTCATTAAAAAAATAAGATATAAAAAAAGATATATTTAATTAATTAATATTAATTAACCTACTAATTAAGTCTGATTAGATAACCTAATAACTAGTTAGTTAGTAGTTAATCTGATTAGTTAAGTTAGAGTCAATGACACGTGGACCCCGCTGGTCATGTTGACCAGTCAACAGTCAAGGTTGACTAATGATGTCAGCATGATATCTTTGCTCATGCAGTAAATGTTTTCTGGTTTAATTTATTCCAAAATATTGTTTAAAACTTTAGAAAATCATATAAAATAAACCGTAACTCGGATGAAAATGTTTTATATATGAAAATCGCTCAGAACGACGAGACGAATCCGAATACGTGGTCCGTTCATCCGCCACACGTCCCTAGCATAGTGAACCTGCAACTTTCCCCCTCCGATTGATCTAACCAAAAACACGAAACGCGGGGGATACTTTCCCGAGTGTTATCCCCCTTCGTCGGTACCGTGTACCACCGCGTTAGAGCATCCTAGCACTGCGTGCTGACGTGTCATGCTTCTTTGTTGCAACTGTTTGCTTTATATTTACTGTTTCTTCCCCCTCTTCTCTCCGGTAGACCCCGAGACAGATGATGCCCCGGTGATCGACTACGGTGTTGACGACCCCTCCTTCTTGCCAGAGCCACCAGGCAAGCCAACCCCCCTTGATCATTCCGATATCGCCCATTCTCTTCTCTCTTGTGCTTGCATTAGAACTGCTACTGCTTTTTGTATGATCCTATTCTGATGCATAGCCTGTTGTTGATACTGCTTTCATACCTTACATGTTTATACTAAACTGCTTAGTATAGGCTGGTTAGAGATCCACCAGTGACCCCCCCTACCTTGTCCCGACTGCCTCGCTGGATTATAAGAAGACCCGTTCAACGGGATCGAAGACCAGGACCCGGCACCGCACATCACTTTCCCCTTAGTTGCTCGACACTACTGGGTTACTATCGAGTGCCGAGGGTGAGACCTCATCAGCACTTCTGATGTTAACCTTGTAGGTTAGTTCATCGGTTGTGGTCATCGAGGGTGATTCCTCTTTCTCCACTCCCGATAACGACATTGTCATTCAACTCCTCAAGAGTGGACCTCGAGGGTGACTCCTCTTTCGTTCACCTTGACGATAAACATCAGGTGGAATTCCATCGAGGGTGATTTCCTCAGGTTTTCCTTTGGTGTCAGACACACAGTTACTTTGGTTACTATGACTTTACACTGAACCTGGTTACTAAAGACGGGTCGACCCCGAGGGGTACCCGCGCGAACTTAATTGCGAGTGATGTGTAGTCGGGTTGACCTGGAAGGTGCCCGTGAGATAAATACGAGGCGTGGCCGGGCACTCGCCCTTGCCGCAAGTTCTCGAGACGGAGCGATGGGATCACATTATCGTGAGTCTCTGCTCGTTACCGCACGTTCCCAAGACACTAAACGGTTTGGATATTTGATCCAAGGGGCCTCTGGCCTGATAGCACTAACCATCACGTGGGCATAGTATGGGCGTTCTGCGTCGTATGCATCAGCCGAAGATTAACTGACGTCATTGCGACTGAGCGGCGCGCGCCGGGTTGGACTGGTTAGGCTCCTACCTTTTTAAAGGTGGTTGCTAGGTCTGCTCACCGGCCGCGTACGCAACGTGCAGGAGTTCCCAGGGCGATTGGCCCATGACCCCTGGGGGCATAGGGTTTAGTCCGGCGTGCATGACCTCTCTATTAAGCCTAGGTCGGGTTGCGGCGTATTGTTTGGCCGAGGGCAGGCATGACCTGATGGTGTGTCCGGCCGGAGTTAAGCAAGCATGTTGGGTAAGTTGGTGCACCCCTGCAGGGAAGAAAACATCTATCGATAGCCTGTCCTACGGTAACGGACACTTGGAGTTGTATCCCGATCGCTACAACTAGAACTGGATGCTGAGGCATTGTTTGGATATGTTGCATCGGGAGTCGAGAAAGGATCCCGGAGCGTTGAAACAACAACATAAATATGACTTATGTTACACTACTCTATTTTCCCCCTCTTGCTGCAAGACGGTGGTTTCCAGAAGATGCTTGTCTTCGATAGGACTAGCTTCTCCCCCTCTTATTCTGGCATTCTGCAGCTTAGTCCACAGATACTACCCCCCTTTCATTGATACCGATGCATATGTAGTGTAGATCCTTGCTTGCGAGTACTTTGGATGAGTACTCACGGTTGCTTTGCTCCCCCTTTTCCCCCTTCTTTCTTCTTGCTGGTTGATGCAACCAGATGGTGGAGTCCAGGAGCCAGATGCCACACTTGACGACTGCTACTACCCCGACGGAGCCTACTACTACGTGGAGATAGCTGACGACCAGGAGTAGTTAGGAGGTCCCAGGCAGGAGGCCTTGACTTTTCGATCATTGATGTTTTGTGCTAGCCTTCTTAAGGCAAACTTGTTTAACTTATGTCTGTACTCAGATATTGTGCTTCCGCTGACTCTTGTGTTTTCGAGCTTATGTATTCGAGCCCTCGAGGCCCTTGGCTTGTAATATAAAGCTTGTATTATTTTAATTTGTGTCTAGAGTTGTGTTGTGATATCTTCCAGTGAGTCCTTGATCTTGGTCGTACACATTTGCGTGCATGATTAGTGTACGGTCAAATCGGGGGCGTCACAACATGAGCAACAAGCTCAACAAGAACCACAAGCTCGACAAGAACAACATAACAATGAGCATCAACTCCCCCAAGAGTAACATGAGGTTGAAAATCCTCCAAATTAAGAACGCCCTCACAATAGGCAAGCAAACAATGAAGAGAATCATTATAGCAAGCTCAAGTTCACCATGCCAAAGTTCTCCGGAAGCATTGATCCCGAAGACTACCTCTCATGGGCATTGAAAGTTGACTAGATCTTTCGCCTCCACAACTTTGATGAAGAAAAGAAGATTGCAATGGCATCCCTTGAGTTCCAACTCATTTGGTGGGAGAAAGTCATCGAGAGAAGAGAAGTAAAAGGTGAACCACCTATCACTACTTGAAGTCAAATGAAGGAAGTCATGAGAGCACGTTTCGTGCCAACACACTACAACCATGACTTGTTCAAAAAGTTGCAACTCCTCAAGCAAGGAACCAAGTCGGTTGAAGAGTACTACAAGGAAATGGAGATTGCCATGATAAGAGCCAACATCATGGGAGATGAAGAGCAAACTATGGAGAGATTCTTGAATGTACTTAACTATCCTATCAAGAATATTGCAGATTTCCAACCATACACGAATCTCCTATAGCTAGTACACCAAGCAACCAAAGCGGAGCGACAAGTTCAAGAAGACTACAAGTACTCCAAGTTCAACTCGAAGAACTATTTCTCCTACAACCAAGCTTCAACGACTTCGGCACCTCCTACCTCTACCAAGCCATCAACAAGCTTAGGTGACAAGTCAAGATACAAGAATTTGACTACATCAAGTCGTCTCCCTTCTATGAACAACTTCAAGACAAGAACTTCATCATCTACAACTCCAACCGAGGACAACTCCAAGATGAGTTCCATCAAGTGTTTCAAATGCCAAGGACGAGGCCACAAGTCATTTGAGTGCAAGACCGTTCACACCATGATCATCAATGATGACGGATCCTATGACTCCATGAGCGACAATGAGATGAAAGCCCTTGAACATGTAGCTATGCATCGCCAAGTGAATGAATATGACGACCATCAAGTGTTTTGCGACAATGACCCGAGTCCCAATCTCATTGTCTCCAAGGTCTCGACACTTCAACATCATCAAGATGAAGATCAACGATGTCACATCTTCCATACCAAGGCCGATATCAATGGACGTTCTGTCAAGGTTATCATCGATTGTGGAAGTTGTCATAACTTGGCAAGTGGAGAGCTTTGCGACAAGCTACAATTGATCAAGACGAAGCACCCTCATCCCTTCAAGGTCCAATGGCTTAGCGATGCCGGAACTCTTTGAGTCGAGCACACCGTGCAAGTATCCTTCAAGATAGGCGCCTACGAGGACACACTTGAGTGTGATGTGGTCCCTATGTCCGTGTGCCACCTTCTTCTTGGACGACCATGGTAATACGATCGCAGAGTCACACACAATGGACGGACCAACCATTATAGCTTCAAGATGAAGGGCAAAGAGTTCGTGCTACGCCCAATGTCACCCAGTCAAGTAGCCGCCGACAAACACATATGTACTAACCATCATGGAGAAAATGGTGAGAGAGTGAACCACCAAAAGGAGAGTGACAGCCACAAGGCAAATATGAGCGACTCCACGATGAGCGACAAGAAACAACTAGTGTTATTTGCCACCAAAAGTGAGATGAGAGAAGTGTGTGAGAACCCTTCAAGCATCTTTCACCTTGTGCTTCTGTGCAAAGGGGAAGCGAAACCTACTAACACTTCACCACCTCTACCTTTAGTGTTGTCTCAATTGTTATAGGAATTTTCGGACGTCTTCCCCGATGAGCTACCACCGGGTCTACTTCCACGTTGCGGCATCGAACACCGCATCGACCTCATACCGGGCGCACCACTTCCGAACAAGGCTCCGTACCGCATCAACCCCGAGGAAACCAAGGAAATACAACGGCAAGTACAACAACTCCTCGACAAAGGTCTTGTACGTGAAAACTTAAGCCCTTGTGCCGTTTCGGTTATTCTCGTGTCTAAGAAAGATGGAAGTTTTCGCATGTGCTCTGATTGTCGACCGATAAATGCCATCATCGTTAGATACCGTCACCCTATTCCACGCCTAGACGATATGCTTGATAAATTATATGGTGCTACCATCTTTTCGAAAATCGATCTTAAAAGTGGTTATTACCAAATTCGCATTCAAGAGGGTGATGAGTGGAAAACAACTTTCAAAACCAAGTTTGGGCTATACAAGTGGTTAGTCATGCCGATGGGCTTATCAGGAGCGCCCGGCTCATTCATGCGTCTCATGCGTTTCGTTCTTCGACCCTATATAGACGTTTTTGTAGTGGTTTACTTTGATGACATCCTAGACTTTAGCAAATCACTTGAAGATCACGTCACACACATCCGTATGGTTTTGCAAACCCTTCGGAGAGAACGCTTATATGCTAACATGGATAAATGCACTTTTGGCGTTGATAAGGTTGTTTTCCTAGGATTTGTCGTTTCTTCACAAGGTGTTCATGTTGATGAAACTGAAATTGAAGCAATTAAAACTTGGCCCCAACCAATGAATCTCCAACAAGTGTGTAGCTTTCTTGGTTTAGCCGGTTTCTCTCGACGTTTTGTGAAGGACTTTAGCACAATTGCTATGCATCTACACGCCTTGAGCAAGAAAAACGCAACCTTTATTTGGGGTCCTTCACAGGACACCGCGTTCAATGAGCTAAAAACCTTGCTTACTCACGCACCACTTCTTGCCCTACCAAACTTTGACAAACTGTTTGAGATATATTGTGATGCTATATTGTGATGCTAGCTATACCAGCATAGGAGGCGTGATAATGCAAGAAAAGCGCCTGATTGCGTATTTTAGTGAAAAACTTTCCGGGGCGCAAGTTAACTACCCCATCTATGATAAAGATCTCTATGCCTTAGTGAGAGTTCTGTGTGTTTGGGAACACTATCTGCGACCTCATGAATTCATTCTTCGCACGGACCATGAGACGCTCAAGTATCTCAAGGGTCAAACTAAGTTGAACAAGCATCATGCTAAGTGAGTGAGTTCATAGAGTCTTTTCCTTATGTCATCAAGTACATCAAAGGCAAAGAGAATGTTGTGGCGGATGCGCTTTCCCTCAAATGCATGCTTGTCAACCAACTTGAGTTGAATGTTATTGGCTTTGAGAATATCAAAGATTTGTATGAGCATGATCCTTTCTTTGCAAATCCTTATGCCAAATGTGTGACGCACACTTCTTGGGAATGATACTACATCAAGGATGGATATCTTATGAGAGCTAACAAACTTTGCATTCCCAAGTCGTCTCTTCGTTTGCTCCTTTTGCAGGAATCTCATGGAGGAGGACTTATAGGACACTTCGGACGTGACAAGACATTTGTGACGCTCTCCAAAAACTATTATTGGCCCAAGATGTTCCGTGATGTTTCACGCTTCACCAACCAGTGCGCTACATGCCGCAAAGTTAAGTCCAAAGCTCAATCGCATGGTCTTTACATGCCACTTCCTATCCCATACCAACCTTGGGAGGACATTAGCATGGACTTTGTACTTGGGTTGCCTAGAACTCAAAATGGAAAAGATTCCGTGTTTGTTGTTGTGGATAGATTTTCCAAAATGGCCCATTTCATTCCTTGTAACAAGATCGACGATGCTTCACATGTGGCAAATCTCTTTTGTAGGGAAATCTTGCGCCTACATGGTGTGCCCAAGATGATCGTATCAGACCGCGGCATCAAGTTCTTGAGCTACTTTTGGAAGACTCTATGCGCCAAAATCGGCATCAAGCTCCTATTCTCTTCGGCATATCATCCACAAACGGATGGCCAAACGGAGGTGACGAACCGGACACTATCGATGCTTTTTCGTGTGTTGATCAAGAAGAACATCAAGGAATGGGAGTAATGCTTGCGCATCGCCGAGTGCGCCTACAACCGTGCAAGACATTCGACTACCGGCAAGTCCCCCTTCGAGGTCGTCTATGGATTCAACCCATTGTCCCCATTGGACATTCTTCCTCTACCTCTCCGAGAGCGCATCAACATGGACGCAAGTGCGCGAGCAAGTTATCTCAAGAAGATGCATGAAGATACAAGGGAAACGATCGAGCGACAAGTACATCGCCTCGCCACCAAACTCAACGTCAACAAGACACCAATGGTGTTCCAACTGGGAGATCACGTATGGGTTCATCTCCGCAAGGACCGCTTCCCCAACGAGCGCAAGTCCAATGTAATGCCCAGGATGGAACTATACCTCCTACGTGTCGAGGCACGACTTAAAGGCATAAGTCCATCCTAGAATGATCTCAAGTTTGGTAATCTTTGCACATCTCATGTAAAAGAGGGGAATTGTAAACATAAATAGTTGGCTTACACTCGCCACGTCACACAAATACAATACATGTCTCAAACATCATACATTAAGAATATCACAACCCTCTAAGGGCAAAATCTAAATGTCAAGATACCAAACTTAAATAAATAAACCACAGGTCGGATCGAATCCTAGTAGAAGTCTCCACTACTGATCATCCGGATAACGAACATAGTATCGACTACGCTCCTCGTCGTACTCCCAGTCAAGCTCGGTGCCATCACCTGGATAGCTCACAACTGGACCTGCATCTGGTGTGGTGAAGTAACTGTGAGCCACAGAGGACTCAGCAATCCCGTTCCCGGGTAACAAGACTATTTAAGCCTTGGGAGAGGATAAGGCTGAAGAAAAGAATAAGTGTCTGCAGCAGCAACTAGCAACTAGCTTACGTGAGAGAGTGCGAGAAGAGAAAGCCTCGGTCGAGAGATGATCACGAAGTGATCCTAGCTACAACACGTCAAACATAACCCCTCCGTGTTCAACTCCCGAATCCCTATTCGGAAATTGACGGTCACGGAACACATGCTGGTAGTGTACTAGAAACATTGTGTCAAGTTATCTACAACCGGATATTAACAAGCTCCCATCTGCCACATAACCGCGAGCACGGCTTTCGAAAGTTCATAACCCTGCAGGGGTGTTCCAACTTGACCCATTACAAGCCCACGATCCGCGGAGTCGCAACTCCAAAGTAGGAAGACCCGAGTATTCTCGGAATCCCGTGCTCAAGATAATCCAAACTAAGGTAAGGCTAATCCAGCAAATCCTCCCGGCGTGTCGACACCCTGATAGTAGCCGCGCGTATCTAAGACTCAGGACACGACCGGATGGGTGAAGCTACGGGTTTATATCAATCCTCGAGTTCCCTCGAGGTGACCCCGCAGGCACCCCGTTTCGGACCAACACTCATGAGGAGCACTGGCCCGGGGTTGTTGATTAAGAACTCGGGTTAATTACTCCCTATGCAAGTTATTTAGTTATTAGGCAAATAGTACCAATGTTGGGACTTGCTGGAAAAGGCTTAGCACTTAGCGGTTTATCGAGGGGGTCCCATACACCCCAACCGTGTTAGGAACGCATAATCAAGGAACATAACACCGGTTTATACGGTTCCTAACGACATGAGTGGAACAAATCACCAAGCAAAAGGCTTAGCCTTCCACCCTTGCCAATATATAGATGATTTCCTTTTAAGCATTTATATAGTGTGATATAACCCAACAAAACTTCAACATGAAGCAAACATCTTCGATCTTCACCTGCAACTAGCAATGCTATAAGAAGGGCTGAGCGAAGCGTACTTAGCCAAGCAACGGTTTGCATATGTAGGGTGGTTAAACATGGCAATGGTTACAAGTAGGAGGCTGACATGAAAGGCATGGGCATCGAGGCAAAACTATAGATCGTGACTTCTAGCAATAGGCAAAAATAGTAGTGGTATCCGGGTTCGGTCATCTTGCCTGAAGTGTAGTCGTTCGGATCGTAAGAAGGGTCCTCGTGCTCAACCTCGTTGGTAACCTCGTGCTCGTACTCGTACTCGGTCTCAGCTTCTGGCTCTAAACAATACAATCACACAAGGCACGAATCAACAAGATGCAATGCACACTCAAAAATGATGGATGCATGATGGATGCACTAAGGATGCACACGGAGCACGGAAAATAGCACTCAAGCAAAACACGTCAAAACATGATAACAACAGGAGATTATGAATCTACACGGAAAATCAATCAAGTTTCATATAAGACTCGCTGAAATCGGAGCTACGGGCTAAAAGTTATGCCCGAAACAAGAAATGAGCGAAAGCTGAAAAATTACAGCAACATAGCAACTTCGGAGCATAAAATAATTAAGCTACAGCACTCAAACAACATGGCAAAGGACATGAACATAAACTAGACATATCCTACAGCAAATATGTCCAAAGGTGCACCCCCAAAGGAGCCACAGATCAATAGCAATAAGCTTGGACATAATGAACTTGACAATAAAATTCTGACAGCAGAATTTTATTGAAACTTTGGAGCAAAAGTTAAACATGCTACATCCACTTAAATAAACATGTGAGAACATGAATGGAAAGCCAACAATATATACTACAAGGAACAATCAAGATCCACCCCAAAACTATCAGGGTTTGTCCTAGAGCAGCAAGCAAACATGGCATCGGAACGTTACAGATTTCAGGCTTAGTGAAAATCCACTAAGTCCTAAAACATCAGTTTCACCATGGCATCTAAAAGAGCAAGTTTAAGTCACCTCGAAACTAAACATGGCAAGTGGTAAGCACCACATCAAAGTACACATGATGGTGATCCCGAAACATACAAGCATGCATCATGGAGATAAACACAACGATAGCAATGAGCTCAACAAGATGGCATTTCATAACAAGTGAAACAACATCACAGCCACATGGCACTTTGCAATGATGATAAACATGGCAAGAATAAATCTATCATGCAACCTAACACATACAACACGTAGAGCATGGCAAGACAAACATGTGGACATGTCATTTGCATCATTCGGACAAACGAGCTAAAAGTTATCACATGGCTAAGATGGCATAAAAACATCACATAGCAGCAATTATACCGGGATGCACTATTGCAACAGAAAAACAAGCACCTAGATGATCTCTCACATGCATGACACAAATAGATAAAACGTAGTGCTAATCACCACGAACGTCTGGACATGCTATTTGCGCGAATCGGACAAACACACTAAAAGTTACCAGCAGTTGAACATAGCATCACAGAACAAAAGAACAGGGACTTGGTGGAAAAAGAGGTAAACCTCTTCTCAGATCTGGTAAAAAAAAGGATTCGGGCCGGAATCAGAGAGACGGTGGAGCCGGCCCGGCTCGGAGCAGGCCCGGCGGAGGCGCTGCGGCCCAGGGCGCGGAGGCGGCGGCTGAGGCGGGGCGGCGCCCCACCTGGAAGGCGGCTGGCGGGCGGCTGGCGCTGGCCCGCGCGGAGGCGTGGCCCGCTCGGTCTGGAGGCCCTGGAGGCGGCGGCCCGTCGGGAGGCGGAGGCGGATCGCCCGGTCGGCCTGGGGGGCGGCTGCGGTGGCGCGGTCGAGTGGGCCTCGCGGAGGCGGTGCGAGGGGGGGCGAGGCGAGCGCCCAGGCGGGGAGGACTGGAGGCTGGAGTGGGCCGATCTGGCTGAGGGCGATGCCCAGCGGGATCCGGCGAAGTGGTCCCTGGACCCGGCGCGGAGGATCGATCGAGGAGGCCGAGCGTTCGGTCGACGCTGGCTACGGAGGGCGTTGTCCTCGGAGAGATCGATCGGGAGCTGGTCGCTGCGGCTGGTTCCCTCGGGATCCTGGCTCGAGGGGAGAACCGAAGGATCTGCCAAGAGGCAGTTGGTGGCTAGATCTGAAGAAAAAAACTGAGGTGGAGATGTGGGGAAGAAGGAGCTAGGGTTAGGGCTGCCAAAAATAGACTAGGGGGTCTATTATATAGCAGAATTTAGGGTTTGGGGGATTTGGGGGTGTTAGTTATCCTCCGATCGCGATCCGACGGATCCGATCACGGGGGAAGTTTAGATGGGCCTAGGAGAGGGTAGTGGGCTGCTGGAGGGATGTTTCTGGGCCACAAGTGGAGGCACTTTGGACCCACACGAATAACTGTTGGGATAGCAAACGGAGTCCAAACGCGACGAGATTTGAGAGGCGGGTTACACACAACAAAACAACAACACACGACAAGTCTCGCGGCACACCGGTAACGTTACACGCCCAAACACCAAAGTAGGCCTACGAGACGTCACGGACACGTGAGGGAGCTCCGGAACGCGAAACGGACAACGGGAAGGAACGCGTGGAACCGGAAGCAACCGACAACACAAATGCAATGCGATGCACATGTCTACATGATATGAATGAATGCCACACACTCACACAATAAAACGACGAAAACCCGGAAGACAAAGAACCCGGAATGGAAATAGATGAAGCCGGAGATATATTATATACCCAAAAGGGAAAGTATTACATCCGGGGCATTACAAACTCTCCTCTACTACAAAAAGATCTCGTCCCGAGATCTAGGACTGGAAAAAGGAAGGGTACTCGGAACGAAGATGATCTTCTCATTCCCTGGTAGCTTCTCGGTCGGTGTGATGTGACCACTTCACTTTCTAGAATTTGATGGACTTGTTGCGGGTCTTGCGTTCGGTTTCTTTGAGAATAGCAACGGGATGCTCTCGGTAAGACAGGTCTTGTTGAAGATCAATCTCTTCAAACGGAATCATGCGCTCAGGTGCCTTGAAGCATTTGCGGAGTTGAGACACATGGAACACATCATGAACATTGGCGAAGTTTGAAGGGAGCTCAAGTTGATAGGCTAGATCACCTCTCTTGCCAAGAATCTTGAAAGGCCAGACGTATCTAGGAGCAAGCTTTCCTTTGATACCGAATCTTTGGGTGCCTTTCATCGGAGACACACGGAGATAAACATGATCATCAATGTTGAATGCCAAATCACGATGCTTGTCGTCATAGTAGCTCTTCTGACGCGACTGAGCGGCCTTGAGATTCTCACGTATGACTTTGCACATTTCTTCGGCTTCTGAGATCAAGTCATTGCCAAGAAGTTGACGTTCGCCTGTTTCAGACTAGTTGAGAGGGGTATGACACTTTCTGCCATAGAGGATTTCGAACGGAGCTTTGCCGGCACTTGCTTGAAAGCTGTTGTTGTAAGAGAACTCGGCAAATGGAAGGCAGTCTTCCCATTTCATGCCAAAGGATATGACACAGGCTCTGAGCATGTCTTCTAGAATCTGATTCACTCGCTCGACTTGACCACTAGTCTGAGGGTGAAATGCAGTGATGAACCTGATCTTAGTGCCCATGGCGGACTGAAAGGAGTCCCAGAACCTTGAAGTGAACAAGCTTCCATGGTCTGAGGATATAACTTGAGGAATGCCATGTAAGGACACAATTCTGGAAGTATACAACTCTGCCAATTGAGCTGCATTGATTGATTCTTTGACTGGCAGGAAGTGAGCGACTTTGGTAAGCTTGTCAATCACCACGAAGATAGAATCATTTCCTTGCTTGGATTTAGGAAAACCAGTGACGAAGTCCATTTCAATGTGGTCGAACTTCCACTCGGGAATAGGAAGAGGTTGGAGAAGACCGGCTGGACGTTGATGTTCTGCTTTCACTCTTCTGCATACATCACATTCATTCACGAATTGGCCAATTTCCCTTTTCATGTGTGTCCACCAGTAAGACTGCTTGAGGTCTTGGTACATCTTGGAACTGCCAGGATGAATGGAAAGGAGAGAATCATGTGCTTCTTCCATTATGAGCTTCCTGAGATCACCTTTGGGAACAACGAGTCTGTCCTCGAAGAACAAGGTATCTCTCTCATCAACACGAAAGCACTTGTATTTTGGAATGCCCTTAGCAATAGCATGTTTCACCTTCTTCACCATGGTATCACTGAGCTGGGCCTCACGGACTTGATCTTCCAAGGTAGGAGCAATTTGGAGATTTGCAAGAAAACCCTGCGGAACAACTTGGAGGTTGAGCTTCCTGAAAGCTTCACAAAGCTTAGGCTAGCACGGCTTGATAAGAAGGCTATTGCAATATGCCTTTCTGCTCAAAGCATCTGCAATCACATTTGCCTTGCCAGGAGTGTATTCAATGCTGGGATCATACTCTTGGATCATTTCAACCCAACGAGTCTGGCGGAGGTCCTGATGCGGCTGTGTGAAGATGTACTTCAAGCTCTTGTGATCAGTGAAGATGTCGACCTTTCTGCCCAACAACAGATGTCTCCACGTAATCAAAGCATGTACCACAGCTGCTAGCTCGAGATCATGTGTGGGATAGTTCTTCTCACTTGGCTTGAGCTGACGAGAAGTGTATGCCACAATTCCCTTATCTTGCATAAGCACACCACCAAGTCCTTGAAGAGAAGCATCACAGAATACTTCATAGAGCTTGGACTCATCTGGAGGAGTCAGAACTGGAGCAGAGACAAGCTTTTCTTTGAGAGTTTTGAATGCCACTTCACACTCTGGAGACCAAAAGTATTTGACATTCTTCTGAAGCAAGTTGGAAAAAGGCTTGGCAATCTTGGAGAAGTTCTCAACGAACCTTCTGCAATAGCTGGCAAGACCCGGAAAACTGCGGAGTTGCTTGACGTTCTGAGGAGCTTCCCAGTTGACAATTGCTTCAACTTTCTCGGGATTAACCGCAATACCATCAGCTGAGATGATGTGGCCCAGGTACAAAACCTTATCGAGCCAAAACTCACACTTTGAGAACTTGGCATAGAACTAATGCTCTCCGAGTCGATCAAGAACCAGGCGTAAGTGCTTTTCGTGATCTTCTTCATTCTTGGAAAACACCAGAATATCATCCAGATACACAAGCACAAACTCGCCAGTATAGGGGTTGAAGATGTAATGCATCATCCTCGAAAAGGTAGGAGGAGCATTTGCGAGACCAAAAGACATGACGGTATACTCGTATGAACCGTAGCTCGTTCTGAAGGCCGTCTTGGGAATGTCTTCCTCGTGAATGCGAATTTGGTGATAGCCCATTCGGAGGTCGAGCTTAGAGAACACTTTAGCTCCTTTGAGCTGCTCGAAGAGTTCGTTGATGTTGGGGAGCGGATACTTGTTCTTTATTGTCTTCTTGTTCAATGGCCGGTAATCAACACAGAGATGCTCCGTGCCATCTTTCTTCTTGACAAATAAGACACCACAGCCCCAAGGAGACGTACTAGGCCTGATGAGACCCATACTCTCCTGTTTATCAAGCTGCTTCTTCAATTCCTTCAATTCGTCAGGAGAGAGTTTATATGGACGCCGGCATGCTGGCTCAGTACCCGGCTCGAGTTCAGTGACAAATTCCACCTGACGGTGTGGAGGCATGCCTGGAAGTTCTTCAGGAAAGACGTCTTGATATTCGTTCACCACCGGAATTTCAGATATGGCATTAATTTCGCCCTTATCATTGAGAGAGAAAAGCCTGATAGTGTTATCCCTGGAGGCAAAGATAATCACATCTTCATCAGGATGAGTCATCTTGACTTCCTTCTGTGCACAATCAATGTGAGTATCATGCTGAGAAAGCCAATCCATCCCGAGGATGAGGTCAATGTCAGAATTGCCGAGAATCACCGGTTCAGCCAGAAATCGATAATCACCCATGCGAATAGAAACATTCGGAGCAAAAATGTTGGAAGTCATGCGTCTCCCCGGAGAAATGACTTGCAACTTCTGAGGCAGACTTTGGACGTCAACATTATACTTGGATGCAAATGGTAGAGACATGAAAGAACATGAAGCACCCGAATCAAATAACACTTTAGCAGGAAAAGAGTTCACTGGAAGGTTACCCAAAATGAATCAGAAGAATTCTCCGCTTGTGCTGCATTCATCAGATTGACCCTTGCTGCCTTTGGATCATGCTTGACCATAGCGGTACCGACAGGAGGAGGAGGCGGAAGGCGCCTTGGGTTGTTGCACTTGTTGGAATAATGACCCTTCTGGCCACACTTGTAGCAAGTAACCTCAGAAAGCGGACGGGCAGGAGGAACACTCGGTCTTGGAGCTTGGAACTGTTGCTTAGACTGCTTGTTGGAGTTGGGTGGGTGGGAGAAACCACGTCCACTAGAGTTCTTGTAGTTGTTGGAGCTGTTGGAGTTGTTGTAAGGAGCTCGAATCACTGGAGGAGGAGGAAGCCAGAATTTCTGTTGTTTCGCAGCCAACTGAGACGATGAGGAAGAGTGAACGGCATCTCGAATTCTCTTTTTAGAAGCTTCCATCTTGAGCTGAGCTGCCTCTTGTTTCAAAGCCATGTTATAGAACTTGTCGAATTCATCGGGCTCGAACAGAGTGAGAGCAAGTTGAAGTTCATCTTTCAGGCCTCCACGGAACTGGTAGATTTTGCTCTTGGCATCAGGAATGTCTTGCTTAGCATAGCGGGCGAGGTTTTGGAACTTGACATTATACTGATAGACTGACATAGAGCCCTGCTTCAGGTTGCGGAATTGCTCACGCATACCCTCGATGACACTTGTTGGAATGTGGTGAGAGCGAAAGTCCTTGCAGAAATTCTCCCAAGAGATCACTTGACCTGGCCTGGAGTCTTTGTACTGCTGCCACCAGTCAGCTGCTTGGTCTTTGAGTTGGAAGGCTGCAAACTTCACATAATCATCTTCCTTCACATTACTGCACTCAAAATGCTTCTTTATGTCGGTTAACCAATCTTCAGCATCAAGAGGGTCGACACAGTAACTGAAAGCTTTTGGATTATTGGCCAAGAACTGGTTGAGAGTAGCATGGTGCTGCTGGTTGAAGAAGTTGCCTTGATTCCCTGGAACACCCTGATTAGCTTGATTAGCTTGCATCTGCTGCATAATCTGCATCAACATCTGAGTGTTCTGAGCTGTAGTCTGCATAATTGCTCTCCAAGCCTCAGACAGAGGAGGAGGGGAAGGAGGATGTTCTGGGACCTCTTCGCCCTCTGGGTTAGCGTTGGAAACCCTTTTCGGAGCCATCCTGAAAGAGATGACCACGAATCAGCAATTGATTGACAGAAGGTATAAGTTGAATCAATGGAATGAATTGCAACAAGTCTTCACAATAATCATTCGAACAATAGAACGAATGAAATCATTCGAACAAGAGGAACGAATGAAATTCTCAGTTAAATGATAACATCAATCTTCACGAGAAGCCACATAGGGGACAAAAGGTAAAAATAAGAAAAACAACAAGGTACAGACGGGAACAAACACAAGATAGGAGCTTCGTTCTAACATCTTTGTGCTGAAAGCATATGAACGCGTTACGAAAAGGTTTTGCAATCCCCGGATCAGCATAGCCAAGGATCCTTTAAGATGCAACTCCTGATAGTAACATCGGTCATAAACCACTTCACTCAATGTAGAACCCCGAACTCACTAACCTGAATCCGTTGGAAGAATGCCTACGATCTACTGGATAAGCCCACCTATAAATTTCCGAAAGATTCCAGTTATGCAATCAGGTGTTGGGGATACACGGGAAGCACCGCGCAATCAACTCTAAACCTACATCCAGGTGTATCCATCCTTCAACACATAACCAGTCTTTCTCGGAAACTGTCTACCTCGGACCTTCGAAAAGCATCCACTATACCAAGCTATGGCAATACTCCCGAACTACCTCCCCAGTACTCGGTGATGTCGGGGTTATCTTGCCACTGGCCGTATAGGAGAGATTTTTGATGTCGGCCGTCTTAAGTATTTAGTACTGCCGCGATATGCTTGTGACGACAATACCCCGAAGCTCAACTCCCCGGGACACTGCCACAACCCCTAATGACAGGAGGCATCGAGAACAATATTCTCGTCACAAGAACATCGAAACAATCCCAGAATACTCGCGGGATTCCTAAAAAAAATTTGGTGCAATTTTTGAAAGTAGGAGAGACAAGAGTAGTCGTCAGGAGTCCTCACCAGAGAGAAAGGGGATGAGAAGCAAAGAAATCCTACTCTTTGATATAATATATAGGACTCAAAATGTTTTCAGTGTGTGCCTAGACTCGACCGTCAACGATTCGATCACACAGTGGGGGCTCCAAGGTCGGAGAAGGCTCTGATACCAACTTGTAATGCCCAGGATGGAACTATACCTCCTACGTGTCGAGGCACGACTTAAAGGCATAAGTCCATCCTAGAACGATCTCAAGTTTGGTAATCTTTGCACATCTCATGTAAAAGAGGGGAATTGTAAACATAAATAGTTGGCTTACACTCGCCACATCACACAAATGCAATACATGTCTCAAACATCATACATTAAGAATATCACAATCCTCTAAGGGCAAAATCCAAATGTCAAGATACCAAACTTAAATAAATAAACCACAGGTCGGATCGAATCCTAGTAGAAGTCTCCACTACTGATCATCCGGATAACGAACATAGTATCGACTACGCTCCTCGTCGTACTCCCAGTCAAGCTCGGTGCCATCACTTGGATAGCTCACAACTGGACCTGCATCTAGTGTGGTGAAGTAACTGTGAGCCACAGAGGACTCAGCAATCCCGTTCCCGGGTAACAAGACTATTTAAGCCTTGGGAGAGGATAAGGCTGAAGAAAAGAATAAGTGTCTGCAGCAGCAACTAGCAACTAGCTTACGTGAGAGAGTGCGAGAAGAGAAAGCCTCGGTCGAGAGATGATCACGAAGTGATCCTAGCTACAACACGTCAAACATAACCCCTCCGTGTTCAACTCCTGAATCCCTATTCGGAAATTGACGGTCACGGAACACACGCTGGTAGTGTATTAGAAACATTTTGTCAAGTTATCTACAACCGGATATTAACAAGCTCCCATCTGCCACATAACCGCGGGCACGGCTTTCGAAAGTTCATAACCCTGCAGGGGTGTTCCAACTTGACCCATTACAAGCCCACGATCTGCGGAGTCGCAACTCCAAAGTGGGAAGACCCGAGTATTCTCGGAATCCCGTGCTCAAAATAATCCGAACTAAGGTAAGGCTAATGCAGCAAATCCTCCCGGCGTGTCGACACCCTGATAGTAGCCGCGCGTATCTAAGTCTCAGGACACGACCGGATGGGTGAAGCTACGGGTTTATATCAATCCTCGAGTTCCCTCGTGGTGACCCCGCAGGCTCCCCGTTTCGGACCAACACTCATGAGGAGCACTGGCCCGGGGTTGTTGATTAAGAACTCGGGTTAATTACTCCCTATGCAAGTTATTTAGTTATTAGGCAAATAGTACCAATGTTGGGACTTGCTGGAAAAGGCTTAGCACTTAGCGGTTTATCGAGGGGGTCCCATACACCCCAACCGTGTTAGGAACGCATAATCAAGGAACATAACACCGGTTTATACGGTTCCTAACGGCATGAGTGGAACAAATCACCAAGCAAAAGGCTTAGCCTTCCACCCTTGCCAATATATAGATGATTTCATTTTAAGCATTTATATAGTGTGATATAACCCAACAAATCTTCAACATGAAGCAAACATCTTCGATCTTCACCTGCAACTAGCAATGCTATAAGAAGGGCTGAGCGAAGCGTACTTAGCCAAGCAATGGTTTGCATAGGTAGGGTGGTTAAACATGGCAATGGTTACAAGTAGGAGGCTGACATGAAAGGCATGGGCATCGAGGCAAAACTATAGATCGTGACTTCTAGCAATAGGCAAAAATAGTAGTGGTATCCGGGTTCGTTCATCTTGCCTGAAGTGTAGTCATTCGGATCGTAAGAAGGGTCCTCGTGCTCAACCTCGTTGGTAACCTCGTGCTCGTAGTCGTACTCGGTCTCAGCTTCCGGATCTAAACAATACAATCACACAAGGCACGAATCAACAAGATGCAATGCGCACTCAAAAATGATGGATGCATGATGGATGCACTAAGGATGCACACGGAGGACGGAAAATAGCACTCAAGCAAAACACCTCAAAACATGATAACAATAGGAGATTATGAATCTACACGGAAAATAAATCAAGTTTCATATAAGACTCGCTGAAATCGGAGCTACGGGCTAAAAGTTATGCCCGAAACAAGAAATGAGCGAAAGCTGAAAAATTACAGCAACATAGCAACTTCGGAGCACAAAATAATTAAGCTACAGCACTCAAACAACATGGCAAAGGACATGAACATAAACTAGACATATCCTACAGCAAATAAGTCCAAAGGTGCACCCCCAAAGGAGCCACAGATCAATAGCAATAAGCTTGGACATAATGAACTTGACAATAAAATTCTGACAGCAGAATTTTATTGAAACTTCGGAGCACAAAATAATTAAGCTACAGCACTTAAATAAACATGTGAGAACATGAATGGAAAGCCAACAATATATACTACAAGGAACAATCAAGATCCACCCCAAAACTATCATGGTTTGTCCTAGAGCAGCAAGCAAACATGGCATCGGAACGTTACAGATTTCAGGCTTAGTGAAAATCCACTAAGTCCTAAAACAGCAGTTTCATCATGGAATCTAAAAGAGCAAGTTTAATTCACCTCGAAACTAAACATGGCAAGTGGTAAGCACCACATCAAAGTACACATGATGGTGATCCCGAAACATACAAGCATGCATCATGGAGATAAACACAACGATAGCAATGTGCTCAACAAGATGGCATTTCATAACAAGTGAAACAACATCACAGCCACATGGCACTTTGCAACGATGATAAACATGGCAAGAATAAATCTATCATGCAACCTAACACATACAACACGTAGAGCATGGCAAGACGAACACGTGGACATGTCATTTGCATCATTCGGACAAACGAGCTAAAAGTTATCACATGGCAAAGATGGCATAAAAACATCACATAGCAGCAATTATACCAGGATGCACTATTGCAACAGAAAAACAAGCACCTAGATGATCTCTAACATGCATGACACAAAAAGATAAAACGTAGTGCTAATCACCACGAACGTCTGGACATGCTATTTGCGCGAATCGGACAAACACACTAAAAGTTACCAGCAGTTGAACATAGCATCACAGAACAAAAGAACAGGGACTTGGTGGAAAAAGAGGTAAACCTCTTCTCAGATCTGGTAAAAAAAAGGATTCGGGCCGGAATCGGAGAGGCGGTGGAGCCGGCCCGGCTCGGAGCAGGCCCGGCGGAGGCGCTGCGGCCTAGGGCGCGGAGGCGGCGGCTGAGGCGGGGCGGCGGCCCACCTGGAAGGCGGCTGGCGGGCGGCTGGCGCTGGCCCACGCGGAGGCGCGGCCCGCTCGGTCTGGAGGCCCTGGAGGTGGCGGCCCATCGGGAGGCAGAGGTGGATCGCCCGGTCGGCCTGGAGGGCGGCTGCGGTGGTGCGGTCAAGTGGGCCTCGCGGAGGCGGT
>LR738711.1:415043132-415055530 GCA_902687465.1 Secale cereale
GGGCGAGTGCCCAGGCGGGGCGGACTGGAGGCTGGAGTGGGCCGATCTGGCTGAGGGCGAGGCCCAGCGGGATCTGGCGAAGTGGTCCCTGGACCCGGCGCGGAGGATCGATCGAGAAGGCCGAGCGTTCGGTCGACGCTGGCTGCGGAGGGCGTTGACCTCGGAGAGATCGATCGGGAGCTGGTCGCTGCTGCTGGTTCCCTCGGGATCCTGGCTCGAGGGGAGAACCGAAGGATCTGCCAAGAGGCAGTTGGTGGCTAGATCTGAAGAAAAAAAAATGAGGTGGAGAAGTGGGGAAGAAGGGGCTAGGGTTAGGGATGCCAAAAATAGACTAGGGGGTCTATTATATAGCAGAATTTAGGGTTTGGGGGATTTGGGGGTGTTAGGAACCCTCCGATCGTGATCCGACGGATCCGATCGCGGGGGAAGTTTAGATGGGCCTAGGAGAGGGTAGTGGGCTGCTGGAGGGATGTTTCTGGGCCACAAGTGGAGGCACTTTGGACCCACACGAATAACTGTTGGGATAGCAAACGGAGTCCAAACGCGATGAGATTTGAGAGGCGCAACAAAACAACAACACACGACAAGTCTCGCGGCACACCGGTAACGTTACACGCCCAAACACCAAAGTAGGCCTACGGGACGTCACGGACACGTGAGGGAGCTCCGGAACGTGAAACGGACAACGGGAAGGAATGCGTGGAACCGGAAGCAATCGACAACACAAATGCAATGCGATGCACATGTCTACATGATATGAATGAATGCCACACACTCACACAACAAAACAACGAAAACCCGAAAGACAAAGAACCCGGAATGGAAATAGATGAAGCCGGAGATATATTATATACCCAAAAGGGAAAGTATTACATCCGGGGCATTACATCCAAACTACTACCTCGCGCCGACGGACCCTTCAAGGTGCTAGCACACTACAACAATAATGCCTACAAGATCGACATCCCATGTGACAAGTACAATGTGAGCGATACATTCAATGTCAAGGATTTCTCTCCTTTCCATGGTGATGAAAATTTCAATCCGAGGTCGGATCTTTCCCAAGGGAGGGGAGATGATGCAGAGCATCCCAAGGTCATCCCCATGGACCTACCATCGCCTCACCAAGTGCCTCAAGGACCAATGACACGTGCCCGTGCAAGAGCTCTCGAGACCGAGGTGACATCTCTCCTAGTCCAACTTCCATATGAATCATGTGAGACATGGCTACTACCTCACGCGGATGTGTTTTGTGTGCTCAGGTAACAAGAAGACCCCATCATAGAGGTTCATGAAGATGGACAAGTCACCAAGTTCACAGATGAAGCATTGCATCGAGTGAAACCGGAGAAGGTCCCAGGCCCCGGACATCCGGCACCCTGGCCCGGATATCTGGCACCTGGACCAGCATCTACAGAAGAGCCCATGCAGCCGCATCTATGGGGTCCGGACATCCGGCCAGGCCCCGAACATCCGGCATGACAGGGCCCGGATATCCGGCCCCGAGCTCGGAAATCCGGCGCCACCACAGAAGCATACCCGTGGCTTGCCCCGCTAGCCCGGACATCTAGTGCCAGGCCTGGACGTCCGACACCTCACGACAGCCTGGACATCCGGCCCAACGCCCGAACATCCGGCTCCTGATGCCTACGTGCATTTCATCTGGGCCGTGGCCCATGTATCCACTCCTCCACCTACCTCTTTCTAGGGTTAACACTGTGATAGCTCATCTAAACCTAGAGCTTTGCTCATCCTTAGTGGTTCATCTCCTTGTGAGTGACTGCGCCCCCTCTACGGATTCAAGACCTCCTCCGGAGAAGATCCTACGGGATACCAAGACCTCCTCACGGAGAAGACTATCGTTACTTGTCTCTCCATTGTTGATCGTGGATCATGTATCTCTTTGTGTTTCCGGATCTAGCACTTGTGTGATTACTTACTTGTTGATTTGAGTATTCCTCTTTCGTCTCCCTCATGATTCCTTGTGATTTCCCCTTTGTGTTCTTCGTGCTCATCGTGGGATTCCCTCCTTTTCGTGAAAGATCGGCCTAGATCGGGTTGACCCCACATCAAGTGGCCATATCAAAAAACGAAAAAGAATAACATTTTAAGAAATAGAGCCACAAAGAAGCTTGTAAGCAAGAGCCATAGCATCACAAAATATCATATCATACTTGATCATCTTGTGCTAAAAGCACCGGAACATCATACATACATAGCATACTTTAGATAGGAAGTCGCTACATTTTGTGTCACATAGGAGTGCACAAGTTCGTATCCGCCTATTGAGTAATCGGCTAGTATCTCTCAAGTGTTGTGCGATAAGAGAATTTTCCATGTTTCCATATTTTCCGCTCAATCCTTGGTTGCACAACCACATTTATCTATCTGTGTGTGTGTTTCCGTGTGCCATTCTTTGCTATTGGTCTAGTTGTTACACTCGCGAATTTGTGAATCTCTTTCAACATTATTGACTCTTGCTAACATTTTGCATCAAATTTTTGTGCCATTGTCCTCACCAAGCTACTCCATAAGCCTTATTGTGTAGGTGTGAGAATTTATGAGAATCGGTACCAATTGTGCTATTTCCTTGACACATTATTGAGTGGTCATTGATCCATTCTCAACATCGGGTAAGGTACATTGGTCTAGTTCTTCTCTTTCTCCCACTCACCACTACTTGAGTCTTGTGATGGATAGGCAAAGCATTTCATCTCGGCTCTTTGACATCAACGACGCGAACAAGTACATCCACACTCAAACCATCGGACTACAACGAGCAATGCAAGAGCGCCTCGACAACATCGCCATCGACATACGACACTACGAGGCAAGGAGAAGGGCTTACATCGATGACGTGTGCGACTCCACAGGGTGGCTTAAAGTGACGGATTAAGTGACGGATGAAGTAGGCGGTAGTGCAGCCGGATGTGTCGAAGTAGAGGATGCACGCGGTGTCCATGATGAAGGTCCACCTGCAAAAAATTAGTTCGTCCAAGGCCTGTTGATCCTGCACTTCACGTTCAGCTTTGCAAGCAAGATGGAATAAACGAGTGATAATATTATACTCCTTATACTCTATAATTGTCTGAATCTGTCTATTTAAGCCACCCATAAAACGTGCAAGCATAGCCTCGTTATCCTCAACAATATGGGTGGCTTAAAACAATGTTTTTTTGGTAACCTTGGAAAGTGCACCTTTTGCACTGACTGAGTATCTTTCTTTGGCTATGTTGTTACTCCACAGGGAATTGAGGTTGATAAAGCCAAGATGGAAGCTATTGAGAGTTGGCCGCAGCCCAAAACGGCCACACACGTGAGGAGTTTCCTTGGCCTCGCTAGATTTTATAGGCGTTTTGTGAGAGATTTCAGCACCATTGATGCACCTCTCAATGAGCTTACAAAGAAGGATGTTCCTTTTGTTTGGGGTACTACATAGGAAGAAGCATTCATGGTATTGAAATATAAGTTGACACATGCTCCTTTACTCCAACTTCCTGATTTTAATAAAACTTTTGTGCTTGAATGTAATGCTAGTGTAATTGGGTTAGGAGGTGTGTTATTACAAAATGGTAGACCTATTGCATACTTTTCTAGAAAATTGACTGGGCCTAGTCTGAATCATTCTACTTATGATAAGGAATTATATGCCCTTGTTCGGACTTTGGAAACATGGCAACATTATTTATGGCCCAAAGAAATTGGTATACATTCTGATCATGAATCTTTGAAGCACATTAAAAGTCAAGCAAAACTGAATCGTAGACATGCTAAATGGGTTGACTTCATAGAGACTTTCCCTTATGTTATTAAACACAAGAAGGGAAAAGAAAATGTTATCGCTGATGCATTGTCTCATCGTTATACTATGCTTTCACAACTTGACTTCAAAATATTTGGTTTGGAGACCATCAAAGATCAATATGTGCATGATGGTGAATTTAAAGATATATTGCAGAATTGTAAAGAAGGGAGAACATGGAACAAGTTCGTCGTTAATGATGGATTTGTGTTTCATGCTAACAAGCTATGCATTCCAGCTAGCTCTGTTTGTCTTTTGTTGTTGCAGGAGGCGCATGGAGGAGGATTAATGGGACACTTTGGCATGAAGAAAACAGAGGACATACTTGCTACACACTCCTTTTGGCCAAAGATGAGACGGGATGTTGAGCATTTTGTTGCTCGCTGCACTACATGTCAAAAAGCTAAGTCACGACTCAATCGTCATGGTTTATAAATGCCTTTGCCAATCCCTAGTATTCCTTGGGAAGATATATCTATGGACTTTGTTTTGGGTTTACCTCGAACAAAGAAGGGGAGGGATAGCATATTTGTTGTTGTGGATAGGTTCTCAAAAATGGCACACTTTATACCATGTCATAAAAGCAATGATGCTGCTAATGTTTCAGATCATGATACCAAATTTCTTAGCCACTTTTGGAGATGTTTATGGGCTAAGTTGGGGACTAAACTGCTTTTTAGTACTACATGTCACCCCCAAACTGATGGATAAACTGAAGTAGTTAATAGAACTTTGTCTACTATGCTTACCACAGTTTTGAAGAATAACAAGAAAATGTGGGAAGAATGCTTGCCTCATATTGAATATGCTTATAATCGTTCGCTGCATTCTACTACTAAGATGTGCCCTTTTGAAATTGTGTATGGTTTCTTACCTCGTGCACCTATTGATTTGTTGTCTCTTCCATCTTCGGAGAAGGTTAATTTTGATGCTAAACAACATGCTGAATTGATATTAAAAATGCATGAGTTAACTAAGGAAAATATTGAGCGCACGAATGCTAAATATAAACATGTTGGAGATAATGGTAGAAAACATGTTTTCTTTGCACCTGGAGATCTTGTTTGATTACATCAGCGTAAGGATAGGTTTCCTAATTTGTGCAAGTCAAAGCTAATGCCACGTGCTAATGGTCCAAATAAGGTGTTAGAGAAAATAAATGATAATGCATATAAAATTGAGTTGCCTGCAGATTTTGGGGTTAGTCCTAGTTTTAACATAGCAGATTTGAAGCATTACTTGGGTAAGGAAGATGAGCTTCCATCAAGGACGACTTCAATTCAAGAAGGGGAGGATGATGAGGACATCACTAACAAATTTACACCCACAACCCCTACTAATACATATACAGGACCAATTACTAGAGCTCGCGCACACCAATTAAATTCCAGGTACTTTTGTTTCTTGGCAATGATTCTAATGTTCATGAGAATATGATGATGCCTATTTTGGATACATTTGTCTTGCTTACAAATGAAGGGCCTAGCTTGGATAAGAAGGATGATCATTGCAGCAAGACCAAGCATGGAGATGATGGAAAGCGCAAGGGGAACAAGAACGGAGTTACAAGTGATGATTTCAGGACTTTGAAGCGACCATAATGAGAGCATGAAGCCTTGGACTAAATATACAAGATGCCACTTCATAAATTTTGTCCAGAGACTATTATAGGTGCTGCGTCACCTTCTTATTGGGCCAGGCCCATGTAATTTTGAAATACTAAAGTATAGGATATTTTTGGAGTCCGTATGTGTGGGGAAAAAAGAGTTAGGGTTTGTTTCGGACCCCTTCTCCAAGGGGCCACAAAATTCCCTCTCTCTCTCAATATATACAGCCCTTAGGGCATCGCTTGGACTTTGGGGTTCTATTCAGATTAAAATTGGCCGTAGCTGCAACTCCGCGTAATTCGTTTGTGTTCAACAACAAGAAAAAGGCGTCACAGAACCCCACCTTGATCAATAAAGCTTTCCTCTTATATTCGCAATATCCAGATTTCAATCTCAGTTTCTTACTTGTTCTTCATTTGCCTAGAGGAAACAGAACCTCGTGGTCAGGTTGATCGTGCTCCGGCGTGGTCAATAACCTCTCGGAGTTTGTTTAGCAATTGCTAAGGTGCGATGTGCTCGCACATTCGTAGTCGGATCGTCAAAGTAGACTTCCTCCAAAACGATAGCTAGCATCTCATCGAAAGACGAGACACCTTTGCCTCTATCAAGTGGGACCCATAAACCCCGACCGTGTTAGGAATGCAAAATCAAGGAGCATAACACCGGTTGAGCGGAAACTAGGGCGGCAAGAGCGAAGCAAAACACCAGGCAAAAGGCCAAGCCATCCACCAGTATATATTTGCATTAAATAAATAAGATATATTGTGATATTCCAAGATATCCTTGTCCCAACATGGAACTACCTGCACTGCACCTGCAACTAGCAATGCTATAAGAGGGGTTGAGCAAAAGCGGTAACTTAGCCAAACAACGGTTTTCTATGATGGTGGAAAAGGTTAGAGGCTGTTTCATGGCATATTGGGAGGCTTGACAAACAAGTGGTAGGTAGCGCGACATAGTGATAGCATCGAGACAACTATCAAGGCAAAAATAGTAGTGATATCCAAGGTTACGGTCATCTTGCTTGAGATCTCGTTAGCAAGAAGACCGAGTCCATGAAGTAGACGAACGGGCATAGTCGAACGAATCCTCGCAATCCGCAACGTTACCAGAACTAAGAAACAACACCGGAACGAAGCAAAACAACATCATAAACACACATATCATAACTATGGGATGATGCAGAACCAAGTATGATGCATGTCTAGTTTTAAATATGCATGGCATGGCAAAGTGCAACAAACAAAATAAAACACACGATAAAGGAATAACTCGAAGGCTTCTGGAGCGTCGGTGGGCGTCACAGCCTCTCCCCGATTTATTCCCACGGCCATTTACCTTCATCTCTTGTGCCAGACGACACAATAAGCACACCCATGATGACACATACACATAGGACATCCAACGGTTCCAATAGCGCTCCCCGTGGCTCCAATGGCGCTACCAGCGGTCGCCGACGACAACGGGGAGAGTTCACCACACATCACGTAGTGGACACCCACGTGAGGGGGAAGGACCTCTCGATGGTGTACACGAACGAGCTGGTCTCGGTGAAGAGCTCCATCCAAACTATGGAGCAGTTGCTTGCTAAGGACAAGTACAGAGTGGTCGGCTTCGACCTCAAGTTCACCAGCAATCGTGCCGGGAAAGATCAGAAGGTTGCCATCGCCCAGTTATTCGTGCGACATGATGTCCTTGTCTACCTCTACCACCTGGCCACAACGCCTTGCGATATGTTCTCCAAGTTTATCAACAACCACGACTACAGTTTCACCGCGGTGGACACCACCAACGATCTAAAAGTGCTCGAGGTTTTGGGCTTGGCCTGCCATAATCTTGTCGACATCTGTGACCACTAAAAGGTGTGGGGTAGCACCAAGAACCAACAGAACTCCCTGGTTAACCTCGCCTCGACCATCATCAACCCCTACTACAAGAAGATGAGGAATGAGAGTAAGAAGGAAAGAAACACCTGGCACAGTGTCTGGGATCAGAGAGGATGAACACGTCAAGTAAGTGGCGAAGGATGTGTACACAAGCTACGAGATGTACATGTAGATCATTTACATGAGGAAGTGTCTTCATCCTGCCCTAGATGTGGGACCAAGCCATAGAGCAGTGGATGACTAGATGATCGTTTCTCCTAGTTTGGAATGCATGCAATTGTTTATTAAGGAGTGTGCAAAAGATTTGTATAGTCACTTATATAATTGGATGTTTATTTTAGTTATATATATGTTGTTCTTCTGTAGATATAGCAACACACATGGCTTCTTAGCAGCAATTGTATGTGTTATTATCATTCTTTGCACACATTTCTGATTACGGACACTTTGTCGCGTATCACACACATCTTGTTCAGTTGAACTATTTTTGTTGTCTTGGCTCATCACAAACAGTTCATCTGAGTGAACTGCATGCCCCCCATCGCACACACCTTCACCCAACTGACCATTTCTCTTGTGTTGCCTAATCACAAATAGTTCATCCGAGTGAACTGTATGTCATATATCGCACACACACCCTCATCTGGCTGACTGTTTCTATCGTTCTGGCTCATTTCAAATAGTTCACATGGATTAACCGTATGCCATGCATCGCACATAGAGCTTTGATCTGCATCGTGTTTGATGTCTGTGCCATCACAAATAGTTCATATCATTTTGACTGTTTTCTTACACCACCGTCTACGATTAATGCATCACACACAGTTTCGGTGAAGGGTATGTGATTGTAGTGTCGCATTTGGACCATCCTGCAGTAGTTGCCCTATGGACCTACCTGATGGAAATATGCCCTAGATGCAATAATAAAATGGTTATTATTATATATTTTTAATCATTATAAAGTTTTATTATTCATGCTAGAATTGTATTGACTGGAAACTTAAATACATGTGTGAATACATAAACAAATATCGTGTCCCTAGTATACCTCTACTAGACTTGCTCGTCGATCAAAGATGTTTAAGGTTTCCTAACCATAGACATGTGTTGTCATTTTATAACGGGACCACATCATTAGGAGAATGATGTGATAGACAAGACCCATCCATTAGCTTAGCATTTGATCGTACAGTTTATTGATATTCCTTTCTTAATGTCAAATACAAATTCCTTAGACTATGAGATTGTGCAACTCTCGGATACCGGAGGAATACCTTGTGTGCAATCAAACGTCACAATATAACTGGGTGATCATAAAGATGCTCTACAGGTATCTCCGAATGTGTATGTTGAGTTGCCATGGATCCATATTAGGATTTGTCACTCCGTGTATCAGAGAGGTATCTCTGGGCCCTCTCGGTAATACACATCACAAGAAGCTTGCATGCATAATGACTAAGGAGTTAGTTATGAGATGATGTATTACAAAACGAGTAAGGAAACTTGCCGTTAACAAGATTGAACTATGTATGAAGATACCAACGATCGAATCTCGGGCAAGTAACATACCGATGGACAAAGGGAATTACGTATGTTGTCATAACGGTTCTACCGATAAAGATCTTCATAGAATATGTAGGAACCAATATGGGAATCCAGGTTCCCCTATTGGTTATTGACCGGAGAGGTGTCTCGCTCATGTCTACATAGTTCTCGAACACGTACGGTCCGCACGCTTATCGTTCGATGATGATATAGTGTTATATGAGTTACGTGATTTGGTGATCGAATATTGTCTGGAGTCCAGGATGAGATCACAGACATGACGAGGTGCTCCGGAATGGTCCGGAGGTAAAGATGATATATAGGACGATGATATTCAGACACCAGCAGAGTTTCAGAGTGCACCGGGTAGTCATCGGGTCGCCGGAAGGGGTTCCGGACACCCTCGGTAAGTGCATGGGATTAATGGGCCAGGAGGGGCATACCAACCCACAAGGGGCTGGTGCGCCCCTCTCCCTCACCGGCCAGCCCTGGGGAAGGAAAAGGGGAGGCCTGGCCCTCCTTCTTTCCTCCTCATGAGAGAAAGGAAAGGTGGGGGGGGGGCGCCTCCTCCTCTTTCCTTCCTCCCACACTCAAACAAGGAATGGGCATGGCTTGGGGCACGTGCCCAAGTGGGATTCGGCCCAGCTTGGGGCGCCTCCTGTCTGCCTCCCCTCCCATCCCACTATATATATACAGCCAGTCTATTCTGCTAATATTAGCAGAATAACTATTCTGATAACACTTCCGCACTGGACGCATACCGCGAGGGCACTGCATTCTCAGTAGCAGAGGTACTGCAACTTAGCGACCAGTGAACTTCATGTTAAAAAAACTGTACGTGTTGTTTTTACGGTACCTTTTTTGCTCTAGTTTTTTAACCGTTTGTCGGAACAATGCGTGTAATATACCGTTGAAAAGCTATGGATTATGCGCTACTTCACCATGTTGAACACTTTTCGAGATTCCTCACGGTTTAAGAGCAGTATTAAAAATTGTGCGACCCACGAATAATGGCAGCGAGCGTTTTTTCGTATTTTTTTCTAAACCGCTCGTCAGAATGAAACATATGATACACCGTTGGAAAGATATCGTTGAGGCGCATCTTTTTCATATGTACTATTTTGTCTAATTCATTACGGTTTAAAAGCAGTTTCAAATTTACTAAATCGCAGAATTCTGTTTTTCGATTTTTTTTTTCAAATTTTCGGTATTGTTTTCACTCCAGTTTTCTAGCCGTTTGTCAAACAAGGCGTGTAATATACCGTTGAAAATCTTTGGACGAGGCGCAACTTTCAAATGTTGAAATAGTTTTGAGATTCATTACGGTTTTAATTTAATTTTGAAAACGGTGCGGCTGCCGTTGAGTGACAGAGAATGTATTTTCGTAAATTTGTTCAAACCATTCATCGGAATGATGCAAATGATACAACGTTGGAAAGATATCGACGAGGCACAACTTTTGCATTAGAACACTCTCTCTAATTCCTTATCGTTTAAGAGCAGTTTCCAAATTACCGAAATTCGGCACTCTATTTTTCATGACACCAAAATCGACAAGGCGCACTGCACTACATTAGACAGGCAAGTGAACTTCACGATTTCTTTTATCGGACGTAAATTTTTCTCAGACGATTTTTTGTTGTCTTTTTTTCCAGCTTTTTTTATGAACGAGTGGACCGCAGAGATGAGGCAAGTGAACCGGGACAAATATCGTGGTGCACCGCATTATTTTTTAGTTGTTTCGCTAAGAAAAATCGCACTTCCACGATGTGCGCAAGTCAACGGCATCACTCTCAAAAGTGAACCACATCCGAGGACAAAACAGATAGCAAACGTTGATGTAGCCAACTAATTTTTGAAATACGTAATAATTTTTGCACTTCATACTGCAAGGTGGCGTGGAGTCGAGCAGTACTCGAGGAGGGCACACACCCAATGCACTGCACGCTGGAGTCGCGGTGCATTGGGATTGCAATGTGAAAAAATGTCACCGCATCGTCACATGGGAAAGCACGCTGCAATGTCATCATAGAGGACTGCATGCAATTCTTTTTCTTATTTTTTAAAACAAAAAAAATGCATAGTACAATGGAGCGAACCTCTCCACAACATAAAACTGAACCTCTTTGTGGACAAAAGTGAACTCCTCGACACAGTATTTTTGCACATGTCCAATGTATATTGGGGGGAACTGAAACTGCAATACAATAATAGTGCACACACATACACACAAAACCATCATGAGCACACCTTACTGCAGTTGGGATGTCATTGACATAAACCGAAACGAACTACGGCCCGAAGACCGTCGCCGGTGAACTTCATGTTGGGGAAGGAGAGAGCTGTGAGGGGGTGCTCCAGTGAACCTCCCGTGATGTGTGCTAGCTGCAGCCAAAAAAATAACAATCTGGGTACTTCAACGACGATCAAACTGACCTGCAATGTAGTAAAACATGCACTGCTCGCCGTCTGCGGAGAACAATAAGGAACTGCAACAGAAAATTCACAATGCTATGTCGGGGCACACTAACAAACCATTGTGCTGCTTTTCGCAAGAAAACTGATGCGACCGGACTGCATGCATGCACACCCCGCACTCCATAACCACTGAAAATGCACCGCAGGGCGACCAAAATCGCACTGCAATATTGATGCAATTTTTTCCTTTTTCTCCTTTTTCGCAAACTGGACCACAAAGGGAATTACCAAGAATTGCATCTATTGTGAAAGAAAAACAGACATTTCACTGTAAAAGTATACTGTACTTCATAGCAATCACCACAAACAGAGAACTGCATGGCTCAGGCTCAAAAAAAGAAGGGGAGCACCAAAGTTCACGCATGAGGTGGACTCTATGTCGGGATGCATATCGCCATGTCATCCTCCTGACAGGGAATGGGAGAGGGAAGCTAGAGGGAGGGGTAGCTGCTGAATTGCACATCCAAAATCCAGAAAAAAAGGATGATAAAAACTTTTCTGGACCGCACCGCACGGCGAGGCGCACTGCGCCATGAGTCGCTGGTGAACCGCACTGGCATGACACACACATACCTGGCTGCCTCCACCAACCGAGAGGGGAGCGGGATAGCGCTGGACTATCGAAGGGCGGCAAGGTAAGGCGGGGTTATGGTGGATCTAGTCGTCGGGCGGGTGGATCCAGGGGCGCTGGATGAAGGAGGCGTGTGGTGGCGCTGGATGGCGCGTTGACGGGGTGGGCTTCCGGGCGGCTAAGGGCGCCCCGGTCATGGATGGTGAAGCGAGAGGGAGGTGGGGATTTGTGGTGAGTGGTGGGCGGGGCGCCGACACCACCTTGTAGAAGACGACTGCCGGAGAGAGGAAGGTGACCCCACGCCGCAATCTCCCAATGCAGATGTGGTCGGCTCGTGGTCGTTTTGCCGGATCCGGCCCAGGATGTTGGAGGCAGGGCTCGCCAGATCCGGCCGTCGGGCGGCCCTGGATGTGGGGATTGAAGGCAGGGACCGACGGATCCCTCCCGATCCGGCGTGTGGCTGCGTCGATGCGTGATTGTGCGGATCCCCGGCGGCGCATGGTGGGATG
>LR738711.1:415055736-415127417 GCA_902687465.1 Secale cereale
GTGGGAGGTGTGGGAGAAGGAGAAGGTGGGGGTCGGTTGTAGTGGGCTGCGCAGGGTTGGGTTGGTAGGTGCGTTTTTAGCGAAGGAGGTGTTATCAGAATAAGGGGGTGTTAGAAGAATAAGACTCTAGAGGGTGTTATCATAATAGACCCACACAACATTGTATTAGTCGTGTGCGACGCCCGTCTCCACTATTTACACCCTCGGTCATATTTTCGTAGTGCTTACGCGTAGCCCTGCGGAGATAGCATCACCATCACCATCACCACGCCGTCGTGCTGCCGGAACTCGTATACTACTTCGCCCGTCTTGCTAGATCAAGAAGGCGAGGATGTCACCGAGCTGAATGTGTGCTGAACGCGGAGGTGTCGTACGTTCGGTACTTGATCGGTTGGATCGCGAAGAAGTTCGAATACATCAACCGCGTTTATAAACCCTTCCTCTTACGGTCTACGAGAGTACGTGGACACACTCCCCCCCCCCCTCGTTTATATGCATCTCCATTGATAGAGCTTGCGTGTGCATATATTCTTTTTGTTATCCATGCAACGTTTCCCAACAGCGGCATCATGAGCCTAGTCTATGCGTAAATGATATGCACAAGTAGAACACAAAGACTTGTGGGCGGTGATAGTCATACTACTTACCACCAACGTCTTATTTTGATTCAGCGGTATTGTAAGATGAAGCGGCCCGGACCAACCTTACATGTCCAAGTACATGAGACTGGTTCCACTAACAGACATGCAACTTGTTTCGCATAAACGTGGCTGGCGGGTGTCTGTTTCTCCTACTTTATTTGAATCAAATTTCACTACGGCCGGTCCTTGAAGAAGGTTAAAACAAAAAACTTGATAAATCACCGTTGTGGTTTTTTCCATAGGTAAGAACCGTTCTTGATAGAAGCCCGTATCAGCCACATAAAACTTGCAACAACAAAGTAGAGGACGTCTAACTTGTTTTTGCTGGACATGTTGTGATGAGATATGGTCATGATGTGATGTGATATACGTTGTTGTACGAGATGATCATGTTTTGTAATATCGACAACCGGATGAGCCTTAGGGTTGGCCTTAATTATTGTATGAAATGTAGGTGCGATGTATTTGCTTTACTTTATCGCTATGAGTTAGCAATAGTTGTAGAAGAAATAGTTGGCGAGACGACCACGACGCAATGATGGAGATCAAGGTGTCAAGCCGGTGATGATGGAGATCAAAAGCAAAAGATGATGATGGTCATATCATGTCACATATTTTGATTGCATGTGATGTTTATCCTTTATGCATCTTATTTTTGTTAGAATGGGTGTAGCATTATAAGATGACCCCTTCACTCAATTTCAAGATAAAAGTGTTCTCCCCGAGTATGAACCATTGCTAAAGTTTGTCGTTTCAAAGCACCTCATGATGATCGGGTGTGATAGACTCTACATTTGCATACAACGGGTGTAAGTCAGATTTACACCCGCGGAATACTTGGGTTAAACTTGACGAGCCTAGCATGTATATACATCTTCTCGGAGCACTGGAGACCGAAAGGTTGAACATGAGTCATATAGTAGATATGATCAACATAGAGATATTCACCATTGATGACTACCCAATCTCACGTGATGATCTGACATGGGTTAGTTGATTTGGATCATGTATCACTTAGATAACGTGAGGGATGTTAGTTTAAGTGGGAGTTCTTCAGTAATTTGATTAATTAAACTTAAATTTATCATGAACTTAGTCGAAATGTCTTTCCATATTATGTTGTAGATCACTAGTTCGCGATGTAGCTCCCATGGTTTTCATACGTTCCTAGAGAAAACTAAGTTGAAAGATGATGGTAGCAATAATGCGTACTAGGTCCGTGATTTGAGGATTATCCTCATTGCTGCACAGAAGAATTATGTCCTTGATGCACCGCTAGGTGATAGACATGTTACAGAAGCTAAAGCACACGTTATGAATGTTTGGCAAGCTCAATCTAATGACTACTTAATAGTTTAATGCGCCATGATTTACGGCTTTGAATCGGGGCTCCAAAGACGTTTTGAATGCCATGGAACATCTGAGATACTCCAAGAGCTGAAATTGCTATTTCAGGCTCATGCCCGTGTTGAGAGGTATGGGACCTCGGAAAAGTACTTTGCCTACAAGACGGAGGAGAACATGTCAGCCAGTGAGCATGTGCTCAGAATGTCTGGGTACTACAATCGCTTGAATCAAGTAGGAGTTAATTTTCCAAATAAGATAGTGATTGATAGATTTCTCCAGTTACTATCACAAGCTACTAGAGCTTTGTGATGAACTATAAATATGTAAGGGATGACGAAAATGATTCCCAAAGCTCTTCGCGATGTTGAAATCGGCGGTGGTAGAAATCAAGAAAGAACAACAAGTGCTGATGGTTAGTAAGACCACCGGTTTCAAGAAAAAGGGCAAGGGAAAGAAAGGGAACTTCTAGAAGAATGGCAAGCAAGTTTCTGCTCTCGTGAAGAAGCCCAAAGGTTGACCCAAGCCTGAGACTGAGTGCTTCAACTGCAAGGGTAATGATCACTGGTAGCGGAACTGCCCCAAATATTTGGCGGATAAGAAGGATGACAAAGTGAACAAAGGTATTTATGAGTACCTTACTGGTGCTCGTAGTAGCCCCTGGATATTTGATACTGTTCAGTTGCTAAGATTTGTAACTCGAAACAGCAGTTGCAGAATAAACAAAGACTAGTTAAAGGTGAGGTGATGATGTGTGTTATAAGTGGTTCCATGATTGATATGATCATCATCGCACACTCCCTATACTTTTCAGGATTAGTGTTGAACCTAAATAAATGTTATTTGGTGTTTGCGCTGAGCATGAACAATATTGGATCGTGTTTATTGCAATATGGTTATTCATTTAAGTCAGAGAATAATTGTTGTTCTGTTTACATGAATAAAACCATCTATTGTAATACACCCAATGTAAATGGTTGAATCTTGATCGTAGTGATACACATATTCATAATATTGATTCCAAAAGATGCAAAGTTGTTAACGATAGTGCGACATATTTGTGGCACTGCCGTTTAGGTCATATTGGGGTAAAGTGCATGACGAAACTCCATGTGGGTGAACTCTGGAATCACTTGATTATGAATCATTTGATACTCGACCAATGATTCATGGGAAGACGACTAAAACTTCATTCTCCGGAACAATGGAGCGAGCTAATGACTTACTGGAAATAATACATGCCGATGTATGCGGTCTGATGAGTGTTGAAGCACGCAGCGGGTATCATTATTTTCTCACCTTCACATTTGAATTAAGTAGGTATGGGTATATCTACTTGATGAAAAACAAGTCTGAAACATTTAAAAATTTCAAAGAATTTTAGAGTGAAGTGGAGAATCATTCTAACAAGAAAATAAAGTTTTTACGATCTGATCACAGAGGCGAATATTTAAGTTACGAGTTTGGCTTCATTTAAAACAATGTGGAATAGTTTCACAACTCACGCCACCTGGAACACCACAACGTAATGGTGTGTCCGAACGTCGTAACCGTACTTTATTAGATATGGTGCGTTCTATGATGTCTCTTACCAATTTGCCTTTCTCGTTTTGGGGTTATTATGCGGGGCTAACCCGATCTAGGCCGATCTTTCACGATTGGAGGGATCCCCGAGGATGAACACGAAGAACACGAGGGGAAATCATGAGGGGAAACAAGAGAAAACACTCAAATCAACACGAAACGATCACACATGTGCAAGATCCTCAACAGAATGGGATACACGGTCCAAATCCAACAAAGGAAAGATACGGGGTAACTAGTTCATCTCCGTGAGGAGGTCTTGAATCCACGAGGGATCATCTCCGCGAGGAGGTCCTGAATCTGGTGTGGATCTTCTCCGTGGAGGCCGCAGTCTCTCATGTAGTAGAACCACTATGGATGAGCAATACTCTAGGTCTCAAATGAGCTAACACAAAGCTAACCCTAACTAGGAGGAAGGGAAGGAGTATATATAGTCTAGGTCCACGAAGAGGTAAGTGGGAGATACATGGGCCTCGGGCCCAACACACTATGCGCAGATAGGTACCGGACGTCCGGTGGGTTCCGGGCGTCCGGTGGCTCGCGGGCGTCCGGACGTCCGGAAGGTCTCGAACTTCGGCTAATATTCTTCTGTGATGTGGCACCGTTCGTTTGGAGGGGCTCGGTCGTCCGGTCGCTGGGAGGTCTTCGGACGTCAGGTACTTGTCGGACGTCTGGTGGCTGGAGCGATCGCTGGCCTGTCTTCTTCTTGCTAGCGCAGCCTTTAGCTGTCGGACGTCCGGTCTGGACCGGTCGTCCGGTGCCTGTAGCTTCTGGCAGCTTCTCTGTTTGGTCCTTGTACTTGGTGTCCTCGCCTTCTCGTCTGATGCTCCTAGCTGCTTCATGGTCTCCCTCTTGGTTCATGGTCATGCATATCACATATTTTTGAGGTAGTAGCCATGTCTCACATGTGGAAAGTGAAGGTTTGGAGAGGAGCAAGTAAACCCTGTGTCCAATGGTGTGTACTTGAGGTCTCGTCAAAGTCAACATGGGGATGATCGTGGGATGCTCTGCATCATCTCTCCCCCTGGGAAAGATCCAACCTCGGATCGAAAAGCTCATCACCATGGAAACGGTTATCGTGGACGGACTTTTTGTTGGGCCAAGTTGAAGACTTGGCGTAATCCAAGTAGTCCCAGGTGTCGCCGGAGTGATATACATGCAAGAAGAGCAACCACAAACGACACTCGCGCATACAATGGTTAGCGCACACAAAGGGTCCATCATGTAAGAATGAGTCCATATGACAAGGTTGGGTGTGGCAAGACACATGATGCTTATCCAACAGATGTACAATGGCATGTAAAGCATTCATGGAAGCAAGTTCATTCGCGGTGCACACAAAGGTGTTGTGAGAGTGATCAATGCAACATTGTGCAAAATGATGTCATAATGGGATGGTGTATCAAAAGCATGAACATGGTAATTGATGCTCAATATGACTATGTGATCATGCAATTGATGATAGGCAAAGTGATCATTATGTATGAATATGCCATCAAGGTAGGATCGCAACAAATTGGCTAAGGAAATGCACAAGCTCATATATCATGGAGGATATGGGAATACTAATGAGGACATCACTAACAAAGTTACACCCACAACCCCAACTGATACATATACCGGACCAATTACTAGAGCTCGCGCACGCCAATTAAATTACCAGGTACTTTCATTTCTTGGTAATGATTCTAATGTTCATGAGAATATGATGCTGCCTAAATTGAATACATTTTTCTTGCTTACAAATGAAGGGCCTAGCTTGGACAAGAAGGATGAACATTGCAGCAAGATCAAGCATGGAGATGATGGCATGCACAAGGGGAACAAGAACGGAATAACAAGTGATGATTTCAGGACTTTGAAGCCACCATAATGACTGTGTGAAGCCTTGGACGAAATATACAAGATGCCACTTCATAAATTTTGTCCAGAGGCTATTATAGGTGCTCCATCACCTTATTATTGGGCCAGGCCCATGTATTTTCAAAATAGTAAAGTATAGGTTATTTTTAGAGTCCGTATGTGTGGGAAAAACAGAGTTAGGGTTGGTTTCTGACCCCTTCTCCAAGGGGCCACGAAATTCCCCCTCTCTTTCTCCATATATACAACCCTTAGGGCATCATTTAGACTTTGGGTTTTGTTTAGATTAAAGTTCGCCATAGCTGCAACTTCGCGTACTTCGTTTGTGTTCAACGACCAGACAAAGACGTCAAAGAACCCCACCTTGATCAATAAAGCTTTCCCCTTATATTCACAATATACAGATTGCAATCTTAGTTTCTTGCATGTTCTTCGTTTGCCTACAGGAAACAGACCTTCGTGGTCAGGTTGATCGTGCTCCGGCATGGTCAATAACCTCTCAGAGCTGGTTTAGCACTTGCTATGGCGGGACATCCTCGCACGTTTGTAGTCGGATCGTCAAAGTCGACTTCGTCCAAAACAATAGCCACCATCTCGTCGAAAGACGGGACACCTTCACTTTCGATCAGTTTGAAAAAAAATGTCTGGAGAACTCCGAGCAGTTTTAAGGCCAAAATGTTGGCAGGCGAAAATATTTTTTTCCTATCCCGTTTTTAGGCTTTTCTGAGTCTTTTGGGACACGTGCCATCATACTATTTTTATTCCACACTTTTTGGTCGTCGCTGCCTGATTTCCGAAAAAAAATCGTCAAAATAATTTCGTGCCTATCATCTTAGTTTGAGTTGGGAAGAGTTATGAGACACTCGCCATTATAGTGATTTTCAGCAAAAAAAAGGAGCGGAAAAAATAGAGTGAAAAAAAGAGGCAAAAAAAGTTCAGAGCGTGCTTTCCCCTTGATTACGTGCAGCGCCGTGATTTTGTTAGTGTTCTAGGCTCACATCTCTAGTACGGTCCAGCCTAGGACTAGCACAGTACGTCGTTGAGCGTTTATTCAACTTTGCATCTCTGAATTGATTATTGCTGACCCTTTTTGCTACCATATTATAAGCCTTCCCAAATCAACATACATCTACGTCGTGCGTTTGACTATCCCTGGTAATCGCTTTATCCTAGCTGTTGTGTAAGAACTGGTAAGAATTTGAGATTTGCTTGACGGATTTGTGATGCCCCACCACCACCATTTTCTAGTAGTCTGTAGGATCATATTTTTATTTGTTTTTATTGCTGCTAACCATGGCAAGATCACAAATCGATGATACAGACTTGGAGAACATGACGAACAAGGAGTTGCATGATAAATTTCAGCAAATGATGGGTCAACTGGTAGAAGATGTGATGACCAGTTTTAGCAATGCACTAGTGAGGACGGATGGCATTGAGAAGTCAATTGACACCAAGTTGGATGCCAAATTCGCTGAAGTGCTTGCATGTCTACCTCCACGTGTTGCACCATTGCAACAACAACAACAACCACCTTCACGTCGTGAAACAACCCTCCGCAAAGCGAGCCGTGTCCCTCTTCAGCCTGGCGAAACTATTGGTGTTGCTGTTGATACTTCTGTGGCTCCTGCTGCTGCTGAGGAGGAGGACAATTACGCGGGAGATTACGAGGATGAGGTTGATCAAAATCAGAACTACGCGCAACAACCAGCACCACAACCACAAGGTTGTCCACATGCAAATAATCTCAATGGTAGGGCTGCACCACACCCTCAGGTACGAGATCATGACCATCTCCCTAAACTAAAATTGAATATTACACCATCCGAGGCTAGATATGTTCCTGATATATATCTTACTTGGGAGTTAGAAACCAAACAACGTCTTACATGTTTAGAATATCCCAAGGAGAGATGTGTTGCTGCTGCTCTTTGTGCTTTCACTAGTTTTGCTTGTGTGTGGTGGTCTGAATATTGTAGATTATATCCAGATAATATTCCAACTACTTGGGCTGCTTTGAAAACTGCTATGCGTACTCATTGGGTTCTACCATGTTATCAACATGAATTACTTCAGAAATTGCAGCGTTTAAGACAAGGAAAAAATTATGTAGAGGAATATTATCAGGAATTACAAACTTGCCTGATTAGATGTGGTATTGTTGGGGATAATGAGGCTATGCTTGCACGTTTTATGGGTGGCTTAAATAGAGAGATTCAGACAATTCTAGAGCATAAGGAGTATAATAATATCACTCATTTATTCCATCTTGCTTGCAAAGCTGAACATGAAGTGCAGGATCGACAGGCCTTGGCGCGAACTAATTTTTCTACAGGTCGAACTTCATCATGGACACCGCGTGTACCATCTACTTCAACACGTCCGGCTGCACCACCGCCTACTTCATCCGTCACGTATAGCCGTGATAAAGGCAAATAGGCACCACCAGCATCAGTCAAGAGTAAACCTTCTGGTCCCGCGCAGAGCTCTTCTTCATCCATAGCATCCACAGGGCCAACACATGATGTTATATGTCGTCGTTGCACTGGTCGTGGTCACTATGCGAGCAAATTCCCATCTCAACATGTCATGATTGCTACTGAGCAAGGTGGTTATGAGTCCACTAGTGACTATGATGAGGAGACTTTGGTTCTTATTACATGTGAAGAACGCGCTGGAGATGATTCTGAAAATGAGACGCAATACATGGCTCCTGAAGATGCTGACATGTATGAATGTTTAGTTGCTCAACGTGTTTTGAGTGTGCAGGTCACACAAGTAGAGCAAAATCAGAGACATAATTTGTTCCATACAAAGGGAGTTGTGAAGGAAGGTTCTGTTCGCATCATCATAGATGGAGGGAGCTGCAACAACTTGGCTAGCATGGAGATAGTGGAGAAGCTATCTCTCACCACAAGACCAGATCCACATCCTTACTACATCCAATGGTTCAACAACTGCGACAAGGTTAAGGTAACATGTATTGTTTCTGTGCATTTAGTATCTCTACATATGCTGATTATGTTGATTGTGATGTGGTACCCATGCAAGCTTGTTCCTTATTACTTGGTAGACCATGGCAATTTGATACAAATTATGTACACCATGGTAGAAACAATCAGTATACTCTTGTTCATAAGGATAAACATATTACTTTGCTTCCTATGTCTCCTGATTCCATTTTGAAAGATGATATTAATAGAGCTAATAAAGTGAAACAGTAGCAAAATAAGAGTGAAAATTAGATTGTGGCAAGAGAATTTGAGCAACAATTGAAGCCTAATAACACACCATCATCTCATGTTGCATCTGAAATTAAATTAAAAAGTGGATGTTTACTTGCCACCAAATCTGATATTGATGATCTAGATTTCAACAAATCTGTTTGATATGCTTTTGTGTGCAAAGAGGCATTATTATCATTCGAGGACGTGCCTTCCTCTTTGCCTCCTGCCGTCACTAACATTTTGCAAGAGTTCGCGGACGTCTTTCCACAAGACGTGTCACCAGGATTACCACCTATTCGAGGGATTGAGCATTAGATTGACTTAATTCCCGGTGCATCGCTACCCAACCGTGCACCATACCGTACCAATCGAGAGGAGACGAAGGAGATTATGCGTCAAGTACAGGAGCTACTCGACAAAGGTTATATACGCGAATCCCTTAGTCCGTGTGCTGTTCCTTTTATTCTAGTGCCAAAAAAGGATGGTGCATCGCGTATGTGTGTTGATCATAGAGGCATTAATTGTATTACTATTCATTATCATCATCCTATTCCTAGGCTAGATGATATGCTTGATGAATTGATTGGCTCTACTATATTCTCCAAAGTTGATTTGCGTAGTGGATACCATCAAATTCGTATGAAATTGGGAGATGAATGGAAAACAACATTTAAAACTAAGTTTGGATTATATGAGTGGTTAGTCATGCCTTTTGGGTTAACTAATGCACCTAGTACTTTCATGAGATTAATGAATGAAGTTTTACGTGCTTTCATTGGACGATTTGTGGTAGTTTACTTTGATGATATATTGATTTATAGCAGATCTTTGGAGGAACATTTGAAACATTTACATGTTGTTTTTATTGCTCTACGTGATGCACGTTTGTTTGGTAACCTCGGAAAATGCACCTTTTGCACCGACCAAGTATCTTTTCTTGGCTATGTTGTTACTCCACAGGGAACTGCGGTTGATAAATCCAAGATTGAAGCTATTGAGAGTTGGCCGCAGCCCAAAACAGTCACAAGTGTGAGGAGTTTCCTTGGCCTCGCTGGATTCTATAGGCGTGTTGTGAGAGATTTCAGCACCATTGTTGCTCCTCTCAATGAGCTTACAAAGAAGGATGTGCCTTTTGTTTGGGGTACTACATAGGAAGAAGCATTCACGGTATTGAAAGATAAGTTGGCACATGCTCCTTTACTCCAACTTCCTTATTTTAATAAGACTTTTGAGCTTGAATGTGATGCTAGTGGAATTTGGTTAGGAGGTGTGTTATTACAAGATGGTAAACTTGTTGCATACTTTTCTGAAAAATTGAGTGGGCTTAGTCTGAATTATTCTACTTATGATAATGAATTATATGCTCTTGTTCGGACTTTGGAAACATGGCAACATTATTTATGGCCCAAAGAATTTGTTATACATTCTGATCATGAATCTTTGAAGCACATTAAAAGTCAAGCAAAACTGAACCGTACACACGCTAAATGGGTTGAATTCATAGAGACTTTCCCTTATGTTATTAAACACAAGAAAGGAAAAAGAAAATGTTATTGCTGATGTATTGTCTCGTCGTTATACTATGCTTTCACAACTTGACTTGAAAATATTTGGTTTGGAGACTAACAAAGATTAATATGTGCATGATGTTGAATTTAAAGATGTATTGCAGAATTGTAAAGAAGGGAGAACATGGAACAAGTTTGTCGTTAATGATAGATTTGTGTTTCGCGCTAACAAGCCATGCATTCTAGCTAGCTCTGTTCATCTTTTGTTGTTGCAGGAGGCGCATGGAGGAGGATTAATGGGACACTTTTTCGTGAAGAAGACGGATGACGTACTTGCTACACATTTCTTTTGGCCAAAGATGAGACGGGATGTTGAGCATTTTGTTGCTCGCTGCACTACATGTCAAAAAGCTAAGTCACGACTCAGTCCTCATGGTTTATATATGCCTTTGCCTGTCCCTAGTGTTCCTTGGGAAGATATATCTATGGAATTTGTTTTGGGTTTACCTCGAACATAGAAGGGGAGGGATAGCATATTAGTTGTCGTGGATAGGTTCTCAAAAATGGCACACTTTATACCATGTCATAAAAGCGATGATGATGCTAATGTTGCTGATTTGTTCTTTCGTGAAATTATTCGCTTGCATGGTGTGCCAAATACTATTGTTTCAGATCCTGATACTCAATTTCTTGGCCACTTTTGGAGATGTTTATGGGCTAAGTTGGGGATTAAACTGCTTTTTAGTACTACTTGTCACCCCCAAACTGATGGACAAACTAAAGTATTCAATAGAAATTTCTCTACTATGCTTAGGGCTGTTTTGAAGAATAACAACAAAATGTGGGAAGAATGCTTGCCTCATATTGAATTTGTGTATCATCATTCGTTGCACTCTACTACTAAGATGTGCCCTTTTGAAATTGTCTATGGTTTCCTACCTCGTGCACCTATTGATTTGTTGCCTCTTCCATCTTCGGAGAAGGTTAATTTTGATGCTAAACAACGTGCTGAATTGATCTTAAAAATGCATGAGTTAACTAAGGAAAATATTGAGCGCATGAATGCTAAATATAAACTTGTTGGCGATAAGGTAGAAAATGTGTTTTCTTTGCACCTGGCGATCTTATATGGTTACATTTGTGTAAGGACAGGTTTCCTAATTTGCACAAGTCAAAGCTAATGCCACGTGCTAATGGTCCTTTTAAGGTGTTAGAGAAAATAAATGATAATACATATAAACTTGTGCTGCCTGCAGATTTTGGGGTTAGTCCACATTTAACATTCCAGATTTGAAGCCTTACTTGGGTGAGGAAGATGAGCTTCCATCGAGGACGACTTCAATTCAAGAAGGGGAGGATGATGAGGACATTACTAACAAAGTTACACCCACAGCCCCAACTGATACATATACCGGGCCAATTACTAGAGCTCGTGCACGCCAATTAAATTACCAGGTACTTTCGTTTCTTGGTAATGATTCTAATGTTCATGAGAATATGATGCTGCCTAAATTGGATACATTTGTCTTGCTTACAATTGAAGGGCCTAGCTTGGACAAGAAGGATGAACATTGGAGCAAGATCAAGCATGGAGATGATGGCATGTGCAAGGGAAACAAGAACGGAGTTACAAGTGATGATTTCAGGACTTTGAAGCCACCATAATGAGTGCGTGAAGCCTTGGACGAAATATACAAGATGCCAATTCATGAATTTTGTCCAGAGGCTATTATAGGTGCTGTGTCACGTTATTATTGGGCCAGGCCCATGTAATTTCTAAATAGTAAAGTTTAGGCTGTTTTTGGAGTCCGTATGTGTGGGGAAAACAAAGTTAGGGTTGGTTTCAGACCCCTTCTCCAAGGGGCCATGAAATTCCCCCTCTCTTTCTCCATATATACAGCCCTTAGTGCATCGTTTAAACTTTGGGTTTTGTTTAGATTAAAGTTCGCCATAGTTGCAACTTCACGTACTTCGTTTGTGTTCAACGACTAGACAAAGATGTCATAGAACCCCACCTTGATCAATAAAGCTTTCCTCTTATATTCGCAATATCCAAATTGCAATCTCAGTTTCTTGCTTGTTCTTCGTTTTCCTGCATGAAACAGACCTTCGTAGTTAGGTTGATCGTGATCCGGCGTGGTTAATAACCTTTCGGAATTGGTTTAGCGATTGCTAAGGCGCGACGTCCTCGCACGTTCGTAGTCGGATCATCCAAGTCGACTTCCTCCAAAACGATAGCCACCATCTCATCGAAAGACGGGACACCTTTGCCCCTATCAAATAGCAGATGCAACAAGGCAATCATAATGTGAGTCAATCCATGTATAAGATGCAAATTTGTCATGGGTATGATATGTCCATGGAGCATGGCATGTGGGCACACAATCAAAAAATATGAAGGTGTTGGTGTACCAATGCTCGATGTCGTGGCATGAGTATAGGTCCGAAGGTGCATCCAATAAGACCGAGTGCTCCTCAACTTGAAGGTCCATAGGGTCCATCTCCAATGTCGGTCCTCCATCCAATAGATGTATCATGTAGACAACAAGAAGGAAACAACAATGAAAGCATGGCCCATCCAATATGTGTAAGTGAGGATGGCTCCAAAGGAAGGAGTTCACCTTTATGAGGATGTCGAAAATGTTGGTGTCATGCATCATGTAGGCCTTTGCATGACCAATATGCCGCATCACGCCATCGCCTTGTGAATCCTCTAAAATGAAAGAGCATGACAAACACTTGGAAAAACAAATGAGGTTAGGGGATATGCAAAACCTCTCATCCGAATGGGGAAATACCCAACAAGTGTTTTCACCATTCTTGTCATAATAAAGGACAAGGGAATGTGGCATTTTATGTAAGCATATGATCCGATAACAGCCAAAGGCATTAGGCTCAAACAAGCAAGCATGCATCACAAGTAAGGTGTGCAAGTCTCCAAGATCAACAACCATAGAAGTGTTGCACTCAATATGATGGAATATGAGAGATGCAACTAATGAAGACAAGTGACAATGATCAATGTGAATCATGTGAATGGCATGCACATATTTGTCATCAACCCAAGAAAGCAAGTAAGAGTGGAATATGGGTGATGCAACATAGTAATCAATCATAGTTATGAAGTCAAGGAAGCTAGTAGTGTGAATATGCAACGTACTAGAGGTAATCATGGCAAGTGTGCCATGGGTGCAAATAATGGACATAATAATGCACATGACATATCATAAGCATGAAAGCAAGATATGAGCAAAATAGGATCAATGTATTGGTGAAAGGCTATATGTAAATAGCAATAGGGCATCATAACTCTCCCAACACAACAAGCATCAATAGCATGGGGCACAAAGAAATCATGGAAATAGTTACTAGTAGCTCCACCAAGCATGCAAATACACATAGTAGTAGTAGAATGGTGAATCATGGGAAAATGCAAGCAAGGGTCACAATTGCATGGCAAAGTCATAGCAAGAGGAATAACATGCAAAGTGAACACGATAGAATGGGCATAAGGTGACAAATGGTAAATACCCCATAGCCATGTGAGAGCCAAGTAAGAGAGATGCGCATAGTGATTGCACGAATAGAACGGTGTTAAGGACAATCTGCGGAATCCCAAATCGTCGTTTCTCTCAAGAGCTTGTTTTGTCAACTCGTGGGATTGTGAGGTTGACAAGTATTGGTGAGTACTTACACAAAAGAAAGACAAAGGAAAAAGTGTGTGTGCGTGATATATGTACACATCATTCATCATGATGCGCACGTGCATGTGTTGGTTAGCACAAAATAGCCAATGCTCAAATAAATGTGATGTGTTATATAGAAACATGTCATCCATCATCAGAGGTTTCTTGTTATGCATCATGAGAAGTATGTAGAGCATTGTTATTCATGGAATGCATATGGTTCACACAATCAAGGCAATCGTGCAAGGTATGGAATGCATCAAGTTCTCCTAGTATGTATGAGGAAACTATGGGGGTCTCCTCATGAGCATGAATGGAAACATCACACGGAGAATATTGATAACATCCAAAACAATGCATATCCGGAACAATGTGTTCATGGCATGGCATAGTAGATGAATTGCGCAAATCATGTAAAGGAAGCATGGCAATATCATCGCAAGAAAAACAAAAGCCAATGACCATGACCTTGTCATCTATGCCACAAGTGCAAATGGTATTTATTTTAATGAGGCATGCATAGTTACTATGTTGATATTGAAATGATGCAATATGGGAGATCTCACTCATAACATATGACAAGTTTAGAGGGTTGTCGAACATGATGTGACCAAAAGAATTTTCACATGATATCCTATGGAGCATAGAATCACAACTAGGGAACTCAACATGCTCATAATCATATTCATCATAAATAGGTAAATCATGACATGAAGAAGTCGCACTAGCATGAAGCATGGTGGGTGGTGTGTCAACATTATGCAAGCAATCATTGATGAGATAGTCCACTAGTGGGAAAAGAGAAGCACCATCACCTATGTTACCTTTGGAGTGTCGCTCATGTGTTGTAGGTGAGGTGTCGAAGATCCAATTGTTCTCATCTTCATCTTGATGGAACCATGTGGGTGTTGCATCTTCTTCCACCATGTCCATCCGTTTGTCCATTGGAGGGATGGACTCGTCGAGTGTTGGCATGTCCTCATGTAGGAGACCTAACACCAAAGAGAACACACTCGGAGTAGAGGTTAAGTCGTTAGAAATCATAGTGGCCTCACATGATGATGTGGAGCATCCTATGGGCATCACCATGTTAAGAGTCCATTTGGCAAGTGACACGTGCGACCTCTACTTCTCATACCTAAAGGTGAATCTTCTCCTTTACACGTGTTTCACTTGACCCCTTCGAGGATGGTATACTACTTGATACTCCTCTCGTGTGCATACATATGTATCGTCGGAGGTTCACGGATGAAGAGGAGGATTGCAAGCGCCAAGGAATCTTCCCAGCGCAGAGATAGAGGTACAACCGATCAACTACCGGTCGACCGGTACAACCGGCCGACTACCGCCCAAGTACCGGTCAACCTTCTGTAATCAAGCGGCACAAGGTCGGTACAGCCCCGGTCCCCCCCCCCCAGCTGCGACCAGACCGGTACAACCAGTCCAACCACCGGTACTACCGGTCCTTACTTCTGCAAACACCTCCAGGAACAGGTACGTGAGCTCCAGCGGTACAACCGCTTCCATGTCCGGTACAACCGGCCTGCCTGCGCATAGTAAAGCGGGTTTTAACCCATGTATCCCCCAACTTACCCTTTAGACTATAAATAGACCTCATCCTCCTCATTTCTAGGGGAGAAAATGTGATAGCTCATTTTATACTAGAGCTTTGCTCATCTTAGTGGTTCTACTCCTAGGAGAGACTGCGGCCCCTCTACGGAGAAGATCCACACTGGATTCAAAACCTCCTCACGGAGAAGATACTTCTAGGATTCAAGCCCCCATTTCCTTTGGATTTAGGATGAACTCTACCTTATATCTTTCCCTTTGTTGTTCATGTACCTTGTGATCTTGAGTGTTTGATTGTCTAGGGGATGTGTCATTGGACTTGTTCTTGAGTGTTTTCCCTTGTGATTTCTCCTTGTCCTTCCTCGTGTTCTTTGTGTTCATCCTCGGGGATCCCTCCAATCGTGAAAGATCGGCCTAGATCGGGTTAGCCCCGCATCATATGGTATCATGAGCCAAGGTTTCTCACGAATTAGGAGCCTCCCCACCGTTTTCTAGCCTTGTTTTGTTGTGTTCTTCCCCAAATTTGAAAATTCCACACCAAAAATAGCCCCAATTTTTTTATGATATGTTGGTTTGATGATGTTTTGTTGATTTTGATCCATGTATTCGTTGTGTTTCGAGTGGATCTAGCTTCCCGACAAGTTTCCCTACCTGCCATCTACGAAATCTATCAAATTTTGCCCCCAAAATCATCCATTTCCGCCCCAAAGTTCATCCCGATCCAGATCTGCGGATTTTCCCGACACCGGCGGTACTTCCGCCCCTCCCAAGCGGTACTTCCGCTGAGCAACACAAGTGGTACTACCGCCCATCCCATTTTCAGTGTTCCGAGTTTCACCGTTTTGACCAGAACTAATTCATCCGGACTCGGATTTTGACGTCTTTACCTCGTTTTCAAGCTATTGATATTCCCCATACCACAAAAATACTACCATCATCATTTGGCTCTATTAAGTTTTGTGAAATTTGGCAAGTTTGCCTAGGCCTTCCACCATATCATCCGCATAGCCACCATAGCCTTCTGCAACCTAACCCATTTTGTCCACCATAGCTTTTGGGGTTGCTTGAGTAGTGGTTCGAGTCTCCTAAGGTGTTGCAGCTACTTAGGGACAATTGCTTGTTTATCAACCACCACCACCACTTTCTCTTATCCATTGGCCACTATACTTTCCCGCTAGCCAAACCTAACCCAATTTTCTTTGAGCTTGTTTGAGTTGTGGATTGTGTCTCCTAAGGTGTTTCGGCTTCTTAGGGACCGTGCCTTCAACTCCGACACCGTGTATAGCCCATCATACCCTTCCGCCACCATAACCCATTTTGATTGGGTTTCCACCAACAATCCCGCTACCACCATTTGACATTTGTCCTTGAGATTTTGAGTTGTGGTTTTTCTGTTTCCTAAGGTGTTACGGCTACTTAAGAATGGGTCTACACCAAGAACACCGCCTCTGATCATCATCATCGGACGGTAACTTCGACGACATCATTGCATATTCCCCTTGCAATTGCATTTTTAACCACTAGCCCATTTTGCGTCACTTGCCTATCGAGACTAGCCTTTGAGTATTGCCGGCAACGTTACTTGTGCACTTTAGTGATCATTGATCCGCGCTTCCATTGCAAAGATACCATATCATCTTGGTATCATCATATCATCTCTTGTGTCACAAGATTGTTCCCGCATATATAGAATTGCTATCTTGGTTTGTGCATTTCGCAAAGTGGCCATACAAAAATAAAGAATAAGATTTTAAGCAAAAAGACAAAAACAAAGAGCTTGTAAGCAAGAGCCATAGCATTGCATCATAATATATCACATGGTATCATATCCGATCATCTTGGATCACCTTGTGCTAAAGCACCGAAACATCATACACAAATAGCATACATGGGATAGAAAGTTGATATATTTTGCAAAGCATAGGTTGTGCACAAGTGTCGTATCCGCCTATAGAGAAACCGTGCTAGCGTATCTCTTGAGTTGTGCAACACGAGCATTTTCCGTGGATTCCACATTTTGTTCTCATTCCTTGGTCGCACGACCCCATTTATCTATCCGTGTGTGTGATTCCGTGTGCCACCCATATTTCTATTGGTCTACTTGTTTCATTTGCGAATTTGTGAATCTCTTTCAACATTATTGACTCTTTCTAACAATTTCATCAATTTTTTGTGCCACTTATCCTAACCGAGCCACTCAATAAGCTTTACTTGATAGGTGTGAGTGAACAAGTCCAGTACCAATTCCACTATTCTTTCATTTCACATTGAGTGAAACAGGATACATCCTCAACATTGGGAAAAGGTAACTTGGTTTTGTTTATCTCATTTCCTACTCACCTTTGCTCTAATCTAGTGATGGATTGGCAAAGCATTTCATCTTCGGTCTACAACAACGTCAAGTTCCATGCCATGAAGAACAACTTGAGCGCCAACATGGATGCTCAAATGGAGGAGCTCAAAGCCCTCATCAAGAACCGCACGAGGTCTCCTTCATATTCAAGAAGACGCTCAAGTGCACATCCTTCCGAGCTACCATCTTCGGCAAGATCACATCGGCACCGACACCATCAACGACAAGAATGTGAAGGTCACGAGCTCAACACCAACAACCGCTCAACGTCATCACCATGTACCTAGGAATCTTCGCCAAGCGACTTCAAGGCATCTTCACCTTTGGATATGCGACATCTTCGCCCACACGCACCTCAAGATTATGCTCAAGAGAAGTTTCCCAAGCTCAAGTCCGTGACTTCCTCGAGCTACTACAACCTCGACAACGACCACACGATTCCTTTCTATGGGACACAAGAACCCAAGGAGTATCTCGAGTGGGAATGCTTGATGGGAGACTACCTCATGCTACATCAAGTTCCCTAGGAAGATGAAGTGAAGTGTGCCAAAAGAAACTTCCACGACTACACATCGACATGCATTGGCCCAAGATGAAGAGAGCTATCCGGCGAGTGTTCGTGCCTCCCACCTACACGGAACAACTTCTACGCCAATTGGAGAACACCATCCAAGGATCCAAGTCCATCGCCGAGCACTTCAAGGAGATGAAGAATGCCTTGCGACGAGCCGGCGTGGACGACCCCATTTTGATGAAGTTCCACTTCATGATGGGATTGAACAACAACATCTCCAAGACTATTTTCCTCGAGAACTACAAGTCCCTCGACGACAACTACATTGGTGCTCTCAATTCGGAACAAGAACTCATGAAGGCCAAGGCTTCTCCACCGCAAGTACACTTCTCAAAGACCAAACTCCAAGACGGCGAGCATGAGGCTACTACCACCACGATGTCCAAACCCAACGTGCTCCAAGACAATGTTACCAAGTTTGACTTCATCGCCATACCTCTTTGTGGCATTGAAGATGCCGAGTATACTTCGGATCTTTTTCAAGATGATGCGGCGACGACTACAACTACGGAGCCATTCGAGGACCAATCTTTGGAGGCGAACGACAAGGTGGCGAGCAAGGATGATGCTTCCATCTTTGGAGGCGAGAGTGATGATGTGCCATCTTCGGCCTTCATCCACGGTGACGAGATGATTGAGCCTGGGATTTTCCCTTTGACCACGGTGTCGTATGATGACTTGAGTGACTTTTGCCACCATATTAAGAGTGAGAGTGACTTCACCACTAGCCCCATATATGACAAGCTGCCCTAATTCCCATGTGAGGAGAGCCACAACCCCCACCACTTGTATGAGATGAGTGACTCCACCATATGTGACTTTGAGTGCACCTACCTTGAGGGAGAGAGTGAGCCACCACATAGAGAGAGTCAGATAGTTGATACGGCATATGGGGCCATTTTCAATACTAACTACTTGACCTCTACCTCTATTGTGTCTTCTCATTTACTGCTAGGTCCCACATTTGATGACGCGCCGATCCTCGACAACTTCGTCCTTCTTTTGGACAAGACGATGGCCATGGTGAAATATGATGCACCTGCCACATGGTTCCATCAAGATGAAGATGATGACCATCATTTGGTCTTTGCCTCCTCACCTACATCACATGAGTGCAATGATAAAGGTAACAAAGGTGAAGGGACGCTTTGTCCCATTAGTGGACTATGTTGGACATTGATTGCTTGCATGATGTTGATCTACCTATTGCCATGCTTCGTTTTAGTATGATTTTCCCAAGCGATGATTTACCCATTTATGATGAGTTTGATGGTTGCCATGTGTAGTCTATTAGTTGTGATGCCATGTTGCATAGGATTACTTGTGATAACTCCACTGGTCACATCATGTTTGACAATCTGATTGACTTGTCATATGCTATGCATGACATCAACAATATGTCACATTTGCAATATCATCGTAGTGACTATGCATATGCCATTAAGATAAACCCAATATGCACTTATGGCATAGATGACAAGCCCATGGTTATTGGAATTTGTTTTTCTTGCGATGATATTGACATGCTTCATTTGCATAATGTCCACCCTATGACATGCCATGATTACCTAGCTTCAGACATGACTTGTTTTGGATGTTGTTCCACTTCTCCATATTATGCTTCCACTACTGCTCATGAGGAGACCCCCATAGTTTCCTCATACATATTAGAAGATTTTGATCCATCCTGTCGGATTACGGGCTCCGCAAAACCCAAGAAGTTCGAACATAGGGGCGTGAACGAAGATCTTTCCCACTCACGTCTACCTAGCGTCTCGCCCTCGCCCAGTGAAGAGATTGAAGCAAACAACAAGTGAAGCACGCAAGAGTTTACCCAGGTTCAGGCCACCTTGTGGTGCAAAACCCTACTTCCGGCTTTGGTGGATTGGCCTCAGGAGGGCTAGAATACGAACTAGTACAGTGGTTCCTGAGCTCGGGAGGTGAGCCCAGGAGGGTCGGGAGGCAAGAGTTCTTGCTCCTTTGTGTGGCGGCAGAGTCTGTGGATTTGCTCGACTTGACTGGACTCGGCCTAGCTTCTCCCCTCACAGTGAGGATCCTAGCTACTTATATAGGCGACCAGGGTCCTCTACCCCCGAAATGTTTAGGCGGGAAGGGATCCCACAACGGCCATTTTTGAGCGGGAACACAAGGACGTTCCCACCCTCACAAAAGCAGTCTTCGCCTGCAAAAGGATCAGGCGGTGACACGGTGGTGGGCTCGGTGGTGACATCCTCTCTGTCGTCCTTGCGGTCTTCGGTGTTGTTGCACCAAAGGGGAAACCTTTGTACCGCTCCTTGGGAACCTGTGTCTGCGCTGCCTCCTTCTCACCGAAATGACAACTGCGCCGCTGGCGGGCGCTGGCACCCGCTGGCGCGGTGCATCACTGCTTACGTCACTGCCTCCTCCTGAGGCAGGCTTGGCCTTGGATTCTCCGCCCCTCCAGAGCGCCTTGCCGAGCCGCACCCGAGGGGGGTCTTGACGTTGTTCTCCTCACAAGGCCTAGCCCCCTAGTGAGGGTCTTGAACAGCTGGTCGATCAGCCGGGCCATACCAGGCCGTGGTAGGAGCGCATCATGGCCCGTAGGCAGGCAAGTTTGGGTACCCTGGTTCCCAGGACGCCGTCAGTAGCCCCCAGGCTCAAGGCGCGCGCGGAGTTGGCTTCGGGGCGAAGCCTTAGCCGAGGACGAAGCACCGCGGCCCCAAAAAAGGTTGCGGGCCAGGCTGGCGCGTGACGGTTGTTTGGGACGTGGGTGACCCCGCTCCCCACGCCGTCTTGGCAACCGTGCATCTTGACAAAAAGGGGCCTTCTCCGCTACGGGGGAGTTATCGCTTCCCTTCCTTCCTGCTCAGATCTCTTCCTCCTACGCATCCCGCCTTCCTAAATAGCCTGCATCCTCCGGAACCTTCAACAACGGCGAAGAGGAAGAAGGGTACCGCGCCGACGTCCGGATCTGCCTCTTCCCTTGAGGTGACGCTCGAGGAGTCCTCCATCACCAAGGAGGAGGACTACTCAGAGGTCCAACATTTCTTGTCGAGCGTCCAAAATGAGCATGGCCCGACGGGGATCTAGGCCGGATCCACCGCGGCGCGGATCTTACCGAAGTCCTGCTACCCCTTCTTTCTCCACAACATCTCCATGGGGCTTGTGCTGCCCTTCTCAGAGTTCTTCTACGCCATCCTGGAACATTACCAGGTGCATGCTCACCATATACAGCCTCGCTCCATCTTCGTCCTGTCGCTCTTTGCCTTTTACTGCGAGGCGCTCGTGGGGGTGAGGCCGACTGTCGCCCTCTTCCGCCACTTCTTCTTCATGCGCCGGTACGACGAGGGTCCGTGCTCGGGCTGCGTCTCCTTTGTCTTCCAGTGCCAGGGCTATCGACTGATGACAGCCGGGAAGAAGATAGACTCCCACCGGAAGAGGTGGGTCTATCTGGATGCCCAATGCGTCCATCCTCTGCTGGCTCTGGCTACCGCCCGTCCGGTGAAGTGCACTAGCTGGAGCTACATGAAGCTCCCCGACCACCTTGCCGGGCCTGTCCTGGCAAGGATCGAAGCCGACCCGGGCTCAAGGCTTGAAGGGGGCCAGATCGTGAAGGAGTTCTTGAGGCAGCGTCTGGCGCCGCTGCAGGCACACTCACGCCCCATGTGGGAGCTGATGAGCGACGACGACAAGCTCCGGCTGTGCTCAGGGGCGCTGGCCGAGGCCGATCTGGACTTCACCTCAGTCACTCTCCTAGGGATGGTTCCTGAGGACATCTCCGGGACCCACCTGTCGTTGTACAGCCACCCTGACAAGGTCGAGCTGTTGACGGCCGTGTCAGGTTTTGGTGCGCCCGTGGACGCTCCGCCCACGGTTGACGTGTCTTCTGGCGCCGACGACGAGAGCGACGAGGGGGGCTCAGAGGAGACCCTAGACGAAGAGGGGGACTCCTCCGAGGCGTCCGTTGGAGCAATGGCGTCAGGCGCAGGTGACGCCGGACGGCCCCAGCCGACCACTCCATGTCGATCCGGATGCGCTGCATCCGGGGGAAGCAATGTGGCGACCCCTCCGAGGAGTGCCGTGCCAGTGAAAGTGGCGACCACGGGTGCGCCCATGACTGTGGCCTCCCGCCTTGCCAACATCCGGACTATCAGCACACCCATAACGCAGCGGCTGCGGCCGACCTGTTGGTGAAGAGAAGGGCGCGCCTCGCCTCCGACGAGTAAGTGTGCAATCTCTTGCTATCCTTAGTTGTTGTGTCCCTGATGTGCTTCTCCTGATGCAGCAGCATGGGTGGCGTGATGAAGAAGGCGAAGGGGGAGGTCACGTCGCGGTGCCCTGCCCCTCCTGCTGCTGATGCGACCGTAGAGAAGGATGGCACGACGCTGGGCGTCTCGGCCAACCGGGCCACCGATCACGCAGCGGCGGCGTCGCTTGAGGGCGTCCTTGCTTTTTGCGAGGTCGCGGCAGCTCCTGCTCCGCCTGCTTCAGTGAGGGGGGCTGGAGCCCCCGAGCCCCTGGTCGATCAGCCGGTCTTGTCGGTGCCCGTGCACCAGCCGGTGCAGCCTGGCCCTGAGACCTTGAAGGCTACCTCCACCGCGCTGGGCTGGCTTCGCGCCGAACTTCAAGGTGGCGATGATCGCACGATGGAAGGATGCCTGGGGCTGATCCACGGGTGGCTCCTCGCAGACGAGTCTGTGCAGGCCTCCTGGAACCAGGCCTCAGCGATCGCTGCCAAGGGTCAAGAGGAAGATGTGGCAGCCACGCGGGCATGCGATGCCGCGCGAGCCGACGCTGCGTCCTTCGAGAAGCGCTACCTCAAGGCGGAGAGCGAGCGGGAGGCCCTTCGTGAGCAAGGCACTGGGCCCTCCCTGGAGCTCGAGAAGTTGGGGAAGGAGCTCGAGGCACAGAAGGCTGAGATGTCCCGGCTGCAACAGGAGCAGCTTGCTGACCGCGCGATCATAGAGAAGCTGAAGGTTGAGGTTGAGCAGGCCATGGCGACCCAAGCTGCGCGCGACAAGGAAGACGCCCTAGAGGCCTCGGCAACAGTGAGTCGCGAGGCCCTCGCCGCCTTTGATCTTGAGGCCCGTATGGCACTGCGGGCTACCTATGGGGAAGGGTTCAAGAAGCGGCTGGCCACCCCGGAGGAAGGCCCCGCCGGGCTCCTCGCTGCACTTTTGAAGTCCCTTCATGAGGTTGCGGCCGCAATTGGCCAGTTAGCCGACGTCGAGAGTCGCGCGCTCCTTACCTTGGTCCTGACGCGGGTGTGCGGCCACCTGAGTCTTCGTGACCCCGCTCTTGACCTGGCCTTGCTGTCCGAGCCCGTGACCACAAGCATGGAGGGCACGGCTGCTGAGGCCCTGGAGGCGAAGGTCATGGAGCTGGTGGAGGCGTTCCTCCAGGCCACTGCTACCGCAGCCGAAGAGGAGGAGACTGGTGATGGCGCGCTTGGTGATGCATGATTTGTTCCTGTCCAGAGAGAGAAGTGCGAGTGCCTCGGGGTGGCGTAAGAAATTGTTTGAATTTGAAGAACTTTGTATTATTGTAATAACTAGATGATTTCCGTGCTTGCTTCCTTTCATGTTTGCTTAGCTGCTCTGCATCGGCAGGGCCCAACCCCGTGCATGCCTCGATCGCCATTGAGCCCTCCGGGTGACCGGGGTTATCGTAATAACTAGACTCAAGGGATGAGGGGTTACGAGGCTAGTGAGGCCCCTGGGCAGCGATGCCCAGGGGTCCCCCTTGACGTTCAAGTGATCCCGTTAGCGTTCTGCTTCGGCAAGGCCCAACCCCGCGCATACCTCGATCACCATTGAGCACTCCGGGTGACCGGGGTTATCGTCATAAATAGACTCAAGGGATGAGGGGCTACGTTGCTAGTGAGGCCCCTGGGTCGCGATGCATAGGGGTCCCCTTTGACGTACGAACGGCTCTCATGAAGGAGAACGAGCACCATACCTTGCTCACGAGCCTTCGCCTGGGATGGGGGCGCGAGAAGGCCAGGTGTCTGGGCACCTGGTAGGGTGGCATCTGCCAGGCGTGACCTGAGCATAGCCCATGTGCCTAGCCCCCCTCGCGACACCGATCCAAGGAGAAGCTGTGAGCGTCGTGAGCTGAAAAGCTCCCTGAGGTTGGTGCGACCACTGGGGGCCGCCCTCAGTTGTTTATAACTAGCGCGGAGCATAGAGCTACCACACTTGCACGGAGTTTGGGCATAACCGCGCCTCGGTAGTAGCGGCCAGCGCGGAGCTTGGTGCTTCCACTAGTTCATGGGCATAACCGCTCCTCGGTTGGTTCTGCCAGCGCGGAGCATGGTACTTCCACTGGACCGTGGGAGGGAGTCTCCCACCGGGAGAGACTCCGGGACGTGTACAGCCCCGTCCTGACACGTGGCTTGCACGGCAGGACAACCAAGGTGTATATGGGCCCTCCTCCGGACGAGCTGAACGACTCTGAGGAAGTTCTCGTGAGCTTACGCATCACTCACGAGATCCTACCCTGAGGCAGGTTGTGCATGAGTCTTCTTCTGCAAAATGTGAAAAGAGAGGTGTTGTGTCAACCTCCGCCGAGTGCATCTCTAGAGGCTATCGCATGAGAAGGCCGCGGCACCAGGGACCACAGGATGTGACGTCACGGGAATGGCTCGCAAGACAGAGCTCAGCCGCTGGATTTGTCGACACTGCAGGGACTGACCCGAGCACAGACGCCGTGCCCAGTCTTCTCATGTAACGATCCAAACAACTGGCGCACGGTTCCCACGTGAGCGAGGCACCTGCCACGGCCCCCTACTTACCCATCCATGATTAGCCCATGCGAGAACAAGGCACCAAGGACCACGGGAGGTGACGTCACGGGAATGGCTCGCGAGACAGAGCTCAGCCCTTTGGTATAGCGACGATGAAGGGACGGACCTGAGCACAGATGACGTGCCAGTCCTTAATCATGGGGCGGTCACGAGTGGGCTCACAAGGGCTCATGACCTTAGTGGTAGTGAGAACGCCAAGCATGCAGATAATGCGAATAGAAAGAAGCAACTAGCCCCCTGCAGTCCGAGGATGATGCAGCCCGGGAGGCGCCCTCAATTGGATACCTGAATTGTCATGTGATACTTGTCGAAGAAGAGTCGGGGTAGCTAAAGACGCGAGCCATGCGGGTTTCTCCTGAAGATCGCCGGGCTCCTGAGGCCCAGGGGCTCCGAAGGCTCTTAGTGGTTGCGGGGGTCCGATTCTTGCTCCATCCGAACCGCCTGCCACTGAGCCTCCTGAGCCCCCAAGGCCTGCTGTGCGAGATGCTGGAACGTGGCAGTTGCGTTGTGGAAGCCGAAGAGTGTGTGGACGTAGCTGCAGGGGAGGGCCCTCCTTCGGCCGACCGCCGACGACCAGAAGAGCTCCTGAGAGGCGACTCGGTTGAGACCCGCGATGTCAATGCAGACGCGGAAGCGGTCACTCGGGCTGCGAGCAGGTGAGCTTGGGATTGTGCGGTTACACCCACCGCGGATGAGCCTTGCGTACTGAAGTTCCTCGGTAACTTGGTCGATGAAGTCTTGAGCCCCCAGCTCTGAGCGGTCCATTCTGGGCTCACAAAAACGCGCGTCGAGAAATGCCTGGAGGTAGTGCCCGAACACCTCCCTCGAGATGCTGGTCAAGCCGAAGCGCTCTAGCGGAGAGCCCCAGAGCCTGTCCTGAGAGGGGCATCGGGCGCGCCTCCCTATGCAAGGGTGGAGGGCGCCTCGTCAGCAGGCGCGAGTCCTGAGGCGGGGCCGCCAGGAGCCCCTACGTCCTGAGGTCCGTTGACGGGCAGGTTCTTCTTCTTCTTGGGGCAGTCTTCAGGGCGAGGATGGCTCCATCCTCATCGAAGCATTCGACCTCCGCAGTCTGGTAGGCGCGCTCCAGGGAACGCACCGCTTCCTTCTCGTCGGAGGCGATCATGATGACTCCGCCGCTCCCGGGCATCTTGAGGACGTTGTAGCCATGATGGGTCGCCGCCATGAACTTGGCTAGGGCAGGATATCCAAGGATGGCTTTGTACGGGAGGTGGATGTTGGCGACGTCAAAGTCGATGAGCTCTGTGTGGTAGTTGTCGCGGTCACCAAAGGTGACGGGAAGGCGAACTTGCCCCATCGGGAGTGTGGAGCCATCCGTGACTCCGTAGAATGGCTTAGTCGAGTGGAGCTGATCGTATGGGACCTGGAGTGTCTCAAAGGTCTGGACAGAGATGACATTGAGTCCTGCTCCGCCATCGATGAGGGTCTTAGTCACGAGGACGTTGCTGATGGTCAGGGTGCAGAGCATCGGGAGAGCGCCTGGGGCCGCGGTGCACTTGAGCTGGTCCTTGGGGTCGAAGGCAATGACCTGCTTGGTCCACCTGAGGTTCCGCGTGGCGTCAGGCCTGGGAAGCGCCATGTTCACCTCACAGGCGAACTGCTTGAAAATGTGATGGAAAGCCGGAGCATGGGCTCCTCCCAAGATGCATGCAACTGCACGCGGCTCCTGGAAGCCCCCTACTCCATCTCCCTGGCGGTCATCGTCATTCCTTCTTGGCGGTGGTGGCAGCGGAGGCAGGCCTCCATTGCCCTGAGGGCGACCCTCACGAGGCTGGTAGCGCCAGGGGGCGTCACGAGGCTGCTCCTGCCAGTGGTCTTCACGAGGCTGTTCGCGCCACCCTTGGTGTGAGTTCCTGCCGTCCCAACGTCCTCCACCTCGGCCTCCTCCACGGCCGTAGCCGCGGTTGTCACGCTCAGGGCATTGCCCGACGCGCATCGCCTTGAGCTCCTGGCAGTCGTTAGTGTTGTGGTTGTGGACATTGTGGAAGACACAGTATGGTCGCTTGTCTCTCGGGAGGTCATCGTAGCCGCATCCATGCTTCACTTCTGGCTCCGCAGCCAGCACGACAGGTCCCTTGCGCTTTGCTTCTTTGTCCTTGGCCTTCTTGTCGTCCGCCTCCGCCTCAGGCAGCTCCTGGAGGGAGAGGCGTCCTTCCTCCGCCCTGGCGCACTTTGCCGAGAGCTTTAACATCTCGAGGGCTATGCACAGGTCCTCGTGGATGGCGAGCTCCACCCTCATCCTGACGTCACGGACGCCGTCGGAGAATGCCGAGATGATGGCCTTGTCTGAGACCCTAGGGATGCGGAGGCACATGGTGTTGAAGCGTTGGATGTACTTTTGCAGGGTCTCTCCCGGCTGCTGCCTCACGCGGCGCAGATCCGTAGTTGCCGGGGCTCGGTCGTGGGTGCCTTGGAAGTTGGCGACGAAATGCTCTCGAAGCTCTCCCCAGGAGGAGATGGACCCCACGGGGAGGTTCAGGAGCCAGGAGCGTGCGCCATCCTTGAGAGCCATGGGGAACGAGTTCGTCATGACCTGCTCAGTGCCGTTGGATGCCCCGATGATTAGCTCGTAGAGTTGGAGGAACTCTGTGGGGTCGGTAGTGCCATCGTAGCGCAGAGGCAAATCCGGCTTGAACTTGCCGGGCCAGACGAGGCGCCGTAGCTTAGGAGCTAAGGCACGGCATCCAGCCACACTCATGATCGCACGCGCCCCCTGCGCCTGTGGTGCTGGTTCTTGGGGCGCTGGCGCCACCACCTCCGGTGGCACGCGGTCCTGGCGCTACAGGCCAGGGGGCCCGCGAGCCCCTGCCCGGGGATGCGGAATCACCAGGCAGCTCTCCTCGTCGCGCGCGTGGGCTCTGCAGGGTGGCTCACGTCGCGGAGCCTCACGCCGGACCTCCTGGCCGGCGTCGTAGAGTGGAGGCGGAGCCATGACTCCGTGGCCTTCGTTCCCCGCCGGGGGCAATGGGGGACAGGAGGAGTGCGTTGGTGCAGGTGCTTCCCCAGCGGCGTTGACGAGCTCGGTGATGCGGTGGAGCCACTCGTCATAGAGGTCATCTGTCGAGCGGTAGCGCAAGAGCTCCCGCGCCATCAGCAGCGCAGGCTGCTGATAGACCGGCCCGTGACGGACCAACGAGGACGACACCGCGGCCGGTGAGGGTGAAGGCGTTGTCGTGCGGCCATCGCGCCGCACGGACGGCGGCAGCGACGAGTCCTGCCGCTCGTGGACGGCCGGGTCGGTGGCGGCATTGGCGACCGGCGAGTTGGGGCAGAGCGGCGCACCGTTGCCCGCGGGCGCCGTCCGAGCGACGTTCGCGGCACGGCGGGCGGCGCGAGCTCGGCATGTGTCCACCATGGCTGTGGAGCGAGGTCGACGACGAGAGCAGGACGAGGTTGTTGGAGAGGCGAGATCTCGACACGCCCCCTGCCTGGCGCGCCAAATATCGTATTACGGGCTCCGCAAAACCCAAGAAGTTCTAACACAGGGGCGTGAACGACGATCTTTCCCACTCACGTCTACCTAGCATCTCGCCCTTGCCCAGTGAAGAGATTCAAGCAAACAACAAGTGAAGCATGCAAGAGTTTACCCAGGTTCAGGCCACCTTGTTGTGTAAAACCCTACTTCCTGCTTTGGTGGATTGGCCTCAGGAGGGCTAGAATACGAACTAGTACAATGGTTCCTGAGCTCAGGAGGTGAGCTCAGGAGGGTCTAGAGGCAAGTGTTCGTGCTCCTTTGTGTGGCGGCAGAGTCTATGGATCTCCTCGACTTGACTGGACTCAGCCTAACTTCTCCCCTCACAGGGAGGATCCTAGCTACTTATATAGGCGGCCAGGGTCCTCTTCCCAGAGATGTTTAGGCGGGAAGGGATCCCACAACGGCCATTTTTTAGCGGGAACACAAGGACGTTCCTACCCTGACAAAAGCAGTCTTCGCCTGCAAAAGGATCAGGCTGTGACGCGGTGGTGGGCTCGGTGGTGACATCCTCCATCTCTTCCTTGCGGTCTTCGGTCTTGTTGCACCAAAGGAGAAACCTTTGCCCCGCTCCTCGGGAACCTGTGTCTGCGCTGCCTCCTTTGCACCGAAACGGCAACTGCGCCGCTGGCGGGCGCTGACACCCAACGGCGTGGTGCGTCATTGCTTACGTCACTGCCTCCTCCTGAGGCAGGCTTGGCCTTGGATTCTCCGCCCCTCCGGAGCGCCTTGTCGAGCCCGCTCCTGAGGGGGTCTTGACGTTGTTCTCCACGCCAGTCCTAGCCACCTCGCGAGGATCTTGAACAGCTGGTCGATCAGCCGGGCCGTACCAGGGCGTGGTAGGAGCGCGTCGTGGCCCGCAGACAGGCAAGTCTGAGTACCCTGGTTCCCAGGACGCCGACACATCCCATCCATTGCATGATTCCCATGTTTGTGTGCACAATATGCTCCCCATGAATGAAAATGATATTTTTATGCCACATACTTGTATGCTCAATTTCTGTCACCATCTGTCGGTGTAAAAAAAGAGGGGTACACTTTTTGTACCCCTATGACTGTGCACGGGCAGTCCGAGCCCCGGGCACCACTACACCAAGCACGGCAAGGGAGGTGAGCCAGGGTAAGACGAAAGCTCGATGGAGACTGAAGCCCAATGCCAAGACCACAAAGAGCAAAGGGACGAAGCGGATTCCCCTGGTAAGATCCTTGCCGGGGGCAGCTTTAGCAGCCCCGGCAAGACCCTCGCCGCGGCAGCTCGCCCCACGCCTGCGGAGCGGATCACCCTTGAGTCCACTGCCCCCATGGGGCAAGGATTCGGGAGGCATCCGCGTGGTGGCATGCAGATCTTTGTGAAGACAGTCAAGGACAGATACGCACACTAAGAAGACGATGACCCTTGGCGCGACCCCAGCCAAGGAGGACCACAAGGCCCCCGACAAGAACCTTGCCGGGGATGACAGCAGGCGCCGTGGAAAGACCCTTGCCGGGGACGTCCGCAGGGCCACCGTCAGGCCAACGCCAACTAAGCTTCCACCGCCCCATGCAGCTGCCGACCCAACCAACTGGGCAGGCACCTACGTGGCAACATGCAGATCTTCGTGGAGACCCGCCATTGCGCCACCTCAGCTGCCCGCCTGCCTACATGGCACCCCAGGCACCGCTGGCCAGGGCACGGGTCAACACAAGGAGGAGCGGCGACGGACAAGACGAACGTCTCCCCTCGTCCCTGATAAAGCGAGGACACCTAAGCTAAGCGCATTAAATGTGCCTTGTCCTGTAATGCGAGGGATAACCTCGCATCACGGTACCCTTTCCACCTCCTGTGTGCCACTGTGGCAACCCCTTTTTCCTATAAAAGGAGGCCCGAGGCGACCAGGAGAAGGATTCGGCTTTTTAGAACTCCTCACGACTCAGCTTTCGGAGCTCATCACGCCCCATAGCTAGCTGAAGAACACAAACATATAATCCACCAAAGCAGGAGTAGGGTTTTACGCATCGTTGCGGCCCGAACCTGGGTAAAGGAACTGTGTGCTAACTGTTAGATCCGCTCTTCTCTCAACCCCGCGCCCCGCAACCATAGTAGGGATTCTTGTGATCCCGTAGGTGTTGATCCAAATACACCGACACCATCATGCTATACATAAAAACTATTCTTTCATGATGGATTACATATTTCTCTATCGTGCCTCAAATTTCTTTGAGCGATGCTTATCTTGTGCTAACTCACACGTGCACATACACATCACGATGGATGATGTGTATATTTACCACACACACAATTTCTTTCGTTTGTGTTTCTGTCGTGTAGGTACCCATGAATACTTGTCAACCTCACAATCCCATGAGTTGATAAAACGAGCCCTAGAGAGCAATGATGACTTAGGATCCAGTGCATTGTCTTTTGCACCGCTCCTTTTGCGCAAAGACTTCGTGCATCTCTTCTACATGGCCCTCACATGGTTATGGCTTATTGTCTACTATGTATCATTTACCCATATTGTCATGTTCACTTTGCACGATATGCTCATTCCTATGCCTTTGCCATGCATTTGTGACCCATGCTTTGCATTACACATGATGATTGATTTTACTACTTGTATGTGTGTTTCCAAGCTTGGTTGAGATATTGCTTGTTATTGCCATGATTGCTTTGTGCCAAACGCTTAAGATGATATGTTGGCCATGATTAGCTTTCATGCTTGTGATGCGTCGTGTGCATTGCCTATATCCACTATTTTCTCACATGACATGATTTCCATGATTTCCTATAGTGTGTTGCATCTTCGTGCCACTAGTTTGCACGACATGATTTCTATGCTTGGCTATGTTGCATCACCAATGATTCATACTTGCTCCTTTCATGCGGTTGATGTCAAACATTGCCATGCTTTGCACATGATTCCCATTGATTCTTGTCATATATCTCCATATGGTGTAAATCTCATGCTAGATGATTTGCTATGTATTGAGTACAACAATGAGCTTTGTCTTGATAATGAGATTGCACCCATCGCATTCTCGCATATATTTGGAGATTTTGACATATTTCTTGTGAAGCATGCTCGTCTTACCTCTTTGCACCATATCACCGTGAAGGAAATATTCCCTAGAGGCAATCATAAAGTTATTATTCATGCTAAAAATGTATTAACAGGAAACTTAGGACATGTGTGAATACATAGACAAACAGAGTGTCACTAGTATGCCTCTACTTGACTAACTCGCTAATCAAAGATGGTTAAGTTTCCTAGCCATAGACAAGAGTTGTCATTTGATGAACGGGATCACATCATTAGAGAATGATGTGATTGACTTGACCCATTCCGTTAGCTTAGAACTTGATCGTTTAGTATGTTGCTATTTCTTTCTTCATGACTTATACATGTTCCTATGATTATGAGATTATGCAACTCCCGAATACCGGAGGAACACTTTGTGTGCTATCAAATGTCACAACGTAACTAGGTGATTATAAATATGCTCTACAGGTGTCTCCGATGGTGTTTGTTGAGTTGGCATTGTTTGTGCGCCTGGTAACGGGCCGCACACCGCCAGTTCCAAAGATGGAGCCAGGCCCCCCGCGGGTGGCGCGGGGCCTTCCAAGGTCGCTGCCACATCACTCGAAGGCGACGCAAGGGCCTCCAGAACTCCCACGCCGGTGCCAACAGCGCGCTCCTCTCAAGCAGCGCGCGACGAACGGCGTCGTCACCCCGAAGATCCCGTGCATCGCCATGGGAAGAGCCCCGAGCGCCACTCCCGGGACGTAGAAGACCTGCCCGCCCGCCGAAGCACTGGTGGAGATGGTATGCGACCGCGGGATCGTGATGGGGCTCCTCCTGACACAATCAGGGGTCGAAGCGCGTCGCGGTCCGTGCAGGTTTCGCTACCGTTGACCCCAGCCGTAGCCCAGGCGCGCGCGCAGTTGCTCCTCGAGTTTCCTCCTGTTACGGGGAAACTCAACGAATGGAGAGCCACCATCCTAAGCCTTGTCGCAGTCGCCAACAAGGATGAACCAAATCCAGCGGAGCTCCCGGGTCGACGCTCCGATGGAGTCCCACGCACCGGTGGCGGGAGGGCCGGCAGTGCCGTGGCTACGGTGCATTCGCCTCCTCCTCGCCCGATGTCGCGTGCGTCGACTCATCGGGACGTCGCGGGTGACGCCATCTCCATAGCGTCGTCCGACCCATGGACCCACGGCGACCAGCGTCAAGTTCTTCAGGAGCGAGCTCACGAAGATGCTCGAACCACCATCGAGCGCCGGCGCGGAGCGCGCCACCTGTCAGACAGTCGAGCGGGGCCTGCTGTGGACCGCCCAGCACCGGAGAGCCCTGGAGGTCTACCTTATGAGGTAGGCTGTCCGGCTTTTACCCATGAACTGCGGCAGTTCCAGTGGCCCTCTCACCGCACCTTCAAGCCTGACGTTGGCGAGAAGTACAATGGAAAGACCCACCCGTCGGAGTTCCTCAACATCTACACCATCGCGATGCAAGCTGCCGGGGCCCGCAACGATAAGGTGCTTGCGAATTACTTTCCGTTGGCTCTTAAACCTAACGCCATGTCGTGGTTGATGCACTTGCCAGTAGACTCTATTTCCTCCTGGTCCGACTTGTGCCATGAGTTTCTTGGCGCCTTTACTGGAGGTCACCAAGCCCATGGCCAAGCGAGTGACCTGCACGTCATACCCCAGAAGGAAGGCGAGAGTCTGTGCAAGTACATACAAAGGTTCAGCCGGGTGCAGTACAACATCCCTAACGTCCACCCTGCCGCCATCATCAGCGCGTTCCATCAGAACGTGGGTAATCGCAAGATGTGTGAAGAACTGGCGATGACCAAGGTGAAAGATGTGGCGGAACTCTATGTTCTTGCTGACAGATGTGCCCGGGCTGAAGAGGGAAGGAAGTACCCGGCGAAGACGCCGGTGCGGAAACCAACTCTTCAGATGAGGATACTGCCGCCCCTGCAAAGAAGGGCCAGCATCGCAACAGGAAGCGCAAGGGTAAAGACGTGCTTGCCGTCGAGGGATCTGATGACACCGGCTCCGCCAAGAAAACCAAGGCGGGTGACCCCGACAGGGAAATTGCCGGGTGTGTCGCCTGCCGGGCCTTGGCGGCTGCCGAGAAGCTAGGGAACTCCGACAAGCGATACTGCAAGATCCATCGCACCAAGGGCCATGATCTCCAGGATTGCCGATAGGTTGAGCTCCTTGCTGAAAAGCAGAGGGCTGAATATGAGAGGCGGGACAAGGAGAAGGGCCAGGATGGTGGTGAAGGGTCCAGCAAGAAGCGTGACGGCCAAGTAGGCCGTCGCGGCAAGGATAAACAGCAGGAGAGGCCCGCCCAGGGCCGTGACAGAAGGCCCGAAGACGACGATCACGAGGAGGACGACGAGTCCAGCGACCAAGAATTTCGGAAAGCTACGGAGGCCATGTGCGTCGACGGCGGCGCCTCGCTGCATACTTCTCACCGCCAACTTAAACAGTGGGCGTGTGAGATTACAGCAGTGGAACCGTCGTCCGGTGCCCAAAAGCGGCTGAAATGGTCCAGCACACCTATCATCTTTGACGCTGAGGATCACCCTGATCGCACTACTGCGGTCGGGTGCTTGCCATTGTTGGTTTCACCAACAATACGCAACCTCAAGGTGACAAAGATGCTAGTCGATGGCGGGGCCGATCTGAACCTACTCTCGCCCACCGTGATCGAAAAGCTGCAAGTTCCTGATGGAGACCTCGAAGAGACGGGCACGTTTCAGGGGGTCAACTAGGGGAGAAGCCAACCAAAGGGGAAGGTCACGCTGCCCGTGACTTTTGGAAGTGATCTGAACTATAGGACGGAGAGGATTGTGTTTGCCAAGATCCCCTTGCCCTACAATGGGATCCTTGGCCGCCCAGCGCTGGACAAGTTCATGGCAGCGTGACACTACGCCTACAACACCCTGAAGATGCCAGGACCTCTGACGATCATCATCATCCCCTCCGATAAGAAAGATGCGCTGATCTGCGCTGACCAACTGTACCAGCAAGCGGTTGCAGCAGCTGCCGCTACGAGGGCACTTGCTCCTGCCATTGGAGCCCCGGGAGGGAAGAAGAAGAAGACCGGTGAGACCTCAGACACCCACTCCGGCAAGCACACCTCTTCGGAGTGCTGTGCTCCCGTCGAGGACGTGCCAGAGAGCTCCACCGGAAAGAAGAAGGCCGGTGAGACCTCGGACACCCACTCCGGCAAGCGCACCTCTTCGGAGTGTCGCGCTCCCGTCGAGGACGTGCCAGAGAGCTCCATCGGCAGGAACAAGAGGTCCAGGGCCACGCCACCGGGAACCAAGAAGGATTCCGTCAAGGAGGACGACACAGGAGGTGCTTTCACCATAAGCACTCCCTTGACGACAAATAGGAAGACGCGCTCGTCACCTTCCTGCGGGCGAATGTCGACGTGTTTGCATGGCAAGCATCCGACATCCCCGGCGTTCCCAGGGAGGTGATTGAGCACCACCTTGCTGTCTGTCCCCATGCGCGGCCCGTCAAGTAGAAGGTCAGGAAGCAAGCTTTGGAACGGCAAGAGTTCATCACAGAGTAAATCCGGAAATTAGAAGCTGCGGGTTTGGTAAGAGGAGTGCTCCATCCAACGTGGTTGGCCCATCCAGTGGTAGTGCGCAAGGCAAATGGGAAGTGGAGGTTGTGTATTGATTACACAGACATCAATAAAGCTTGTCCCAAGGACGCCTTCCCATTGCCGTGCATCGACCAGATTGTTGACTCCACGACTGGGTGTGACATGTTGTCATTCGTCGATGCCTACTCCGGCTACCATCAGATCTTCATGGCAAGAGAAGACGAAGAGAAGACATCATTCATCACCCCATGTGGTACGTACTGTTTCGTACGAATGCCTTTCGGGTCGAAGAGTGCTGGCTCGACGTTTGCAAGAGCAGTCCAGATTGGTTTTGAACCCCAGCTCCATAGAAATATGGAGGCTTATATGGATGATATAGTGGTCAAAACCAAGAATAGGGTAACCCTTACACCGGATCTACAAGAAAAATTTGTCAACCTACGCAAGATCAACCTCAAGCTGAACCCTGAGAAGTGCGTCTTCGGCGTCTCGTCTGGCAAGCTTCTCGGGTTCTTTGTGTCGCAGCATGGGATAGAGGCCAATCCGGACAAGATCAAAGCTATAGAGCAGATTGAAGAACCCAAAAGGGTCAAGGATGTGCGTCGGCTTGCTGGCTGCGTTGCCGCCATGAGCAGATTCATTTCCAAGTCTGCCGAGTGCACCCTTCCCTTTTTCAAGATTTTGAAGAAGGCGGGCCCAATGGAATGGACGCCAGAAGCTGAAGCAGCATTACAAGATTTGAAGAGGTACCTTTCCTCCACGCCAATACTAGTTGCGCCTAGGCCACAAGAACCATTGCTGCTATACTTGGCGGCAACGAACCAGGTGGTCAGCGCCGCACTGGTGGCGCAGAGAGAAATTTATGACGAGGTCATAGTAGCGACAGAGCATGGTGCCACTGGTGCAGAGACGACACGGCCGGTTGGAGTGCAGCCCAGGAAGAAAATGATGCAGCACCCGGTCTACTTTGTTAGCTCCCTCTTGCAGGGGGCTAGATCGAGGTACTCCGATGTGCAGAAATTGCTCTTCAGCCTTCTCATGGCCTCGAGGAAGCTGCGTCACTACTTCCAGGCGCACAAGATCACTGTCGTCACTCGCCTCCCTCTACAACGGATATTGCACAATCCAGATGCAACGGGAAGGATTGTAGAGTGGGCACTGGAGCTGTCCAGCTTTGGCCTCAAGTTTGAAAGTACCTCAATGATTCAAAGCCGAGTCCTGGCAGAGTTCGTCGCAGAATGGACATCAACGCATGATGAAGAAGTCCAGGAAACTGCTCTCCCCGGCAAAGAGGTGAGTTCGGCTGGATCATGTACTTTGATGGAACTTTCTCCTCACAGGGCGCCGGGGCCGGCGTACTGCTGGTTGCGCCCACTAGAGAGCACCTCAAGTACATGGTCCAGATGCATTTCCCCAGGGAGGTATCAACGAACAACACTCCTAAGTATGAGGGGCTGCTAGCTGGTCTTAGGATCGCGGCAGACCTCGGGATCAAGAAACTCATTGTCAGGGGCAACTCGCAGCTTGTCATCAAGCAAGTCAACAAAGATTACCAGAGCCCGTTGATGAAGGCCTACGTCAATGAAGTGAGAAATCTAGAAGAGCGCTTTGATGGTATACAGGCGGAGCATGTTCCCCGAGCGGAGAACGACATCGCCGATTACCTGTCAAAGCGCGCTGCCCTCAAGCTACCTGTGGAACCAGGTACCTTTGTGCTTCAGCTCTCTCATCCATCCGTTGATCCATCGACCGAGCAGATCAAGAGGAGGAAATCAGGGCCCGGCAAGTACTTTCCCGCCGAGCTTCGCGGAGCCGCCGGCAAGGATGTTGCCGGGGACACTGAACCCGCCATTGGACGGCTAGCTCGAACGGAGCGTCAAGCTCTTGCCGTCAAGACAACCGTTCCCATGGCGGAGGAAATGCCTTTAGTCCTCGCCGTCGAGCCCCAGGCTCCAGCGTGGGCACAGTATACCGTCCGATTCCTCCAGACTGGGGAACTTCCTGAGGAGGAGGAAGAAGCGGAGAAAGTAGCCCGTCGGTCTGCTATGTACCAGTTCGTCGATGACGTCCAGAAAGAGACCGAACTGCATGAAATTGAAGTGCATCCCTCGAGAGGAAGGACTAGGGCTGTTGGCGGAGATACATGGAGGCATATGTGGATCCCACATAGGGACAAGGGCCCTTGCCGGCAAAGCATTTCGGCAAGGCTTCTTCTGGCCCACTGCCCTCCACGATGTGACGGCACTGGTCACCAGGTGTGAAGCGTGCCAGTTTCATTCAAAGAAGCTTCATCAACCAGCCCAAGCCCTTTAAACCATTCCTCTCCCCTAGCCCTTCTCGGTCTGGGGGCTCGACATACTGGGCCCTTTCCCCCGCTCTGTCGGGGGCGTTGAGTACTTGTACGTTGCAATCGACAAGTTCACAAAGTGGCCGGAGGTGGAGGCAGTGAGGAAGGTCACAGCTCTGTCAGCCGTCAAGTTCTTCAAGGGACTAGTGTGCCGTTTTGGTGTACCCAACAGGGTCACCACCGACAACGGCACGCAGTTCACAAGCCGCACCTTCATGCAATATACCCAAGACCTCGGCAGCAAAGTCTGTTTCGCTTCCGTTGCTCACCCCCGAAGCAATGGTCAAGCTGAGAGGGCAAACGTTGAAGTGCTGCGAGGCCTAAGGACAAAGACCTTTGACAAGCTGCACAAGAGTGGAAGGCGTTGGGTTGATGAGTTGCCGGCAGTTCTTTGGTCGATCAGAACGACGCCAAATCAAGCCACCGGCCAGACACCCTTTGCCCTGATATACGGGACAAAAGCAGTTCTCCCCACTGAACTCATATATGGGTCACCTCGAGTGCTCGCTTATGATGAGCTTGAGCAAGAGCAACTGCGGCACGATGACGCAACGCTCCTTGAGGAAGATCGTCTTCGGGCGGCTGTGAGGGCAGCAAGCTACCAGCAAGCCTTGTGCCGTTACCATAGCCGCAAGGTCCGTGCCCGAAGCTTTGAGGAAGGCGACCTTGTTCTCCGGCGCGTTCAATCAGCCAGGAATACAAACAAGTTGACGCCAAAGTGGGAAGGCCCTTATCGGGTAATACGAGTCACCAGGCCTGGCGCAGGCCGCCCGGAGACCGAAAATGCCATTCCGGTGAGCAATTCCTGGAACATTGAGCATCTTTGCAAGTTCTACCCCCAAAGGCGCGGCTTGCCGGGCCCCCTGGCAAGCCACCCTTTTGTACAAGCCTTGCCAGCAAGGCATGCAACCCTTTGTACAAAGCCAGGCGCAGACCCTGAGCATAATTAAATGAAGCGCTGGCGCCCTAAGTTATAGCATGCATGCTGAGTCGAGTCTCATCCTTGGTTAGGGTTGGTAGTGCTTAGCGACGGCTAACCCCTAGCTTAGAGGTCGAGTTTGCGTCTCTTTGTCTTTCCTCTATCTCCTTTGGTTCACAGGACGCGCAAACATCCTTGCCGAAGCCACTTGGGGAGAAGAAAGAGGAACAGATCAGCATCAAGGCCCCGTCAAGCCAGTGTTGCCTGGGGCTACAAGAGCAAAGATTCACCCACGACGAACCAGGGTTGCCGGGGGCTGCAACTTTAGATAAGTTCTTCGTCCCCTATCATGCATTCCATTATGGACTGAGGTATGTGAAACCTCGTTCTTTTCCTTAAGCTACCGTGCTCCCATAACTCTAGGCCCTAGGGCTCGTTCCTGGGACTAAGTTTGGTCGTAGTCGCGGCAGCGAAAGGGTGAGACGAGGAGCCTAAGACCACTTCATCCCTGCCTCCGCCAAGGGCGTGAGAAAGGTCGGGCGAAGTAGGGAGACGGCAAGGCCTGTTGCCGGGCAAGAAAATGTTTATCTTAGAGATATCAGGGATTTATTCCCTGTTGTGGGTTCTACCTGTGAACAAATGACCCGGCAAACATTCCTTTTTCATTAAAAACACTCCATTGAGGTACAGTCCATAGGGAATGAAAAACATGAACAAGGAGATTACAAGTTTTAAAGTTAACAGATGCCCGAAGGCTTACAAACTAAAAAGAGATAAGATGCCCGTGATGCCTTTCTTATCCCTCTCCTTAGGAGGTAGGTCAAGGAGGCGAGAAGGGCAAAAGGGGCGCCTAGGCAAGCTACGGGTGGCAGAAGACACCAAGAGGACATCTCGGTGGCCGCCCAAAGGCTGGACGGTGATGACAGCGCTGGGGGCAGAGCTCGAAGACGAGGCGGCAGGACGTCAGTACGCGTCGAAGGCGTCGGTGCCCGCGTACTCCGACATGACAACCTTGCCGCCCGCCTTCTTCCTCTTCCTCTTCCGCGGCTTCCCTACACCAGCCGCCAAGGAGACGGTCCCGAGAAGTTCAAGGAGCCGGCGACGCGGATGATGGGGTCGCCGATGCCACCAGGAGCGGCGCCCGACACCTAGTCGGACCCGTCATCCTGCCGTCCACCGCCCTCGTCGTTGCTGCCGCTGTCCTCCTCGTCACCCTCGTTCGAGGAGGAGTCTTCGTCATCGGAGGAGCTCTCCACGCAGCACCTTGCACGAGTCCCAAAGTGCCCGAAGACCTTGACGAAGAGAAGGCCACCCTCCATCAATTTGAAATGGAGGGTGAGCCCATCTGTCAGGCTGTGGATACGAGCAAATGTCTTCCATCCTTGGTGAAGATACATCACGTGAGGAGCAGGGAAGTCGACGCGGACTCGCGTGCCACTGATCCCGCAGCCCCTCATGTGCAGCCGCAGCGACTCCGGTGGGTCCAGCTCCATCTCCCACGCAAATGGGGTCGGGAGACGAAGGCGACGGCGCGCGGCCGCCGCAGCCTGACGAAGAACTCGCAAGGGTCATCCCCAATATGGCCCTCCACTGGAGGAGGAGCTGTTGGCGGGGGCGAGGCCGGCGGGCCGCCCCGTCCTGCTCTTCCTCGAGCGCCCCAGCCTCGCCCATGGCCTCGCCCCCTCCCCCTTCCCCTCGTGGCCGGTTCTGCCACTGCGGGTGCAGGAGAAGGAGGGATGTGTTGTCGAGCGGGGACCCTCGCCGCCACCGTTGAAGGATCGGGATTTCCTCTCTCCATGGCGAACGGAAGAGAGGAGCAGAAGCTGAAGGAGAAGGAAGATGGGATAGTGCGGGGCGCCGTCCCTCCCCTCCCACTCTTTATAAAGGGGCGGGGCTGGGGCTCGACTGCCCCACTCGGCCAATCAAGACGCAGAAGGCGCAGGGAGCCGGGACCGACCCGCCGCCCCAACCAACGACGGCTCGGTTTCCCGCCTCCACCGTTCGCCACCCCAAACGCATGGGAGGCACGTGGCAGACGTGCAGAACCGAGGGGAGTGGATGCCTTGAGGACCGCGCCTCGGCCCCATTCAGTAAATGGGCCGTGCCTCCACACCTCCCACCGTTTATGGGGAATGCACGAAGCCGCCTCCTTTCGCATTTACTGCGATGTGACGCATGCCTGCGGAAACCGCCCCGCGCATGCCGCCCACGTCACACATGCCCCTCCACCCCGCGCCGCGCGCGCGGATCGTGGGGAGCGAAGCGCGCGGAAAATCTTACCACGGTGAAAACCACCCCGCCTACCCACACACCGTTCTGGGCCTGGCCCCACAACGCGTCGCGCTTATGAGTGGCATAGGCCCGGGGGCTCCTGTAGGTGTACAAAAAGAGGGGTACACTTTTTGTACCCCGATGACTGTGCACGGGCAGTCCGAGCCCCGGGCACCACCACACCAAGCACGGCAAGGGAGGTGAGCCAGGGTTAGACCAAAGCTCGATGGAGACTGAAGCCCAAAGTCAAGACCACAAAGAGCAAAGGGACGAAGCAGATTCCCCCGGAAAGATCCTTGCTGGGGGCAGCTTTAGCAGCCCCGGCAAGACCCTCGCCGCAGCAGCTCGCCCCACGCCTGCGGAGCGGATCACCCTTGAGTCCACTACCCCCATGGGGCAAGGATTCGGGAGGCATCCCCGTGGTGGCATGCAAATCTTTGTGAAGACAGTCAAGGACAGATACGCACACTAAGAAGACGACGACCCTTGGCGGGACCCCAGCGAAGGAGGACCACAAGGCCCCCGGCAAGCACCTTGCCGGGGATGACAGCAGGCGTCGTGGCAAGACCCTTGCCGGGGCCCCAGCAAGGCTCTTGCCGGGGACGTCTGCAGGGCCACCGTCAGGCCAACGCCAACTAAGCTTCCACCGGCCCATGCAGCTGCCGACCCAACCAGCTGGGCAGGCACCTGCGTGGCAACATGCAGATCTTCGTGGAGACCTGCCATTGCGCCACCTCAGCTGCCTGCCTGCCTACATGGCACCCCAGGCACCGCTGGCCAGGGCGCGTGTCATCACAAGGAGGAGCGGTGACGGACAAGACGGACGTCTCCCCTCGTCCCTGATAAAGCGAGGACACCTAAGCTAAGCGCATTAAAAGCGCCTTATCCCATAATGCGAGGGATAACCTCGCATCACTGTACCCTTTCCACCTCCTGTGTGCCACTGTGGCAACCCCTTTTTCCTATAAAAGGAGGCCCGAGGCGACCAGGAGAAGAATTCAGCTTTTTAGAACTCCTCACGACTCGGCTTTCGAAGCTCATCACGCCCCATAGCTAGCTGAAGAACACAAACATATAATCCACCAAAGCAGGAGTAGGGTTTTACGCTTCTTTGCGGCCCGAACCTGGGTAAAGGAACCGTGTGCTAACAGTTAGATCCGCTCTTCTCTGAACCCCGCGCCCCGCAACCGTAGTAGGGATTCTTGTGATCCCATAGGTGTCGATCCAAATACACCGACACCATCATGTTGTACATGAAAACTATTCTTTCATGATGGATTACATATTTCTCTATCATGCCTCAAATTTCTTTGAGTGATGCTTATCTTGTGCTAACTCACACGTGCACATACACATCATGATGGATGATGTGTATATTTACCACACACACATTTTTTTTCGTTTGTGTTTCTTTCGTGTAGGTACCCATGAATACTTGTCAACCTCACAATCCCATGAGTTGACAAAACAATCCCTAGAGAGCAATGATGACTTAGGATCTCGTGCATTGTCTTTTGCACCGCTCCTTTCGAGCAAAGACTTCGTGCATCTCTTCTACATGGCCCTCACATGGTTATGGCTTATTGTCTACTATGTATCATTTACCCATATTGTCATGTTCACTTTGCACGATATGCTCATTCCTATGCCTTTGCCATGCATTTGTGACCCATGCTTTGCATTACACATGATGATTGATTTTACTACTTGTATGTGTGTTTCCAAGCTTGGTTGAGATATTGCTTGTTATTGCCATGATTGCTTTGTGCCAAACGCTTATGATGATATGTTGGCCATGATTAGCTTTCATGCTTGTGATGTGTCATGTGCATTGCCTATATCAACTATTTTCTCACATGACATGATTTCCATGATTTCCTATAGTGTGTTGCACCTTCGTGCCACTAGTTTGCACAACATGATTTCTATGCTTGGCTATGTTGCATCACCAATGATTCATACTTGCTCCTTTCATGCAGTTGATGTCAACCATTGCCATGCTTTGCACATGATTCCCATTGCTTCTTGTCATATATCTCCATATGGTGTAAATCTCATGCTAGATGATTTGCCATGTATTGAGTAAAACAATGAGCTTTGTCTTGATAATGAGATTGCACCCATCGCATTCTCGCATATATTTGGAGATTTTGACATATTTCTTGTGAAGCATGCTCGTCTTACCTCTTTGCACCATATCTTCGTGAAGGAAATATGCCCTAGAGGCAATAATAAAGTTATTATTCATGCTAGAATTGTATTAACCGGAAACTTAGGACATGTGTGAATACATAGACAAACAGAGTGTCACTAGTATGCCTCTATTTGACTAGCTCGCTAATCAAAGATGGTTAAGTTTCCTAGCCATAGACATGAGTTATCATTTGATGAACGGGATCACATCATTAGAGAATGATGTGATTGACTTGACCCATTCCGTTAGCTTAGAACTAGATCGTTTAGTATGTTGCTATTTCTTTCTTCATGACTTATACATGTTCCTATGATTATGAGATTATGCAGCTCCCGAATACCGGAGGAACACTTTGTGTGCTATCAAATGTCACAACGTAACTGGGTGATTATAAAGATGCTCTACAGGTGTCTCCGATGATGTTTGTTGAGTTGGCATAGATCAAGATTAGGATTTGTCACTATGATTGTCGGAGAGGTATCTCTGGGCCCTCTCGGTAATGCACATCACTATAAACCTTGCAAGCAATGTGACTAATGAGTTAGTTGTGGGATTATGCATTACGGAACGAGTAAAGAGACTTGCCGGTAATGAGATTGAACTAGGTATGATGATACCGGGGATCGAATCTCGGGCAAGTAACATACCGATGACAAACGGAACAACGTATGTTGTTATGTGGTTTGACCGATAAAGATCTTTGTAGAATATGTAGGAGCCAATATGAGCACCTAGGTTCCGCTATTGGTTATTGACCAGAGATGTGTCTTGGTCATGTCTACATAGTTCACGAACCTGTAAGGTCCGCATGCTTAACGTTCGATGATGTTTTGTATTATGAGTTATGTGATTTGATGACCGGCGTTTGTTAGGAGTCGCGGATGAGATCACGGACGTGACGAACGGTGCCGAAATGGTTGAGACGTAAAGATCGATATACTGGAAGGCTATATCCGGACATCAGAAAGGTTCCGAGTGATTCGGGTATTTTTCGGAGTACCAAACAGTTACGGGAATTCGTATTGGGCCTTAATGGGCCATACGGGAAAGGAGAGAAAGGCCTCAAGGGTGGTCGGGCCCCTTCCCCAGGGACTGGTCCGAATTGGACTAGGGAAAGGGGGAGCCCCCTTCCTTCCTTCTCCTTCTCCCTTCCCCTTTTCCTATTCCATGTGGGAGGTGGAATCCTACTAGGACTAGGGATTCCTATTAGGACTCCACACTTTGGAACGCCCTACGAACACACAAGTTGATTTTAGCCGTGTGCGGTGCCCCTCCCCATAGTTACACACCTCGGTCATATCGTTGCATTGCTTAGGCGAAGTCCTACACCGGTAGCTTCATCATCACCGTCACCATGCCGTCGTGCTGACGAAAGTCTCCCATGGCGCTCAACTGGATCAAGAGCTCATGGGACGTCATTGAGCTGAACGTGTGCTGAACGCGGAGGTGCCGTACGTTCGGTGCTTGGATCGGTTGGATCGCGAAGATGCTCGACTACATCAACCGCGTTACTAAACGCTTCCGCTTTCGGTGTACGAGGGTACGTAGACACACTCTCCCCGCTCGTTGCTATGCTTCTCCTAGATAGATCTTGCGTGATCGTAGGATTTTTTTTAAATACTACGTAACCCAAGAGTGGCATCATGAGCCAGGTCTATGCGTAGATGATATGCACGAGTAGAGCACACTGAGTTGTGGGCAATAATAGTCATACTGCTTACCAGCATGTCATACTTTGATGCGGCGGTATTGTGAGATGAAGCGGCCCGGACCGACATTACACGTATGCTTATGCGAGACTGGTTTCACTGTTATGAGCACTCGTTGCTTAAAGGTGATCGACGGGTGTTTGTCTCTCTCACTTTAGTTGAATCGAGTGTGGCTACGCCCGGTCATTGTGAAGGTTAAAACAACACACTTGACGAAAAATCGTTGCGGTTTTTTGTATGCGTAGGTAAGAACAGTTCGTGCTAAGCCCGTAGCAGCCACGTAAAACTTGCAACAACAATGTAGAGGACGCCTAACTTGTTTTTGCAGGGCATTTTGTGATGTGATATGGTCAAGACATGATGAGTTATACGTTATTGTATGAGATGATCATGTTTTCTAAATTATCGGCAATCGGCAGGAGCCTTATGGTTGTCTCTTTATTGTATGAATTGTGAAGGCCATGTAATTGCTTTACTTCATCACTATGAGTTAGTGATAGTAGTAGTAGCAATAGTTGGTGAGACGACCGTGACGCTACGATGAATATCATGGTGTCTAGCCGATGACGATGGAAATCATGGTGATGCTTTGGAGATGTAGATCAAAAGCACAAGATGATGATGGCCATATCATGTCACATATTTTGATTGCATGTGATGTTTATCTCATGATGCTTCTTATTTTTCTTAGTACGGTGGTAGCATTATAAGATGATCCCTTGCAAAATTTCAAGGTACAGGTGTTCTCCCTGAGTATGCACCGTTGCGAAAGTTCGTCGTGCCGAGACACCACGTGATGATTGGGTGTGATAAGCCCTAAGTTCAAATACAACGGGTGTAAGACAGTTTTGCACATGCAGAATACTCGGGTTAAACTTGACGAGCCTAGCATGTACAGACATGGCCTCGGAACACTGGAGACCGAAAGGTCAAGCGTGAATCATATAGTAGATATGACCACATAAGATGGTCACCATTGAAAACTACTCCATCTCACGTGATGATCGGACATGGTTTAGTTGATTTGGATCACGTGATCACTTAGATGACTAGAGGGATGTCTATCTAAGTAGGAGTTCTTTAGTAATATGATTAATTGAACTTTAATTTATCATGAACTTAGTCCTAGTAGTATTAGCATATCTATGTTGTAGATCAATAGCTTGGGATGTAGCTCCCCGTTTATTTTTATCTGTTCCTAGAGAAATATAAGTTGAAAGATGGTAGTAGCAATGATGCGGACTTGTTCCGTGATCTGAGGATTTTCCTCATTGCTGCACAGAAGAATTATGTCCTTGATGCACTGCTAGGTGACAGACCTATTGCAGGAGCAGATGCAGACGTTATGAACGTTTTGACAAAAGCTCGGTATGATGACTATTTGATAGTTTAGTGCACCATGCTTTACGGCTTAGAACCGGGACTTCAAAAAAAATTGAATGCCACGGAGCATATAAGATGTTCCTAAGAGTTGAAATTAGTATTTCATACTCATGCGTTTATCATAAGGTATGAGACCTCTCACAGTACTTTGCCTACAAGATGGAGGAGAATAGCTCAACCAGTGAGCATGTGCTCAGATTGTCTGGGTACTACAATTGCTTGAATCAAGTGGGAGTTAATCTTCCAGATAAGATAGTAATTAACAAAGTTCTCTAGTCACTATCTCCAAGTTACTTGAACTTCATGATGAACTATAATATGCAAGGGATGACGAAAGTAATTCCCAAGCTCTTCGCGATGCTGAAATCAACAAAGGTAGAAATCAAGAAAAAGCATCAAGTGTTGATGGTTGACAGGACCACTAGTTTCAAGTAAAAGGGCAAAGGAAGAGAAAGGGAACTTCAAGAAGAATGGCAAGCAAGTTGCTACTCCCATGAAGAAACCCAAAGCTAGACCCAAGCCTGAAACTGAGTGCTTCTACTTCAAAGGAAATGGTCACTAGAAGTGGAACTACCCTAGAAACTTGGTGGATAAGAAGGATTGCAAAGTGAACAAAGCTATATTTGATATACATGTTATTGATGTGTACTTTACTAGTGTTTATAGCAACCCCTCTGTATTTGATACTGCTTCAGGTGCTAAGAGTAGTAACTCAAAACAGGAGTTGCAGAATGAACAGAGACTAGTTAAGGGTGAAGTGATGCTGTGTGCTGGAAGTGGTTCCAAGATTGATATGATCATCATCGCACACTCCCTATACTTTTAGGATTAGTATTGAACCTAAATAAATGTTGTTTGGTGTTAGTGTTGAGCGTGAATATGATTTGATCATGTTTATTGCAATACGTTTATTCATTTCAAGTCAAAGAATAATTGTTGCTCTGTTTACATGAATAAAACCTTCGATGGTCATACACCCAATAAAAGTAGTTTGTTGGATCTCGATTGTAGTGATACACATATTCATAAATTGAAGCCAAAAGATGCAAAGATAATAATGATAGTGCAACTTATTTGTGGCACTGCCGTTTAGGTCATATTGTTGTAAAGCGCATGAAGAAACTCCACGCTGATGGGCTTTTGGAATCACTTGATTATGAATCATTTGATGCTTGCAAACCATGCCTCGTGGGCAAGATGACTAAGACTCCGTTCTCCGGAACAATAGAGCGAGCAACTGACTTATTGGAAATAATACATACTGATGTATGCGGTCCGATGAGTGTTGAGGCTCGCGGTGGGTATCGTTATTTTATGACCTTCACAGATGATTTGAGAAGATATGGGTATATCTACTTGATGAAACATAAGTCTCAAAGATTTGAAAAGTTCAAAGAATTTCAGAGTGAAGTGGAAAATCATCGTAATAAGAAAATAAAAGTTTCTACGATCAGATCACGCAGGCGAATATTTGAAGTTATGAGTTTGGCCTTCATTTAAAACAATGTGAAATATTTTCACAACTCACGCCACCTGGAACACCACAACGTAATGGTGTGTCTGAACATCGTAACCGCACTTTATTAGATATGGTGCAATCTATGATGTCTCTTACCGATTTACCACTACCGTTTGGGGGTTATGCATTAGAGACAGCTGCATTCACGTTAAATAGGGCACCATCTAAATCCGTTGAGACGACACGGTATGAACCGTGGTTTGACAAGAAACCTAAGCTGTCGTTTCTTAAAGTTTGGGGCAGCAATGCTTATGTGAAAAAGTTTCAACCTGATAAGCTCGAACCTAAATCGGAGAAATGTGTCTTCATAGGATACCCAAAGGAAACTGTTGGGTACACCTTCTATCATAGATCCAAACGCAAGATATTCGTTGCTAAAATGGATACTTTCTACAGAAGGAGTTTCTCTCGAAAGAAGTGAGTGGGAGGAAAGTTGAACTTAATGAGGTAATTGTACCTTCTCCCGAATTGGAAAGTAGTACATCACAGAAACTAGTTCTAGTGATTCCTACACCAATCAGCGAGGAAGCTAATGATGATGATCATGAAACTTCAGATCAAGTTACTACTGAACCTTGTAGGTCAACCAGAGTGTATTCCGCACCAAAGTGGTACGGTAACCCGGTTCTGGAGTCATGTTACTAGACCATGATGAACCTACGAACTATGAGGAAGCAATGATGAGCCCAGATTCCGCAAAATGGCTTGAGGCCATGAAATCTGAGATGGGATCCATGTATGAGAACAAAGTGTGGACTTTGGTTGACTTGCCCGATGATCGGCAAGCCATTGAAAATAAATTTATCTTTAACAGGAAGACTGATGCCGATGGTAATGTTACTGTCTACAAAGCTCTACTTGTTGCGAAAGGTTTTCGACAAGTTCAAGGTGTTGACTACAATGAGATTTTCTCACTCGTAGCGATGCTTAAGTCTGTCCGAATCATGTTAGCAATTGCCGCATTTTACGAAATATGGCAAATGAATAACAAAACTGCGTTCTTTAATGGATTTATTAAAGAAGAGTTGTATATGATGCGACCAGAAGGTTTTGTCAGTCCTAAAGGTGCTAACAAAATGTGCAAGCTCCAGCGATCCATCTATGAACTGGTGCAAGCATCTCGGAGTTTGAATATACGTTTTGATAAGTTGATCAAAGCATATAGTTTTATACAGACTTGCGGTGAAGCCTGTATTTACAAGAAAGTGAGTGGGAGCACTACAGCCTTTCTGATAAGTATATGTGAAAGACATATTGTCGATCAGAAATGATCTAGAATTTTCTGGAAAGCATAAAGGAGTGTTTGAAAGGAGCTTTCCAAAGAAAAACCTCGGTGAAGCTGCTTACATATTGAGCATCAAGATCTATAGAGATAGATCAAGATGCCTGATAAGTTTTTTCAATGAGTACATACCTTGACAAGTTTGCGAAGTAGTTCAAAATGGAACATTCAAAGAATACAAGGTGTGAAGTTGAGTAAGACTCAAAGCCCGACAACAACAAAACATAGAGAGAGAGAATGATAGTCATTCCCTATGCCTCAGCCATTGGTTCTATAAAGTATGACATGCTGTATACCATACCTATTGTATGCCCTTACCTGAGTTTGGCAAGGGAATACAATTTTGATCTAGGAGTACATCACTAGACAGCGGTCAAAATTATCCTTAGAGGACTAAGGAAATATTTCTAGGTTATGGAGGTGATAAAGAGTTCGTTGAAAGAGTTACGCCGATGCAAGCTTTAACACCGATCTGGATGGCTCTGAGTCTTGATCTGGATACATATTGAAAGTGGGAGCATTTAGCTAGAGTAACTCCATGCAGAGCATTGTAGACATAGAAATTTGCAAAATACATACAGATCTGAATGTGGCAGACCCATTGACTAAACCTCTCTCACAAGCAAAACATGATCACACATTAGTACTCTTTAGGTGTTAATCACATGGTGATGTGAACTAGATTATTGACTCTAGTAAACCTTTTGGGTATTGGACACATGGCGATGTGAACTATAAAGTGTTAAATCACATGAGGATGTGAACTATTGGTGTTAAATCACATGGTGATGTGAACTATATTATTGACTCTAGTGCAAGTGGGAGACTGAAGGAAATATGCCCTAGAGGCAATAATTAAGTTATTGTTTATTTCCTTATATCATGATAAATGTTTATTATTCATGCTAGAATTGTATTAACCGGAAACTTAGTACATGTGTGAATACATAGACAAACAAAGTGTCACTAGTATGCCTCTACTTGACTAGCACATTAATCAAAGATGGTTAAGTTTCCTAGCCATAGACATGAGTTGTCATTTGATGAATGGGATCACATCATTAGAGAATGATGTGATTGACTTGACCCATTCCGTTAGCTTAACACTTGATCGTTTAGTATGTTGCTATTTCTTTCTTCATGACTTGTACATGTTTCTATGACTATGAGATTATGCAACTCCCGAATACCGGAGGAACACTTTGTGTGCTATCAAACGTCACAATGTAACCGGGTGAATATAAAGATGCTCTATAAGTTAGGATTTGTCACTTCGATTGTCGGAGAGGTATCTCTGGGCCATCTCGGTAATGCACATCACTATAAGCCTTACAAGCAATGTGACTAATGAGTTAGTTGCGGGATGATGCATTATGGAACGAGTAAAGAGACTTGCCGGTAACGAGATTGAACTAGGTATGATGATACCGAGGATCAAATCTCGGACAAGTAACATATCGATGACAAAGGGAACAACGTATGTTGTTATGCGGTTTGACCGATAAAGATCTTCGTAGAATATGTAGGAGCCAACATGAGCATCCAGGTTCCGCTATTGGTTATTGACCGAAGATTTGTCTGGGTCATGTTTACATAGTTCTCGAACCCATAGGGTCCGCACGCTTAACGTTCGATGACGATATGTATTATGAGTTATGTGATTTGATGACCAACGTTTGTTCGGAGTCCCGGATAAGATCACAGATATGACGAATAGTGTCGAAATGGTCGAGACGTAAAGATCGATATATTGGAAGGCTATATTCGGACATCGGAAATGTTTCGAGTGATTCGGGTATTTTTCGGAGTACCAGAGAGTTATGGGAATTCGTATTGGGCCTTAATGGGCCATACGAGAAAGGAGAGAAAGGCCTCAAGGGTGGTCGCGCCCCTTCCCCATGGACTGGACCAAATTGGACTAGGGAAAGGGGGCGCCCCTTCCTTCCTTCTCCTTCTCCCTTCCCCTTTTCCTATTACATGTGGGAGGTGGAATCCTACTAGGACTTGGGCGTCCTAGTAGGACTCCACACTTTGGTGCGCCCTATGAGGGCCGGCCTCCTCCTCCCTCCATCCTTTATATACGAGGCCAGGGGCACCCCATGAACACACAAGTTGATTTTAGCTGTGTGCGGTGCCCCTCCCCATAGTTACACACCTCGGTCATATCGTTTTAGTTCTTAGGCGAAGCCCTACGCCGGTAGCTTCATCATCACCGTCACCACGCCGTCGTGGTGACGAAACTCTCCCATGACGCTCAACTGGATTAAGAGCTCATGGGACATCATCGAGCTGAACGTGTGCTGAATGCGGAGGTGCCGTACGTTCGGTGCTTGTACCGGTTGGATCGTGAAGACGTTCGACTACATTAACTGCGTCACTAGACGCTTCCGCTTTGGGTCTCCGAGGGTATGTAGACACACTCTTCCCGCTCGTTGCTATGCTTCTCCTAGATAGATCTTGCGTGATCGTAGGATTTTTTTGGAATACTACGTAACCCAACACCTAGTGCCATGAATATAGCCGTTGTTGCATCATATTATTCATGCACTTTCCCTCCTAATGGTTATGTGCAAGAGAAGAGAACCATCATTATGATGTGTTTATCTACCATGCGCATGTGTTCTTTATTTTGTTGTGTGCATGTGTAGGATACTTGGACTTTGTGTCGACTTCCACCTCACGTGAGTTGACCAATCAAGCTCTTGAGAGCAAACCACCTTCTACCACGACGACTCAACATCGCACTTGCTTGTGCTTCGGCGTTGTGAAGGACGCACAAGGACATGCTTTCAAGGTGATATCCTTCTCTTTCAAGAACCCCCAAACCATGAGCATGAACATTGTGGATAATTCTGCATGTGTTGCTTGCACAATGAGACTTCTTGGTCATCTTGGACCACTTGATTTCACACATGTTAGAGATCTTGCTTCGACTTGCCATTGCCACATTGCCATGCATGCTTCATGACATATATGCCTTGTGTGTTGCATTCGACTTGTGGATTACTTGCCACTATCTTATGCTTCATTTCACCAATGTCTTTCCTTCACATATGTCATGTTCCATTGCTTGTACCATGATTGACTTGATTGCCACACACATGACGAACAATTGCTCTTTCTATGGTGTTGAGTGTCACACGATTTTCACTACACCCTATGCACATTATGCTTGCATTATCTTGCACTTGATTCATGTGCTTAGACACTTCATTTAACTTGGTGTTCTGAATGATTCGTATGCCTACCATAGACCTTTCATTGTGCGCTTTATGCATGCTTTATATGACCATGAGGTAGATGCTTATTCTCTTATCACACATATTTGCATCACTACCTCCCTATTGCATACTTGGCCCCATGGTATCTTTTCTTGTGCTCAATTGATATGCTTATATGCCATGCCACAACCCTTTGTCACACCCTATGTTATGCTTGATGACAACACTTGTTGGGTGAATCACCTCTTGAATGCTTGGTTTTGCACTAAGGCTAACCACATTCGTTTTTTCAAGTGCTTGTTGTCCTTGCTCCTTTTGAAGGAATCACTAGATGGTGCGACATTGGAGAGTGCCAACTTTGAGCTTCAAGATGATGAGTACTTGGTGATCGTCTACTTCTACATGGCGACACCATCTCTTTCCAATGGTGATTTTGTTTTCGATCCGAGGTCGGATCTTTTCCGGGGGAGGGGATGATGTGGAGAATCCTATGGGCATCACCATGTTAAGAGTCTGTTTGGCAAATGACACGTGCGACCTCTACTTCTCATACCTAAAGGTGAATCTTCTCCTTTACACGTGTTTGACTTGACCCCTTCGCGGATGGTATACTACTTGACACTCCTCTTGTGTGCATACATAGGTATCGTCGGAGCTTCACGGATGAAGAGGAGGAGTGCAAGCGCCAAGGAATCTTCCAAGCGCAGAGATAGAGGTACAACTGGTCACCTACTAGTCAACTACTGGTCGACCGGTACAACCTGCCGACTACCGCCCAAGTACTGGTCAACCTTCTATAATCAAGAAGCACAAGGACGATACAGCACCAATTTCCCCCCAGCTGCGACCAGACCGGTACAACCGGTCCAACCATCGGTACTACCGGTCCTTACTTCTGCAAACACCTCGAGGAACAGGTACCTGAGCTCCCAGCGGTACAACCGCTTCCATGTCCGGTACAACCGGCCTGCCTGCGCGCAGTAAAGCGGGTTTTGACCCATGTATCCCCCAACTTACCCTTTAGACTATAAATAGACCTCATCCTCCGCATTTCTAGGGGAGAAAATGTGATAGATCATTTTAGACTAGAGCTTTGCTCATCTTAGTGGTTCTACTCCTAGGAGAGACTGCGGCCCCTCTACAGAGAAGATCCACACCGGATTCAAGACCTCCTCACGGAGAAGATCCTTCTAGGATTCAAGCCCCCATCTCCTTTGGATTTGGGATGAGCTCTACCTTGTGATCTTGTGTGTTTGATTTTCTAGTGGATGTGTGATTGGACTTGTTCTTGAGTGTTTTCCCTTGTGATTTCCCCTTGTCCTTCCTCGTGTTCTTCGTGTTCATCCTTGGGGATCCCTCCAATTGTGAAAGATCGGCCTAGATCGGGTTAGCCCCGCATCACATGCCCTATCAACTACCTCACTCACTAAGTGTTGTGGCTCACTCACTCCCTCTTGGATGCTCTCACTCGTATGGTTGGTGGTGTCACTCAAATGGCTCGCAACCTCACATAGGAGATGTGGCATGCTCTCATGTGTGGGGCTAGTGGTGGTCACTCCCATCCTCAAAGGAATTGCTCTCAATGTCACATATGGTGGAGTCACTCATATCCCTCATGTGGTGGTGTCTCTCCTCACATGGAAATGAGGGCATCTCGTAATATGTGGATGTCGAAGAGGTGTAGGTGCAATTTTCTCCATGCCCAACTTCCTCATCTGTAATGCCTCCAAAGATGAACGCCGTAGGATATGGCAAGACATCACTCTCCTCCGAGATTAAAGAGAAGGTCTCATGTTTGCTTGCGTAGCTTGACCCGGAGTAGGAGTCCAATGTGGGCGCCGTCTTCATGGTGTTGAAGAGGTTCATGGTCATCGCCTTGGTCGAAGGGGGTGGCCCATGCTTGACCATCTTGTCGCCGTCGTGTTGTGGGTAGCTTCCGAAGATGGAAGTCTCGCCCTCGCTTGTAGATGATCACCTTGATGTTGAAGATGTCAATGTAAGCAATCTCATGGGAAGTAGGTGAAGATGTCGTACGTATGAAGGCGAAGATGCCTTGATATGTTTTGACCCGACCCGAATGGATCAAGTCTCTGTGCTTAAGTGTCATCCCTGGATCGGTATGCTGACTCACACAGTACTCGAGGATTTATAACAGAGGTAAATCACATGTATAGAGTAACATAAATACTATTACCTCAATCCATATAGCAGAAGTAACAACGAAGTTGTGGATTCCTATCAACACCAATAACAAAGTTGAGTGTAGACAGCGCAACCCTAACGTAACACTTACTCGTCGAATAATTCCTGCAACATGAGACGTTGCAGCCATGTAGGTCAGTACATTGAATGTACTGGCAAATTCACACTATAGGAGTAATGATGAACAAAGCCTACAACTACATGCATATTTGGCTGGTGGAGGCTGTAAGGTTGATTTTTGCATAAACTGATTTTTCCCTACCACAAAGGAATGCATTTATTTAACTACTTTGTTAAATTTACTTCATGAACAATTGAGTATGGTTCTTCCATCTCAATACCAAACCAAAGTGATTATTAACCCAAAAATTAATTAAATAGAGTGTTGAGATCAACAAATAATCCACTTCTAGATACTCAAAGATGTCCATAACCGGGCACAAGGCTACTCATGACTAGTTTGTACACTCTGCATAGGTTTCTGCACTTTTCCCCACAAGACTCGATCGCCTCCGTTTAATTTCTCGCACTGCATGGTGTTTGAGAAACGAATGACCGAGACACAGTCTTTCAGAAGCATTAACTCTTTACCCTGGATAGACTGGTACACGTACATTTGCTACATCTACTAGTCTACCACTGAAAGAGTTCACACAAGATACTCAACTATGCCAGAGCCCGTAATGGCTTTTGGCTGCACATGGAAGTTTCTAGGCATGAAAATATCATATGATCTCTTTGAGCCTGGGTGGCATTCCAATAGGGTGATCACACGGGTCCTCCGGGATCCCCTAGGACAACACTAATTTCTCCAGGTGCCCGGCAAACCACTGGGTGCTCCAGGGTGCCACAACCAATCCACCCAGATGTGTATTAAATTTGCACCTTAAAGTTTCCCTTATATAAACATCACTCTCACAGCTTTCATGAAACTCTCATACCAATCCACGTCTACAAGCATGGCTAAGTAATAAGTAACAAAGCGTATACCCCCCCTTGGTTGATCTCGAGTCATTGGGTTCCTACCTCATGGACTACAAAGCATCATATCATGTAACCAGTCCTACTCATGCAAATGTTTGAGGATATAACTAATGCAATGAAAACTGGGTATTGGAAAGTATGATCAAAGTGTGAAATTGCCTTGTACTGATGATGTAGATTCTTTGCACTCAAAACTCGTTATAGATCTAATCGTCACACTCTGATCAATCTATCGTAAACAAACAATAGTAACCACACATAAGCAATCACTCAGAAGATTGGAAAGAACGAAGAAAGCACTTCGGAAAACTACGAAACAAATGAAGGACTCTTGAAACAGAAACCAATAACTAACAGTAAAAAAATTAAGTGAATTCGGCCTTATTAGAAAGTTTAGTTCAAGAGCTTCGATTTGCAAAAAGAATCAACTCAAACGGAGTTATAAAACTAAAGTTATGACAAAAACAAGTTTGAAACAAATCTAGTTGAATTCAGATTTTAAAACTTTCAATAACATGTTTAAATTGTTTTACTGGAAACAGGGGATCATAACGTAGAAGTGGGTGTTGGTTTCGTTGGATTTGGACCAACGGATAAAAAGTTGTGAGGGTTTGAAGTTTAGGGGCTAAACTATAAAATAAATATTTATAGATAGGTCCCTAGCCTACCAATCCACGTCTACGAGCATGTCTAAGCAATAAGTAACAAAGCGTATACCCCCCCTTGGTTGATCTCAAGTCATTGGGTTCCTACCTCATGGACTACATAGCATCATATCATGTAACCAGTCCTACTCATGCAAGTGTTCGAGGATATAACTAATGCAATGAAAACTGGGTATTGGAAAGTATGATCAAAGTGTGAACTTGCCAGTACATTCAATGTACTGACGTACATGGCTGCAACATCTCATGTTGCAGGAATTATTCGACGAGTAAGTGTTACGTTAGGGTTGCGCTGTCTACACTCAACTTTGTCGTTGATGTTGATGGGAATCCACAACCTTGTTGTTACTTCCGCTGTATGGATTGAGGTAATAGTATTTACGTTACTTTATACATGTGATTTACCTCTGTTATAAATCCTTGAGTACTGTGTGTGTCAGCATACTGATCCAGGGATGACACTTAAGCACAGAGACTTGATCCATTCGGGTCGGGTCGCTACAAGATGGTATTAGAGCTTCATGAAAGCTGTGAGAGTGATACTTATATAAGGGAAACTTTAAGGTGGAAATTTAATACACATCTGGGTGGATTGGTTGTGGCACCCTGGAGCACCCAGTAGTTTGCCGGGCATCTGGATAAACCAGTGTGGTCCTAGGGGATCCCGGAGGACCGGTGTGATCACCCTATTTGAATGCCACCGAGGCTCAAAGGGATCATATGATATTTTCATGCCTAGAAACTTCCATGTGCAGCCACAAGCCATTATGGGCTCTATCATAGTTGAGTATGTTGTGTGAGCTCTTTCAGTGGTGTGCTAGCAGATGTCGCAAATGTAGGTGTACCGGTCCATCCGGGGTAAAGAGTAAATGCTTCTGAAGGACTGTGTCTCGGTCATCCGGTTCTCATACACCATGCAGTGCGAGAAATCAAATGGGGGAGATCGAGTCTTGTGCGGAAAAGTGCAAAAACCTCTAAAGAGTGTACAAACTATTCATGAGTAGCCGTGTTCCCGGTTATGGACATCTTTGAGTATCTAGAAGTGGATTATTTGTTGATCTCAACACTCTATTTAAATAATTTTGTTGGGTTAATAATGACTTTGGTTTGGGATTGAGATGGAGGAACCATACTCAATTGTTCATGAAATAAATTTAACAAATATTTAAATAATTGCATTCCTTTGTGGTAGGGAAAGATCAACTTTATGCAAAAACAACCTTACAACCTCCCCGAGCTAAATATGCATGTAGTTGTAGGCATTGTTCATCATTACTGCTACAATCTGAATTTGCCAGTACATTCAATGTACTGACCTACATGGCTTCAATTTCTCATGTTGGAGGAATTATTCGACGAGTAAGTGTTACGTTAGGGTTGCGCTGTCTACACTCAACTTAGCCATTGGTGTTGATGGGAATCCACAACCTTGTTGTTACTTCCGCTGTATGGATTGAGGTAATAGTATTTACGTTACTTTATACATGTGAGTTACCTCTGTTATAAATCCTCGAGTACTGTGTGTGTCAACATATCGATCCAGGGATGACACTTAAGCACAGAGACTTGATCCATTCGGGTCGGGTCACTACATGATAGCATTTGGCGAAGATGCCGAAGTGGTGGTTGTAGCCATAGCTCCTTCTTGGCTGTGCTTGTCTCACGGTCTTCTTATGTGCTCTTGAAGCTTGGCCTTGGCGTGTAGTAGAGCTTGTTCGGACTTGTAGGTATGCGTGTGTCGAGCATCTTTATGATGATGGTGTTGTTGTCATGGTTGATCTCTTCGAAGATGTCATTCGTCATTGTCGTGTACATGATGCTTGGAGGTGACTTGCCCTTCATGACGATGTTGATGGTCGCCATGGCGGTGTGGACGTGCACGACTTGCGCTTGCATCGTATTTGCCCTCCGAAGACTTGTGACTTGAACGTCACCGCTGAGAAGATGACGAAGGGGAAGAAGACTTGTAGTCGACCACCATGTGTCGGAGCTCCGCCATGTGTTTGTCGAAGGAGTCGCACATGTCATTGATGTAAGCCCTTCTCCTTGCCTCATAGTGCCGTATGTCGATGGCGATGTTGTCGAGGTGCTCTTGCATTGCTCATTGTAGTCCAATGGTTTGAGTGTGCATGTACTTGTTTGCGCCGTTGATGTCGAAGACCGGAGATGAAATTCTTTGCCTATCCATCACGAGACTCAAGTAGTGGTGAGTGGGAGAAAGAGAAGAACTAGACCAATGTACCTTACCCGATGTTGAGAATGGATCAATGATCACTCAATAATGTGTCAAGGAAATAGCACAATTGGTATCGATTCTCGTCAATTCTGACACCTACACAATAAGGCTTATGGAGTAGCTTGGTGAGGATAGTGGCAAAAAAATTTGATGCAAAATGATGCCAAGAGTCAATAATGTTGAAAGAGATTCACAAATTCACAAGTGTAACAAGTAGACCAATAGCAAAGAATGGCACACGGAAACACACGCATGTATCGATAAATGTGGTTGTGCAACCAAGGATTGAGCGGAAAATACGGAATCCACAGAAAATGCTCTTATCGCACAACACTAGAGAGACTGTCACATCCCTAGTCAGTGCTTGCATTAGGACTAGCTAGAGTGTGCATCATGTTTATTTTCCACAAAAACTTGAAATGGGAATGACAGAAACCCCAGCACCCCCTTCTAACAACTAGTGTTTGATAAAATCTGTTCCAATGTACCCAAAATGCCCTTCAAAAATGTTCATCATTTCTGCCTTGGTCTTAAACCTCTGCCAAAAATGGTGCACAATTTTCTAGGACATCCAAGGTCTCTGGATTAATTCATATGGTATTTGCATTTGGGCATTTAAATGCTATAAAATATTTTGTGTGCCCAATTAATCATAAACTAAAATGTTCCATGCTGTTCATATTATTTACAGTGGGCATGACTAGTTTTATGAGCTATAAAAATGTTCTCACATTTTTATTAATTAAACAAAGTTGCAAAAGAAATGAAACAGAAAGTAAAATAGAAAAAAATAGGAAGAAGAAAACTTACTTGGCGCCTAACAGGCCCACCTGCCGGCCCAGCCCAGCCACCGCTCCAGCGAGCTGCTTGGCTCGGCAAGGCAGGCAGGCAGGTGCTCGACGGCGGCCGCAGCGCGCGCCATGCAGCTGCCCGCCGCCCTGCTTCCTCCCCTCACCATTCTGGTGGGCGGGATCGATCACCCACTCCCCCCCCCCCGAGCTCGCAGACACGCCCACTCCTCCCCAGCTCCTCTCCTTCGCCTTCCCCTCACCATGGCCGACGCCGCCGTGCTCGCGCCGTCCTGATAGCCGCGTCACTGCCGTCCCTGAGCACCGTCACCGTGTCCGTCCGCTCCGTCGTCATCGACTACGTCGAGTAGGCTGAGCCCCGAGCGCTCGCCCGCTCTGGAGTCGCCCCCGACCCCGTCTTCCCCAACTCCGGCCGCAGAGATAGCCATCGCCGTCCCGCTCAGCACCGACCATCCCCGAGCCCGCCTCGACGTTCACTGCAACCGCCGTGAGCTCAGCTCCGTCCTCCCCCTCTCTGTTAGTTCTCTGCTACACCGTACGCACTGCACGAGGCTCACCTGCACGCACCGCCGCGGAGCTCGTCGCCGACGAGGCTCCGGCCATTTAACGGCCCGGCCATCATGCCCACCAGCTCCACCGTCCTTTGTAGGTGCTGTAGGATCACTCCACGCACCTCTACGGGCACCGCACCAACGAGTTCGATCTCGCTCGAAGTCCGGCAGCCGCTGGACTCGTCGCCGGCGTCGTTTCCGGTGACCCCGAGGCCAGCCACCACCACCACTCGACGCGGCTCACTCCCAGCTACCCGTAGGTTTGCTCCGCCGTCGTTTTGGCAGCCGGAGCACAAATCCCGCACCTCACCACCGTGTTTGGCCTCGCCGGCGGCTAAACGCTCGCGAGTTGGCCCTGTTTGACCAAGGGTTTGACCCCCTGGGTCACTGACATGTGGGCCCTGCCTGTTAGTCAAACCTAGTTTAGTGTTTAATTTAATTTTAATTAGTCAGTTAACTAACTGTGACACTGACCAGTGGGTCCCACTGGTCAGGTTTGACCTGGGCCACCCTGTTGACTGGCTGACGTTAGCATGATGTCATGCTGACGCAGTAAAGGATTTTCTGGGATTTTTAGATTTAAATATAATTCAGGAAATTCCAGAAAATGCTTTAAACTTCAAAAAATCATATAAATTCAACAGTAGCTCAGATGGAAAAGATTTATATATGAAAATTGATCAGAAAAATCCAATCTTTCCAATGGCACCAGTTTCATGCATGTTTGAGCAAGTTAACCTTGCTGTTTACATCAAAACAAGTTAATGCACTTAATTAAATAGTAATTTGGGTTTCAATTTGAATCTCTGATTCAAATGGGCTCAAACCCTTCTGGTTATAGTTGCATTAGCCCAAAACACATGCATCTTGCCATATCATGAGCATGCATCATATTGTTGCATTTGTTTGATTATTGATTGTATCGCTGGTATTCTCCGTGTTAGGTCCTGCTCCCGAGGATACTTCTGCGTATCCAACTGAAGAGCAGTACCCGACAACCACTTTGTCAGGCAAGCAATCATTGATCATTCCGATACAAACCCATCTTCTCGCTCCTGCTCTCTTTTACTGCATTAAGGCAACAGCGCGTGAACTGCTACTTGTTGTGGCAGTTGAACCCTATTCCCTTGCATGACCTGTCATTGCCACAATAAATAGTTGAAACCCACTAGCATGTGTAGGAGTTGATTGAGCCATGTGATGTGTGATCCACCATGCTATTTGTTTATGTTGCCTGCTATGCTTAGAGTTGTGTCGGGTCTGTTTCATCTTGGTGATGGATCAGAGTGAAATGATCATACCGGTAAAGAGAAGGAAGTGTGGAATATGTTTGGTAAAGGTATCGATGAAAGGCCATGTAGGAGTACATGGTGGGTTGTTTCATTGGAATCGTCCATCGGACCCGAGATCGGTATGTGTGATTCAAGTTACAGTTACTACCACGCTGTATTGCCCCGGATGTAATACTTTCCCTTTTGGGCATATAATATATCTCCGGCTTCATCTATTCCATTTCGGGTTCTTTGTCTTTCGGGTTTTCGTCGTTTTGTCGTGTGCGTGTGTGGCATTCATTCATATCATGTAGTCATGTGCATCGCATTGCATTTGTGTTGTCGGTTGCATCCGGTTCCACGCGTTCCTTCCCGTTGTCCGTTTCGCGTTCCGGAGCTCCCTCACGTGTCCGTGGCGTCCCGTAGGCCTACTTTGGTGTTTGGCCGTGTAACGTTACCGGTTTGGCGCGACACTTGTCGTGTGTTGTTGTTGTGATGTGTGTAACCCGCCTGTCAAATCTCGTCGCGTTTCAAGTCCGTTTGCTACCCCAACAGTTATTCGTGTGGGCTCAAAGTGCCTCCACTTTGAGGCCCAAGACACCCCTCCAACAACCCACTTTCCTCCTCTTGGCCCATCCTAACTCCCCTCGCGATCGGATCCGTCGGATCGCGATCGGAGGGCTCTAAAACCCCCCAAATCCCTCAAACCCTAGCACCTACCCTATATAAACATCCCCCATGCCATTTTTGGCAGCCTAAACCCCCTCCACCTACCTCTAGCCCCTTCTCCCCTCAATTTTCATGCCATACCAGTTCCCCACTGCCACTTGGATTCCTCTCCTCGAATCCCGCCGCCGGCAGCCCTCCACCGCAGAAATCCCGTCGGCTCGAAGCCACAGGCCATCGAAGGAAGCCGCCTCCTGGATCCCGATCGGGTCAACGAGACCGCATCGCCGCCTTCTCCCAGATCGGATCGGGGGGCACCAGGCCCCGATCCAGACCGCATCGCCTGCGTGGGGCCGTTGACTAAGCATCGCCAGCCGCAGGCCGCCAGATCGAAGCCTCGCGACGATTGCGAGCGCCTGGGCCCGATCCGCCCGATCGATCGGATCCCGCCGCCGCCGCCTGGGCCTCCAGCCGCCTCCCACCTCCAGGCCTGGAGCCTTCCGCCTGGGCCAGAATGCCGACGGCCCAGCCGAGCGTCGCCAGATCTTCCCCCCGAGACCAAGCCGAGCCGGGCCTCTCCAGCGCCAGCCGCCGCCGGGCTCTCCTCCCGCGGCCCGATCCGCCAAGGCGCTCCCTTCGCGCCTCCAGCGAGCACCAGGCCGCCCCGCCTCCTCGGCCGCCCCGCCTTCCCAGCCGGAGGCCCGCTCCTCCTTCAGCCCGCCAGGCCGCCGCCTCACCGCTGCGGGCCGAGCCGCCGCGGCCCGTCTCTAGATCCGCCACTGCGGGCCGCATCAGATCCACCGCGGGCCCGAGGCCCGTTTGACTTCTCCAGCCCCTTTGACCAGATCTGAGGTTGCTCCAAAAACCACCAAGTCCCTATGTTTTGATGTGTGCTGATGCTGTTTTCTAACTGTGATAACTTCTTGTGTGTTGATCCGTTTTGCGCAAATGACATGTCCAGACGTTCGTGGTGACTAGCACTACGTTTCATTCCTTTGTGCCATGCATGTTTGTGGTCATCTAGATGCTTATTTTTCTGTTGCAAGAGTGCATCCGTTATAAACTCTTGCTATGTGTTGTTTTTATGCCATCTTTTCATAGTGATATCTTTTAGCTCGTTTATCCGAATGATGCAAATGACATGTCCACGTGTTCGTCTTGCCATGCTCTACATGTTGCTTGTGTTAGGTTGCATGATAGATTTATTCTTGCCATGTATATCTTCGTTGCAAAGTGCTATGTGGCTGTTTAGTTGTTTAACTTGTTTTGAAATGCCATCTTGTTGAGCTCATTGCTATCGTTGTGTTTATCTCCTTGATGCATGCTTGTATGTTTCGGAATCACCATCATGTGTACTTTGATGTGGTGCTTACCACTTGCCATGTTTAGTTTCGAGGTGACTTAAACTTGCTCTTATAGATGCCATGATGAAACTGCTGTTTTAACACTTAGTGGATTTTCACCAAGTCTGGAATCTGTAATGTTCCGATGCCATGTTTGTGTGCTGTTCTAGGACAAACCATCATAGTTTTGGAGTGTCTCTTGATGGTTCCTTATTGTATATATTGTTGGCTATCCATTCATGTTCTCACATGCTTATTTAAGTGGCTGTAGCATATTTAACTTTTGCTCCAAAGTTTCAATAAAATTCTGCTGTCAGGATTTTGTTGTCAAGTTCAATATGTCCAAGCTTGTTGCTATTGATCCGTGGCTCCTTTGGGGGTGCACCTTTGGAATTATTTGCTGTAGGATATGTCTAGTTTATGTTCATGCTCTTTGCCATGGTGTTTGAGTGCTGTAGCTTAATTATCTTGTGCTCCGAAGTTGCTATGTGGCTGTAATTTTCAGCTTTCGCATGTTTCTTGTTCCGGGCATAACTTTTAGCCCGTAGCTCCGTTTTCAGCGAGTCTTATATGAAACTTGATTGTTTTTCCGTGTAGATTTATAATATCCTTTTGTTATCATGTTTTGAAGCTTTTTCTTGAATGCTTATTTTCCGTGCTTCGTGTGCTTCCTTAGTGCATCCATCATGCATCCATCATTTTTGTGTGCGCATTGCATCTTGTTGATTCGTGCCTTGTGTGATTGTATTGTTTAGAGCCGGAAGCTGAGACCGAGTACGAGTACGAGCGCGAGGTTACCAACGAGGTTGAGCACGAGGAACCTTCTTACGATCCGAACGACAACTCTTCAGGCAAGATGACCGAACCCTGATACCATTACTATCTTTGCCTATTGCTAGTAGTTTTGCTCTATAGTTTTGCCTCGATGCCCATGTCTTTCCTGTCAGCCTCCTACTTGTAACCATGAACCTGTTTAACCACCCAACCTATGCAAACCGTTGCTTGGCTAAGTACGCTTCGCTCAGCCCCTCTTATAGCGTTGCTAATTGCAGGTGAAGATTGAAGATGCTTGCTTCATGTTGAAGTTTTGTTGGGTTATATTGTTGGGGAACGTAGTATTTAAAAATTTTCCTATGATCACGCAAGATCTATCTACCAGATGCATAGCAACGAGAGGGGAGAGTGAGTCTACGTACCCTCGTAGACCAAAAGCGGAAGCGTTAGAACAACGCGGTTGATGTAGTCGTACGTCTTCACGGCCCGACCGATCAAGCACCGAAACTACGGCACCTCTGAGTTCTAGCACACGTTTAGCTCGATGACGTCCCTCGAACTCCGATCCAGCCGAGTGTCGAGGGAGAGTTCCGTCAGCACGACGGCGTGGTGACGATCTTGATGTTCTACCGTCGCAGGGCTTCGCCTAAGCACCTCTACAATATTTATCGAGGAGAACTATGGTGGAGAGGGGCACCGCACACGGCTAAGAGTTCAAGAGATCAATTGTTGTGTCTAGAGGTGCCCCCCTCCCCCCGTATATAAAGGAGGGAGGGAGAGGCCGGCCCTAGAGGGGGCGCACCAAGTGTGGGGAGTCCTACTAGGACTCCCAAGTCCTAGTAGGATTCCCCTTTCCTTTCCGGGGTAGGAGAGAAGGAAAGAGGGGGAGAGGGAGAAGGAAAAGGGGGCTGCATCCCTTGTCCAATTCGGACCAGAAGGGGGGTGCACGCCTCCTTCCTTTTGGCCTCTCTCCTCTATTCCCGTAACTCCCCGGTACTCCGAAAATACCCGAATCACTCGGAACCTTCCCGATGTCCGAATATAGTCGTCCAATATGTCGATTTTTACGCCTCGACCATTTTGAGACTCCTCGTCATGTCCCCGATCTCATCCGGGACTCCGAACTCCTTCGGTACATCAAAACTCATAAACTCATAATAAAACTATCATCTAAACCTTAAGCGTGCGGACCCTACGGGTTCGAGAACTATGTAGACATGACCGAGACACGTCTCCGGTTAATAACCAATAGAGGAACCTGGATGCTCATATTGGCTCCCACATATTCTACGAAGATCTTTATCGGTCAAACCGCGTAACAACATACATTGTTCCCTTTGTCATCGGTATGTTACATGCCCGAGATTCGATCGTCGGTATCTCAATACCTAGTTCAATCTCGTTACCAACAAGTCTCTTTACTCGTTCCGTAATACATCATCCCGCAACTAACTCATTAGCTGCAATGCTTGCAAGGCTTATAGTGATGTGCATTACCGAGTGGGCCCAGAGATACCTCTCTGACAATCGGAGTGACAAATCCTAATCTCGAAATACGCCGACCCAACAAGTACCTTCGGAGACACCTGTAGAGTAACTTTATAATCACCCAGTTACGTTGTGACGTTTGGTAGCACACAAAGTGTTCCTCCGGTATTCGGGAGTTGCATAATCTCATAGTCATAGGAACATGTATAAGTCATGAAGAAAGCAATAGCAGTAAAACTTAAACGATCATAGTGCTAAGCTAACGGATGGGTCTTGTCCATCAGATCATTCTCCTAATGATGTGATCCCGTTGATCAAATGACAACTCATGTCTATGGCTAGGAAACATAACCATCTTTGATCAATGAGCTAGTCTAGTAGAGGCATACTAGGGACACTCTGTTTTGTCTATGTATTCACACATGTATTAAGTTTCCGGTTAATACAATTCTATCATGAATAATAAAGATTTATCATGATATAAGGAAATAAATAATAACTTTATTATTGCCTCTAGGGCATATTTCCTTCAGTCTCCCACTTGCACTAGAGTCAATAATCTAGTTCACATCGCCATGTGATTTAACACTGATAGTTCACATCGTCATGTGATTAACACCCAAAGGGTTTACTAGAGTCAATAATCTAGTTCACATCCCTATGTGATTAACACCCAAAGAGTACTAAGGTGTGATCATGTTTTGCTTCGTGAGAGAAGTTTAGTCAACGGGTCTGTCACATTCAGATTCGTATGTATTTCGCAAATGTCTATGTGTCTACAATGCTCTGCATGGAGCTACTCTAGCTAATTGCTCCCACTTTCAATACGCATCCAGATTGATACTTAGAGTCAGCTGGATTTAGTGTCAAAGCTTGCATCGGCGTAACCCTTTACGACGAACTCTTTATCACCTCCATAATCAAGAAACATTTCCTTAGTCATCCAGTTACTAAGGATAATTTTGACCGCTATACAGTGATCTACTCCTGGATCACTATTGTACCCTCTTGACAAACTCATGGCAAGGTACACAACATGTTTGGTACACAACATGTCATACTTTATAGAACCTATGGCTGAGGCATAGGGAATGACTGTCATTCTCTCTATATTTTTCTGTCGTGGTCTGGCTTTGAGTCTTACTCAACTTCACACCTTACAAGTCAGGTAAGAACTCCTTCTTTGACTGATCCATTTTGAACAACTTCAAAATCATATCAAGGTATGTACTCATCGAAAGTCTTATCAAGCGTCTTGAGCTATCTCTATAGATCTTGATGCCCAATATGTAAGCAGCTTCACCAAGGTCTTTCTTTGAAAAACTCCTTTCAAACACTCCTTTATGCTTTCCAGAAAATTCTACATCATTTCCGATCGACAATATGTCATTCACATATACTTATCAGAAAGGTTGTAGTGCTCCCACTCACTTCTTGTAAATACAGGCTTCACCGCAAGTCTGTATAAATCTATATGCTTTGATCAACTTATCAAAGCGTATATTCAACTCCGAGATGCTTGCACCAGTCCATAGATGGATCGCTGGAGCTTGCACATTTTGTGAGCACCTTTAGGATTGACAAAACCTTCTGGTTGCATCATATACAAGTCTTCTTTAATAAATCCATTAAAGAATGCAGTTTTGTTATCCATTCGCCAGATTTCATAAAATGCGGCAATTGCTAACATGATTCGGACAGACTTAAGCATCGCTACGGGTGAGAAAGTCTCATCGTAGTCAACTCCTTGAACTTGTTGAAAAACTTTCGCAACAAGTCGAGCTTTGTAAACAGTAACATTACTGTCAGCGTCAGTCTTCCTCTTGAAGATCCATTTTTTCGATGGCTTGCCGACCATCGGCCAAGTCAACCAAAGTCCACACTTTGTTCTCATACATGGATCCCATCTCAGATTTCATGGTCTCAAGCCATTTTGCGGAATCTGGGCTCATCATCGCTTCCTCATAGTTCGTAGGTTCATCATGGTCCAGTAACATGACTTCCAGAACCGGGTTGCCGTACCACTCTGGTGCGGAACGTACTCTGGTTGATCTACGAAGTTCAGCAGTAACTTGATCTGAAGTTTCATGATCATCATCATTAGCTTCCTCACTAATTGGTGTAGGAATCACTGGAACCAGTTTCTGTGATGTACTACTATCCAATTCGGGAGAAGGTACAATTACCTCATCAAGTTCCACTTTCCTCCCACTCACTTCTTTCGAGAGAAACTCCTTCTCTAGAAAGGATCCACTCTTAGCAACAAAGACCTTGCCTTCGGATCTGTGATAGAAGGTGTACCCAACAGTTTCTTCTGGGTATCCTATGAAGATTTACTTCTCCGATTTGGGTTCGAGCTTATCATGTTGAAACTTTTTCACATAAGCATCGCAGTCCCAAACTTAAAGAAATGACAGCTTAGGTTTCTCGTCAAACCACAGTTCATACGGTGTCATCTCCACGGATTTAGATGGTGCCCTATTTAACGTGAATGTATCTATCTCTAATGCATAACCTCAAAAGCGATAGTGGTAGATCGGTAAGAGACATCATCGATCGCACCATATCTAATAAAGTACGGTTATGACGTTCGGACACACCATTACACTATGGTGTTCCAGGTGGCGTGAGTAGTGAAACTATTTCATATTGTTTTTACTGAAGGCCAAACTCGCTAACTCAAATATTTTACCTCTACGATCATATCGTAGAAACTCTTATTTTCTTGTTACGATGATTCTCCACTTCACTCTGAAATTCTTTGAACTTTTCAAATGTTTTAGACTTGTGCTTCATTAAGTAGATATACCCATATCTGCTCAAATCATCAGTGAAGGTCAGAAAATAACGATACCCGCCGCGAGCTTCAACACTCATTGGTCCACATACATTTGTATGTATGATCTCCAACAAATCTGTTGCTCGCTCCATTGTTCCGGAGAACGGAGTTTTAGTCATCTTGCCCATGAGGCATGGTTCACAAGCACCTAAGTGATTCATAATCAAGTGATTCCAAAAGTCCATCACTATGGAGTTTCTTCATGCGCTTTAAACCATTATGACCTAAACAGCAGTGCCACAAATAAGTTGCACTATCATTATTAACCTTGCATCTTTTGGCTTCAATATTATGAATATGTGTATCACCACGATCGAGATCCAACAAACTATTTTCATTGGGTGTATGACCATCGAAGGTTTTATTCATGTAAACAGAATAACAATTATTCTATGACTTTAAATGAATAACCGTATTGCAACAAATATGATCAAATCATATTCATGCTCAACGCAAATGCCAAATAACATTTATTTAGGTTTTACACTAATCCCGAAAGTATAGGGAGTGTGCGATGATGATCATATCAATCTTGGAACCACTTCCAACACACATCATCACTTCACCTTTAACTAGTCTCTGTTCATTCTGCAATTCTCGTTTCGAGTTACTAATTTTAGCAACTGAACCGGTATCAAATACCCAGGGGTTGCTATGAATACTAGTAAAGTACACATCAATAATCTGTATATCAAAATATAGCTTTGTTCACTTTGCCATCCTTCTTATCCGCCAAGTATCTAGGGCAGTTCCACTTCCAGTGACCATTTCCTTTGCAGTAGAAGCACTTAGTTTCAGGCTTGAGTTTTAGCTTTGGGTTTCTTCACGGGAGTGACAACTTGCTTGTCATTCTTCTTGAAGTTCCCCTTCTATCCCTTTGCCCTTTACTTGAAACAAGTGGTCTTGTTAACCATCAACACTTGATGCTTTTTCATGATTTCTACCTTCGCCGACTTCAGCATTGCGAAGAGCTCGGGAATTCCTTTCGTCGTCCCTTGCAAATTATAGTTCATCACGAAGTTCTACTAACTTGGTGATAGTGACTAGAGAACTTTGTCAATTACTATCTTATCTGGAAGATTAACTCCCACTTGATTCAAGTAATTGTAGTACCCAGACAATCTGAGCACATGCTCACTGGTTGAGCTATTCTCCTCCATCTTGTAGGCAAAGTACTGTCAGAAGTCTTATACCTCTCGACACGGGCATGAGTATGAAATACTAATTTCAACTCTTGGAACATCTTATATGCTCCATGGCGTTCAAAACGTTTTTGAAGTCCCGGTTCTAAGCCATAAAGCATGGTGCACTTAAACTATCAAGTAGTCATCATACCGAGCTTTTGTCAAAACGTTCATAACGTCTACATCTGCTCCTGCAATAGGTATGTCACCTAGCGGTGCATCAAGGACATAATTCTCTGTGCAGTAATGAGGATAATCCTCAGATCACGGAACAATTCCGCATCATTGCTACTAACATCTTTCAACTTAGTTTTCTCTAGGAACATATAAAAAATAAACGGGGAGCAACATCGCGAGCTATTGATCTACAACATAGATATGCTAATACTATGAGGACTAAGTTCATGATAAATTAAAGTTCAATTTAATCATATTACTTAAGAACTCCCACTTAGATAGACATCCCTCTAGTCATCTGAATGATCACGTGATCCAAATCAACTAAACCATCTCCGATCATCACGTGAGATGGTGTAGTTTCAATGGTGAACATCTTATGTTGATCATATCTACTATATGATTCACGCTCGACCTTTCGGTCTCCAGTGTTCCGAGGCCATATCTGCATATGCTAGGCTCGTCAAGTTTAACCCGAGTATTCTGCGTGTGCAAAACTGGCTTACACCCGTTGTATTTGAACGTATAGCTTATCACACCCGATCATCACGTGGTGTCTCGGCACGACGAACTTTCGCAACGGTGCATACTCAGGGAGAACACTTATACCTTGAAATTTAGTAAGGGATCATCTTATAATGCTACCGTCGAACTAAGCAAAATAAGAAGCATAATAAGATAAACATCCCATGCAATCAAAATATGTGACATGATATGGCCATCATCATCTTGTGCTTTTGATCTCCATCTCCAAAGCACCGTCATGATCACCTTCGTCACCGGCGCGACACCTTGATCTCCATCGTAGCATCGTTGTCGTCTCGCCAACTATTGCTTCTACGACTATCGCCACCACTTAGTGATAAAGTAAAGCAATTACATGGAGATTGCATTTCATACAATAAAGCGACAACCATATGGCTCCTGCCAGTTGCCGATAACTTTACAAAACATGATCATTTCATACAAAACCGTATAACTCATCATGTCTTGACCATATCACATCACAACATGCCCTGCAAAAACAAGTTAGACGTCCTCTACTTTGTTGTTGCAAGTTTTACGTAGCTGCTACGGGCTTAGCAAGAACCGTTCTTACCTACGCATACAAAACCACAACGATATTTCGTCAAGTATGTGTTGTTTTAACCTTCACAAGGACCGGGCGTAGCCATACTTGATTCAACTAAAGTTGGAGAAACTGACACCCGCCAGCCACCTATCTGCGAAGCACGTCGGTAGAACCAGTCTCGCGTAAGCGTACGCGTAATGTCGGCCCGGGCCGCTTCATCCAACAATACCGCCGAATCAAAGTATGACATGCTGGTAAGCAGTATGACTAGTATCGTCCACAACTCACTTGTGTTCTACTCGTGCATATCATCTACGCATAGACCTCGCTCATGATGCCACTGTTGGGGAACGTAGTATTTTAAAAGTTTCCTACGATCACGCAAGATCTATCTACCAGATGCATAGCAACGAGAGGGGAGAGTGAGTCTACGTACCCTCGTAGACCGAAAGCGGAAGCATTAGAACAACGCGGTTGATGTAGTCGTACGTCTTCACGGCCCGACCGATCAAGCACCGAAACTACGGCACCTCCGAGTTCTAGCACACGTTCAGCTCGATGATGTCCCTCGAACTCCGATCCAGCCGAGTGTCGAGGGAGAGTTCCGTCAGCACGACGGCGTGGTGACGATCTTGATGTTCTACCATCGCAGGGCTTCGCCTAAGCACCGCTACAATATTTATCGAGGAGAACTATGGTGGAGGGGGGCATCGCACACGGCTAAGAGATCAAGAGATCAATTGTAGTGTCTAGAGGTGCCCCCCTGCCCCCGTATATAAAGGAGGGACGGAGAGGCCGGCCCTAGAGGGGGCACACCAAGTGTGGGGAGTCCTACTAGGACTCCCAAGTCCTAGTAGGATTCCCCTTTCCTTTCCGAGGTAGGAGAGAAGGAAAGAGGGGGAGAGGGAGAAGGAAAAGGGGGCTGCACCCCTTGTCCAATTCGGACCAGAAGGGGGGTGCACGCCTCCTTCCTTTTGGCCTCTCTCCTCTATTCCCGTAACTCCCCGGTACTCCGAAAATACCCGAATCACTCGGAACCTTTCCGATGTCCGAATATAGTCGTCCAATATATCGGTTTTTACGTCTCGACCATTTTGAGACTCCTCGTCATGTCCCCGATCTCATCCGGGACTCCGAACTCCTTCGGTACATCAAAACTCATAAACTCATAATAAAACTATCATCGAAACCTTAAGCGTGCGGACCCTACGGGTTCGAGAACTATGTAGACATGACCGAGACACGTCTCCGGTCAATAACCAATAGCGGAACCTGGATGCTCATATTGGCTCCCACATATTCTACGAAGATCTTTATCGGTCAAACCGCATAACAACATACATTGTT
>LR738711.1:415127427-415274305 GCA_902687465.1 Secale cereale
TATGTTACATGCCCGAGATTCGATCGTCGGTATCTCAATACCTAGTTCAATCTCGTTACCAACAAGTCTCTTTACTCGTTCCGTAATACATCATCCCGCAACTAACTCATTAGCTGCAATGCTTGCAAGGCTTATAGTGATGTGCATTACCGAGTGGGCCTAGAGATACCTCTCCGACAATCGGAGTGACAAATCCTAATCTCAAAATACGCCAACCCAACAAGTACCTTCGGAGACACCTGTAGAGTACCTTTATAATCACCCAGTTACGTTGTGACGTTTGGTAGCACACAAAGTGTTCCTCCGGTATTCGGGAGTTGCATAATCTCATAGTCATAGGAACATGTATAAGTCATGAAGAAAGCAATAGCAGTAAAACTTAAACGATCATAGTGCTAAGCTAACGGATGGGTCTTGTCCATCAGATCATTCTCCTAATGATGTGATCCCGTTGATCAAATGACAACTCATGTCTATGGCTAGGAAACATAACCATCTTTGATCAATGAGCTAGTCTAGTAGAGGCATACTAGGGACACTCTGTTTTGTCTATGTATTCACACATGTAATAAGTTTCCGGTTAATACAATTCTAGCATGAATAATAAACATTTATCATGATATAAGGAAATAAATAATAACTTTATTATTGCCTCTAGGGCATATTTCCTTCATATATCACACTATATAAATGCTTAAAAATGAAATCATCTATATATTGGCAAGGGTGGAAGGCTAAGCCTTTTGCTTGGTGATTTGTTCCAGTCATGCCGTTAGGAACCGTTTAAACCGGTGTTATGTTCCTTGATTATGCATTCCTAACACGGTTGGGGTGTATGGGACCCCCTCGATAAACCGCTAAGTGCAAAGTCTCTTCCAGCAAGTCCCAACATTGGAACTATTCGCCTAAGCAACTAAAAACTTTCCGAGGGAGTAATTAACCCGAGGCTTAATTAATTCAACCCCCCTGGGCCAGTGCTCGATTTGAGTGTTGGTTCAAACTAGAGTCACTTGCCGATACCACCCAGTTCGCTGGGATCTTCGGTATCTGTACGTAGCACTCATCCGGTCGTGGCCTGAGACTAGATACGCGCGGCTACTATCAGGGTGTCGGCACGCCGGGAGGATTTGCTGGATTAGCCTTACCTTAGTTCGGAGTATCTTGAGCACGGGATTCCAAGAATACTCGGGTCTTCCCACTTTGGAGTTGCGACTCCGCGGTTCGTGGGCTTGTAATGGGCCAAGTTGGAACACCCCTGCAGGGTTATGAACTTTCGAAAGCCGTGCCCGCGGTTATGTGGCAGATGGGAGCTTGTTAATATCCGGTTGTAGATAACTTGACACAATGTTCCAATACACTACCAGCGTGTGTACCGTGACTGTCAATTTCCGAATAGGGATTCGGGAGTTGAACATGGTGGGGTTATGTTTGAGGTGTTGTAGCTAGGATCACTTCGTGATCATCTTTCGACCGAGGCACTTCTCTTCTCGCACTCTCTCACGTAAGCTAGTGCTAGTTGCTGCTGCAGACACTTATACTTTTCTTCAGCCTTATCCTCTCCCAAGGTTTAAATAGTCTTGTTACCCGGGAACGGGATTGCTGAGTCCTCTGTGGCTCACAGTTACTTCACCACACCAGATGCAGGTCCGATGGTGAGCTATCCAGGTGATGGCACCGAGCTAGACTGGGAGAATGACGAGGAGCATAGTCGATACTATGTTCGTTATCCTAATGATCAGTTGTGGAGACTTCTACTAGGATTCGATCAGACCTGTGGATTTAAATTATGTTTGGTATCTTGTCATTTGGATTTCACCCTTAGAGGGCTGTGATGTTTTATTGAATGATGATTTGAGACATGTATTGTATTTGTGTGACGTGGCGATTGTAAGCCAACTATTTTATGTTTTCCATCCCCATCTTTTACATGTGTTGTGCAAAGATACCAGACTTGCGATCATTCCAGCATGGGGTTATGTCTCTAAGTCGTGCCTCGACACGTAGGAGATATAGTCCCATCCTGGGCATTACAAGTTGGTATTCAGAGCCTTCTCCGACCTAGGAGCCCCCACTAATTGATCGAATCGTTGACGGTCGAGTCTAGGCACACACTGAAAACATTTTGAGTCCTATATATTATATCGGAGAGTAGGATTTCTTTGCTTCTCATCCCTTTTCTCTCTGGTGAGGACTCCTGACGACTACTCTCGCCTTTTCTACTTTCAAAAATTGCACCAAATTTTTTTTTTAGGAATCTCGCGAGTATTCTGGGATTGTTTCGATGTTCTTGTGACGAGAATATTGTTCTCGATGCCTCCCGACATTAGGGGTTGTGGCAGTGTCCCGGGGAGTTGAGCTTCGGGGTATTGTCGTCACAAGCATATCGCGGCAGTACTAAATACTTAAGACGGCCGACATCGAAAATCTCTCCTATTCGGTTAGTGGCAAGATAACCCCGACATCACCCAGTACTGGGGAGGTAGTTCAGGAGTATTGCCATAGCTTGTTATAGTGGATGCTTTTCGAAGGTCCGAGGTAGACAGTTTCCGAGAAAGACTGGTTATGTGTTGAAGGATGGATACAGCTGGATGTAGGTTTAGAGTTGATTGCGCGGTGCTTCCCCTGTATCCCCAACACCTGATTGCATAACTGGAATCTTTCGGAAATTCATAGGTGGGTTAATCCAGTAGATCATAGGCATTCTTCCAACGAATGCAGGTTAGCGAGTTCGGGGTTCTACATTGAGTGAAGTGGTATTATGACCGATGTTTCGATCGGGAGTTGCATCTTAAAGGGTCCTTGGCTATGCTGATCCGGGGATTGCAAAACCCTTTCGTAACGCGTTCATATGCTTTCAGCACAAAGATGTTAGAACGAAGCTCCTATCTTGTGTTTGTTTCCATCTGTACCTTGTTGTTTTTCTTATTTTACCTTTTGTCCCCTATGTGGCTTCTCGTGAAGATTGATGTTATCATTTAACTGAGAATTTCATTCGTTCCTCTTGTCCGAATGATTATTGTGAAGACTTGTTGCAATTCATTCCATTGATTCAGCTTATACCTTCTGTCAATCAATTGCTGATTCGTGGTCATCTCTTTCAGGATGGCTCCGAAAAGGGTTCCCAACGCTAACCCAGAGGGTGAAGAGGTCCCAGATCGTCCTCCTTCCCCTCCTCCTCCGTCTGAGGCTTGGAGAGCGATTATGCAGACTACAGCTCAAAACACCCAGATGTTGATGCAGATGATGCAGCAGATGCAAGCTAATCAAGCTAATCAGGGTGTTCCAGGGAATCAAGGCAACTTCTTCAACCAGCAACACCATGCTACTCTCAACCAGTTCTTGGCCAATAACCCAAAAGCATTCAGTTACTGTGTCGACCCTCTTGATGCTGAAGATTGGTTAACCGACATAAAGAAGCATTTTGAGTGCAGTAACGTGAAGGAAGAGGACTTTGTGAAGTTTGCAGCCTTCCAACTCAAAGACCAAGCAACTGACTGGTGGCAGCAGTACAAAGACTCCAGGCCAGGTCGTGTGATCTCTTGGGAGGATTTCTGCAAGGACTTTCGCTCTCACCACATTCCAACAAGTGTCATCGAGGGTATGCGTGAGCAATTCCGCAACCTGAAGCAGGGCTCTATGACAGTCTATCAGTATAATGTCAAGTTCCAAAACCTCGCCCGCTATGCTAAGCAAGACATTCCTGATGCCAAGAGCAAAATCTACCAGTTTCGTGGAGGTCTCAAAGATGAACTTCAACTTGCTCTCACCTTGTTCGAGCCCGATGAATTCGACAAATCCTATAACATGGCTTTGAAACAAGAGGCAGCTCAGCTTAAGATGGAGGCTTCTAAAAAGAGAATTCGAGATGCCGTTCACTCCTCCTCATCGTCTCAGATGGTCTCGAAACAACAGAAATTTTGGCTTCCTCCTCCTCCAGTGATTCGAGCTCCCTACAACAACTCCAATAGCAACAAGAACTCCGGTGGATGTGGTTTCTCCCACCCACCCAACCCGAGCAACCAGTCGAAGAATCAGTTTCAGTCTCAAGGCTCCAAGTCAAGTGTTCTCATTTCCGGCCTCTCTCAGAAGTGGTGTGCAACAAGTGTGGCCAGAAGGGTCACTATGCCAACAGATGTCCGAACCCAAAGCGTCTTCCACCTCCTCCGCCTGTCAGTACAGCGATTGTCAAGCATAATCCAAAGGCAGCAAGGGTCAATCTGATGAGTGCAGCTGAAGCGGAGAATCCTTTTGATGTGATTTGGGTAACCTCTCAGTTAACTTTTTTCCTGCAAAAGTCTTGTTTGATTCGGGTGCCTCGTTGTCCTTCATTTCAAGACCTTTTGTTGCTAAGCATGATTTGGTTTCGGAGAGGATTCCTAGACCTTTGAAGATTATTTCTCCAGGTTTGCAAATGACTTCCAACTCAGTTGCTCCGAATGTGTCTATTCGCATGGGTCATTATCGATTTCTGGCTAATCCGGTGGTTCTTGGTAATTCTGACATTGACCTCATCCTCGGGATGGATTGGCTTTCTCAGCATGATGCTCACATTGATTGTGCACAGAAGGAAGTCAAGATGACTCATCCTGATGTAGATGTGATTATCTTTGCCTCCAGGGATAACACTATCAGGATTTTCTTTCTCAATGATAAGGGCGAGATTAATGCCATATCTCAAATTCCGGTGGTGAACAAATACCAAGACGTCTTTCCTGAAGAACTTCTAGGCATGCCTCCACACCGTCAGGTGGAATTCGTTATTGAACTCGAGCCGGGTACTGAGCCAGCATGTCGGCGTCCGTACAAGCTCTCTCCTAAAGAATTGAAGGAATTGAAGAAACAGCTTGATGAACAGGAGCGTATGGGTCTCATCAGGCCTAGTACGTCTCCTTGGGGCTGTGGTGTCTTATTTGTCAAGAAGAAAGATGGCACGGAGCGTCTCTGTGTTGATTACCGGCCATTGAACAAGAAGACAATAAAGAACAAGTATCCGCTCGCCAACATCAACGAACTGTTCGAGTAGCTCAAGGGAGCTAAAGTGTTCTCTAAGCTTGACCTTCGAATGGGCTATCACCAAATTCGCATTCGCGAGAAAGACATTCCGAAGACTGCCTTCAGAACGAGTTTCGGTTCATACGAGTATACCGTCATGTCCTTTGGTCTCGCCAATGATCCTCCTACCTTCTCGAGGATGATGCACTACATCTTCAACCCCTATACTGGCGAGTGTGTGCTTGTGTATCTGGATGATATTCTGGTGTTTTCCAAGAATGAAGAAGATCACGAAAAGCACTTACGTCTGGTTCTTGATCGACTCCGTGAGCATAAGTTCTATGCCAAGTTCTCCAAGTGTGAGTTTTTGCTCGATAAGGTTTTGTACCTGGGCCATATCATCTCAGCTGACGGTATTGCGGTTAACCCCGAGAAAGTTGAAGAAATTGTCAACTGGGAAGCTCCTCAGAACGTCAAGCAACTCCGCCGTTTTCTGGGTCTTGCCAGCTATTGCAGAAGGTTCGTTGAGAACTTCTCCAAGATTGACAAGCCTCTTTCCAACTTGCTTCAGAAGAATGTCAAATACTTTTGGGCTCCAGAGTGTGAAGTGGCATTCAAAACTCTCAAAGAAAAGCTTGTCTCTGCTCCAGTTCTTACTCCTCCAGATGAATCCAAGCCCTATGAAGTATTCTGTGATGCTTCTCTTCAAGGCCTTGGTGGTGTGCTTATGCAAGATAAGAGAATTATGGCTTACACTTCTCGTCAGCTCAAGCCATGTGAGAAGAACTATCCCACACATGATCTCGAGCTAGCAGCTGTGGTACATGCTTTGATTACGTGGAGACATCTGTTGTTGGGCAGGAAAGTCGACATCTTCACTGATCACAAAAGCTTGAAGTACATCTTTACACAGCCGAATCTGAACCTCCGTCAGACTCGTTGGGTTGAAATGATCCAAGAGTATGATCCTAGCATTGAATACACTCCTGGCAAGGCGAATGTGATTGCAGATGCTTTGAGCAGAAAGGCATATTGCAACAGCCTTCTTATCAAGCCGTTCCAGTCTGAGCTTTGTGAAGCATTCAGGAAACTCAACCTCCAAGTTGTTCCGCAGGGTTTTCTTGCAAATCTTCAAGTTGCTCCTACCTTGGAAGATCAAGTCCGTGAGGCCCAACTCAGTGATGCCATGGTGCAGAAGGTGAAACATGGTATTGCAAAGGGCACTCCTAAATACAAGTGCTTTCGTGTTGATGAGAGAGATACCTTGTTCTTCGAGGACAGACTCGTTGTTCCCAAAGGTGATCTTAGGAAGCTCATAATGGAAGAAGCACATGATTCTCTCCTTTCCATTCATCCTGGTAGTTCCAAGATGTACCAAGACCTCAAGCAATCTTACTGGTGGACACGCATGAAAAGGGAGATTGCCCAATTTGTGAATGAATGTGATGTCTGCAGGAGAGTGAAAGCAGAACATCAACGTCCAGTCGGTCTTCTCCAACCTCTTCCTATTCCCGAGTGGAAGTTCGACCACATTGAAATGGATTTCGTCACTGGCTTTCCTAAGTCCAAGCGAGGGAATGATTCTATCTTCGTGGTGATTGACAAGCTTACAAAAGTCGCTCACTTCCTTCCAGTCGACGAATCCATCAATGCAGCTCAATTGGCAGAGTTGTACACTTCCAGAATTGTGTCCTTACATGTCATTCCTCAAGTTATCTCCTCAGACCGTGGAAGTTTGTTCACATCCAAGTTCTGTGACTCCTTTCAGTCCGCCATGGGCACTAAGATCAGGTTCAGCACTGCTTTTCACCCTCAGACTAGTGGTCAAGTCGAGCGAGTGAATCAGATTCTAGAAGACATGCTCATAGCCTGTGTCATATCTTTTGGCATGAAATGGGAAGATTGCCTTCCATTTGCCGAGTTCTCTTACAACAACAGCTTTCAAGCAACTGTCGGCAAAGCTCCGTTTGAAATCCTCTATGGCACAAAGTGCCGTACCCCTCTCAACTGGTCTGAAACAGGCGAACGTCAACTTCTTGGCAATGACTTGATCTCAGAAGCCGAAGAGATGTGCAAAGTCATACGTGAGAATCTCAAGGCTGCTCAGTCGCGTCAGAAGAGCTACTATGACGGCAAGCATCGTGATTTGGCTTTCAACATTGATGATCACGTTTATCTCCGTGTGTCTCCGATGAAAGGCACCCAAAGATTCGGTATCAAAGGAAAGCTTGCTCCTAGATACGTCGGGCCTTTCAAGATCCTTGGCAAAAGAGGAGATCTAGCCTATCAACTTGAGCTCCCTTCCAACTTCGCCAATGTACATGATGTGTTCCATGTGTCTCAACTCCGCAAATGCTTCAAGGCACCTGAACGCATGATTCCGTTTGAAGAGATTGATCTTCAACAAGATTTGTCCTACCGAGAGCATCCCGTTGCTATTCTCGAAGAAACCGAGCGCAAGACCCACAACAAGTCCATCAAATTCTTGAAAGTCAAGTGGTCACATCACACCGACCGAGAAGCTACGTGGGAACGAGAAGATCATCTTCGTTCCGAGTACCCTTCCTTTTTCCAGTCCTAGATCTCGGGACAAGATCTTTTTGTAGTAGAGGAGAGTTTGTAATGCCCTGGATGTAATACTTTCCCTTTTGGGCATATAATATATCTCTGGCTTCATCTATTCCATTCCGGGTCCTTTGTCTTTCGGGTTTTCGTCGTTTTGTTGTGTGCGTGTGTGGCATTCATTCATATCATGTAGTCATGTGCATCACATTGCATTTGTGTTGTCGGTTGCATCCGGTTCCACGCGTTCCTTCCCATTGTCCGTTTCGCGTTCCGGAGCTCCCTCACGTGTCCGTGGCGTCCCGAAGGCCTACTTTGGTGTTTGGCCGTGTAACGTTACCGGTTTGGCGCGAGACTTGTCGTGTGTTGTTGTTTTGATGTGTGTAACCCGCATGTCAAATCTCGTCGCGTTTCGAGTCCGTTTGCTACCCCAACAGTTATTCGTGTGGGCTCAAAGTGCCTCCACTTTGAGGCCCAAGACCCCCCTCCAACAGCCCACTTCCCTCCTCTTGGCCCATCCTAACTCCCCTCGCGACCGGATCCATCGGATCGCGATCGGAGGGCTCTAAAACCCCCCAAATCCCTCAAACCCTAGCACCTACCCAATATAACCATCCCCCATGCCATTTTTGGCAGCATAAACCCCCTCCATCTACCTCTAGCCCCTTCTCCCCTCAATTTCCGTGCCATACCAGTTCCCCACTGCCACTTGGATTCCTCTCCTCGAATCCCGCCGCCGGCAGCCCTCCACCGCAGAAATCCCGTCGGCTCGAAGCCAGAGGCCATCGAAGGAAGCCGCCTCCTGGATCCCGATCGGTTCAACGAGACCGCATCGCCGCCTTCTCCCAGATCGTATCGGGGGGCACCAGGCCCCGATCCAGACCGCATCGCCCACCTGGGGCCGTTGACTCCGCATCGCCAGCCGCAGGCCGCCAGATCGAAGCCTCGCGACGATTGCGAGCGCCTGGGCCCGATCCGCCCGATCGATCGGATCCCGCCGCTGCCGCCTGGGCCTCCAGCCGCCTCCCGCCTCCAGGCCCGGAGCCTTCCGCCTGGGCCAGAACGCCGACGGCCCAACCGAGCATCGCCAGATCGCCCCCCCCCCCCCGAGCCCAGGCCGAGCCGGGCCTCTCCAGCGCCAGCCGCCGCTGGGCTCTCCTCCCGCGGCCCGATCCGCCAAGGCGCTCCCTTCGCGCCTCCAGCGAGCGCCAGGCCGCCCCGCCTCCTAGGCCGCACCGCCTTCCCAGCCGGAGGCCCGCTCCTCCTTCAGCCCGCCAGGCCGCCGCCTCACCGCTGCGGGCCGAGCCGCCGCGGCCCGTCTCCAGATCCGCCACCGCGGGCCGCATCAAATCCACCGCGGGCCCGAGGCCCATTTGACTTCTCCAGCCCCTTTGACCAGATCTGAGGTTGCTCCAAAAACCACTAAGTCCCTATGTTTTGATGTGAGCTGATGATGTTTTCTAACTGTGATAACTTCTTGTGTGTTGATCTGTTTTGCGCAAATGACATGTCCAGCCGTTTGTGGTGACTAGCACTACGTTTCATTCCTTTGGGCCATGCATGTTTGTGGTCATGTAGATGCTTATTTTTCTGTTGCAAGAGTGCATCCCGTTATAAACTGCTGCTATGTGTTGTTTTTATGCCATCTTTGCATAGTGATATCTTTTAGCTCGTTTATCCGAATGATGCAAATGACATGTCCATGTGTTCGTCTTGCCATGCTCTACATGTTGCTTGTGTTAGGTTGCATGATAGATTTATTCTTGCCATGTATATATTCGTTGCAAAGTTCTATGTGGCTGTTTAGTTGTTTAACTTGTTATGAAATGCCATGTTGTTGAGCTCATTGCTATCGTTGTGTTTATCTCCTTGATGCATGCTTGTATGTTTCGAAATCACCATCATGTGTACTTTGATGTGGTGCTTACCACTTGCCATGTTTAGTTTCGAGGTGACTTAAACTTGCTCTTATAGATGCCATGATGAAACTGTTGTTTTAACACTTCGTGGATTTTCACTAAGTCTGGAATCTGTAATGTTCCGATGCCATGTTTGCGTGCTGTTCTAGGACACACCATGATAGTTTTGGAGTGTCTCTTAATGGTTCCTTGTAGTATATATTGTTGGCTATCCATTCATGTTCTCACATGCTTATTTAAGTGGCTGTAGCATATTTAACTTTTGCTCCAAAGTTTCAATAAAATTCTGCTGTCAGGATTTTGTTGTCGAGTTCAATATGTCCAAGCTTGTTGCTATTGATCCGTGGCTCCTTTGGGGGTGCACCTTTGGAATTATTTGCTGTAGGATATGTCTAGTTTATGTTCATGCTCTTTGCCATGGTGTTTGAGTGTTGTATCTTAATTATCTTGTGCTCCGAAGTTGCTATGTGGCTGTAATTTTCAGCTTTCGCATGTTTCTTGTTTCAGGCATAACTTTTAGCCCGTAGCTCCGTTTTCAGCGAGTCTTATATGAAACTTGATTGTTTTTCCGTGTATATTCATAATATCCTTTTGTTATCATGTTTTGAAGCTTTTGCTTGAATGCTTATTTTCCATGCTCCGTGTGCTTCCTTAGTGCATCCATCATGCATCCATCATTTTTGTGTGCGCATTGCATCTTGTTGATCCGTGCCTTGTGTGATTGTATTGTTTAGAGCCGGAAGCTGAGACCAAGTACGAGTACGAGCACGAGGTTACCAACGAGGTTGAGCACGAGGAACCTTCTTACAATCCGAACGACAACTCTTCAGGCAAGATGACCGAACTCGGATACCATTACTATCTTTGTCTATTGCTAGTAGTTTTGCTCTATAGTTTTGCCTCGATGCCCATGTCTTTCCTGTCAGCCTCCTACTTGTAACCATGAACCTGTTTAACCACCCTACCTATGCAAACCGTTGCTTGGCTAAGTACGCTTCGCTCAGCCCCTCTTATAGCGTTGCTAGTTGCAGGTGAAGATTGAAGATGCTTGCTTCATGTTGAAGTTTTGTTGGGTTATATCACACTATATAAATGCTTAAAAATGAAATCATCTATATATTGGCAAGGGTGGAAGGCTAAGCCTTTTGCTTGGTGATTTGTTCCACTCATGCCGTTAGGAACCGTTTAAACCGGTGTTATGTTCCTTGATTATGCGTTCCTAACACGGTTGGGGTGTATGGGACCCCCTCGATAAACCGCTAAGTGCTAAGTCTTTTCCAGCAAGTCCCAACATTGGTACTATTTGCCTAAACAACTAAAAACTTTCCGAGGGAGTAATTAACCCGAGGCTTAATTAATTCAACCCCCCTGGGCCAGTGCTCGATTTGAGTGTTGGTCCAAACTAGAGTCACTTGCGGATACCACCCAGTTCGCTGGGATCTTCGGTATCTGTACGTAGCGCTCATCCGGTCGTGGCCTGAGACTAGATACGCGCGGCTACTATCAGGGTGTCGGCACGCCGGGAGGATTTGCTGGATTAGCCTTACCTTAGTTCGGAGTATCTTGAGCACGGGATTCCGAGAATACTCGGGTCTTCCCACTTTGGAGTTGCGACTCCGCGGTTCGTGGGCTTGTAATGGGCCAAGTTGGAACACCCCTGCAGGGTTATGAACTTTCCAAAGCCGTGCCCGCAGTTATGTGGAAGATGGGAGCTTGTTAATATCTGGTTGTAGATAACTTGACACAATGTACCAATACACTACCAGCGTGTGTACCGTGACTGTCAATTTCCGAATAGGGATTCGGGAGTTGAACACGGTGGGGTTATGTTTGAGGTGTTGTAGCTAGGATCACTTCGTGATCATATTTCGACCGAGGCACTTCTCTTCTCGCACTCTCTCACGTAAGCTAGTGCTAGATGCTGCTGCAGACACTTATACTTTTCTTCAGCCTTATCCTCTCCCAAGGTTTAAATAGTCTTGTTACCCGGGAACGGGATTGCTGAGTCCTCTGTGGCTCACAGTTACTTCACCACACCAGATGCAGGTCTGATGGTGAGCTATCCAGGTGATGGCACCGAGCTAGACTGGGAGTATGACGAGGAGCGTAGTCGATACTATGTTCGTTATCCTGATGATCAGTAGTGGAGACTTCTACTAGGATTCGATCAGACCTGTGGATTTAAATTATGTTTGGCATCTTTTCATTTGGATTTCACCCTTAGAGGGTTGTGATGTTTTATTGAATGATGATTTGAGACATGTATTGTATTTGTGTGACGTGGCGATGGTAAGCCAACTATTTTATGTTTTCCATCCCCATCTTTTACATGAGTTGTGCAAAGATACCAGACTTGCGATCATTTCAGCATGGGGTTATGTCTCTAAGTCGTGCCTCGACACGTAGGAAATATAGTCCCATCCTGGGCATTACACACGCATTGGGCTCCGGGCGCTCCAAGCCCTCTCGTCTTATTAACTGTCCCTGTTCTCTGTCCAGGAGTTGCAACTAGTTTCTGGTGTTTGTAGTTTACTGGTGGTCGTGCCCAGCGCTGACCCTCGGGGTGGGCTGTGATGCAACAGGTACGTGGCACGGTGTACCGGTTGCCCGTTTGGTGACTCGGGAACCCTGTACACATCGTTTGGGGCCGTGAGCGACACCCCGGCCGGATCTCCCCACGGATGGAACCCAAATAGGTGATAAACCTGGACGAGAGACTTGTGTAGTTAGTCAGGTCATGGCCGACACCCTCGCTGGGCTTCTGCTTGAAGTTTGTCGAGTACATGTCGAGTAAACGGCGATAAGTGGTGGAAGCTTGTGTGAAGAAGTACACCCCTGCAGGGTTACCAATCTATTCGAATAGCCATTGTTCGCGGTACGGACTACTTGATTACTCTTACAGTTCATAGACAAGCTGATGGATACTACTAAAAGCCTCAAGACAAGTGTGAGTGCTGTGGATGGCCCTTCCGTAGGATGACGGAAGAGGATCCTCGGTGGTGTATTGTTGTGGTGAGTAGAGGACTCGTGTACGTAGTAATATCTTGCAATCTGTTGAGAGTTGTAGTATAGGTTAGCCAAGAGTCAAAGCTGGCTTTCTGATATGAACTCCACTAGCCCTGTTGATAATGTTGCATGTATGATAGGTTCTGTTGTAAGACTTGCTGAGTACCTTTGTACTCATGTTTGCTAAATAACTGTTGCAGAGGAGAACCCTGCCCCTTCTGATGGGTTCTACATAGACGTTGACGTCGACGAGTAGCTTGCTACCAAGACGGAGATCTGGAACTTGTGAAGGGCCTTGTAGATAGTCAGGCTACACCAAGCCTGTTTTATTTTCTAAGTTGTCTGTACTCAGACATGTAGCTTCCGCTTGTGCTTGTATGACTATATGACTTGAGTGTTGGGTCATGTGACCCCTACCTGTATGGATATGTTATGTATGGCTCTTGGAGCATCTTAAATAAAGTACTTTGAGTCATAGAGTTCTGTTGTGATGCAATGTTGTATTTGCACATATTGAGCATATTGTGTGTATGATTGAAATGCTTGGTATGTGTGGGATCCGACACCTAGTTGTTTTCCTTTGGTAGCCTATCTTACAGGGAAATGCCTCCTAGTGCTTCCAATGAGCCTTGGTAGCTTGCTACTGCTCGGAACACGTAGGCTGGCTGGCATGTGTCCTTCTTCGTTCCTGTGTCTGTTCCTTAGGGGAAATGTCACGCGTTGTTCCTTTAAGTCCATGTAGCTTGCTACGACTTGGGTTCATACGTTGATGACCGACACGTTCGTTGCTGGGTCATGGATGCATGTCTCTCTAATTTGGTGCCACTTTTGGTTTATAACTAGCCATGTCGGCCCGGGTTCTCTGTCATATGGATGCTAGCGACACTGTCATATACGTGTGCCAAAATGCGCAAACGGTCCCGGGCCAGGTAAGGTGGCACCCGTGGGGATACCGTGCATGAGGCCGCAAAGTGATATGACGTGTTACAGCTAGATCGGTGTGACTTAAGATCGGGGTCCTGACAGCGTTGGCATCAGAGCTGGACTGCATGTAGGTTTCTCAAGCAAAACTGGTCGATGTTGAGTCTAGAAAAATTCTTAGTTATATGTAGGGGAATTGATTGTGGAAGGGAACGTAAGGCTCTTTTTACTCCTTTACCTTATGCCCTTCTGATCTGAGTCAGTCTATTCTTTCTACGGGGATTTAGGACTAGGCCTCTTATTCTTACTAGGTCCATGTGTTACTAATCCGTAGACTCTTAGGATTGTTGGTTTCAAGCCTCAGTTCAGTTTCTACCCTTTTAGTATGATGATTTGTTGGACCCGGAACCTTGATATCATATTGTTGAGTGGCTATGCTATCATTTGTATGATGTCTCAAAATCTTTTTTGAGCATTTACAGTTGTTATGCTGCCTTATTTCTTCCAGAAACACTAATGCCCTTGCATTACTTCGTGTTTCAGATGTCTAGCCGCACACCTCACCAAGTGGTTCGTTTGACTCGGTGCATTAATGTGCCCGGTCACACGGCCATGCTAGTCTGTGTGTTGACTAAGACCGGTTACCGCTGGTATCCTGAGTACACCGTGGAGGAACAGTACCGGGATTTCAATCAGAGTCAGTATTTCTGCACAGTCCGGATATACCCCTCGTATCCCGGAGCTAACGATCCCATCCATTGGTCTTATGGACTTGGGGTTACAATCGAGATGGCAGTGCAGGATGCCGCTTATTCGATGATGACCATTTTCCGGGCTAGGCATGCCCTGTTGCTGAACACTGAGTTCTGTTACATGCCAGCCTCACTTCCCGGAGAGGAAGGCTACTACACTGGACTGTATACTGATGCTGCTCATGAGGAGCCACTGCTTCAGACTACTGTTCAGATGCTGGAGGATAGGGACCGTGAGGTCCGTGCCCTCCGAATGGAGCTGTATAACACTCGAGCCGCCCACTGGACTACTTTGACACGGCTTGCACCTGCTGTGCACGCCGAATATCTGGATATGCGGGATTTGTACCCCGTGCGGACTCGTCTGCCTGATCGTATGGATTGGCGTGACGTTGGGGGTATTACACCTCCACGTGGGCGTCGGTTACCACCAGCATCAGGCCCGAGGCCACATCCATGTCCCTATGGTCCACAGCCTTCGAGTGCTCGAGAGTTTCAAGATCCATCTGTTCCACTCCCAGGCTACGGTGGTAATCTTTATGAAGATTACTACGGGAATGTCTGAGCTAGGCCGTGGCAGCAGTAGTATCGTAGTTGTTGTATTTCCACAGTCCTGCGCGTCTTGTGGAATATGACTTAGTTAGTACTGAGTTCCGGAGGTGTAGTTAAATAATGTATAGGAGCTTGGAATGCCTCTGATAAGATGTATCGTCTTCACCGCAGTTGTACTTTAGCCTTGGCTTGTACTAAACTATGTATGGTGTGTATGACCACTGGTGTATGTATGGCAGTTTCTATATTACCATGTCGTACGGATGATCATCTCTGCATTCCGTGTCATCCATTACATTCTGCACTCCTATGTCAAGTTTTTGCCATCCTTGTCTAAACCGTTGTTTTGTTTTCCTAGGATGGTCAACACTCGCAGCACTCCTTCTGCTCAGGAGCAGGGTGAGGCTAGTGGGGCTAGAGATGAGAATCTGCCCCAGCCACCCTCCTTGGTTGAAGTTATGCTCGAGGCAGAACGGAACAAGAGAGAGACCAACCGTCTGCTGGAACGCATAGAGCAGAACACTGGGTTCCGTTAGAGGAATTACATGGTGTCAATCAACGACTTTATCAAGATGTGCCCACCCAAGTTTCATCATTCCACTGAACCTCTGGATGCGGATGACTGGCTTCGTAGTATCACCCACAAGCTACACTCTGCCCGTGTGGCCGAAGCTGACAAGGTTATCTACGCCGCCTACCATCTTGAAGGCCCTGCCCGTCTATGGTGGGAGAACTTTGAGGCTATGCGTCCTGCTGGCCAAATCACTACTTGGGTTGAGTTCAGTGAGGCATTCCGTGAACATCACATTCCGGAAGGTCTCATGGATCGCAAGCGGGAGGAATTCTGCAATTTCACCCAGGGCCGGTTAACCGTGGATGGCTATAGTCACGAGTTTGGTAACTTGGCACGCTATGCACCTGAGGAAGTATCCACCGATGCCAAGAAGCAGGCGAGGTTCCGCAAGGGACTCAGCCCCGAACTCCGCCGAGATCTACGACTGCACGAGTGCACTTCCTTCTAGAAGCTGGTAAACAAAGCTATCAGTGCTGAGACGGGCCAGACTGATTTCGAAGCCACACGCAAGCATCCTCGTGACTTTGGTTCCTCATCTGGCTCTGGCTCTCACAAGCGCCGTGTGTGGGTTCCTAACACTGCTCTGCCACCCAAGTACACACCGAGGCCATCCTATGAGGCGCCTCGCCCAACTCAATAGTATGCACCTGCCAAGACTTATGGAGGACCACCTACCAACTTGCTCCACGCACTGGCACTGTGACATGCTTCAAGTGTGCAGAACCGGGGCACTACATGCGTGAGTGTCCCCAGAACCAGCCAGGAAAACTCGTTGGCCGTGGTAAGCCAACCGGCAAGGTGAATTATGTCAAGCCAATCCCCACTGCACGTGGTCATGTCAACTATGTCTCTGCTGAGGAAGCTTATGAGGATCCTAACGTCGTCCTTGGTACGCTTCTCATTAACTGCCATCCGATATCTGTTCTTTTCGATACTGGAGCATCCCATTCGTTCATATCTGAGAGCTATGCTCGAATGCACAACATGACTTTTTGTGACATGCCTACTTCCATGGTTATTCAAACTCCTGGTTCAAAGTGGCAAACCTCTAGGGTAAGCCATGGAAATGAAATTCTTGTCGATAGACTTGTTTTCCTTGCATCTCTAATCGCTCTCAACTCCTCGGACATAAACATCATCTTGGGTATGGACTGGATGACAACTCATTACGCCAAGATTGATTGCTACACTAGGAACGTTCAACTTACCCACCCATCCGGCAAGACAGTCAATGTCTTGACCCGAATGGCTGAGCATCAGCTCTACTCTCTTAATGCCAGCCCTCTACCACAACTCGAAGATATCCCGGTAGTCCGTGACTTTCCGGATGTTTTCCCAGAAGAACTGCCAGGTGTTCCACCTCACAGAGATGTCGAGTTCGTGATAGATCTTATTCCAGGAACTATCCCAATCTCTAGGAGACCTTATAAGATGGCACCCCTAGAATTAGCTGAGCTTATGAAACAACTCGATGAGTCCTTGAAAAATGGTTTCATCCGACCTAGTTCTTCCCCTTGGGCTTGTCCCGTCCTCTTTGTCAAGAAGAAGGATGGAACGGAACGGATGGTTGTAGATTATCGACCTGTCAATCTGGTCACCATAAAGAACAAGTATCCGCTCCCCGGGATCAACGACCTGTATGATCAGCTCGCTGGATCCTCAGTATTTTCTAAAATGGATTTGAGGTTGGGCTACCATCAAATCAAAATCAGGAACGGGGACATTCCCAAGACGGCTTTTGTTACTCGTTATGGCCAATACGAGTACATCGTCATGTACTTCGGGTTAACCAATGCCCCAGCCACCTTCTCCCGGCTAATGAATTCTATATTCATGGAGTATTTGGATAAATTCGTCGTGGTATACCTCGATGACATACTCATCCACTCCAAGAACAAGAAAGATCATGCCGAGCATCTAAGGCTGGTATTGACGAAACTTTGAGAGCACCGCCTTTATGCCAAATTCTCTAAATGTGAATTTTGGTTGCCGTAAGTGACCTATCTAGGTCATGTGATCTCTGGCAAGGGTATTGCCGTCAATCCCGAACGAGTTCAAGCCGTCCTTGATTGGACTCCCCCTGAATTGGTCAAGCAAGTTAGGAGTTTCCTTGGCTTAGCGAGCTATTGCCGACACTTCGTCGAGAATTTCTCCAAGGTTGCTAAACCTCTAACTGAACTCCTCAAGAAAGATAAAAAGTTTGAGTGGACCCCACAGTGCGAGTCCAGCTTTCAGGAACTGAAAAGACGCCTGACATCTGCACCCGTACTGGTACCACCAGACTTTTCCAAGGATTTTATTATCTACTGCGACGCCTCGCAACAAGGACTAGGTTGCATACTCATGCAAGATCGTCAAGTGATTGCATACGCATCTCGACAGTTGCGTCCACATGAGGATAACTATCCTACACATGATTTAGAGCTTGCAGCTGTAGTCCACGCACTCAAAACATGGCGGCATTACCTTCTTGGTAATCGCTGTGAAATCTTCACTGATCACCAAAGTCTGAAATACATCTTCACGCAACCGGACTTGAATCTCATGCAAAGACGTTGGGTTGAATTGCTCACAGATTACGATTTAGGAATCACTTACACCCCTGGGAAGGCCAATGTCATGGCCGAGGCACTAAGTCATAAGTCTTATTGTAACAACTTGATGTTACAACAAGGGCAACCACTTCTTTACGAGGAATTTCGTAAGCTTAACCTTCACATTGTTCCTCGAGGATTCCTTTCCACCTTGGTGGCGAAACCTACCCTTATGGATCAAATCATAGCTGCCCAGAAGCAAGATACAGGGATTTCCCGAATTAAGAGAAACATTCACAAAGGAGTTGCAGGTTGTTTCTCCATTGATAACAGAGGTGTTGTTTCCTTCGAGAACCGTTTAGTGGTTCCCAAGAACCAACACCTACGGCAGTTAATCCTTAAGGAGGCTCATGAATCTCCTCTCACGATTCATCCCGGTAGTACCAAAATGTATCAGGACCTACGTCAGAGGTTCTGGTGGACTAGGATGAAGAGAGAAATCGCTCAATTCATTGCCAACTGCGACGTTTGTCGTAGAGTCAAAGCAGAGCATCAACGGCCTGCTGGCACCCTTCAACCTTTAGCTATTCCTGAATGGAAATGGGACAAGATCGGTATGGACTTCATTACCGGGTTTCCCAGGACCAGGAAAGGGAATACTGCTATCTTCGTCGTTATCGACCGCCTCTCTAAAGTAGCCCGTTTCCTACCTGTTCGAGAGAGTATAACCGCTAGCCAACTAGCAGACTTGTATATCTCTCGGATAGTATCACTTCATGGTGTGCCATTGGAGATTAACTCAGACCGTGGAAGTCTTTTCACTTCACGATTCTGGGAAAGTTTCCAGAATGCTATGGGGACTCATCTCTCTTTCAGCACCGCCTTCCATCCTCAGTCAAGTGGTCAAGTGGAACGAGTCAATCAAATTCTGGAAGATATGCTTCGAGCCTCTGTCATCTCTTTCGGTATGGAATGGGAGAAGTGTCTTCCATTTGCTGAATTCGCTTATAACAATAGTTATCAAGCCAGCTTGGGCAAGGCTCCCTTCGAAGTTTTATATAGACGAAGGTGTCGAACACCTCTTAACTGGTCAGAAACCTGGAAAAGACATTTCTTTGGTCTGGATATGATCCAGGAAGCAGAAGAGCAAGTTCGCATCATTCGTGAGAAGTTGAAAACAGCCCAGTCTCGCCAGAAGAGCCAATATGATAGTCATCATAAGGCTGTGACTTTTGAAGTCGGCGATAAGGCCTTCAGGTTACTCCTCTTAAGGGAACCCATCGCTTCGGTATCAAAGGCAAATTGGCCCCTCATTACATCGGTCCTTTTCGCATTCTTGCCAAACGAGGAGAAGTTGCCTACCAATTGGAACTACCTCCGCACCTTTCCAGAGTTCATGATGTCTTCCACGTATCTCAACTCAGGCGTTGCTTCTCGGATCCTATCCGCGGAGTGGAGCACGAAATGCTAGATCTCCAGGACAATCTCACATATCAAGAATACCCCGTTCGAATTCTTGATCAAACCGAGCGTACCACTCGACGTCACAATATCAAGTTTCTCAAGGTTCAATGGTCACATCATTCCGAGAGTGAAGCTACTTGGGAAAGGGAGGATCGTCTTCGACTTGAGTACCCCCCCCTCTCTCCGGAGGAACCCGAATCTCGGGACGCGATTCTTTTGAGTGGGGGTGAGTTGTCACATCCCTAGTCAGTGCTTGCATTAGGACTAGCTAGAATGTGCATTATGTTTATTTTTCACAGAAACTTGAAATGGGAATGACAGAAACCCCTGCACCCCCCTTCTAACAACTAGGGTTTGATAAAATCTTTTCAATGTACCCAAAATGCCCTTAAAAAATGTTCATCATTTCTGCCTTGGTCTTAAACCTCTGCAAAAAATGGTGCACAATTTTCTAGGACATCAAAGGTCTCTGGATTAATTCATACGGTATTTGCATTTCGGCATTTAAATGCTATAAAATATTTTGTGTGCCCAATTAATCATAAACTAAAATGTTCCATGCTGTTCATATTATATGCAGTGGGCATGACTAGTTTTATGAGCTATAAAAATGTTCTGGCATTTTTATTAATTAAAAAAAGTTGCAAAAGAAATGAAACAGAAAGTAAAATAGAAAAAAATAGGAAGAAGAAAACTTACCTGGCGCCTAACAGGCCCACCTGCCGGCCCAGCCCAGCCATCGCTCCAGCGAGCTGCTTGGCTCGGCCAGGTAGGTGCTCGACGGCGGCCGCAGCGCGCGCCACGCAGCTGCCCGCCGCCCTGCTTCCTCCCCTCCCCGTTCTGGTGGGCGGGATCGATCACCCACTTCCCCCCCCCCGAACTCGCAGACACGCCCACTCCTCCCCAGCTCCTCTCCTTCACCTTCCCCGCACCATGGCCGACGCCGCCGTGCTCGCGCCGTCGTGATAGCCGAGTCCACCGCCGTCCCTGAGCTCCGTCACCGTGTCCGTCCGCTCCGTCATCATCGACTACGTCAAGTAGGCTGAGCCCCGAGCGCTCGCCCTCTCTGGAGTCGCCCCCGACCCCGTCTTCCCCAACTCCGGCCGCAGGGATCCCCATCGCCGCCCCGCTCAGCTCCGACCGTCCCCGAGCCCGCCTCGACGTTCACTGCAACCGCCATGAGCTCAGCTCCGTCCTCCCCCTCTCCGTTAGTTCTCTGCTGCACCGTATGCACTGCACGAGGCTCACCTGCACGCGCCGCCGCGGAGCTCATCACCGACGAGGCTCCGACCATTTAACGGCCCGGCCATCATGCCCACCAGCTCCATCGTCCTATGTAGGTGTTGTAGGATCACTCCACGCACCTCTACGGGCACCGCACCAACGAGTTCGACCTAGCCCGAACTCCGGCAGGCACTGGACTCGTCGCCGGCGTCGTTTCCGGCGACCCCGAGGCCAGCCACCACCACCAGTCGACGCGGCTCACTCCCAGCTACCCGTAGGTGTGCTCCGCCGTCGTTTTGGCAGCAGGAGCACAAATCCCGCACCTCACCGCCGGGTTTGGCCCTGCCGGCAGCTAAACGACGGCAAGTTAGCCCTGTTTGACCAAGGGCTTGACCCCCTGGGTCACTGACATGTGGGCCCTGCCTGTTAGTCAAACCTAGTTTAGTGTTTAATTTAATTTTAATTAGTCAGTTAACTAACTGTGACACTAACCAATGGGTCCCACTGGTCAGGTTTGACCTGGGACGCCCTGTTGACTGGCTGACGTCAGCATGATGTCATGCTGATGCAGTAAAGGATTTTCTGGGATTTTTAGATTGAAAAATAATTTAAGAAATTCAAGAAAATGCTTTAAACTTCAAAAAATCATATAAATTCAACAGTAGCTCAAATGGAAAAGATTTATATATGAAAATTGATCAGAAAAATCCAATCTTTCCAATGGCACTAGTTTCATGAATGTTTGAGCAAGTTAACCTTGCTGTTTACATCAAAACAAGTTAATGCACTTAATTAAATAATAATCTGGGTTTCAATTTGAATCTCTGATTCAAATGGGCTCAAACCCTTCTGGTTATAGTTGCATTAGCCCAAAACACATGCATCTTGCCATATCATGAGCATGCATCATATTGTTACATTTGTTTGCTTATTGATTGTATCGCCGGTATTCTCCGTGTTAGGTCCTGCTCCCGAGGATACTTCTGTGTATCCAACTGAAGAGCAGTACCCGACAACCACTTTGTCACGCAAGCAATCATTGATCATTCCGATACAAACCCATCTTCTCGCTCCTGCTCTCTTTTACTGCATTAAGGCAACAACGCATGAACTGCTAGTTGTTGCGGTAGTTGAACCCTATTCCCTTGCATGACCTGTCATTGCCACAGTAAATAGTTGAAACCCACTAGCATGTGTAGGACTGGATTGAGCCATGTGATGTGTAATCCACATTGCTATTTGTTTATGTTGCCTGCTATGCTTAGGGTTGTGTCAGGTCTGTTTCATCTGGGTGATGGATCAGAGTGAAATGATCATACCGGTAAAGAGAAGGACTTGTGGAATATGTTTGGTAAAGGTATCGATGAAAGGCCATGTAGGAGTACATGGTGGGTTGTTTCATTGGAATCGTCCATAGGACCCGAGATCTGTATGTGTGATTCAAGTTACAGTTACTACCACGCATTGGGCTCCGGGCGCTCCAAGCCCTCTCGTCTTATTAACTGCCCCTGTTCTTTGTCCAGGAGTTGCAACTAGTTTCTGGTGTTTGTAGTTTACTGGTGGTCGTGCCCAGCGCTGACCCTCGGGGTGGGCTGTGATGCGACAGGTACGTGGCACGATGTACTGGTCGGCCGTTTGGTGACTCGGGAACCCTGTACACATCGTTTGGGGCCGTGAGCGACACCCCGGCTGGATCTCCCCACGGATGGAACCCAAATAGGCGATAAACCTGGACGAGAGACTTGTGTAGTTAGTCAGGTCGTGGCCGACACCCTCGCTGGGCTTCCGCTTGAAGTTTGCCGAGTACATGTCGAGTAAACGACGATAAGTGGTGGAAGCGTGTGTGAAGAAGTACACCCTGCAGGGTTACCACTCTATTCGAATAGCCGTTGTTCGCGGTACGGACTACTTGATTACTCTTACAGTTCATAGACAAGTTGATGGATACTACTAAAAGCCTCAAGACAAGTGTGAGTGCCGTGGATGGCCCTTCCGTAGGATGACGGAAGAGGATCCTCGGTGGTGTATTGTTGTGGTGAGTAGAGGACTCGTGTACGTAGTAATATCTTGCAATCTGTTGAGAGTTGTAGTATAGGTTAGCCAAGAGTCAAAGCTGGCTTTCTGCTATGAACTCCACTACCCCTGTTAATAATGTTGCATGTATGATAGGTTCTGTTGTAAGACTTGCTGAGTACCGTTGTACTCATGTTTGCTTAATAACTGTTGCAGAGGAGAACCCTGCCCCTTCTGATGGGTTCTACATAGACGTTGACGTCGACGAGTAGCTTGCTACCCAGACGGAGATCTGGAGCTTGTGAAGGGCCTTGTAGATAGTCACGCTACACCAAGCCTATTTTATTTTCTAAGTTGTCTGTACTCGGACATGTAGCTTCCGCTTGTGCTTGTATGCTGTATGACTTGAGTGTTGGGTCATGTGACCCCTACCTGTATGGATATGTTATGTATGGCTCTTGGAGCCTCTTAAATAAAGTACTTTGAGTCATAGAGTTCTGTTGTGATGCAATGTTGTATTTGCACATATTGAGCATATTGTGTGTATGATTGAAATGCTTGGTATGTGTGGGATCCGACACCTAGTTGTTTTCCTTTGGTAGCCTATCTTACAGAGAAATGCCTCCTAGTGCTTCCAATGAGCCTTGGTAGCTTGCTACTGCTCGAAACACGTAGGCTGGCCGGCATGTGTCCTTCTTCGTTCCTGTGTCTGTCCCTTAGGGGAAATGTCACGCATTGTTCCTTTAAGTCCATGTAGCTTGCTACGACTTGGGTTCATACGTTGATGACCGACACGTTCGTTGCTGGGTCATGGATGCCTGTCTCTATAATTTAGTGCCACTTTTGGTTTATAATTAGCCATGTCGGCCCAGGTTCTCTGTCATATGGATGCTAGCGACACTGTCATATACGTGTGCCAAAATGCGCAAACGGTCCCGGGCCAGGTAAGGTGGCACCCGTGGGGATACCATGCGTGAGGCCGCAAAGTGATATGACGTGTTACAGCTAGATCGGTGTGACTTAGGATCGGGGTCTTGACAGAGACGCTAGCCGATTGCTCAACAGGTGGATACGAACTTGTGCACTCCTATATGACACAAAATGTAGCGACTTCCTATCACAAGTATGCTATGTATGTATGATGTTCCTGTGCATTTAGCACAAGATGATCCAAGATGATCAAGTATGATATAATATTTTGTGATGCTATGGCTCTTGCTTACAAGCTTCTTTGTGGCTCTTTTTCTTAAAAGCTTATTCTTTTTCTTTTTTTGATATGGCCACTTGATGCGGGGCCAACCCGATGCATCACGTAGAGCAATAAAAATAGCACGTAAATGTTCCAAATGTTCCTCCAAAGATCTGCTATAAATCAATATATCATCAAAGTAAACTACCACAAATCGTCCAATGAAAGCATGTAATACTTCATTCATTATTCTCATGAAAATACTAGGTGCATTAGTTAACCCGAAAGGCATGACTAACCACTCATATAATCCTAACTTAGTTTTAAATGTTGTTTTCCATTCATGTCCCAATTTCGTACGAATTTGATGGTATCCACTACGCAAATCAACTTTGGAGAATATTAATATTATCATCTAGCCTAGGAATAGGATGACGATAATGAATAGTAATAGTATTATTGCCTCTACAATCAACACACATACGCGATGTACCATCCTTTTTTGGCACTAGAATAATAGGAACAACACAAGGACTAAGGGATTCGCGTATGTAACCTTTGTCGAGTAGCTCCTGTACTTGACGCATAATCTCCTTCGTCTCCTCTGGATTGGTACGATATGGTGCGCGGTTGGGTAGCGATGCACCGGGAATTAAGTCAATCTGATGCTCAATCCCTCGAATAGGTGGTAATCCCGGTGGCACGTCTTGTGGAAAGACGTCCGTGAACTCCTGCAACATGTTAGTGACAGCAGGAGGCAAAGAGGAAGGCATGTCCTCGAAATAACTAATGCCTCTTTGCACAGAAAAGCATAGCAAACATATTTGCTTATATCTAGATCATCAATATCAGATTTGGTGGCAAGTAAACATCCACCTTTTTTATTTAATTTCAGATGCAACATGAGATGATTGTGTGTTATTAGGCTTCATTTGTTGCTCAAATTCTTTTGCCACAATCTGATTTTCACTCTTATGTTGCTCCTCTTTTGCTTTATTAGCTCTATAATATCATCTTTCAAAATGGAATCAGGAGACATAGGAAGCAAAGTAATACGTTTATCCTTATGAACAAGAGTATACTGATTGTTTCTACCATGGTGTATAGAACTTTTATCAAATTGCCATGGTCTACCAAGTAATAAGGAACATGCTTGCATGGGTACAACATCAAAATTAACATAATTAGCATATGTAGAGATACTAAAATGCACACGAACAGTACATGTTATCATAACCTTGCCACTTTTGTTGAACCATTGGATGTAGTAAGGATGTGGATGTGGTCTTGTGGTAAGTGATAGCTTCTCCACCATCTCCATGCCAGCCAAGTTGTTGCAGCTCCCTCCATTTATGATGACGCGAATAGAACGTTCCTTCCCAACTCCCTTTGTATGGAACAAATTATTCCTCTGATTTTGCTCCGCTTGTGTGACCTGCACACTCGAAACACGTTGAGCAACTAAACATTCATACCTGTCAGCGTCTTCACGAGCCATGTATTGCGTCTCATTTTCAGAATCATCTCCACCGTGTTCTTCACGTGTAATAAGAGCCAAAGTCTCCTCATCATAGTTATTGGCAGACTCATAACCACCATCCTCAGTAGCAATCATGGCACGCTGAGATGGGCATTTGCTCGCATAGTGACCACGACCAGTGCAACGACGACATATAACATCATGTGTTGGCCCTCTGGATGCCATGGATGAAGAAGGGATTTGCGCAGGACCGGAAGGTGTACTCCTAGCTGATGGTGGTGGTGCCTGTTTGCCTTTATCACGGCTAGAAGTGACGGATCAAGTAGGCGGTGGTGCAGCCGGATGGGTGTCTATGATGAAGGTCGACCTACAGAAAAATTAGTTCGCGCCAAGTCTTGTCGATCCTGCACTTCATGTTCATCTTTGCAAGCAAGATGGAATAAACGAGTGATTTTATTATACTCCTTATACTCTAGAATTGTCTGAATCTCTCTATTTAAGCCACCCATAAAACGTGCAAGCATAACCACATTATCCTCAATAATACCACATCTAATCTGGCCAGTTTGTAATTCTTGATAATATTCTTCTACATAATTTTTTCCTTGTCTTAAACGCTGCAAATTTTGAAATAATTCACGTTGTTAATATGGTGGAACCCAACGAGTAAGCATAGCAGTTTTAAAAGCAGCCCATGTAGTTGGAATATTATTCGGATATAATCTGCGATATTCAGACCACCACACACAAGCAAAACTAGTGAAAGCACAAAGAGCAGCAGCAACACGTCTCTCCTCGGGATATTATAAACATGTAAGATGTTGTTCAGTTTCTAACTCCCAAGTAAGATATATATCTTACCAGGAACATATCTACCCTCAAATGGTGAAATATTCATCTATAGTTTAGGGAGATGTTCATGATCGCGTACCTGAAGGTGTGGTGCAGCCCTACCATTGCGATTATATGCATGTGGATGACCTCGTGGTGGTGCTGCGGTTGGTTGCACGTAATTCAGATTTTGATCAATGTCATCCTCGTAATCTCCCGCATAATCGTCCTCCTCCTCAGCAGTAGCAGGAGCCACGGAAGTATCAACAGCAGCACCAACAGTTTGGACAGGCTTAAGAGGGACACGGCTCGCTCGGCGAAGGGTTTTTTCGCAATGTGGAGGTAGTTTTTGTTATTGTTGTTGTTGTTTGCAGAGGTGCATCCGGTAGTGGTTGTGGAAGACATGCAAGCACTTCAGTGAATTTGGCATCGAGCTTTGTTTCGAACGTCTTCTCAAGGCCGGCTATCTTATCCATGGCCTCTTCAAAATTGTTCAACGCATCTTTTACCTGTTCACTCATCATTTGTTGAAATTTATCATGTAATGCCTTGTTTTTCATGTTCTCCCAGTCAGTCTTGTCGGCTTGTGATCCTTCCATGGTTAGCAACAATAGAAACACGCAGAATATGCTCCTACAGACTACTAGAAAGTGCTGGTGGTGGGGTGTCACAAATCCGTGAAGCAAATCTCAAATTCTTACCAGTTCTTACCAAGTAGCAGGTGTTGATGGGCGACTGTTGTATTCAAAACACCTCAAAGCTTGGATAGAGCGATTACCAGGGAGAGTCAAACGCATGACGTAGATGTATGTGGATCTAGGAATGCTTATAATATGGTAGCAAAAATGGTCAGCAATAATCAATTTAGAGATGAAAAGTTGAATAAACGTTTAACGACGGTACTATGCTGGTCCTAGGCTAGACCGTACTCGAGATGCGAGCCTAGAGCACTAACAAAATCACAGTGCTGCACGTAAGAAAGGAAAAGGCACACTCTTAATTTTTTTGTGCCTCTATTTTTGCGCTCTTTTTTATTATTATTTTGCGCTCCTCTTTTTTTTTGCCCAAAATCACTATAATGGCGAGTGTCTCAAAACTCTTCCCAAGTCAAACTAAGAATATAGGCACCAAATGTTTTTGACTATTTTTTCGGAAATCAGGGCAGCGACCACCAAAAAGTGCGGTAAAAAACAGTATGATGGCACGTGTCTCAAAAGACTCAGTAAATCCTAAAAATAGGATAGGGAAAAAATATTTTCACCTGTCGAAATATTGGCGTAAAAACTACTCGGGGGTCTCCAGACTCTTTTTTTTGAGACCTACTCATGCAAGGAAACGCGAAACCGAAACTAGATGGATCTCGAAAACAAACCTAATACATAAAGAACTCGGATTGGTGGTGGATATATGGTGATGGTATATGGCAGCGGTGGCGGTATATGGCAGCGATGGTGGGTATGTGGCAGTGGTGGTCGTATATGGCAGCAGAGATGATTATGGTGCGGTGACGGCGTGACAAACTGTGGCAGAACTCGACACTCTAAAGGACTAGACGCTAAGACCAGCAACTAGACACAATGATGCAACTGCAAATTCAACAATGCAAAACCCTAAAAAGATTATGCAAAGGCTCAGAAAGGTTCGGATATCATGAAAAAACCCTAATATTTTTTTGGCTTTTTCATGGACTGTAGGTATGAAGAATAGACTCGATCTAACTATGAAAAACTGGAAAATCTCACCGAGGAACCTGGAAATCTGATACCACTTGATAGAGGCAAAGGTGTCCCGTCTTTCGATGAGATGCTGGCTATCGTTTTGGAGGAAGTCGACTTTGATGATCCGACTACGAACGTGCGCGGACGCCGCGCCTTTGCAATCGTTGAACCAACTTCGAGAGGTTATTGACCACGCCGGAGCACGATCAACCTGACCACGAGGGTCTGTTTCCTACAGGCAAATGAAGGACAAGCAAGAAACTGAGATTGCAATCTGGATATTGTGAATATAAGAGGAAAGCTTTATTGATCAAGGTGGGGTTCTGTGACGCCTTTGTCTGGTTGTTGAACACAAACGAAGTATGCAAAGTTGCAGCTATGGCGAACTTTAATCTAAACAAAATCCCAAAGTCTAAACGATGCCCTAAGGGCTGTATATATTGAGAGAGAGAGAGAGAGAGAGAGAGAGAGAGAGAGAGGGAATTTCATGGCCCCTTGGAGAAGGGGTCCGAAACCAACCTAACTCTGTTTTCGCCACACATACGGACTCTAAAAACAGCCTATACTTTAGTATTCCAAAATTACATGGGCTTGGCCCAATAATAAGGTCACGCAGCACCTATAATAGTCTCTGGATGAAATTTATGAAGTGGCATCTTGTATATTTCGTCCAAGGCTTCATGCTCTCATTATGGTGGCTTGAAAGGCCTGAAATCATCACTTGTAACTCCATTCTTGTTCTCGTTGTGCATGCCATCATCTCCATGCTTGATCTTGCTCCAGTGATCATCCTTCTTATCCAAGCTAGGCCCTTCATTTGTAAGCAAGACAAATGTATCCAATTTAGGCAGCATCATATTCTCATGAACATTAGAATCATTACCAAGAAAAGAAAGTACATGTTAATTTAATTGACGTGCACGAGCTCTAGTAATTGATCCTGTATATGTATCAGTAGGGGCTGTGGGTGTAACTTTGTTAGTGATGTCCTCATCACCCCTTGACAGTTCGCTTTCAATAAAACTCTTCTAGCAAGGCCCAACTTTGGTTTCTAGTTTGCCAACATAATAATACTATTAATTAATTAGTTTCCATAGGGGGTCGCGTCCTCGGGTATTCTTAATTCCACATTATAGGGGGGCTAGTGCTGATGGTGTTGGTCCCAAACGGGCGGACTGTGGGGCCATCACAGTTAAACTCGAGGATTGGTATAAACATGTAGGCTGACCTATCGAAATTTATTGTGAACAGGGATTCCGAGATTCATCGGGTTGTTCCAGGATGGAGAATTTTCCTCCACTGATCGTGAGAGTTTGTGATGGACTAAGTTGGGACACCGCTGCAAGGTTTAATCTTTCGAAAGCCATGCCCGCAGTTATGTGACAGATTGGAAATTTATGATATCCGGTTGTAGAGAACCTGACACCAGATCTGAAGTAAAATACACCAACCGCATGGGTAACCATGACCGTCTATTTTCGAGTGAGTTCGGGAAGAGAACACGGCGGGGTTATGTTTGACTCGTAGGTAGTCAGGATCACTTATTGATGATTTCGAGTTTGTGAACGTATGCGTAGTTTCTCTTCTTACTCTTGAAACCATAAGTTAGCCACCATACAAATGCTTAGTCGCTTGCTGCAACCTCACCACTTATCCTTTCCCTACGCATTAAGCTTTGCTAGTCTTGATACACATGGTAATGGGATTGCTGAGTCATCGTGGCTCACATATTACTACAACAATAGTTGCAGGTACAATTAATGCGATGATCTAACGTGAGAGCGATGCATGTTTGGTTTTGGAGTTCTTCTCATGCTTCTTCTTCGATCAAGGGATAGGTTCCGGGTCAGGAGCCAGGGATTAGTAGGGTGGATATCGTTCTTCTTTTTCATTTAATTTCATCCGTAGTTGGATCCTGTTCTTCTGTATGATGACTGTTATGTATTGATATATTCATGTATTGTTCTTGTAACTTGTGGCGAGTGTAAGCTTTTGTCTTGTATTCCCATCTATTCAGTACATGGTATGTTGTAATGATATCCACCTTGCTATGCGCTCCAAATGCAGTTGTGCCGCAATCATGAATTCATCATGTGATCGGGATAGAATCGCATCTTGGGCGCTACAAGTTGGTATCAGAGCCTTACCGACCGTAGGAGCCCCCTTGATTGATCAAACAATTTCCATTGTTGAGTCTAGAACAATATATTTTGAGTCTAGTTATATATCAGAGAGTAGGAATTCATTTTACTCTTTACCCCCTTCGTCGCTCTTGTGAGGACTCCTCTCGTAGATGTTTTGACTTCACTCCCCTCCTTTTCACTCAAAAAAATAGGATCACGCGGGTATCTTGGGATCATTCCGATATCAATGTGACGAGAACATTGTTCTTGGTGCCTCCTGACATTTAGGGTGTGGCAGTGTCCCAGGGAGTTGAGCTCCGAGGTGTTGTTGTCATAGTGTGTATCATTTCAGTTCCGGAATACCAGAGGTTGCCGACATTGAAAACACTTCTATATTCTTTTTGGTGAGAGTAGTTTGGCGCCACCCAGTACTGGGGGGGCGATTAGATGTATTGCCACAGCTAGTATATCAGATGTTTTTTGAAGGTCTGAGGTACAGGTTTTCTTGGTTATGTGTTGACGAATGGATACAGTTGGAGTGTAGGATTTGTTAGTTGTGTGAGATATTTATGCCTCCTTGTATCACCTACACCAGATTGCATAACTGGAAAGTTTTGGGAGTTCTTAGGTGGGAATTCAAGTAGTTACCCAGGATATCTTTCCGACAAATGCATGACATTAGGTTGGGGTCCAAAGTCTAGTGGTTCGCTTGTCACGGTCGATTTTACAGTGGTCTCGTTGCACCTTAAAGAGTCCTTGGCTATGCCGATTCGGGGGCGCTTTGTTGTCATTCATGATGTCCGCTATAACATCGTGCCCGGGGGGCCTTATCATGAAAACTTTTGACGAAATCTCTATCATATGTTTGTTCTGGCTTATTTTGCCAGCCAAATCCTTTGTTTTTTTTGAGTTGTGGTATTCGAGTTGCTTCAATGTCAAGTGGTGATTCCATACATGTTCCTAAGAGGTGTTCTCATATTTCTCTGTGAGTACTAATCTTTCTTGATCATCGAGATTTTCTTGTCAATTTTTTTCCAACCGGTGCACTTCTCTTCAAGTTATTCTATACGAGCATCGTTGCGAAGCCTGAGGATTTGTATGTTTCGTCCTTCCCAAGTTGCCTTGGTTTTTACCCACCATCCCACCCTTTTCTTTAAGGACTCGGATTTCAAGTCAAGTATCGATTTTATTTATGTGAAGTCTCTTCATTCTTTTTCTTCAATGTTCTTATCCGGTGATTATCATGAAGACGCTAAGTAAGTTCCAAGTTTTTCATTCTTCGTTCTTGTTTCTTCTCTGGTGGACTAAATACAAGCTTCAGTGTTGATCATATCTCTTTCTATTGTTTCATATGTTTTCCCATGTTAGAATTTCTTGTCCAAGGCTCTATTAGCTCTTCACCACTGTCTATTCATATCCAAAGCATAGAAGATATCTCAGAAGATTCACATTTCCATTCTTATTTCGTTCAAGATATTTCGAGGTTGTTGTCTCATTCAAGACATTTAATTCAACGGGTGCAATCTCTCTTTCAAGCAATCTTTTCCAACGATGTTTGTTTTGAGTGGGCCCTAACCCATAGGTCATTTCCCAGGATATAACCTGACTCTTCTATTTTCCCAGAGCTATCCTCAAATTCTATTGAAAGTTTGACGTAAGAATGGATTCCATCAGTCACATGCCTTCTCCAAGATCGCTTCCAAATTATTTTAATCGTTGGTTTAACCTTTACATTCTTCATTCTTCCAGAGTATCTCAAAAAAAATTCAAGGTGTTTCTTGTCATTATTTTGAGCTTTGAAGATTGAAGAAAATTTTCTCCTGAATCTTGGTTCTTCCCCTTGAAGATTCGTGGTTCTAGCTTCATCCCAACATCATAATTGCTATCAATTGTGAGAATTCATTACAAACCCATCCGAAGCATTTCAAAGCTATTTTTCATTTTGATTCCATGGAGGCCATCATCTCGAAATAATTATTCATTCTCATCATTCAGTTCTCGTACTTCGGTTCTCCTAAATTGTTGTTTCTTCATTAATCTCCAAATTCTTCTGGTGCATCGTTCAAGTATTCCTTAATCAGCTCGTGATCTCCTCGTTCTCTTGTATCTAAATTTCTTCAAGTACCCTCGTTCATTTTCAAATTCTCCTCATGGTTCTTTCTCTTTTCTTCATTCATTTTCAGTTCTTACGGTGGTTTGATACGTCTCCAACATATCTATAATTTTTTATTGTTCCATGCTATTATATTATCTATCTTGGATGTTTTATATGCATTTATATGCTATTTTATATGATTTTTGGGACTAACCTATTAACCCAGAGCCCAGTGCCAGTTTCTGTTTTTCCTTGTTTTTGACTTTTGCAGAAAAGGAATATCAAACGGAGTCCAAACGGAACAAAAATTACGGGGATTTTTCTTGGACAACAAGACACCAGATGGACTTGGACTACACGGTAGGGGACCCTTGAGACGGCCAAAAGGGTGGAGGGCATGCCCTAGGGGGTAGGGCGCGCCCCTCTATCTTGTGTGCCCCCCCGAGGCTCCCCTGACCTACTTCTTCCAGCTATAAATTCACATATATTCCAGAAACCCCAAGAACATCCATCAAAACCACTTTTTCGCCACTGTAACCTTCTGTACTCGCGAGATACCATATGGATGCCATTTCCGATACTCTGCCGGAGGGGGAATCAACCACGGAGGGCATCTACAACAACCCTATTGCCCTTCCGATGAAGCGTGAGTATTTTACCCTAGACATACGGGTCCATAGCTAGTAGCTAGATGGCTTCTTCTCTCTCTTTGATATTCAATAGCATGCTCTCCTCGTTGTTCTTGGAGATCTATCCGATGTAATCTTCTTTTGCGGTGTGTTTGTCAAGATCCGATGAATTGTGAGTTTATGATCATATTATCTATGAATAATATTTGAGTTTCTTCCGAATTCTTTTGTGCATGATCTAATATCTTAGTAATTCTAACTATCGGTTTGGTATGGCCAACTAGATTGGTTTTTCTTGCAATGGGAGAAGTGCTTTGCTTTGGGTTCAATCTTGCGGTGCTCAATCCAAGTGACAGAATGGGACGTGACATGTATTGTATTGTTGCCATCGAGGATAACAAGATGGGCTTTTCATCATATTGCTTGAGTTAATTCTGCTACATCATGTCATCTTGCTTAATTCGTTACTCTCTTCTTATGAACTTAATACTCTAGATGCATAATCGTTTCAGTCGATGTGTGGAGTAATAATAGTAGATGCAGGCAGGAGTCGGTCTACTTGTCACGGATGTGATGCCTATATTCATGATCATTGCCATGGATGTCGTTATAATTATTCGCTCCTCTATCAATTTCTTGATCGTAATTTTTTCACACACCGAAATACTTGCTATAATGAGAGAAGCCTCTAGTGAAACCTATGGCCCCGGGTCTATTTTACATCTTATAAGTTTCAGATCTACAATTTTGCAATCTTTTACTTTTCAATCTATAAACCAAAAACCCAAAAATATTTACTTTACTAGTTCATATATCTCTATCAGATCTCACTTTTGCAAATTACCTAGAAGGGATTGACAACCCCTTTATAGCGTTGGGTGCAAGATTGTTGTTTGTTTGTGCAGGTATTTGGTGACTTGTGTGTAATCTCCTACTAGATTGATACCTTGGTTCTCAAAACTGGGGGAAATACTTACTCTACTTTGCTGCATCACCCTTTCCTCTTCAAGGGAAAAACTAACGCAAGCTCAAGAGGTGACAGGAAGAATTTCTGGCGCCGTTGCGAGGGAGATCTACACCATGTCAAGTCAAGATTTGTCTTCTTCACCTCGCCAAACTCGGGTGCCGTTGAGATCTACATCAAGTCAAGACCCACAAAGTACCCTTCATTAAACTCCCATCCCTTCCATTTACATTATTTGCCATTCGCCTCTCGTTTTCCTCTCTCTCCCACATCTAAAACGGTCTTCAAAAAGATTTGCCTTTTCTTCACCCTTCTTTCATTCGTCTTGTTCGCTTGTTTTGTGTGTGTTGTGTGTTGGATTGCTTGCTTTGTCACGATGGCTCAAGAAAATACCAAATTATGTGATTTTTCCAACACCAATAATAAAGATTTTATCAGTACCCGATTGCTCCGGCTACTAATGTGGAATCTTGTGAAATCAATGCTGCTTTATTGAATCTAGTCATGAAAGATCAATTTTTTGGCCTTCCTAGTGAAGATGCTGCTTCCCATCTGAATAATTTTGTTGATTTGTGTGATATGCAAAAGAAAAGAGATGTGGATAATGACCTTGTTAAATTAAAGCTATTCCCGTTTTCACTACGAGATCGGGCTAAAACTTGGTTTTCATCTTTGCCTAAAGATAGTATTGATTCATGGAATAAGTGTAACGATTCTTTTATTGCCAAATATTTTCCTCCCGCTAAGATCATCTCCTTTAGGAATGATATTATGGATTTTAAACAACTTGATCATGAGCATGTTGCACAATCTTGGGAGAGGATGAAATTTATGATAATAACTTGTCCTACACATGGTCTGAATTTATGGATGATTATAGAAAAAAATATGCCGGACTGAACTTTTTTTTGACCATAGAACAGTAGGGTAAAAAACCTACTGTGTGTCATTTTTTCATTAATAGAGAAATAAATAAGAGTCCTTTACAATGGTTGATGGGGAGACAACCAAGAGATACAAAGGCTAGAAAAAATAAAATAAGAGTGCTAAAGGAGAGAGAGGAGTTACATTAGGGGGAGAAAATTAAATGTTGTCTATCCAGGAAGACCTGCCCTCCTTCAGAGTTGGTCTAGCTATCAACATGGTTAATTTGAAAGTTCTGATAAAATCTTGCTTGCATTCATTTACTGAGCATGGAATTCCTTCAAAATTCTGCCCATTTCATTGATTCCAGATACTCTAACATCCTAATATCATGATTTCCATGAAATGACTAAATTTGTATCTGTGTTGAGCATCAATAATCATATTATGGAGATCCAGATCAGGATTCCATTCAAAACCAATGTTCAACCAAAATCCTTGGCTAAATGGGTAGGTAAAGAGAAGATGAGTCATGTCTTCCATATCTTCATCATTGTATAGGACACATGTCGTGGAGTCAAGATGCATGCTCTTTCGGTTCAATAGGTCACATGTATTGGTTCTGTCATTAAGCATTAGCCAACAGAAAAATTTATGTTTTGGTAAACAACATGATTTCCATATCCATTTGAAAGTGTCAGCCGCATCTTCACCAGTCATTAGATAATCATAGATCCTCTTTGTCATGTTATTATTGCTGCCCCAATTGAAATTCCAGGTGTCATCATCATAGTTAAACCTGATGCTATTTAATTCATCGGACAGTAAGTGAAACTTTTGGTGGACATGGATGGATAGTGGTAGCTGAAATAAACTATAATAATTTTCCAATTCTTTGGCATCTCTGATAGAAATATATTCCTTTTGAGTGAAAGAATGTAGTTCAGGGAACTTTAGCTTCACAATGTCACCCTTCCAATTGTCCTACCAAAGCATACTTGTGTTGCCAGATTTAATTTCACAGGTTGTCATATATCTGAAAAGATTAAACATTTTCATGCATTCTTTCCACCAAAAGGAACCTTTGTTTCTGTTAGAAGGAGGGACCACATTATTCTGATAGTGGGCCTCCCAAATTAACTTAACCCAAGGAACATCAACCCTGTTGTAGAACTTGAATAGGTGCTTGATAAGTAGAGCTTTGTTTTATTCTCTTAAGTTTAAAACTCCAAGACCCCCTTGTTGCTTTGGTTTACATATCATATCCCAGCTGGCCAAACATTTTCCTCCTCTGTTGATCACATTTCCATACCAGAGGAAATTTTTGCTTGATTTGTCAATATGTTCTAGGATGGTGATGTGAACTTTGAGGGAGCACATAGAAAATATTGGCATGGAAGCAACAACGGAGTTAATATAGGTAAGTCTGCCAGAATGGTTCATGAATCTAGCAACCCCAGAAAGTCTTTTGTCAATTCTTGTTATGACTATGATGAGGTCTTGTATAGAAGGCTTGGTGGTGCCCATGGGGAAGCCCAGATAAGTAAAAGGGAGTCTTTCAACCTTACATCCAAAACAATCAGCTAGTCTGGTGACTGACTGATGGTCAACATTTATGGGTATCATGGATGTTTTGCTGAAGTTAACAAATAGACCAGTGGGCATACTGAATAGGTTGAGTAGGTATTTTAGGTGGTTGAGCTAGTCCTCATTAGCAGGCATAATCATCATAGTATCATCAGCATAATGTATGATTGGGTAATCTAGTCCATATGTGTCGGTGTACTAAGATAGGGGTACCTTAGTACCCCAACTTGTGCACGGGCAGTAGCAGCTTCCCGCGGTAGGGCTTACCACGTGCTCGCCAAGAACCTTTCTGGTCCCTATGAAGCCATTCAAGAACAAAGTATACAAGTCAGAAGATCAAGGCCCCGGCAAGAGGAGCTTGCCGGGAAGGCCGTACCAGGCTCAAGATTATCACATTAACACAAGACCCTGGCAAGAGGAGCTTGCCAGGGAGGTCAAGGAACACATATCCCAAGAGCGACAAGCTTCCGGGCCCGGCAAGATCAAGACCCCGGCAAGGTGCTTGCCGGGGAAACCTATGATGTGTACCCGCGCTCCATCTCATCTGCCCACGCGTCGCCCTGGGGCCCTTCCAGGGACGCGTGGCGGACGGCTGTGCAGCCTGGGGCACACGGTGGCAAGCCGCGGTGACGAGGCTACCGCCGTGGCGAACGGAGAAGCATGGACGGACGCTTTTGGGGGCGACGGCGACGGGCATTCAATGCCCTTGTCCCCCACTATCAAAGTTAGGTGAAGACCACTGTTCATGCACTATTCACGCACTATTACAACTACCACCAAATTTACACTTTTACCCTCCTCTACGTTGACACCTGTCGGTGACCCCTTTGAGCTATAAAAGGAGGCCCATGCACAACGTAGAAAGGGTTCAGTTCGGCTCGAAACCCAGACAACTCTCTTGCTCGGTGTAGCTAGCACTGTAGATCTTCAAGCTCCCGAGCCCAAAACTCAATACAACCTAAGCAGGAGTAGGGTTTTACGCGTCCGCGCGGCCCAAACCTGGGTAAACTGCCCGCGTGTGCCCCTCGATCTGCTCTTCGTGCTCCCTCCGCTCCCTTACCGCAACGTAGAAGGGGCTCCGGTCCCATAGGTGCTCGTGGGAGGACAGTTTCCCCCAACATCTTTGGCGCGCCAGGTAGGGGGGGCGTCGAGGTTGTGCGAACCTGATCCGGCGCTCACGCGGGCGCATTCTCCATCAACCTCTCCAGCTTCATCAACTTCATCAGCATCAACATGCCTCCGAAGAAGAAGGCTTCGGAGGTCGGAGGCCCGTCTGCGTCAATCCCACCACCACCCGAACCAACGGTTGGTGGAGGAGACGCCGGCGGAAGGGTGGTCGCCGGCGAGGAAACTCACGGCGCCACCAAGTCCAAGGACAAGACGGACGACCGGGCGAATTCCAAAGCCTCGGTGTCCGTGGACGCACCACGTCTCTCTCAGGAGATACAAGGCCAGCAGCGCCGTGGTACAGGAGGTACCATACGCTTGCTGGGACAAGGACAAACCGGAGGATCGCGGGATGCTCAAGGCCATCGTCCTGGCACGAGCAAGGCGCGGTCGCCGGGGCGGGAACATGCTCCTTCTAACGCGGTTAGAAGTCCGAGCGTGTCCTGCTCCTCGCACCGTTCGCCGCCGCTCCCCTCCTCTCCAGCAGAAGCTCTAGCAAGAGCGCAACTGCTCCTCGACTTCCCTCCAGCAGCAGACAAAGCCGAAGACTGGAGAGCAACGATCCAAAGCCTCATCGCCTTCGCCAACAACGACACGCCGCAGCAGCCGGCAACGTCGCGGCCGCGGCAAGTCGACCAGACGAAGGCCGATGGCGACAAGACCGCCGGGGGTGCAACTACCGTGCACTCCCCGCCGCGGAAGCGGAAGACGCCACCCCGCCGGATCAATGTCGACGACGATTCCACGGCGTCGTCGGATCCGCGGGCTCGTCGGGATCAGCACCAAGTCCTCGACGACAGGCGGCAAGAGGACGCTCGGACTCGCATCGAGCGTCGATGAGAAGCCCGAAGACAATCAGATCAGCGCGCTGGGACCGCTGTTGACACGCACGCGCCCGGTGAACCAGGCGACTTGCCGTAGGCGGCAGGTTGCCCTGCGTTCACCCGTGAGCTGCGGCGAGTCCAGTGGCCCAGCATGAAGAATTTCAAGCCTGACGTACCCGAGAAGTACGACGGCAAGACACACCCCTCGGAGTTCCTCAGCATCTACACCATCGCGGTGCAGGCTGCCGGGGGACGCGACGAGAAGATCCTAGCCAACTACTTCCCGCTAGTGCTTAAGCCAAACGTCCAGTCTTGGCTTATGCACCTGCCCGAGAACTCCATTTCTTCATGGGCGGATCTGTACCACCAGTTTGTTGGCGCCTTCACGGGCGGCCACAAACCCCACGGCCAGGAGAGCGATCTCCATATCCTCGCCCAGAAGGAGGGAGAGTCCCTGCGCAAGTACATGCAGAGGTTCAGCCGCGTCCAGCAGAACATTCCCGACGTCCACCCTGCCGCGGTCATCAGCGCGTTCCACCAGAACGTGCGTAACCGCCGGATGAGGGAGGAGATGGCCATGACCAAGATCCGGGATGTCGGTGAGCTCTACGCTCTGGCTGACAAGTGCGCGCGCGCCGAAGAGGGGAGGAGACTCCCCGGAGAGGATACCGGCGCAGGAGGAAGCGACAGTGAGGACGCCGCCCCGGCAAAGAAGAGCCGGCGGCGGAACAACAGAAAGAAGAAGAGCAAGGAGGTGCTAGTCGTCGAGCAGTCCGGCAAGGAGGCTCCCGCCAAGAAGGCACAGGCTGGCGGTTCCGGCAAGGAACCTTCCCCTGTGGCGGCAGCCGACAAGCAGGACGGCTCCGACAATCAGTACTGTAAGATCCACCGCACCAAGGGCCACGATCTTCAGAATTGCAAGAGAGTCGAGTACCTCGTAGAGCAGCAGAAGGCTGAATACGAGCGTCGCGACAAGGAGAAGGCCCAAGGAGGCGGAGGAGAACCCAGCAAGAAGCGGCCATTCAATGGCCGGGGAGGACGCCGCGGCAAGGCTAAGCAGCGGCAAGGTGATAGACCTCCCCGGGGCCGCGACAAGGATGAGGAAGAAGACGACGAAGATGATATGGAAGAAGGAGATAACAACGAGCAGGAGTTCCAGAAGGCCACAGAGGTTCTGTGTGTCGATGGAGGCGCCTCTCTGCACACTTCCCACCGCCAACTCAAGCAGTGGGTGCGGGAAGTGAATGCAGCTGAGCCGCCCGTCGAGTCACGCAGGCTGCTGAAGTGGTCCAGCATGCCCATCATTTTTGACCTTGAGGATCACCCAGACCGCACAACTGCGGTCGGGTGCTTGCCGATGTTGGTTTCACCAACTATCCGCAACCTCAAGGTCACCAAGATGTTGGTTGACGGCGGGGTCGGCCTGAACTTGATCTCCTCAGCTGTGATCAAGAAGTTACAGATCCCCGATAGCGAGCTCGAGGAAACCGGGTCGTTCCAAGGGATCAACCCGGGAAGGAGCAAGCCGAAGGGGAAGATTACGCTGCCAGTGACCTTTGGCGGGGAACTCAATTTCAGGACGGAGAGGATCACGTTCGACGTCGCCGATATCCCATTACCATACAATGGGATACTTGGCCGTCCTGCCCTCGCCAAGTTCATGGCAACTTCCCACTTTGCATACAACGTACTCAAGATGCCGGGGCCGATAAGCGTCATCTCTGTCCCCGGCGACAAGAAGGACGCGCTTATCTGCGCCGACAAGATCTACCAGGATGCAGCAGCCGCAGCAGAAAGGAACACACTTGCCGCTGAAGCTCCCGGGGGGAAGACCAAGACCAAGTTCGGCAAGAGCTCTGGGGCCCACTCCGGCAAACGCACCTCTTCGGAGTGCTGCGCTGCTGTCGAGGATGCACCATCGAGCTCCACCGACAAGTGCAAGAAAGGAATGGCAGCTCCACCGGCAACCAAGAAGGTGTCCGCCAAGGAGGACGGCACTGGTGGTACTTTCACCATCAGTGCTACACTCGACCACAAATAGGAAAGCGCGCTCGTTGCCTTCCTGCGGGCGAATGTCGACGTGTTTGCATGGCAACCGTCTGACATCCCCGGCGTTCCCAGGGAGGTAATGGAGCACAAGCTTGCTGTTTGTCCTCACGCGCGGCCCGTCAAGCAGAAGGTCAGGAAGCAAGCCGTGGAGCGTCAAGAGTTCATTGCCGAGGAGATAAAGAAGCTAGAAGCGGCAGGCCTGGTTAGAGGCGTGATCCATCCTACGTGGTTGGCCAATCCAGTTGTTGTGCGCAAGGCCAATGGGAAGTGGAGACTTTGTATAGACTTCACTGATGTGAATAAAGCATGTCCTAAGGATCCATTTCCCTTGCCGCGTATCGACCAGATTGTTGACTCCACCGCCGGATGTGAGTTGCTTTCGTTCCTTGATGCATACTCAGGTTACCACCAGATATTCATGGCCAAGGAAGATGAAGAGAAGACTGCCTTCATTACTCCATGCGGCACATATTGCTTTATACGCATGCCCTTTGGATTGAAGAATGCAGGCTCCACATTTGCGAGGGTGGTGCACACTGCTTTTGAGCCACATATCCACAGGAATATAGAAGCCTATATGGATGACATAGTGGTCAAGAGCAAGAGCAAAGATACCCTGATCCAGGATTTGGAAGAAACCTTTGAGAATCTGCGCAAGATCCAGCTCAAGTTGAACCCCGAGAAGTGCGTCTTCGGAGTCCCCTCCGGCAAGCTTCTCGGGTTCTTTGTGTCCCAGAGGGGGATTGAAGCCAATCCCGACAAGATAAAAGCCATCGAGCAGATTGAAGCCCCGAAGCGCGTCAAGGACGTAAGGAGACTTGCTGGTTGTGTGGCTGCCCTCAGTAGGTTCATTTCAAAGTCTGCAGAACGCGCCCTGCCTTTCTTCAAAATCTTGAAAAAGGCAGGTCCTATGAAATGGACTCTGGAAGCGGAGGCAGCGCTGCAAGACTTGAAAGGATACCTGTCCTCCACTCCAATACTTGTCGCACCTAGGACACAAGAGAAGTTGCTGCTGTACCTAGCGGCAACCAATCAAGTGGTTAGTGCTGCGTTAGTAGCGGAGAGGGAGGCGGATGAGGAACCCACGCCACCGGCAAGCGAATCCAGCGACAAGCAGGGGGCTTCCCCGACAAGTTCTGGCCCCGACAAGGACAAGTTTGCGCAGGAACAAGGTGAAGTAAGAAGGAAGATGGTGCAGCGCCCAGTGTATTTTGTAAGTTCCCTCTTGCAGGGGGCTAGGTCAAGATACTCTGGGGTGCAGAAGTTGCTTTTCGGCCTCCTCATGGCCTCAAGAAAGCTGCGCCATTACTTCCAAGCACACGAGATAACAGTGGCCACTCACTTTCCGTTGAAGAGGATATTGCAGAATCCCGAAGCAACAGGCAAGATCGTCGAGTGTGCACTGGAGCTATCAAGCTTTGGTCTCAAGTTTGAGAGTACCTCAACCATACAGAGCAGAGCTTTGGCAGAATTCATAGCTGAATGGACCCCAACGCCAGATGAAGAAGTCCCAGAGACAAGCGTCCCCGTCCAAGAAGCAAGCGGCGAATGGATAATGTACTTTGATGGTGCTTTCTCGCTGCAAGGCGCCGGTGCCGGCGTGGTACTCATAGCGCCCACCGGAGAGCACCTCAAGTATGTTGTCCAGATGCACTTTCCCAAGGAACAAGCGACAAACAATACTGCTGAGTATGAAGGTTTGCTTGCCGGCTTCATAATTGCGGCCGAGCTTGGGATCAACAAGTTGATTGTGCGGGGAGATTCACAGTTGGTGGTCCGACAAGTAAACAAGAGTTACCAGAGCCCTTTGATGGAAGCTTATGTTGATGAAGTGAGGAAGCTTGAAGAGCACTTTGAAGGTCTGCAAATGGAGCACGTACCAAGAGCTCAGAATGATATTGCAGATGGCCTCTCAAAGTGTGCTGCGATGAAGTTACCTGTGGAACCAGGGACCTTCATGCTCAAGCTAACTCAGCCATCCGTTACACCATCAGTTGGGCAAAACAAGAAGAGGAAGTTGGTCTCCGGCGACTACTTGCCGGCGAATCTTCCCGAAGCCGCCGCCAAGGTCCCCAAGATCAACAACCAAGATGCTGAGGAACAGTTTGCTCCTGCAGATCCAAGGGTCTATACAGTTGAAGCAAGCGTTCCCGACAAGCCTTGCCCCTACAGGCTTGCCGGGGGACCATCAGCTCCGGCAGAGCCGCAGGTTCTTGCCGTAGAAGCTGAGGTTCCCGCAGCAGCCCTCATTCCTTTAGTCCTTGTTGTTGAGCCTCAGGCTCCAGCATGGGCACAGCAAATCGTTCGTTTTCTGCAAACTGGAGAACTTCCCGACGACCCAGAAGAGATAGAGAAAATAACCAGGCAGTCAAGTATGTACCAGTTCGTTGGCAATGAACTGTACAGAAGAAGACTCAATGGTGTCAGGTTGAAGTGCATTTCCAGGGAAGATGGACGGAAGCTGTTGGCAGAGATACATGGAGGCATATGTGGCCACCACATTGGCGCAAGGGCACTTGCCGGGAAGGCTTTCCGGTAAGGGTTCTTCTGGCCAGAAGCCCTCCAAGATGCAACTGCACAAGTAACCAAGTGTGAAGCGTGCCAGTTCCATGCCAAGCAAATTCACCAGCCAGCTCAAGCTCTCCAGACGATCCCTATGTCCTGGCCCTTCTCGATCTGGGGGCTCGATATCCTCGGCCCCTTTCCCCGCGCAGTCGGGGGCTTTGAGTACTTGTACGTAGCAATCGACAAGTTCACAAAGTGGCCAGAAGTGGAACCAGTGAGAAAGGTGACCGCACAGTCAGCAGTCAGGTTCTTCAGGTCAATTGTTTGCCGTTTCGGAATCCCTAACAGGATCATCACCGACAACGGCACACAGTTTACAAGTCGCACCTTCATGCAGTACGTCCAAGACCTTGGCGCCAAGGTCTGTTTCGCTTCTGTTGCTCACCCGAGGAGCAATGGTCAAGCGGAGAGGGCCAATGCTGAAGTGCTGCGCGGACTCAAGACAAGAACCTTCGACAGGCTGCACAAGTGCGGAAGAAACTGGATAGAGGAGTTGTCGGCGGCTCTTTGGTTAATCAGGACGACACCAAATCGAGCCACCGGGCAGACACCCTTTGCTCTTGTCTATGGAGCAGAGGCAGTTCTCCCCACGGAACTCGTACACGGATCTCCTCGAGTGCTCGCTTACGATGAGCTCAAGCAAGAGCAACTGCGGCAAGATGACGCATTGCTCCTTGAGGAGGAACGTCTCCAGGCTGCTGTACGAGCTGCTCGATACCAGCAAGCCTTGCGTCGCTATCATAGCCGCAAGGTCAAGGCCAGGAGTCTCGAGGAAGGCGACCTTGTTCTTCGGCGCGTTCAGTCCGCCAAGAATTCCAACAAGTTGACGCCAAAGTGGGAAGGCCCTTATCGGGTGCGACAAGTCACGAGGCCCGGCGCTGTCCGCCTTGAGACCGAAGAAGGCTTACCGGTGAGCAACTCCTGGAACATAGAGCATCTTCGCAAGTTTCACCCATAAGGCGCGGTTGCCGTGATCCGCTCCGGCAACCACCTTTTGTACAAGTCTTGCCGCTGTTGCATGTAAACCTTTGTACAAAGCCGGGTGCAGATCCCGTGCATCAGTAAAGTTTTTGTGCTTCGCACTACTTGTCATTTCCATGCTTTTCTTTTTTATTTGCATGCATTATCTGACACTTTGTGCAATGCACATCCCCGTAAGCACTAGCAAGCCGTGAGGCCCTATACTTGTTTTTCCTCCTCTTTTTCTTTCCCTCTTAAGCAGAAGTAGTATTCCTCGCGCACAAGTTTGCCGGGGGGGAAGGAGATGGAGGTACGAGAACCAAGTATTGTTCAAGAAAGAGAAGCCTTGTCGGGGAGCAAACAATCTATGAAAGCTAAGTTACCAGAATTTGAGCAGTTCAAATTTTTAAATTTTTAGTTGTCTTCCTTGAACAACCACGCTTTGTATGGAAAACCTGTGCGCGGAGGAACCTACCCGTGGCTAGCCGCACCCTTACTTTGTTTCGAGCACGCTCAACGACTTAAGTGAGCTGCGACAAGTGTCGCGCCCTTACTTCGTTTTCGAGTTCGCTCAGCAAGCTAAGTGCGTTGCGACTAGCTGCGGCAAGGTTTCTTGCCGGCAAGGCCTTTGCCAGTAAGCTGCTAAGAGTCCAGCACTCAGCGCTCGCGGGAAGGGTCCTCTTGCCGGCGAGTTCCCTAAAAAGCGTAGGGTGGAATGCATACAAAGTAAAAGGACCAAAACAAGGAAGATAACACTGCATCGGTTGCTCAAAATAAGGTTATATATCACAAAGATAACTTGCCGCAATAACTAATAGATTCTTGTCCATGACATACTTTGCAGCGGCAAAGGAAACAGAAAGAAAGGAACCTAATCTACGCGGTCGCCTTCACGCCTCGTGATCTTGTTCACCTTGGCGACGATGTGGGCAACCTGCGCCTTCAACGCCTCCCGATCGGCTTCGGGCGGCAAGCTGCGGAGGACGTTGACAAGGTTGATGCCGGGGTTGCGGAAGACGATCTTGGACAAGACCCGCTCCATGGTGCCCGTGCAGAGCCGACGCGCCTCGTCGGCCAGCTGCACGGGGATCCTCTCCCGCAGCCGCGCAAGTGCCGGCGCGATTCCCCTGAAGAACAGACTTAACTTGGCGCTGTGGGGGAGATTCTCGTCCGGGGAGTACGTGAGATGCTCCGCCCTCAGCGCCACCATCTCCTTGTCAATATTGGCAGCGGAGGTGACCAGATCATCAGTCCATTGCTCCACCGCCCGGTTGAAGTTGTTTGTTGAGACGGCGGCGCTCTCCACCAAGTTCCTCTCCTTGCGGAGTTCATCCTTCAGCTTCGTCTCGCGGTCCCGGGCGGCGTCGAGCGAGCCAGTCAGGGTGGAGACCTTCAACTCTAAGTCAGCGATGGAATCCTTGGCGGCAGCAAGCTCTGTGCCCTTCTCAGAGAGACGTACCTGCAGCTCAGAGTTGGTGTGGGCATCTTTCTCCCGCTCCACATTGAGCGCAGTGACTCTGTCCTCGCTTGCCTTGAGGAACAACTCCAGCTGCTCCACCCTGGCCGCCAGATCCTTCTTAGCAGTCTCCGCGGTGGCGGCGGCGTCCTTTGCCTACTTCAGGGCCCCGCCAATGGCTTGCTCCCGGGCGGTGAGGTCGTCCTCGTGGCTGTCAAGGTCGACCTTCCGCTGGTTGAGCGCTCCCTCCCGCTGAGACAGCTCTTCGGCAGCCCGCCGCTGCTGCTCTTCTACCTCAGTCTTCTCCAGGAGGAAGGCTTGCTGCGCCCCGGCAAGCTCTTCACGCTCCTCCGCCAAGTTGCGGAGGGCCGCCTGGTTGGCGGCACGGTACTCCGCGGCGCGCTTCTCCAAATCTGCTCCAGCCTGGGCGGCGAGAGCCTCCCTGGACTCCAGCTTCGCCTGCCTGGCCCGGTACAGAGCCAGGAGCCGACGAAGGAGTCCCTCCTCTTCGGGCTCGTCGCTGTCGCCGGGCGCTTCGACGATCTTCAAACCGGCGGAGGCGAGGACCTCCCCGTCAAAGGTCTCTCCCTCCGCGGGTGCTCGAGATGAAGACGCCCATGGGACTTGAATAAAGACCCCGTTGGTGGCCTTCAAGTAGACACCCGACCGCTCCGCGGAGGCGGAAGGGTCGGCGGCCGGTGCAGCGTCCGTCGCTCCTGCGGCCTCCGGGCCAGCAGTTTGGTCGCCGGTCCCTTCCCCAGCCGCGGCGTCTGCGGTCGGGGCGGTCTCCTCGACGACTGGTTCGCCAGCTCCAGCCGTTCCCTCGGCAGTAGTGGCGTTCCCGCCGTCGCCATGCACCTCCTCCTCGACGGTGGCCTCCGTCTCCATCAGCTCAGGGGCGGGAGGATCTAGCAGAAGAAAAAGAAAAGAAAAAGTCAAGCAAATATCCAAAAAGACAAATCCAAGAAGAAGAAGTTGCAAGACTTACCTTCGCGGATCTCTTCAATGACAGGGTCCCTCGCCGGGGAGTTCTCCCTTGGCGGCGGATTAGTGGCCCCTGCTGGCGGAGGGCCGCCCGCGCCCTCCCTTGGCGGGGTGCTCACCCTCGTCGGGCTACTCACCCTTGGCGGGGTACTCGCCCTTGGCGGAGTGCCCGTCCTTGGCGGAGCGTTCTCCCTTGCCGGGGAGTGCACCCTTGGCGGGGAGGGTGGAGCGAGTAGCTCATCTGGGGCGACCTCCTGCAGCTGCGGCTCCACTCCTGCACAAGACAGCAAGATATCAGACGGGGAGTTCTCTGAGGATGAGGAGGCGTCGTCATCGAGATTCAGAGATCCACCAGAGTCTTCATCAGCCTCGGCATCCTCCTCCTCCTCGGCAGGACCGCTGGACTCCGCGCCATGTCCGGCGCCCTCGCTCCCCCCGGCAACCTCGCTCGTCCCGGCAAACCTCAGGGAAGGCTCCCCGGCAAACTCCTCGGGCGCAAGCTTGAGCAGCTTGAGGATTTCCGCCTCCTCTGCTTGACTCACTGCGTCCGCGGCCTGCGCCTCGTCCACAGTATATCCAAAGTCGCCCGCCGCCGCAGCTGCGGCGGCCTCCTCCATCCTGGAGGCGATATAGGCTATATCCCGGCCAATAGTGGCCCAGGTGAGGCCTTTGTTCTCCTCGGTGTTGCGGGGCGTCTCGACCAAGTTGTCTAAGAAGGTCAGCACGGTATCCGGCGGAGGCTCTATCCAAGTGGGGACGACGCCGTGGGAGTCGCACGCGGGCATCATCACTCGTAGGGAATCGCGGGCGGTGCTGTTGCACAGCGGCACCACTCCCCGGGAAGGTCTGAACCACTCCGGGTGGGCTGGGTCATGCGTGAAGAGCTCCCGGACCATCCCTTTCAACTCCAAGGCAGTGAAGTTGTAGTTCAATCCAGGGCGCAGCCTCATGATATCTGCCGCATTGCCGAATTCCCAGGCGGACCTTTTCCTTTCTTGTAAAGGGGCGATGCGGCGGCGGAGGAAATATGCTCCAACTTCTCCGATAGTTAGATTGGCGACCTGGAGACGAATGATCCTAATGAGGGCGATATTGAGCTTGCTGTCCTCCGGGGCCAACTCACTCCAATCTCTGCCGCGCACTATGGCAGTTGTGCGCGGCGAGGTAAAGGGCTCAGGCTTATCTTCCACCACCCAGCACCAATCGGCTCTCCACTCCTCCCACTTGCCGCGAAGCTCACCCTTCAGGTATGAGTCCTTCTTGTTCAGCCTAAAGATCCAGGAGATGCCACCGGAGAGGGGGGCACCTGACTCTACTCTGGACATAAAGAAGTGGCGGAAAAGAGCTACATTGGGATGAACCCCAACATAGTTTTCGCACAGATGTGCGAAAACGGCCATCGTGAGGATGGCGTTGGGGGTGAAATCTAGGAGGTGGAGGCCATATGTGTTCATTATATCGCAAAAGAACTCCGAGAACGGAGGGCACAGGCCACAATGGAAGAACGCAGCGAAGAAAAAGTACCCGCCGGGGAATATATCTTTGGCGATGGCGGGGAAGACGTGGGTGCGGGGATGAGCTTTGGTCTCCCTCGCCCAGAACAAATAATATTTGTCTCGTAGCTCCCTCGGACCGAGCCTTGGCACGAAGTCCACGCACTTCTTCCGCAGGGCAGCCAGCTTCGCCGCCTGCTCGGACTTCTCCTTCTTGGCCTTGTCCGCTTTCGCCTTGTCGCTCTTCGGAGCCATGGCGGGGCGGCAAGGAAGGAGGTGAGGAGCTCGACGGTGCCGCGGATGCGGGAGGCAGCGGAGGAAGGAGTGGAGCTGAGCTCTTTGTCGACCTTTGGGAGGCGGAGGGCGACGGGGGTTTCTGGAGAATCGAGGCGCAATGAAGACGATGGAGGGAACTGCCCCTGCTTCCTCTGCTTTTAAGGGGGGAGTGGGGGACGCTCTGCATTTCCCATTAAACAACAAGACACAATCTCTCCCACGACGCCGCAATCGACGCGTGCTGTTAGGGAGGGATGCGGCGGATACGGAAGGGGATACGGCTTGCCGTGGGCCGCGTGTGCCCGTGCACTGTTCTGGGCCTGGCCCAACAGCGCTCGGCACCGTGTGTGGCCCAGGCCCGGGGGCTCCTGTCGGTGTACTAAGATAGGGGTACCTTAGTACCCCAACTTGTGCACGGGCAGTAGCAGCTTCCCGCGGCAGGGCTTACCACGTGCTCGCCAAGAACCTTTCTGGTCCCTATGAAGCCATTCAAGAACAAAGTATACAAGTCAGAAGATCAAGGCCCCGGCAAGATGAGCTTGCCGGGAAGGCCGTACCAGACTCAAGATTATCACATTAACACAAGACCCTGGCAAGAGGAGCTTGCCAGGGAGGTCAAGGAACACATATCCCAAGAGATGCCTCGGCGCATCATGCGCCCCGGCAGGGCCCGGAGAGCGACAAGCTTCCGGGCCCGACAAGATCAAGACCCCGGCAAGGTGCTTGCCGGGGAAACCTATGCTGTGTACCCGCGCTCCAGCTCATCTGCCCACGCGTCGCCCTGGGGCACTTCCAGGGACGCGTGGCGGACAGCTGTGCAGCCTGGGGCACACGGTGGCAAGCCGCGGTGACGAGGCTACCGCCGTGGCGAACGGAGAAGCATGGACGGATGCTTTTGGGGGCTACGGCGACGGACATTCAATGCCCTTGTCCCCCACTGTCAAAGTTAGGTGAAGACCACTGTTCATGCACTATTCACGCACTGTTACAACTACCACCAAATTTACACTTTTACCCTCCTCTACGTTGACACCTGTCGGTGACCCCTTTGAGCTATAAAAGGAGGCCCATGCACAACGTAGAAAGGGTTCAGTTCGGCTCGAAACCCAGACAACTCTCTCGCTCGGTGTAGCTAGCACTGTAGATCTTCAAGCTCCCGAGCCCAAAACTCAATACAACCTAAGCAGGAGTAGGGTTTTACGTGTCCGCACGGCCCGAACCTGGGTAAACTGCCCGCGTGTGCCCCTCAATCTGCTCTTCGTGCTCCCTCCGCTCCCTTACCGCAATGTAGAAGGAGCTCCGGTCCCATAGGTGCTTGTGGGAGGACAGTTTCCCCCGACAATATGCATGATTGATGGAGAGAGAAAGTTCATCATTTGACCGTGCAACATTTATAACTTACTCAAGTAGATCTGGAGCAATGATATATAGAAGTGGGGAATGAGGATCTCCTTGTCTGACTCCCCTTTTACAGATAATTTTTTCCCCGCAACTCCATTGAGTAAAATAGATGTTGAAGCAGTATTGAGTATGTTGGTAACCCAATTTATCCATCTAGGCCCAAATCCTTTAGCTTTCAGCATAGCAATAATTGCTTTGTATTCTACCTTATGAAAAGCTTTTTCAAAATCTATTTTGAGTATGACAATGGGCTTTTTAGACTGATGACATAAGTGGAGATACTCAAAAGCATACCACAAACAATCATGTATGTTCCTCCCTTTGATGAAACCATATTGATTCTGATGAATGGCAGAAGTAATGATTTTCGGAGCTCTATTTCCCATAAGTTTGGTGATAATTTTGAGAAGAGGCTAACCAAGGATATAGGTCTGAAATCATTCATATTGAGAGGATTTGAAATCTTTGGTATAAGGGTAATGGAAGAAGTGTCGATACTTTGAATATCATTGTTCCCTTCAAAAAAATCCCAAATCATAGTATAGATGTCTTGTTTGACTATATCCCTACATTTTTCAAGAAAGAACCATTGAAACCATCTGGCCCTGGAGCTCTATCAGAATGAAAGTCTTTAATAACCTGATCAATTTCATCCATAGAGAACGGACCCTCAAGTTCAGATAGATCTTTAGGCTGAATAAGTTCTTCAAGATTGAAAAGCTTAGGAGGATCAATGGATTTTCCCAACCTATCTTTGTAGGATTTCCAAATGATTGCAGCCTTGTGATCATGATTTTGGTAAGGATTTCCATCTTCATCATTGATAGTAGTTATGTAATTTTTCCTGAAATTTTGGGTGGCCATGGCATGAAAGAAATCAGTATTTTCATCATCCAGCTTCACTCTCCTCATTTTAAATCTAGATGTCCAATATATCCTTTTGACTTCCAATAATTTGGAGATGTTGTTCTTCAAGATATTTCTGAAAAAAAATCCATAATGCTTAGAGATCTTTGATCCTCAATGCCATCAATCATAGATAAAACATAGTTGCAAGCAGTAATGTTGGTGTTGAGCTTTGACAGGTTTTTACTCCATATTTTGAGCCCCATTCTGAGATATTTGAATCTTGCAGCAATGTCTTTTGTAGAGTTTGACAATTGTTGGTTCCTGTTCCAGCATTGGATAACAGTCTCATAGAAACCATCAAATTCAAACCAATAGTTTTCAAATCTGAATATAGAAGATTTAGGAATGTCACTGCCAATATGGTTGTGTATTGGGATATGATCAGAAGTTACTCTGGCTAGGGGATGTGCCAGGGTGTTTGGAAAGGTCAAGGTCCAGTTAGCAGAAGTGAAAATCCAGTCCAACTTCTCCAATAAAGGGAAATCTTGCATATTACTCTAGGTGAAATTCCTACCTTGGAGTGGTATTTCTACAAGGTCAAGTTGTTGGAGAATGCTATTGAACATGAGCATATTATTTGTGTCACCTCCAGGTCCGTTTCTGTCCTGGGGACTTCTAATTAAATTGAAATCACCTACTAGCATCTAATGATCCATCTGAGAGGCATCAATATTGTTCAACCAGTCAAACAAATCAATTATATCTTCATTCTAGCAGGGCCCATATATGTTGCTGATATAAAATATGTGACCAGAGAGATTGCATGACACCTTGATTGTAATTTGAAATGAGGATTAGCTAATGATAGTACCACTCAATAGACTGTCATTCCATATAGTAATAAGTCCACCAGAGAGGCCTATTGATGGTGTATATGCAAATTGGTTCTATCTTCTAGGAGAAAACTTTCTGAGGTAAGCCTGATCAAAAGTGTCTCTCTTTGTTTCTTGTATGCAGATGATGCCATGGTTATTTTCATCAATTTTGGCTCTCAAATCATCCCATCTAGCTTCTGAATTAATCCCTCTAACGTTCTAGTTTAAAATATTCCAATTCCTACTCAATGATAAGTTTGGAAGAGTGTGTTCATGTAGGAATTACTTAATCATATCCCTAGTGACTTTATGTGAATCAGGACGGGAATAGTAGGATAACATATAGAAGATTTGACAGATTTTTGTGCCACCGATTAATTTCTCATAACCCCATTGACCATTTAGACAACTTATAATGTAATATGAATAAAACATGATGTTCCATCAACATAAACAAATAGTGGAGTTTAACTCCTTACAGACCAGATGCATAGATAAAGCAAAAATAATTGTCCAGAAACAAGATAAATAAAGACTTGGCATACGGCCAGATAGGGTCTTGCGACATCAAGACTAGCTGATGCTTGTTATGGGTCTATTCATGATCCACAATGGCCTTCAACTTCTCTCCAGAAACCTCCTCGGGAGGGATCTGACACTGCTTGGTGGCGATTGCTTGGATGGTTTCAAGTGGAAGCTCAGGTGGTGGTCGAGTAGTGGGGTCTCGGATCTCATGCTCAAACTCTGCATTCAGATTTTTCTCGCACTTGTTCATCTTCTTTGCCTTGTTTGCAGCAGTTTCATTTTTAAACCCCACACTCAAACCAGCTAGGCGACGGCTGCGGCGCAGATCATTTACATCCAATGGAGCATTAACCTTCTTCCTTTTGTTGACAGCCGGGGAGGTAGTGGCGATAGGCAGAGCATCCTGGGATGGTTCAGCAGCCGGAGAGTTTTGGTTGCTGGCCATGAAGTCAAGCATTGCAGGGGAGAGGTCTTGTTCAGGGTTTTGCATGTAAGATGATTCAGAGTGTTCATACTGTTCGGTCATTTCAGAGATCGTAACTGAAGATACAACAGGTTCATGTGGGGGCTTGAGTAGTAACAGTCAGCAGACATTTCTTGATTGGTCCATGTTCATCATCCACATTGATCAGCTGGCATCTGGTAGGGACCACTAAGGAGCCTGATAGTTGTTCAATAATAGCAGATGCAGAAACCATAATTTTTGACATCATGTCATGCATAGCAATGAATGCATCAATGGCTTCGACAGTAGGTTGGAAAGGCTGATTCTGTTGTGGGTTCTCCGGACTCTGGGGTGGTGTGTTGACCGTGGGGATGTCAGCATTGTCATCTGCTGGAGCATGGTGGGCAGCTGGTGCAGCATGTTGTTTTCATTGTCAATAAAATCAGCATCATGCCAGATACCTCCAAATGGTGCATGAGGCATGGGGTGCATAACACCATCAGGGGGGATCGGGTCCTCATCTCCACCCATGGCTCCAAGGAGATCAGTTTGCAGAATATAAACAACACTTGTCCAAGATTGCCCATGCCCAAAATCATCTAAACTCTCACAGATAACATGGCTAACTGGTATTTCTAGCAGGTCAGGTACCCTAACTTTGACCAGAATGCGAGCCCTATTTGACATATCTCCGTTCCACACTAAAAACTTAGCAAAATCATTAACAAATTCTCTAACTTTATCCGGTCTCCAAGCCTCAAGTGGATAATTAACCGTCATAATCCAAGCATCATGGGTGAAAGTGTAGTCTCGGTGGTTTATACCTCTGTCATGGCAAATGACTTGCAGAACCGAGTCTCCAACAAAGTAGGGGCTGTTGGCGATGGCCGTGTCGATGTCGCAGGCGTGCTGAAAGCGGACGAGCGCCGCTCCCATACCGCATCTTGAAATCTCTGCAATGCGGAAACCACGCTCATGGTCAAGGTAATGACGAATGAGCATGGCATCCGTAACAAACTGAGTTGGGTCGGGTGGTGGCGCGAGGGAGATGATTGCCCAGTCCCTGGATTGGACCAGAGATTCGCCACCAAGGTAGTGGTAGGAGCGGCGTCGTCGATTGCCATCGGCTTCCAGGATGGCACTGCCAGAAGGGACGAGAGGGAGTGGGTCACAAGGTTAGGTGGCCATGGTGGAGGAGTGTCACACCCTGATTTTCATGCCACATTGTTTAAGCTAATAATCATGCTAAAATGTGGTTTGGCAAAAACTTTTGAGTGTTTTTGACTTTGCTTGATTGATTTTCTGTCTGCTGTTTGCTAGTGCTCTAAAAATCAAATAAATCCTCCAACTCTCATACTTCATCTCCTTGATCCAAAACCTTTTTCCCAATGATCATGCCATGTGTATAGACCAGTATAGTATTTTCTTATAAAAATATTTTGGCCAAATAGTATTTTCTAAAATTAGTTTTCCAAAAACCTCTGAATTGAGGTTTGCACTGCAAGTACCTTATTTAGGGTGTGAAAAATCTTTCAAAAAGTATATTTGAATCCTATTAGGTATAAGACTCCTAGAAACCATAAAATTATAATTTTAAAAGTTATTTTTATATTTTATTTAAAATCTTTTTCTTAAGGCCAGAAATGGTCTTTAATAGGGAAAAATTATTTAACTACTTCAAAAATATTTCCCAAAATTCAGGGAAACTCTTAGGACATATATTGTCCATATATAAGAGTTTCAACACTTGGTCATGTTCAAAATATTGGACAAATCCTTCCAAAACCCTTTCTGGATATTTGAAGCTTTTGAAATATTTACAAAGGATATATTCTCCAAAAATTCCACGGAAATTCTATCCTGTCAAACATGACATATTTGATGATCTTGCAAAGCCTCATGCCTTGAAGATCAAGGAAACATCATCTAATCCCCTCAAAACCATTTCTGTCCATTTTGAAGTTTGAGCAACTTTACATTGCCAAACTTGTCCAAATGCTCTCAAACTTGGTGCACATGCTAAAATGATGTAATTATGCATCTGTTCCAAATGGCACAAGTTTTGGAGAAACATAACTTGATCTAAGTGCCCCAAAACCATTTCTGTTCAAATTCAAATTTGAACAACTTTACATTATCAACTTTTTACCTGGGGTCTCAAACTTTGTGGGCATGATCATAACCCCAAGTGATGATGCTACACCAAGTGGTGCATCAAGGGGAGATGATTAGCTTAACTCAAACATGGTGAATCCATTTCTGTTGATTTCAAGGGTTTACAAGAGTTGCATTGGCAACTTTGCCCAAATGAGCTCAAATTTGGTGGAAGGGCCTAAATGTATGTGACATTCCATCCTGTTAAGTCCCATGTCAATTAGAAGTCATTTGCTTTCCCAAAACATGATCAAACACCTTCTGCCAATTTACCAAAACCATTGTTTTGACCACTTTTACTATTTCCCTCTACCTCAATTTCTTACCACAGGTAAACCTGATCATCCTCTACCTCCTGTAACTTCCCATGTCCCCAGCTCAATGATTGAGGGGTGAAAACCCCATTTTTACTCTCCTGGACAGCAGCAGTCTCCTTCTTCTTCACCTCCCTCCTCATTCCAGTGGCTCCCCAGGGCATCCAACACCATCACACATTTGTTTACTACTCCCTCGACCCCCTAGACATCATTGGGCAAGGTGGACGCGTCCAGAGCAGCGGGGACACGGCCATGCCGGCCAAACGGGCGCTCTGGAGCGTGCTACAATGCCCTGGCGCACTATAGCCGCCCCCAATCACCAGCCCCGACCACCTCGGGCCTCACCCTCGTGTCCCCCGAGGCTGCCTCGGCGTCCGGGACACGCTGGACGGTCGGCCCCCTCCTCCTTCTCTCTCCGGCGATCTCTGTCACGCGTGCCCGAGCGCCGCCCGCGTCCGCCAGTTGCCGCCCGTGTCCCTGGCATGCCTCGCACTCGTTCCTCTCTCCCTCTATCTTCCTCTAGGCGTAGACCAGCCCCACGAGCACCCTGGACACACCCATGCGCGCCCCCGTGGCCTGCAGCGACGGCAACGGCCTCGCCGGCGCACGAGCTCACGGTGCTCCGTGGGCCACCTATATAAGGCCTTCCCCTATGCTCCTCTCTGCCCCATTTGCTACCCCTATCTCCCATGCACCTCCTGGACCAACCCACATCTCTCCCCGCGCCCTCAATGCACCTCCACGGTCGGGAACCTTGCCGCCGGCCACCACTCAAATTCGCACCGCAGAGTGCCCTTCCTCCCCACCTCTTTGCTCCAGAACAGCACGAGCACCTCCGCCAACTCTCCCCGCATGTCCTTCTCTCCTCCCCGTGCTTGCCTTGCCGTGCCCAAACTTCGCCCGAAGCCCCGTCCGCCGGCGTCAAAACCACTGACGGCTCGGCCCTCCCCAGCCAGCGTGAGACCCATGGATGGGCTCTGCTTGATCCCCTGGAGCCGTCGGTATGCTGGACGCCGCCGGGGACGATCGGGATCGCCGGGAAGGGCGCCGGCACCCTGCTCGGCCGGCCTCCCCTGCCCCTCCTCTGTTTTGAGTGGGAGGTAGGAGGAGGGCCTGCCAGCGGGACCCGCCTGTAAGTGGCTAAGGCCCCGGGCCCCTAGAGTAAGTGGAGACGGCCTTCGGGGGAAGGCGCCTGCCCTGGTCGAAGGCGTACTCACGGGAGTACGCCAACAACGTCACCTGTGCCACCCCGTGCGGCTGATGCCACTGGGCCGGCCCACGTCCACATCCCGCCTGTGCGCAGGATAAGGGTAAAGATCATTCCCCTTCCTTTTTCTTTTCCCAGTAATCTTCAAAAATCCATAAATGAATCAAATGGATTCCAAATTTGATGATTCAAATTTCTGGTAGTTTCTAAAATCATCCTCTACCACATGGTGCAACATGCACATTTTTCCAGAATCATTTCCTTCACAAATAATTATCAAATGCCATTATTCCATTTTCTGTGATGAACTTTAGAAAATCATAGAGGGCTCAAATTTGATCCAAATGCAGTGGTTCAAATTCCTAGGTGCTTGTCATACCCAAACTTAGTTTTGGAACATTCTTATTAATACTTTCTGTACCCCACCAAATAATGAGCCATTTCTTCATATTTATTAACTTTGCAAAATCCTAGGAAATTCATTTGAAATCCAAATCGAGTGAAACCAACTCCTAGATGCTTCTAAAATCATGACTTGTTGATGGGTGCCTTTGCTCATCATTCAAGAATATATTTCTATACACTTCTTTCAAATCCATAAACCCCTTGATTCCATCATATTGAAATGTTCCAAACTATCCAATGATCCAATGCCTATGAAACCACCTTGGTCATTTCTCATATGACCAGAGGTATCCTAGAAAAGTCCAACTCCTATTTTTAGAGCACTTTCATTTTTGCTTTGTTGTGTTGCTTATTATGATTGTTTCCATCGTTAGTTGACGAAACAAACAGAGTACTCGGAAATGGACCAGAAGGTTTGAAGACTCGGAAGGACAAGGCAAGCAGCCCTTTCACCATGTTCGAGAAACCTTTTTATGCATGTCTCATAACACCTTATTATCAATGCATCGGAATCATGTAGAAGAGGTGACCACTTTGGTTGGTGCCCTTGTTACCTTGCTATTGAACTTCCATCAAACATGACCCTACCTTCCTATGAGGGTTATGTGGGTGGGAGTAGATAGATATATGCTATAGTAGTTGGCTACGCAAAATGGGTCAGGGTTATGCATTGAGTGAAACAAGTGTGGTTTGACATACTTGCAAATAACCCAGTGGGTGCCACTAATGCCCCTGGGAGATGATGAGAAACTAGGGCACTACTTGGTGAAGAAGTAGTGTACCGAGGCTTGATGAGAGTGTTGTTTATATAGATGGATTAGATTTATGTGTGACTACCGTCCCAACCAAACATGCGCAACCACTCTACCCTTATATGGGAAAGGGCATTATTTATTACCTAGGTCGATACTAGCATGGTGCCCGCATTACTAGTGACGGGGGTGACATGAAGTCACTCTCGGGACGGGGTCGTGCTTGGATAGGCAGCCATGACTGTCTTTACAGGGCACCGGACACACCGTTGGTACCCCATGCTTGTGGTATGTGATGAATATGGGAGCGAGTCTCCACAAATATTAAGATGTGAAATGTTGCCACGGGGCTGTTACCAATCGAGTGGATCTGTGTTAGTGTCGTCTAGGGAAAGGTAGTGATCGGGTGCTTACCCCGGGTACTTGAGGTACCGCGGGTCGTGGATGACACGGAAGTTCCCCGGATCTTGTGGGTAAAGTGTGCAACCTCTGCAGAGTGTCAAACTATTCGAATAGCCGTGTCCGCGGTCAAGGACAGTTGGGTGGTGCTACTTAGACTATGTCCATAAGTTTCTGGAAAACAACACGGTTTGGGTAAATCTGTTGATGTGATTGTGAGAAAGTCGCAATGAGCTTGAGCATGAGTTGATTACAACTCTTTCTCAATAATGATGTCTGTGACCTCCTGATACATGTTGCAGACGCATGCATGTCCATGATATATGTTGATCATACTTGCATATCAAAAACTAGCTTTCCGCAAAACTGCCAATCTAGTAGTAGAGCCTTGCATAATTATTCTGTCATCACACTTGGGTTGCTTGCGAGTACATTCAAAGTACTCATTGGCTTGCCACTGGTTATTTTATTGGCCAGGCATGAGAGAACAGGATATGATGAAGATTTCTTGATGACGAGCATGCGAGCTAGGACGCTTCCCAGTCAGAATGCTTGTAGGGTTAAGGCAGATGGCATGGGTCCAAGTTAATATTGAAGATTTCCGCTGCAATAATATACTCAAGACTCGACCATAGTGGTCCTATTTGTGTAATACGGTATGTATGGATGTAAGACTCTTGTTATTCAGCTTCTGTGTGTTCAGTGAGCATTGATCTCTGGGATCACTGTACACGTGCATTCAGTGATCACGACTTACGAGTCGGGGTCCCCACAGAGCTGGTATCAGAGCCATCCTGACTGTAGGAATCCTTAGTTAGCATGGTCGTTAGTTAGGGTAAAACTAGTTTTCAAAACTATCTATATTACTCTTCCCTTCTCAGTTTTTCGAAAACTAGGATATACTTAATCTCTTCCCCCTTCAAAATTGATGGTCGTTAGAACCCTTATGCCCCAGACCACTGGATTTTCTGTAATCCTCGTGGAGTGCACCTTGCCAAACACTCAACCGCCACTTCTGCACGCAAGAGTGGCGACGCCATGACAAGACGATGCCAACAGAAAATCCATCCTCGAGGAATGAGGACATGAAGGCCCAGAAGATGGTGACACCCTTGACAGTGCCCCAGGAAGATGCAACATCGGCCTATGATGACCATGGCATGATTTGTGCAAAATTATGATATGCATCGCTAATAGAGTAATCCTGTCACTACAGTTGTTGTATCGGCAACCACCGGTGGATGAGAACCTCGCCATTTGGTCCGCCTCACTATAGTGAGCAGGAAAATGGTTCTCTTCGTCCCCCGCTCTTGGTGTCGATGTTGTCACCAACTAAACCGACATGTTGGACCTCTATTATGCCTTGTTATTGTCATTGCATACGGATTTCCTACCTAGTACCCTCGACGTCCCAGAAGGCACGAGGGATCGTCATGATTAAAGAGACAAGAGAAGACCAAGTAAATGCCAGCTACAAGGAGGCACCTTCACCACATCACCTCATCAGGCGAGAAGTTGTTGAGGATTCTTCAGGCTCAACCCGGATCGTTCATCAAGCAACTACAAGGGACATAGCAACACCTGAGGAAACTCACAAGACTACACGAGGTACAAGTCACGACAGTGAGTCCGAGAACCCCTAGGGTAGGATGAGTCGTGTACCCCCTATGCGCAGTCGAGTCCGTATGATGGTTCGAATAGAGCCATGATTGTGTGTTGTTTGCTTTTATTTGTTTGTGTTTTGATATAAGTCGCACTTTTGCCCTAGGCAACAAGTGCATGGCTATATCACCTTCCTTGCCTTGTTTCTTTTGTTTCGGCCTTTTTGCACCTGTTTGTTTGCACTTGCACTATAAAACCCCCTTTAGGCATTCCCCTCCTTAACGCTACTTTTTCCCTCTCTTCTCTCTCCCTAACTGAAGATCCGCAAGACAAGATGCACCAAGGATTCTACCTCGGCAACCAACTGGCACTGAAGACTTCTGCTACAACCTCCGTGACCAAGTACAACCCCGTAGAATTATGTTTAACCCTCTAGACTAGTAACCCATTCCTGGACCCTTTGAGACTTCACGAGACACTCCAGCACGAACCCTTAACCATGTGCTTAACCCATTGAATTGCAAGAGAACCTATTAGGCCTTTGTAACCTTGCACAACACTGGGTTCGTAAAGGAACTAGTGGACACAGTGAGTGAGCACATTTTCATCCTAATATAGCACAAGAACTGACGATGCCATAGATAGACCAATTTGGGGATATAAGACAGATGACTTGGTGGCTTTATATCAGTGACTTCGAGGAATTATCTGAGACCTTGATGGATTGTGAGATTTCTTATTGGTGGGATCATGACCTTGGGGAAGCATGTGGGAAGTCTCGTCGGGCATGAGATTTGGATGTAAGTAAGTGAATCTCGTTGGGTCTAGATGCTAGATATGTCTGCATGGTTCGGAGTAAATTGGATTTAGACCGATGATCCTGATCATGATACCATGCATCTCGGTGGACAATGTTCGAGAAACCTTTTTATGCATGTTCGAGAAACCTTTTTATGCATGTCTCATAACACCTTATTATCAATGGATCGGAATCATGTAGAAGAGGTGACCACTTTGGTTGGTGCCCTTGTTACCTTTCTATTGAACTTGCATCAAACATGACCCTACCTTCCTATGAGGGTTATGTGGGTGGGAGTAGATAGATATATGCTATAGTAGTTGGCTACGCAAAATGGGTCAGGGTTATGCATTGAGTGAAACAAGTGTGGTTTGACATACTTGCAAATAACCCAGTGGGTGCCACTAATGCCCCCGGGAGATGATGAGAAACTAGGGCACTACTTGGTGAAGAAGTAGTGTACCAAGGCTTGATGAGAGTGTTGTTTACAGAGATGGATTAGATTTATATGTGACTACCGTCCCAACCAAACATGCGCAACCACTCTACCCTTATATGGGAAAGGGCATTATTGATTACCTAGGTCGATACTAGCATGGTGCCCGCATTACTAGTGACGGGGGTGACATGAGGTCACTCTAGGGACGGGGTCGTGCTTGGATAAGCGGCCATGACTGCCTTTACAGGGCACCGGACACACCGTTGGTACCCCGTGCTTGTGGTATGTGATGAATATGGGAGCGAGTCTCCACAATTATTAAGATGTGAAATGTTGGCACGGGGCTGTTACCAATCGAGTGGACTCTGTGTTAGTGTCGTCTAGGGAAAGGTAGTGATCGGGTGCTTACCCCGGGTACTTGAGGTACCGCGGGTCGTGGATGACACGGAAGTTCCCCGGATCTTGTGGGTAAAGTGTGCAACCTCTGCAGAGTGTCAAACTATTCGAATAGCCGTGTCCGCGGTCAAGGACAGTTGGGTGGTGCTACTTAGACTATGTCCATAAGTTTCTGGAAAACAACACGGTTTGGGTAAATCTGTTGATGTGATTGTGAGAAAGTCGCAATGAGCTTGAGCATGAGTTGATTACAACTCTTTCTCGATAATGATGTCTGTGACCTCCTGATACTTGTTGCAAACGCATGCATGTCCATGATATATGTTGATCATACTTTGATACGTCCAAAACGTATCTATAATTTCTGCTTGCTCCATGCCTCTTTTGGGTGATATTGCTATGATATTTATACACTTCCATACACTTTTGATCATCTTTGGACTAACCTATTAACTCAGTGCACCCCAGTGCCAGTTTCTGTTTTCGGCTGTTTTTGTATTTCAGGTTTTCCCATGACTGTCAGCGTTCCAGAAGCTACCAGGCACCCGAAGCACAGCCGGAGGGGGACCACCAGGGCCCCAGGCGCCCTGGTGGCGCGCCCCCCCTGGGCCGTGCCGGGGGGGCGCCTGGGCCCCCCGAGCCTCGTCTGATGCCCCCCTTTGGCATATATTTATATAAGGTCCCGAAACCCTCGAGACGGAAACTCTTTTTCGCGATCTCATCTCCGCTCCGCCGCCGCCGCCGCTTCCAAGATCGGGAGCACCAGGAGAACTCTTCTCGGCACCCTGCCGGAGGGGAGGATCACCACCGGGAGCTTCTCCACCACCATGGACGCCTCCCGGATGAGTTGTGAGTAGTCTCCCTTGGACCATGAGTCCATGACCAGTAGCTATGTGATGTTCTCCTCCCGTTCTTGTGCTTCACTAATTAGTCCTCGTGAGCTGCCCTACATGATCGAGGCACATATGTAATCCTTATGCTGTTGCTATGATGAGTTTGCTGGGATCCGATGGATTATGAGATTATGTTCAGATTGTGTTTGAGTAATATATTTGATTCACCTCTTTTATATTTATGTTCGTAAGTAATTCTTGCATGTTCTCCGTTGTTATTTATTGCTTTGGCCAAGTAGTAGGTAGTGACTCCAAGAGGGAACGTTATGCTTGATTGTGGGTTCATGCCCCTCGATGACTAGCTTGAGTGACAGAAACATGAGTCTAGGGGATGTGTTGTTGCCACAAGGGGAAAACAACGGTGCTTGTGCCCGCGGGTGAAAGGATTGTTTACTTTACACAAAGTTCTTTTAATGCAGTTGCCTGTTGCTTTGAGTTTACACTATGGGTGGGACTCGCAACTTAATACCAGCGAGATGTTCTGGATAGATATCTCAAGGTGGATGATTAGTAGTAGATGCAGATAGATTTCGGTCTACTTACCTCGGCGTACCGCCCATGCTTTGAACCTCTACCTTTATTGCAACTTAATCAGCATTGGTTTGCGCACATGGTCCTGTCAATTGCCCAGCTGTAATTCGTTTACCTCACATAGCAGTTTTATCGTCTTTTGGGAGAGAGACATCACTAGTGAACATCATGGTACTCCGGTCCATATTACCATCATTGATCACATCCGCTATTTACTTTACGCTTTTATTTACTATTGCAGCAATATCTATCACTACTATCACTTGCGTTTGATCCTTTGTAAATGACAAGGCCGGAGGGATTGACAACCTCTCTGTACTCGTTGGGAGCAAAGTTATTTGTATCTATGTGCAGGTCCACGTTGATTGCTAATATCTGGCGCTGTTAGCAGTTGACACCTTCTTGTTGAAACTGGGAGTCTCAGGGGAAATCGATCCTTGGTATCTTTGCCAAGGGAAAACTTCCGCTACACTGCATCTCAAACCTTCCACTTGGGGTAACCAACGAGGGGCGAGAAGCCATCAAGCAAAGTTTTCTGGCGCCGTTGCCGGGGACTCCACTCTTCAGGATAGTGGAGTTGCACGCTATCTTTTACCTTTGCTTTTTAGTCTTGTTAGTTTACCTTTCAGTTTTCTTTATGTCTTTTCATTAGTTTTGCTTAATGGAAAACAACAAAAATATGAGAGAGCTTTATAAGCTCTACCTTGCTTTGGGACATGATGTGTTCGAAGAGAAAATTAAAAAACCTATGGAACTTTATTATTTGCATAACAATTATGATGGTGGTGATGTTATTAGTATGCTTTCTTTGAATATCAATATTGCTAATGACATGGAAAGCTCTAAGCTTGGGGATGACACGTTTGATGAACATGATATTTTTAGTCCCCCAACTTTTGAAGAGAAAATTTACTTTGATGATACTTTGCTTCCTATATATGATTACAATGATGAATATGATGATTTTAGTCCACCTACTATTGAGGATAAAATTTATTATGATTATTATATGCCTCCTAAATACAATGATTACCATGATGGTTATGATTGCTTTACTCTCACTATTCCTAATAAGAAAGATTTTGCTTATATGAAGAGTAATGATACCTTTTTGCATGTGGATCATGGTAACAATGCTTTATGTGATGCTTATATTGTTGAGTTTATTCGTGATCCCACTGAAAATTATTATGAGAAGGGAACATATGCTTATAGATATTTCAATAATATCAAGTTCCCTCTCTTTATGTTGAAGGTTTTGAAGCTGCACTTGTTTTGTCTTCCTATGCTTATTGCTTTGTGCTTCAATGAATTATTGTATTGCAATATTCCTATGCATAGGAAGCATGTTAGGCTTAAATGTGTTTGGTATTTGCTTCTTGATGCTCTCTTTTGTTCTTCAACTCTTATTCGTACGAGAGCATCATTAAAGTCTTAAGCCTATCTTTATGGCTATAAAGAAAGAGCTCTAGGGAGACAACCCTTGTTATCTTTGCTTTCAGTTTGTTCTTTCAGTTTTTAGTGGTCTTGATGTTTGTTACTACTGTAGCAACATCATTGTATCTTTATTTTTCAGCTTTGTGCCAAGTTTAGCCTCCGATTGCAAGAAAGTTCAAAAGTTGTGACGTGCTGTCCAGGAAACAGATTCTGTCCTTGGATAGAAAAATTCGTATAAAATCACCAGATCATCTTTTTGGTCTGAATTTTTTCGTCAGTGTGCTCTATATAATTGTATTTCGTGCGTCTGTTCTGAGTTTTTTGATTAGAGTTGCAGAAGTGCCCCGAAAAAATCATTTACTACCTGCTGTTCTGTTTTTCACAAATTCTGTCCTGTTTTGCCTTTCCGTCATTTTGCAAACCTAGAGCTTGCTTTTTCTTTGCAAAAACCTTTTGGCAATCTTGAGAAACAGTATACCTTCAAGAATATCCTTATTTCCAGCAAGGAACAATTATTTTATTATGGGTACTAACCTCGCTAATCAGATTATGATGAGTTATGTATGAAGGGAGTTTTCAAGTGTGCGAGGGAAGATGATAAAAAGATTCAGGAGTGTCAAACGCTCAAGCTTGGAGATGCCCCCGTGCACCCCCAAGAAATATTCAAGGAGACTCAAGCGTCTAAGCTTGGGGATGCCCCCGTGCATCCCCTTCTCCATCAACATTATCAGTTCGTCTTTCGTTCCACTATATTTTAATCACTTCATGTGTTATGTGCTATGCTTGGAGCGTCTTGCTTTTAGTTTTCCTTTTTAGTTTTCCTTAGCTTTTCATAACGAGTCGGAACTCAGCTTTCTTTATGTGGGAGAGAAACACGCTCCACTTCTACCTAGAACATAACATAGAATTTTCTTGTCTATCTGTGCTGTGTGTGTTCTTTGTCTTTTAATAGCTACTATCATGCTTAGCTCTTAACTTTCATGCTTATCTTTCTAAAGAGCTTTTGTTTAGTTGGTTTCTTGAACTCTCTTTATTTATCATGATTATCTTATTAAGAGAGTTTGCTTCCGTTGCATTGGTTGATATGTCTATGATAAAGATGATACGTGCATAATGGCGCTTAGTAGTTCATGTTTTCTTATGGTTAGTCTCAAATAGCTGGGGGATTCCCAATGTGTTATTGGAGTACCAACATGATTTGTTTGCCATGATGTGGTATGGTTTAGTAATATCTTCCTTCAAGAATTTACTTTGATTGACTTGGCGTATGCTCACGCATATTTAAGACTGTAAAGAAAGTCTGTCAAGCCTTGATGATCTTTTATTTATGAGTAGCGATATAACTTCCATGCCTGATTCAATGTTGCTTTGTCGCTCTGCATGATTATGACCGTCATTGCTCTCTTAGTTGGTCGCTCCCAGTCTTTTGCTAACCTCCACCTGTACTAAGCGGACTGACTGCCTGTGCATCCAAATTCCTTTATACCAGTTATGCCATATGAGTCCACCATACCTTCCTACATGGTATTTACCTGCCATTCCTAACGGAGACTTGCATGTACCATCTCGAAATTATTCAAAAAGAAAAAGCATTCTTATTTTGTGCCTCTGTTGTAAGTTCATGAGGAAGTAGTAGTTAATTCATGATCTTTTTAAGTTGGACAATCTTCACCCCGGGATTGCATGTATAATGTGCAAACCCATGATACGAGAAGGAACTGGCATTGAGTGCGCCCGGCTCAAAAAGATAATATAACAAACAAACCCTCCTTCACGCTTTGTTCATGAGAAATCAGAAAACTTTGGCAGTGATAAACAAAGGAGATTAAGAGGATGTGATCGTCCTCATTCGGGAGCCGTTCCTCAAAATTTGTCCATCTCAAGAAGTGATTGAGTTGTCTGCTAGCATTCATTGACGAAACATGCATAATCTAAAAATAATAATTATTACCTCTGTTTTTAAAACCAAGAGCTCTGGTACATGTTTTGTCTTTGTTTCCGACTACGGGTTTTCAACCTTGCCAACAAAAGCCACGGTTCGAGAGTCTCCACCTTCTTTTAAAAGCACCAACTACTGACAGCATGATTGTCATTCTGAGTGTAGTGTGCATTGTCCCAAAGTAGCATTGTCTTTTGCATGATTGTGATATCGTTTATTTTGAAATCATTGTATCTAGTCATCACTTAAACCTTGGAGGTGCCCCTGCATTTATGTTTTGCTTCACTAAAGGGGGCAAGCGAGATATCACTTTATCATATTTGCACACCATGCTCATTGCAAATCTATTTGATGTTTCAGTATCATATTGTAAAACTTTCAGTTCTTTGTGATTTTCTCATGAGGCAACTTAATTACTATAGATTCATTGTCTCAGTAAGCTTTTGTCATGTGACTATGAAAAAGTCCTATATGGTTAATAGCATGTCACCACAGAAATTATTCTTGTTATCATTTACCTACTCGAGGACGAGCAGGAATTAAGCTTGGGGATGTTGATACGTCCAAAACGTATCTATAATTTCTGCTTGCTCCATGCCTCTTTTGGGTGATATTGCTATGATATTTATACACTTCCATACACTTTTGATCATATTTGGACTAACCTATTAACTCAGTGCACCCCAGTGCCAGTTTCTGTTTTCGGCTGTTTTTGTATTTCAGGTTTTCCCATTATGAGAACTGCCAGAAAAATCCCGGAAAAATTATATAAAAAATCAGCGTTCCAGAAGCTACCAGTCACCCGAAGCACAGCCGGAGGGGGACCACCAGGGCCCCAGGCGCTCTGGTGGCGCGCCCCCCCTAAGCCGAGCCGGGGGGGCGCCTGGGCCCCCCGAGCCTCGTTTGATGCCCCCCTTTGGCATATATTTATATCGTGTCCCGAAACCCTCGAGACAGAAACTCTTTTTCGCGATCTCATCTCTGTTCCGCCGCCGCCGCCGCTGCCAAGATCAGGAGCACCAGGAGAACTCTTCCCTGCACCCTGCCGGAGGGGAGGATCACCACCGGGAGCTTCTCCACCACCATGGACGCCTCCCGGATGAGTTGTGAGTAGTCTCCCTTGGACCATGAGTCCATGACCAGTATCTATGTGATGTTCTCCTCCCGTTCTTGTGCTTCACTAATTAGTCCCCGTGAGCTGCCCTACATGATCGAGGCACATATGTAATCCTTATGCTGTTGCTATGATGAGTTTGCTGGGATCCGATGGATTATGAGATTATGTTCAGATCGTGTTTGAGTAATATATTTGATTCACCTCTTTTATATTTATGTTCGTAAGTAATTATTGCATGTTCTCCGTTGTTATTTATTGCTTTGGCCAAGTAGTAGGTAGTGACTCCAAGAGGGAACGTTATGCTTGATTGTGGGTTCATGCCCCTCGATGACTAGCTTGAGTGACAGAAACATGAGTCTAGGGGATGTGTTGTTGCCACAAGGGGGAAAACAACGGTGCTTGTGCCCGCGGGTGCAAGGATTGTTTACTTTACGCAAAGTTCTTTTAATGCAGTTGTCTGTTGCTTTGAGTTTACACTATGGGTGGGACTCGCAACTTAATACCAGCGAGATGTTCTGGATAGATATCTCAAGGTGGATGATTAGTAGTAGATGGAGATGGATTTTGGTCTACTTACCTCGGCGTACCGCCCATGCTTTGAACCTCTACCTTTCTTGCAACTTAGTCAGCATTGGTATGCGCACATGGTCCTGTCAATTGCCCAGCTGTAATTCGTTTACCTCACATAGCAGTTGTATCGTCTTTTGGGAGAGAGACATCACTAGTGAACATCATGGTACTCCGGTCCATATTACCATCATTGATCACATCCGCTATTTACTTTACGCTTTTATTTACTATTGCAGCAATATCTATCACTACTATCACTTGCGTTTGATCCTTTGTAAACGACAAGGCCGGAGGGATTGACAACCTCTATGTACTCGTTGGGAGCAAAGTTATTTGTATTTGTGTGCAGGTCCACGTTGATTGCTAATATCTGGCGCCGTTAGCAGTTGACACCTTCTTGTTGAAACTGGGAGTCTCAGGGGAAATCGATCCTTGGTATCTTTGCCAAGGGAAAACTTCCGCTACACTGCATCTCAAACCTTCCACTTGGGGTAACCAACGAGGGGCGAGAAGCCATCATACTTGCATATGAAAAACTAGCTTTCCGCCAAACTGCCAATCTAGCAGTAGAGCCTTGCATAATTATTCTGTCATCACACTTGGGTTTCTTGCGAGTACATTCAAAGTACTCATTGGCTTGCCACTGGTTATTTTATTGGCCAGGCATGAGAGAACAGGATATGATGAAGATTTCTTGATGACGAGCATGCGAGCTAGGACGCTTCCCAGTCAGAATGCCTGTAGGGTTAAGGCAGATGGCATGGGTCCAAGTTGATAATGAAGATTTCCGCTGCAATAATATACTCAAGACTCGACCATAGCGGTCCTATTTGTGTAATACGGTATGTATGGATGTAAGACTCTTGTTATTCAGCTTTTGTGTGTTCAGTGAGCATTGATCTCTGGGATCACTGTACACGTGCATTCGGTGATCACGACTTACGAGTCGGGGTCCCCACAAGGAGGAAGCTGAGGCGGCAAGGGAGAAAGATGGTGGAGCAGAGCAGGGATGTAAAGGAGAGCAGGGGGTTTGGTAGGGTGGGTGGTCGAGTTGAGGAGCGGGGGGGTGGGGTTTTGGGGAGACGAGTCGACATGCGGGCTATTGGGTACGGGTGTAGGGTTGGTATGAGGGTGGTATTTGACCCGATATACAGGGGGTTTGTTTTTGGAGTTAAAACAAAAACGAGATATGTGGCCGTATCAAAAACAACTTCGGCATCTGAATTGATTTTGGCAATCGACACGGCGGTGACCGGATGATAAGCATTTTTCACAAATGGATAAATCCTGAGTTAAAAGATGATTCGTTGAGGCGACGGGAGGGGAGCGGGCTGGGTGGGTGGGCCGGGAGTTGGTGATTGGTGGGGTTTGGGCCGAGTTTTCTAGTGGGGGGTCGATGCTGGGGCTTGGTTGGGTGGATATGGGCCGATGCTGGGTTGGTTGGGCCAAGGAGGTACTCCTAGGGTTTGAATTTTGAAAAGAAACGGCCTCGCCCGCTGATGGCTTGAGATCCTAGGAGGGTGTAGGTTGGTTGTTGATGACCGGAGTGTTGCACGACGGCGGCGGTGGTGGAGGGCGGGGGCCTAATGGAACAAAATTTGCACCGGAGAGCATGCGATGGGGGGATCTAGCCACCATTATCCATTCATGATCTAGCTCGTAAATCCGGGTCCTCCGAAACCCCATAGATGAAAATGACAGGAGAAACTAGGGCATTTAAAAGATCTAAGTTGGTAGATCATAAATCTGACCGCCTTAGAGATAACAGAGAATTTGTAAACTTGACCACATAGATGACGGTGATCGACCAATGCATGCCTCAAGGGCAAAGCTAACGTGCTCAACATTGAGAGGGATGGAGGAATGGCTAAAAGAGACCGCAAGATGAAAAGCACGATGAAGGTCAAGACAATGAACATGAGTAGAGAACCTGGCTCTAACCTTGTCAGCAAATCCCGCTCCCGGGGAGAGATCCAGGAGAGGGGGAGCCATCGTGGTCGGAGGGGATCAGGAGGAAGGGGCGCCATGGATCACCGATGGAGTCTCCCTAGGAGTCGCCAGGGAGGAGGAGAGGGCAGGGAGAGCCATCAACGAATCTAGTGACGTGCATTGCCGGATTGAACTTTTCTTCTAGAAATATTTTAGATTTGGCCGTGGGGGGTAGTTTCATGGAAATCACTTTAGGATAAGTTGCTAAACTCCTAGATAATATAATTGTTAACTATTCTCAATGGCATACCTAAAGATCTTCCACTAGTAAAAAAAGTGCATGCAATAGAAGAGATTAATGTTTTGAGTGGAAAGATGGATGAACTTATGAAATTATTTGCTAGAAAGGGTACTAACATTGATCCTAATGATATGCCCTTGTCCACTTTGATTGAGAATAATAATGAATCTATGGATATGAATTTTGTTGGTAGGAACAATTTTGGTAACAATGCTTGTAGTGGAAATTTTAATCCTAGGCCTTTTACTAGTAATTCCTCCAATAGTTATGGTAATTCCTACCACAATCCTTATGGAAATTATAATAATGTGCCCTTTGATTTTGAGAATAGTGTTAAAGAATTATGAGTTCTCAACAGAATTTTAATGCTATGATTGAATAAAAAAATGCCTAAGATTGATGATTTGGCTAGGAGTGTGGATAGAATTTCTCTTGATGTTGATTCTTTGAAGCTTAGATCTATTCCACCCAAGCATGATATCAATGACTCTCTCAAAGCTATGATAATTCCCATTGATGAGTGCAAAGAAAGAACCGCTAAGATGCGTGCTAAAAAAGATTGGTTTATAAAAAACACGTTCTTCTAGTTTCTGTGAAAATAATGATGAAGATCTTAAAGTGATTGATGTGAATCCTATTGTATCTTTGTTTTCCAAAATAAATCTTGACAAAGATGGGACTGGAGATGAGTCTACTTTAGTTAAGAGGCGTCCCAATGATTTGGAGTTTTTAGATTTTGATGCAAAAATTGATAAAAGTGGGTTTGATGAAGTTAAAACCCTAAGTAGCGACGAACCCACAAGATTGGATCTCAAGGAATTTAATTATGACAATTGTTTTTTTAATAGATTGTATTTCCTTGTTGCAATCCATGTTGAATTCTCCTCATGCTTATAATCAACATAAAGCTTTTACTAAACATATTGTTGATACTACGATGCGATCTTTTGAAGAAAAGCTTGAATTAAAGTTTATATCCCTAAAAAACTTTATGACGAGTGGGAACCTACTATTAAGATTAATATTAAAGACTACGAGTGCCATGCTTTGTGTGATTTGGGTGCTAGCGTTTCTACGATTCCAAAAACTTTATGTGGTGTGCTAGGTTTCCGTGAATTTGATGAGTGTTCTTTAAATTTGCATCTTGCGAATTCCACTATTAAGAAACCTATGGGAAGGATTAATGATGTTCTTATTGTTGCAAATACGAATTATGTGCATGTAGATTTCATTGTTCTTGATATAGATTGCAATCCTACATGTCCTATTATTCTTGGTAGACTTTTTCTTAGAACAGTTGGTTCAATTATTGATATTGAAGAAGGAAACATTAGATTTCAATTTACATTAAGGAAGGGCATGGAACACTTTCCAAGAAAGGAAATTAAATTTCCTTGTGAAGCTATTATGAGAGCTACCTATGGATTGCATACCAAAGTTGGTAATACCTAGATCTATTTGCGTTTTATGCCTAGCTAAGGGCGTTAAACAATAGCGCTTCTTGGGAGGCAATCCAATTTTATTTTTGCTTTTTTACTTTTTGGTTCTGTTTTTCAATTTTTACACATTATTACTTCTGTAGTAATTGTGTTTTGGTGTTTTAATTAGTGTTTGAGCCAAGTCAGACCTTGGTGATGGCTTACGGTGATGATTGAAAAATAGAAACTTTTGCGTCCAGTGCAGAAAATTCAATAATTCACTGGAACGTCGAAACGTTATGAAATGTTTACACAAAATTTATATACAAATTCCCCACGTCGTCCAATTTGTTAAGAATTTTTAGAGTTACAGAAGTATGCAAAGTTTTCACATTGCTACAAACTATTCTGTTTTTGACAGATTCTGTTTTCTATGTGTTGTTTGCTTATTTTGATGCATCTATGACTAGTTTCGGGGGGTATGAACCATGGAGAAGTTGTAATATAGTATATATAACACCAATATAAAATTAGAATAAGATCACAACAGTACGTTGAATGGTTATTTGCTTTGTTTTACTAACGGAGATCACGAGATTTTCTGTTGAGTTTTGTGTAGTGAAGTTTTCAAGTTTTGTGTAAGGATTTCATGGACTATGGAATAAAGTGTGGCAAAAGCCTAAGCTTGGGGATTCCCAAGGCAGCCCAAGGTAAAAATGTAAGGATGGACAAGAGCCTAAGCTTGGGGATGCCCCGGGAAGGCATCCCCTCTTTCGTCTTCATCTATCGGTAACTTTACTTGAGGCTATATTTTTATTCACTACATGATGTGTGTTTTGCTTGGAGCATCTTGTATGATTTGAGTCTTTGCTTTTTAGTTTGCCACAAGCATCCTTGTTGTACACACCTTTTGAGAGGGACACGCTTAAATCGTGATTTATTAGAATACTCTACGTGCTTCACTTATATCTTTTGAGCTAGGCAATTTTGCTCTAGTGCTTCACTTATATCTTTTTAGAGCATGGTGGTGGTTTTATTTTATAGAAATTGTTGAAATTTCTTGATTAACTTATATTATTTTGAGAGCCTTAAAGAACAGCATGGTAATTTGCTTGGGTTATGAATCAATCCTAATACGATAGGCATCCAAAGGAGATATAATAAAAACTTTCATATATAGAGCATTGGATACTATGTGAAGTTTGATTCCTTATAATTGTTTTGATATGTTAAGATGGTAATATTAGAGTCATGCTAGTGGTAGTTTGTGAGATTAAAGAAATAATTGTGTTAAAGTTTGTGATTCCGGTAGCATGCATGTATGGTGTCCTAACTTTGTAACCGAATTGGAGCATGTAGCGACCAGACCTCAAACAGTCTGATCTCCATGCATCAGTGTCATCCCTGGATCAGTAATGCTGACACGCACGGTACTTGAAGGATTTATAACAGAGTAGCAATCACACACTTATTACATCGATAGTCCAACGATGAATTTATTACAAATAATATGTCTGAAGGCCATCTAACACGATAACAGTGGAAGGCTTGGAAGATAAGTGAGTCCATCAACTCCAGCGGCATCACTGAGTATAGAACCACGACCTAAAAGGGCATCTTACTCGTCATCTAAAAAGTCTGCAACATGAAACGTTGCAGCCCGAAAACGGGTCAGCACATGGAATATGTTGGCAAGGTAACACAAGAGAATGCAATGAAAGTAAAGCTATACTATATGCAATATGGCTGGTGGAAAGCTCTATGGTTAAGTTTTTGCGTAAAGCCAATTTTTCCCTACTTCAAAGGAATGTATTTTAATTAACTATCATGGTAGTTGAAACATCGTTGAGAAGATAGACATCCTCTCAACCCCAATTAAAAGTAATCATTAAACCCAAAAAAAATTAAATTAAAGTAACATGATGAGATGCACATGAAAATCCAAGTACTAGATACTCAAGATGTCCATAACCGGGGACACGGCTAATCATGATCAGTTTGTACACTCTGCAGAGGTTTGTGCACTTTTCCCACAAGACTCGATCGCCTCCGTTTGGTTTCTCGCACTGCATGGTGTTTGAGAAACGGATGACCAAGACATAGTCTTTCAGAAGCGCTAGCACCTTACGATCGGGCGGACCGTACCAACCTACATCCCCTACATCTGCTAGTCCACCACTGTGAGAGTTCGCACAACTTACTCATACTATGCTAGAGCCCATAATAGCATTGTGGTTGCACACGGAAGTTTCTAGTATGAATAATCTCATGATCCCTTTGAGCCTGGGTTGCGGTCCAAAAGAAAAACAGGCAATCCTGGAATACCCAGATGCCTCAATCCACCCAGATGTGTATTAATATTGCCACCTTAAGTAGAACCATTAATTAACAATCTCACATCTGTCATAGATTTCACTCACCCAATCCACGTCTACGAGCATAGCATGTCCTAACAGCAAACGTAGAAGTAACTCCCAAGGGTTTGAATGTAATGCAGGTAATAGGTACTACCTCAAACTACTTCCCAATCCCACAAGTTAATTTGATCCTACTCATGCAATGTGTGAGGGTTTGACTAATGCAATGAAAACTGGGTAATTGGAAAGCATGATCGAAGTGTTACTTGCCTTGCTGATGATCCGCAAAACCTAGAGACTCAAAGTAGCAAGCGGCGCACTCCGGGTACTCTATCGCAATACAACAAACAAGCATACAATAAGTACTTAACTAATGCACGGGTAAAACTCAAATAAGAGATCTAACCAGAAAGTTCAACTTAAGAACTCCGGTTTGCAAAAAGAATCAACTCGAAAGAAGCAACGAAACTCAAACTGCAAAAGAAACGAGCTCTGAATTACTAGTTGGCCTAAAGTCAAATTTTACAGTAGCCAAAACTTTGTTCAAGTTGTTCTAACGTAAAGAGAGCTTCGAGACGAAGATCTGGGATTTTGAATCACCTGATTCCGACTCTCGAGCGAAAAGAAAAACACGAAACAAGATCAGGGCAGAAATCACGATCGGAATAACCGCGGATAAATACCCCGAAAAAGAAAAACGACGAACAGGCTAACGAAAGAACGTTCGCTGTCTGCGGTTAACTAACAAAAACCGTTCGTTAAACGAACGTACGGACGAACGTCCGCTAAATAACTAAACCGACGGAAACTGATCTAAACCGGAAAAAACAGATCTAGGGTTCTTCCTAAAAAAACCGATCGGATCTTTCTAAAAAAAACCGATGGCGGCATATACCTTGGCTCCGGCGGGGCGGCGGCTCCTGCGAGGTCGGCGGGGTCCGGCGGCGCGGGCGGCGGTGGCTGGCAGCGCGGGCGGCGGCGGGGCTGGCGGCGGCGGGGTCCGGCGACGTTAGGGTTAGGGTTTGGCGCGGAGCGGGCTGGGGGCGAACGGGCTGGCTGCGAGCGCTTATAAAGCCCAGGTGTCCTGGGCTAATAAGACTCCTAGTCGGTTTTCTGTTTTTTTAAAAGAATCCTGGCGCATAAAAACTAACGAAAGGAATACCAAACGGACTCCAAAATTCCCGAAATAAATTTTCACCGTCCTCTAATAATATATAGGACAAAGTGAACATTTTTCCCGGACCTAAATGCAATTTTGAAAAACGCGCATTTTCCTATGCAAATAAATCCGAAATTAAATCCAGAAAAATACCAAAAGTGATTTTAATATTTTTCCTCCAATATTTCTGTTATTTTGGAGAAGTCATATTATCTCCGCTCATTTATTTTATTTAGAAATATTTTTAGGAGAGAAAAAATAATTAGAATCACAGTATCCTCATACCGGTATTCGAGCAAACTCAAATACGAAACGGTAAAATCCCCAACTCTCTCCGTAGGTCCTTGAGTTGCTTAGAATTTCGAGGAACTCCACGAACAAAATGCAAAAACATGAAATGCAAATATGATCTATGTATAACATTCCAAATTGAAAATTTGGGATGTTACAAACCTATCCCCATTAGAATGAATCTCGCCCTCGAGATTCGACTTGGCTAGAGAACAGGTGTGGGTGGTCCTTGCGTAGATCATCTTCTCGTTCCCAGGTGGCTTCTTCCTCGGTGTGGTGACTCCACTGAACTTTGCAAAACTAGATCACCTTGCTGCGAGTAACTCTACTTGAAAACTCGAGAATCCTAACGGCCTTCTCCTCGTAGGTCAGATCACTATCCAACTGAATTGCTTCCAGGGGTACTGTGTCTCTAAGCGGTATGTCGGCCATCTCCGTGTGACACCTCTTAAGCTGCGAAACGTGAAACACGTCGTGCACTCCTGACAATCCTTCCGGCAATTCCAGCTTATAGGCAACCTCTCCCATGCGTTCCAAAACACGGTAAGGTCCCACAAATCTCGGGGCTAACTTCCCTTTAACTCCGAAACGTTTAACTCCTCGCAGAGGCGATACTCTCAAGTATGCTCTGTCTCTGATCTCATAGGTTATCTCCTTGCGATTCGAATCGGCATAACTCTTCTGCCTGGACTGAGCTACCTTCAGTCTATCTCGGATCAACTTCACCTTCTCCTCAGACTCTTTGATTAAGTCTGGTCCTAACAACTGTCGGTCTCCAACTTCATCCCATGACAACGGTGTTCGGCATCTCCTTCCATATAATGCTTCAAACGGTGCCATCTTCAAACTGGCTTGGTAACTGTTTTTGTATGAGAACTTCGTGTAGGGCAAGTTGTCATCCCAACTAGATCCATAATCTAAAGCACAGGCTCTCAGCATATCTTCCAGAATCTGATTGACTCTCCGTCTGTCCATCTGTCTGCGGGTGAAACACTGTGCTAAACTCTAGCCTGGTACCCAAAGTTTCATCTAACTGATTCCAGAACTTTGAGGTAAACTGGGTTCCTCTATCTGATACGATGCTCCTCGGAACTCCATGCAGACATACAATTCTGGTCATGTATATCTTTGCCAACTTTGCACTGGTATATGTGGTTTTCATCGGGATAAAGTGGGCTACCTTCGTTAGTCGGTCTACTACTACCCAGATTGAATCATATCCTGCTTTGGTCCTGGGCAATCCGGTGATAAAATCCATTCCCAGCTTCTCCCACTTCCATTCGGGTATTGGCATAGGTTGTAACAATCCTGCTGGCTTCTGATGTTCTGCCTTTACTCTCTGGCATACATCACAAACTGCTACATACTCCGCAATATCCTTCTTCATACCGGTCCACCAGAAAATATCCTTCAAATCCAAATACATCTTAGTATTTCCTGGGTGAATCGAGTATGGCGAATCATTGGCCTCCTGTAAAATCAACTTCCTAATCTCCGGGTCATTGGGCACATAGATTCGATCCTCAAATCATAAGGCGTCGTGTTCATCCTCACGAAAACCTTTAGCTTTTCCTTCGCTCATCCTCTCCTTTATAGCGACAACCTCCTTGTCAGCTTTTTGAGCTTCTCTGATTTTATCCATCAAGGTAGACTGGGTTTCTAGTGTTGCTACATAGCCTCTCGGAACTATCTCCAAATGTAGTTCTCGTAGGTCCTCGGCTAACTCCTTTGGAAATTCTTCCGTCATCAGGGTATTGACATGGCTCTTACGGCTTAGCGCATCAGCTACTACGTTAGCCTTTCCGGGGTGATAATGCAATCTCATGTCATAATCCTTAATGAGTTCCAGCCATCTCCTTTGCCTAAGATTCAACTCCTTCTGAGTGAATATGTACTTCAAACTCTAGTGATCCGTATATACTTCACAATGGTTCCCAATGAGAAAATGTCTCCACGTCTTCAATGCATGCACTACGGCTGCTAACTCCAAATCGTGGGTGGCATAGTTCATCTCATGAGGTTTCAGTTGTCGTGAAGCATACGAAACAACTCTTCCATCCTGCATAAGAACTGCTCCAAGTCCTCGACGTGAAGCATCGCAGTACACCTCATAATCCTTGTGTTGATCTGGCAGAATCAACACAGGGGATGAGACCAACCTTTTCTTCAACTCCTGGAAACTAGTCTCACATTCTTCGGTCCAACTGAACTTGGTGTCCTTCTTCAACAACTCTGTCATTGGCTTTGCAATCTTCGAGAAATTCTCGATAAATCTCCGGTAGTATCCTGCGAGTCCAAGAAAACTCCGGATCTCTCCAACTGTTGTCGGTGCTTCCCAATTGGTCACAGTCTCCACCTTGGCGGGATCTACTGCTATTCCTTCTCCGGATATAACATGTCCGAGGAATCCGACTTCCTTCAACCAAAACTCACATTTGCTAAACTTGGCATATAACTGATGTTCTCTGAGCTTATCCAATACCAAACGCAAATGCTCTTCATGCCCCTCTTCATCCTTCGAGAAGATCAATATATCATCTATGAAGACTAGGACGAACTTATCCAAATACTCCATAAACACTTTGTTCATCAGGTTCATAAAGTATGCCGGTGCATTTGTCAGACCAAACGACATAACGGTATACTCGTACAACCCATACCTAGTGGTAAAGGCCGTCTTAGCGATATCTTGTTCTCGAATCTTCAATTGATGGTACCCTGATCGTAGATCGATCTTCGAAAATACCTTAGCTCCTTGCAATCTATCGAACAGATCAATGATCATTGACAATGGGTACTTATTCTTGATCGTTACTTCATTCAATCCTTGGTAATCAACAACCATTCTTAACGATCCATCCTTCTTCTCCACTAAAAGTACTGGCGAACCCCAAGGCGAAGAACTTGGGCGTATGAATCCTTTGTCCAGTAACTCCTTAATCTGCTTCTTAATTTCCTCCAAATCCTTTGCGGGCATCCTATATGGTCTCTTAGAAATTGGCCCAGTGCCTGGCAAAGTTCAATCAAAAACTCTATATCTCTATCCGGTGGCATGCCAGGTAACTCCTCTGGAAACACATCCGGATAATCCTTCACTACTGGCACTTCCTCCTGAACAAAACCTGACAAGGAATTTAATCTACTCCTCTTTGACTCATGCCGGGATACATACTTGATCATTCTTCCTTCCGGCGTAGTAAGCAAAATGGTCTTACTGGCACATTCAATATTCCCTTCATACTTAGATAACCAATCCATACCTAATATCACATCCAGTCCTTGAGATTCCAATACTATTAGGTCAGAAGGGAATATGTAACTACCAATCCTTAAGGGCAACTGATCACACCATGACTTAGCCATATACTCTGCTCCTGGTGAGGTTACTAACATGGGCGATCTAAGGGCTTGGGTCGGTAGTTTATACTTATCCACGAATCCGCTTGAAATATATGAATGCGATGCACCAGTATCGAAAAGAACGAGTGCAGTAAAAGACCTAACTAAGAACTTACCTATAACTGCATCTGGTTGCTCTTCTACTTCTTCCACAGTCACGTGGTTCACTTGTCCTTTGTTGAACGGGTTGGGCTTCTTCCCGGCACTTCCATTGCCGTTCCCATTCTTAACTTCTGGGCATTCATTAGCATAATGTCCAGTCTTCCCGCACTTGTAACAAGTGACATGGCTAAAATCCCTCTTGGTGGGTGTGGACGGTGTGGGTGGTTCTGGCTTCCATTGGCTCCATTCCCATTTCCATTCCCATTGCCATTCTTGGTGCCATTATGGTTGTGTGAGCTAATTCCTCCATGGGTATGCTGCAACTGTCCTACCGCTTTAGGGGTAAAGCGAGGCTTCTGCTGAGCTCCAGAATTATACTTTCCTTGCCCATACTTCCTCTTGCGACTCTCAATCTGTTGATGCTTCCTTTCAATCATCAGGGCGCGATCAACCAACTCCTGATAGTTACTGATAGTTGCCACCATCAACTGTACACTCATCTCATCATTCAGCCCTTCCATGAATCTCTCCTGCTTCTTGGCATTTGTGGCCACATCATCTGGGGCATAACGAGATAGGGTACTAAATTCATCCACGTACTGAGCCACAGTACGGTTCCCTTGGCGCAAGTTGCGAAACTCCTGCTTCTTCATACTCATGGCTCCAGTCGAGACATGGGCAGTACGAAAAGCTTGCTGAAACTGATCCCAAGTCAGATTGGCTACGGGGTAAGTGGCTGTGTAATTCTCCCACCATGCGGCGGCTGGTCCAGACAACTGGTGTGCGGCAAATCGCACCTTCTCAGCCTCCGAGCAATTGGCGGTGGTCAAATCCCTTCCAATCTTGCGTAGCCAGTCATCAGCCACAATTGGTTCGATGCTGCTAGCAAACACAGGTGGTTGCAACCTTAAGAAACGTGTCAGGTTGTCCACAGGTGGTGGTGGTGGAGGGTTGTTGTTGTTGTTGTTCTGGTTGTTCTGAGTGTTCTGGACAAGAAGTTGCATCAGGGTGTTCTGCTGCTGGATCAACTGGGTGAGCTCAGGGGGAAACTCGAATTCACGTCTTGGAGGCATCTGATGGGTGTAGAGGGAAGAGATTAGAATAGAAAAGAGGTCTAAGGGAAAATCACTACCCATATGCACATGAGACAAACACACAATCATATCACACCAATCAATTTCACACAAGGTCTTACAAATCTAACGATCGTTACTAAGGTGCTCTAAAATTAATATTTGGAGGTAAACTACTAGTCACTGATACGTCCAAAACGTATCTATAATTTCTGCTTGCTCCATGCCACTTTTGGGTGATATTGCTATGATATTCATACACTTCCATACACTTCTGATCATATTTGGACTAACTTACTAATCCAGTGCACTCCAGTGCCAGTTTCTGTTTTCGGCTGTTTTTGTATTTCAGGTTTTGACGTTTCGAGAACTGCCCAGAAAAATCCAGCAAAATTATATAAAAAATCAGCGATCCGGAAACAACACTACGTCCGAAGGGCAGCCTGGGGGGGCCACCAGGGCTCCAGGCGCCCTGGCGGCGCCCCCCTGGGCCGCGCCGGGGGGGCGCCTGGGCCCCCCGAAGCCCGTCCGGTGCCCCCCTTTGGCATATATTTAGAGGGACCTCCGAAAACCTCAGAAAAGAACTTCTTTTCGCGATCCCATCTCTGTTCCACCGCCGCCGCCGCTTCCAAGATCGGGAGCACCAGGAGAACTCTTCCCGGCACCCTGCCGGAGGGGAGGATCACCACCGGGAGCTTCTCCACCACCATGGATGCCTCCCGGATGACTCGTGAGTAGTCTCCCTTGGACCATGAGTCCATGACAAGTAGCTATGTGATGTTCTCCTCCCGTTCTTGTGCTTCACTAATTAGTCCTCGTGAGCTGCCCTACATGATCGAGGCACCTATGTAATCCTTATGCTGTTGCTATGTTGAGTTTGCTGGGATCCGATGGATTATGAGATTATGTTCAGATTGATCTTGAGTAATATATTTGATTCACCTCTTTTATATTTATGTTCATAAGTAATTCTTGCATGTTCTCCGTTGTTATTTATTGCTTTGGCCGAGTAGTAGGTAGTGACTCCAAGAGGGAACGTTATGCTTGATTGTGGGTTCATGCCCCTCGATGACTAGCTTGAGTGACAGAAACATGAGTCTAGGGGATGTGCTGTTGCCACAAGGGGGAAAACAACGGTGCTTGTGCCCGTGGGTGCAAGGATTGTTTACTTTACGCGAAGTTCTTTTAATGCAGTTGTCTGTTGCTTTGAGTTTACACTATGGGTGGGGCTCGCAACTTAATACCAGCGAGATGTTCTGGATAGATATATCAAGGTGGATGACTAGTAGTAGGCATTGATGGATTTCGGTCTACTTACTTTGGCGTACCGCGCATGCTTTGAACCTCAACCTTTCTTGCAATGTAGTCAGCATTGGTTTGCGTTCGTGGTCCTGTCAATTGCCCAGCTGTAATTTGTTTACCTCACATAGCTGTTTTATCGTCTTTTGGGAGAGAGACATCACTAGTGAACATCATGAGACTCCGATCCATATTACCATCATTGATCACATCCACTATTTACTTTCCGTTATTATTTACTATTGCAAAAACTATCTATCACTACTATCATTGCTTTTAATCCTTTGAGAGCTACAAGGCCGGAGGGATTGACAACCTCTCTGTACTCGTTGGGAGCAAAGTTATTTGTATCTGTGTGCAGGTCCACATTGATTGCTACTAATCTGGCGCCGTAGCAATTGACACCTACTTGTTGAACCTAGGAGTCTCTGGGGATTCGATCCTTGGCATCTTTGCTAAGGGAAAACACTTCTACTTACTGCATCTTACACCTTCCACTTGGGGTAACCAACGAGGGGTTCGAGGCCCATCAAGGAGTATTTTCTGGCGCCGTTGCCGGGGACTCCACTCTTCAGGATAGGGGAGTTGCACGCTATCTTTTACCTTTGCTTTTTAGTCTTGTTAGTTTACCTTTCAGTTTTCTTTATGTATTTCACTAGTTATGCTTATGGACAACCTTGCTATTGGATCGTTGCTTGCGGGAAGACGCCCCACACCTGTGGTGGTTGCTCCTCCCCCTACTGAAATTGTGCCCTATAAAATACCAGCTGGTATTATCGATTATGTTTTGGCTAATCGTTATGCAAGAGACAGACATCCCGGTGAACACTTGCTATATCTGTCACAACTATGTTCATTATTTAAGCTTGCAGGTGTATCAAGGGAGTTTGTCATGAGGAAATTGTTCGCCGTATCACTTATAGATTAGGCTTCAGATTGGTATAAGCTTCTCGATAACTCGCACTTGCTTGATTGGCAAGAGCTTATGTCTCTCTTTTATACTAAGTTTTATCCTCTTCATGATACTTATGTGGAGAGTAAGAGTACCTTTTTGCATGTGGAACATGGTAACAATGCTTTATGTGATGCTTATATTGTTGAGTTTATTCGTGATCCCACTGAAAATTATTATGAGAAGGGAACATATAATTATAGATATTTCAATAATATCAAGTTCCCTCTCTTTATGTTGAAGGTTTTGAAGCTGCACTTGTTTTGTCTTCCTATGCTTATTGCTTTGTGCTTCAATGAATTATTGTATTGCAATATTCCTATGCATAGGAAGCATGTTAGGCTTAAATGTGTTTGGTATTTGCTTCTTGATGCTCTCTTTTGTTCTTCAACTCTTATTCCTATGACAGCATCATTAAAGTCTTATGCCTAGCTTAAAGGCTATAAAGAAAGAGCTTTTGGGAGGCAGCCCAATGAATAAAATTTTGTTTTTGTTTTTGTTGTGTCTTGATGTTTTTTACTGCTGTAGCATCATCATTGTATCTTTGCTTTTCATATTTGTGCCAAGTATAGCCTCTGATTGCTAGAAAGTTCAAAAGTTGTGAGGTGCTGTCCAGGAAACAGATTCTGTCCTTGGATAAAAAAATTCGTATAAAATCACAGGTCATCTTTTTGGTCTGAATTTTTTCTACAGCGTTATCTATATAATTGTCTTTCGTGCGTATGTTCTGAGTTTTTTTATTTGAGTTGCAGAAGTATCCCGAACAGATCAATTACTACCTGCTGTTCTGTTTTTCACAGATTCTGTCCTGTTTTGCCTTTCCTTCACTTTGCAAATCAAGAACTTGTTTTTTTCTTTGCAAAAACCTTTTGGAAATCTTGATAAACAGTAGAACTTCAAGAATATCCTTATTTCCAGCAAGGTATAATTATTTTATTAAGGGTACTAACCTCGCTAATCAGATTATGATGAGTTGTGTATGAAGGGAGTTTTCAAGTGTGCGAGGGAAGATGATAAAAAGATTCAGGAGTGTCAAGCGCTCAAGCTTGGGGATGCCCCCGTGCACCCCCAAGAAATATTCAAGGGGACTCAAGCGTCTAATCTTGGGGATGCCCCCGTGCATCCCCTTCTCCATCAACATTATCAGTTCGTCTTTCGTTTCGCTATATTTTTATCACTTCATGTGTTATGTGCTATGCTTGGAGCGTCTTGCTTTTAGTTTTCTTTTTAGTTTTTCATCACGAGTCGGAACCCAGCATTCCTCTATGTGGGAGAGAAACACGCTCCACTTCTACCTAGAACATAACATAGAATTTTCATGTCTATCTATGTTGTGTGTGTTCTTTGTCTTTTAAATAGCTACTACCGTGCTCTGCTCTTAGTATTCATGCTTATCTTTTCAAGAGCTTTTGTTTAGTTGGTTGCTTGAACTCTCTTTAATTACCATGCTCACCTTATTAAGAGAGTTTGCTTCCGTTGCATTGGTTAATGTGTCTATGATAAAGATGCTACTTGCATGATGGTGTTTAGTAGTTCAGGTTTTCTTATGGTTAATCTCAAATTGCTGGGGGGTTCCCAATGTGTTATTGGAGTACCAACTTGATTTGTTTGCCTATGATATGGTATGGTTTAGTAATATCTTCCTTCGAGAATTTATTTTGATTGACTTGGCGTATACTCACGCATATTTAAGACTGTAAAGAAAGTCTGTCAAGCCTTGATGATCTTTTATTTCTGAGTAGCGATATAACTACCATGCCTGATTCAATATTGCTTTGTCGCTCTGCATGATTATGACCGTCATTGCTCTCTTAGTTGGTCACTCCCATTCTTTTTGCTAACCTCCACCTGTACTAAGCAAACTAACTTTGCAATACATAGCTCATGGGAAAGTAGCTTAAAAACAATTGTGGTAAAGAATATGTTGCCTATGTATCTTATTTCTTATAAGTTGCTTGCTGAGCGGTAACCATGTTTCTGGGGACGCCATCAACTGTCACACTTTTTTTGAATATCATGTGAGTTGCTATGCATGTTCGTCTTGTCTGAAGTAAGGGTGATTTGCCGTGGGTTGAATGACTATGCATATTGTTAGAGAAGAACATTGGGCCGCCAACCAAAGCCATGTATCATGGTGGAAGTTTTAGCTTGGACCATAATCCTCAATCTCTCATGAGAATATGCTTATGCATTAAAGAGGAGTCCATCATCTATTTTCTATGTTGTCCCGGTATGGATGTCCTCAAGTTGAGATCTATCAAAAACGAGAAATCAAATGCGATTTATCTCCTTGGACCTTTGTACAGGTGGCATAGAGGTACCCCTTTGTGACACTTGGTTAAAATATATGTAATGCAATGATAACCCATGGAAGTCCGAGCTAATTAGGACAAGGTACGAGCACTATTAGTATTCGATGCATGAGGCTTGCAACTTATAGGATGTCTTATGCATGACACATATGAAGTACTACTACCGTTGACACAATTGCTTCCATGTTTTCAAAAATAAAAAGCTCTAGCACTTAACCTTTCTTTTACCTTTATGTTGAAGCACCAACTACTGAGAGCATGATTGTCATTCTGAGTGTAATGTGCATTGTCCCAAAGTATCATTGTCATTTGCATGATTGTGATATCGTTTATTTTGAAATGATTGTATCTAGTCATCACTTAAACCTTGAAGGTGCCCCTGCATTTATGTTTTGCATCACTAAAGGGGGCAAGCTAGATATTACTTTGTCATATTTGCACATCATGTTCATTGCAAATCTTTTTGATGTTTCAGTTTCATGTTGTAAAACTTTCAGTCATTTGTGATTTTCTCATGAGGCAACTTAATTACTATAGATTCATTGTCTCAGTAAGCTTTTGTCATATGACTATGAAAAAGTCCTATATGGTTAATAGCATGTCACCACAGAAATTATTCTTGTTATCATTTACCTACTCGAGGACGAGCAGGAATTAAGCTTGGGGATGTTGATACGTCCAAAACGTATCTATAATTTATGCTTGCTCCATGCCAATTTTGGGTGATATTGCTATGATATTCATACACTTCCATACACTTTTGATCATATTTGGACTAACTTACTAATCCATGCACTCTAGTGCCAGTTTCTGTTTTCGGCTGTTTTTGTATTTTAGGTTTTCACGTTTCGAGAACTGCCCAGAAAAATCCAGAAAAACTATATAAAAAATCAGCAATCCGGAAACAACACTGCGTCCGAAGTGCAGCCTGGGGGGGCCACCAGGGCTCCAGGCGCCCTGGCGGCGCCCCCCCCCCCTGGGCCGCGCCGGGGGGGCGCCTGGGCCCCCCGAAGCCCGTCCGGTGCCCCCCTTTGGCATATATTTAGAGGGACCTCCGAAACCCTTAGAAAAGAACTTCTTTTCGCGATCCCATCTCTGTTCCGCCGCCGCCGCTGCTTCCAAGATCGGGAGCACTAGGAGAACTCTTCCCGGCACCCTGCCGGAGGGGAGGATCACCACCGGGAGCTTCTCCACCACCATGGACGCCTCCTGGATGACTCGTGAGTAGTCTCCCTTGGACCATGAGTCCATGACCAGTAGCTATGTGATGTTCTCCTCCCGTTCTTGTGCTTCACTAATTAGTCCTCGTGAGCTTCCCTACATGATCGAGGCACCTATGTAATCCTTATGCTCTTGCTATGTTGAGTTTGCTGGGATCTGATGGATTATGAGATTATGTTCAGATTGATCTTGAGTAATATATTTGATTCACCTCTTTTATATTTATGTTCATAAGTAATTCTTGCATGTTCTCCGTTGTTATTTATTGCTTTGGCCGAGTAGTAGGTAGTGACTCCAAGAGGGAACGTTATGCTTGATTGTGGGTTCATGCCCCTCGATGACTAGCTTGAGTGACAGAAACATGAGTCTAGGGGATGTGTTCTTGCCACAAGGGGGAAAACAACGGTGCTTGTGCCCGCGGGTGCAAGGATTGTTTACTTTATGCAAAGTTCTTTTAATGCAGTTGTCTGTTGCTTTGAGTTTACACTATGGGTGGGGCTCGCAACTTAATACCAGCGAGATGTTCTGGATAGATATCTCAAGGTGGATGATTAGTAGTAGGCATTGATGGATTTTGGTCTACTTACTTTGGCGTACCGCCCATGCTTTGAACCTCAACCTTTCTTGCAATGTAGTCAGCATTGGTTTGCGTTCGTGGTCCTGTTAATTGCCCAGCTATAATTTGTTTACCTCGTATCGCTGTTTTATCGTCTTTTGGGAGAGAGACATCAATAGTGAACATCATAAGACTCCGGTCCATATTACCATCATTGATCACATCCACTATTTACTTTCCATTATTATTTACTATTGCAAAAACTATCTATCACTACTATCATTGCTTTTAATCCTTTGTGAGCTACAAGGCCGGAGGGATTGACAACCTCTCTGTACTCGTTCGGAGCAAAGTTATTTGTATCTGTGTGCAGGTCCACGATGATTGCTACTAATCTGGAGCCGTAGCAATTGACACCTACTTGTTGAACCTAGGAGTCTCTAGGGATTCGATCCTTGGCATCTTTGCTAAGGGAAAACACTTCTACTTACTGCATCTTACACCTTCCACTTGGGGTAACCAACGAGGGGTTCGAGGCCCATCAGTCACAGGGTGGTCATCTAAAAATATTGATCGACAGAGGATTCCATAATATCTGCCCCAGCTTCATCTTCATAGTCTTCATCCCTGCTATCCTCAGCTTCAGAATCCGTGTCATCTATGATGATATAATCTTCCGGTGGAATCTCCTTGGGTTCTTCTTCCTCGTCTTCTTCTCCCATGAGTATCCCTAACTTCCGGGTCAAATCATCATTCTTCTCCACAAGTATCTTCATCTCCTCCTCATATCCGTCACGTGTAGACTTGAGTTCTTCCTCTAGCTCCAAATTCCTATTTAGGGCCTTCTTCAAATCTACCATCCTAGCATACATCTGGTGCTCATGGCAACGAATGTGATGGTTCAACTCCTGGATGAATGCTGCAATGGATATACCCTTCTGAATGCTAATCATATCCCAATTCTCATCTCGGTGTCCACAAATCTGGTAGATAGTGTCCTTTAGCTCCTGCTTGTAGACTTCTCCAATCCTTCCCATAGCAATGTGGGCTGCCATACTCCTTCCTAGGCTCCATGTAGGTGCATTAAAGGAAAATGCTATGAGTGAGGTGACGGGTGCGAACGTCCTTCCTGGAACTTGAGCTTGAATCAACCAACGCTCCTCCTCAGGTAGAGTGGCATTGTAGGTTCCAGTGAACTTGGTAATCCAATGTTGAGATATATTGTGACTTCCTTCAGGTGTCGTCCAAATGGCGTGTCATCATCAGGTTGCATGAACTTGTGCTTTGCTTCCACCATCCTAAAGAGTAGAAAAGATGAGGAGTCAGAAGAGAAAAGAGTGGATAGTGTTCTAGGGCTTGTCTTAGTGGTCGTGTCCTATAGTCAGCGTATGCTCTGATACCATCTTGTAGCAACCAGACCTCAAACAGTCCGATCTCCGTGCATCAGTGTCATCCCTGGATCAGTAATGCTGACACGCACGGTACTTGAAGGATTTATAACAGAGTAGCAATCACACACTTATTACATCGATAGTCCAACGATGAATTTATTACAAATAATATGGCTGAAGGCCATCTAACACGATAACAGCGGAAGGCTTGGAAGATAAGTGAGTCCATCAACTCCAGCGGCATCACTGAGTATAGAACCACGACCTAAAAGGGCATCTTACTCGTCGTCTGAAAAGTCTGCAACATGAAACGTTGCAGCCCGAAAACGGGTCAGCACATGGAATATGCTGGCAAGGTAACACAAGAGAATGCAATGAAAGTAAAGCTATACTATATGCAATATGGCTGGTGGAAAGCTCTATGGTTAAGTTTTTGCGTAAAGCCAATTTTTCCCTGCTTCAAAGGAATGTATTTTAATTAACTATCATGGTAGTTGAAACATCGTTGAGAAGATAGACATCCTCTCAACCCCAATTAAAAGTAATCATTAAACCCAACAAAATTAAATTAAAGTAACATGATGAGATGCACATGAAAATCCAACTACTAGATACTCAAGACGTCCATAACCGGGGACACGGCTAATCATGATCAGTTTGTACACTCTGCAGAGGTTTGTGCACTTTTCCCACAAGACTCGATCGCCTCCGTTTGGTTTCTCGCACTGCATGGTGTTTGAGAAACAGATGACCGAGACATAGTCTTGCAGAAGCGCTAGCACCTTACGATCGGGCGGACCGTACCAACCTACATCCCCTACATCTGCTAGTCCACCACTGTAAGAGTTCGCACAACTTACTCATACTATGCTAGAGCCCATAATAGCATTGTGGTTGCACACGCAAGTTTCTAGTATGAATAATCTCATGATCCCTTTAAGCCTGGGTGGCGGTCCAAAAGAAAAACAGGCAGTTCTGGAATACCCAGATGCCTCAATCCACCAAGATGTGTATTAATGTTGCCACCTTAAGTTGAACCATTAATTAACAATCTCACATCTGTCATGGATTTCACTCACCCAATCCACGTCTACGAGCATAGCATGTCCTAACAGCAAACGTAGAAGTAACTCCCAAGGGTTTGAATGTAATGCAGGTAACAGGTACTACCTCAAACTACTTCCCAATCCCACAAGTTAATTTGATCCTGCTCATGCAATGTGTGAGGGTTTGACTAATGCAATGAAAACTGGGTAATTGGAAAGCATGATCAAAGTGTTATTTGCCTTGCTGATGATCCGCAAAACCTAGAGACTCAAAGTAGCAAGCGGCACACTCCGGGTACTCTATCGCAATAAAACAAACAAGCATACAATAAGTACTTAACTAATGCACGGGTAAAACTCAAATAAGAGATCTAACCAGAAAGTTCAACTTAAGAACTCCGATTTGCAAAAAGAATCAACTCGAAAGAAGCAACGAAACTCAAACTGCAAAAGAAACGAGCTCCGAATTACTAGTTGGCCTAAAGTCAAATTTTACAGTAGCCAAAACTTTGTTCAAGTTGTTCTAACGTAAAGAGGGCTCCGAGACGAAGATCTGGGATTTTGAATCACCTGATTCCGACTCTCGAGCGAAAAGAAAAACACGAAACAAGATCAGGGCAGAAATCGCGATCGGAATAACCGCGGATAAATACCCCGAAAAAAAAACGACGAACAGGCTAACGAACGAACGTTCGCTATCTGCGGTTAACTAACGAAAACCGTTCGTTAAAACAAACGTACGGACGAACGTCCGCTAAATAACTAAACCGACGAAAACCAATCTAAACCGAAAAAAATAGATCTAGGGTTCTTCCTAAAAAAACCGATCAGATCTTTCTAAAAAAACCGATGGCGGCGTATACCTCGGCTCCGGCGAGAACAACGGCTCCGGCGGGGCGGCGGCTCCGGCGAGGTCGGCGGCGGGGCGGCGGGTTCCGGCGACGCGGGCGGCGGTGGCTGGCGGCGCAGGCGGCGACGGCGGGGCCGGCGGCGGCGGGGTCCGGCGGCGCTAGGGTTAGGGTTTGGCGCGGCGCGGGCTGGGGGCGAACGGGCCGGCTGCGAGCGCTTATATAGCCCCGGAGTCCTGGGCTAATAAGACTCCTAGTCGGTTTTCTGTTTTTTTAAAGAGTCCCGGCGCAGAAAAACTAACGAAAGAAATAACAAACAGACTCCAAAATTCCCGAAATAAATTTTCACCGTCCTCTAATTATATATAGGACAAAGTGAACATTTTTCCGGACCTAAATGCAATTTTGAAAAACGCGCATTTTTCGTATGCAAATAAATCCGAAATTAAATCCACAAAAATACCAAAAGTGATTTTAATATTTGTCCTCCAATATTTCTGTTATTTTGGAGAAGTCATATTATCTCCGCTCATTTATTTTATTTAGAAATATTTTTAGGAGAGAGAAAATAATTAGAATCACACTATCCTCGTACCGGTATTCGAGCGAACTCAAATACGAAAACGGTAAAATCCCCAACTCTCTCCGTAGGTCCTTGAGTTGCTTAGAATTTCGAGGAAATCCACGAACAAAATGCAAAAACATGAAATGCAAATATGATCTATGTATAAAATTCCAAATTGAAAATTTGGGATGTCACAGAGCACTTTGTATTTTGAGTCTTTATCTTTGGGTGAATGTCATGGGGCACGATGGTTAACTCCTACCAACCGCCCCCATACGGGCATGCATCGTAGTACTTTGCTTCGAGAGCTAATAAAAAAATTCACAGTAAGTATGTGAGTTCTTTATGATTAATGCTGAGTCCATGGATTATACGCACTCTCACCCTTCCACCTTGCTAGCCCCTTTAGTGCCGCGCAACTTTCGCCGGTGCATAGACCCTCCTTATTCCTTCCTCAAAACAGCCACCATACCTACCTATTATGGCATTTCCATATCCATTAAGAGATATATTGCCATGTAACTCCACCGTTCCGTTTATCATGACACGCTTCATCATTGTCATATTGCTTTGCATGCTCATGTAGTTGACATAGTATTTGTGGCAAGGCCACCGTGTATATTTTTCATACATTTCAATCTTGGTCATTGCACATCCCAGTACACCGCCGGAGGCATTCATATAGAGTCATATCTTTATTCTAGTATCGATTTGTAATATTGAGTTGTATGTAACTAAAAGTGTTATGATCATCATTATTAGAACATTGTCCCATGTAAGGCTACAAATAAAGAGGACAAATGAGTCTCCAAAAAAGAGAAATGGGTCTCCAAAAAAAGGAGACTAGAAAAAAATGAGAGGAAAAGAGAGAAGGGACAATGTTACTATCGTTTTCCAAACTTGTGCTTAAAATTAGCTCCATGTTCTTCATGATAGAGAGTCTCCTATGTTGTAACTTTCATATATCACTAGTTGGAATTTTTCATTATAGAACTTGGCTTGTATATTCCAACGATAGGCTTCTACAAAATGCCCTAGGTCTTCTTGACCAAACAAGTTGATTCACACCCACTAGTTGTCTTCTTGAGATTTCATACACTTATAGCTTTAGTGCATCCGTTACATGGCAATCCCTACTCACTCACATTGAAATCGATTGATGGACATCTCCAAGTCTATTTATTTACCTAGTCGATGTGAGACTTTCTCTTTCCTTTTGTCTATTACCACCTTCTATTCCACCCATAGTGCTATATCCATGGCTCACGCTCATGTATTGCGTGAAGAGTTGAAAAAGTGTAAGAATGTAAAAGTATGAAAAGAATTGCTTGATTGACACCGGGATAGCCATGATTTTTACTTTGTCTTAAGAAGAGGGATCATAAATGCTATATGATATTGTAGGGATAACTTTCTTTAGCCATGTTATTTTTAAAGCTTCATAGATTACTTTTGAGTATGCTTGAAGTATTATTTATTTCATATTGATAAACTTTTGTTTTGAGTCTTATGGATCTGAACATTCATGCCACAATAAATAATATTACATTGATAAATATGTTGGGTAGCATTCCACATAAAAAAAATTTGTTTTATCATTTACCTACTCGAGGACGAGCAAGAATTAAGCTTGGGGATGCTTGATACGTCTCCAACGTATCTACAATTTTTTATTGTTCCATGTTATTATATTATCTATCTTGGATGTTTTATATGCATTTATATGCTATCTTATATGATTTTTGGGACTAACCTATAAACCCAGAGCCCAGTGCTAATTTATGTTTTTTTACTTGTTTTTGAGTTTCCCAGAAAAAGAATATCATATGGAGTCCAACGGAACAAAACTTTACGGGGATTTTTCCTGGACCAAAAGACACCGAATGGACTTGGAGTACACACCAGGGGACCCTCGATGTGGACACAAGGGTGGAGGGTGCGCCCTGGGGGTAGGGCGCGCCCCCGTACCTTGTGAGCGCCCAGAGCCTCCCCTAACCTACTTCTTCCGCCTATAAATTCACATATATTCCAGAAACCCCAAAACATCCATCGAAACCACTTTTCTGCCGCCGTAACCATCTGTTCTCGCGAGATCCCATATGGAGGCCTTTTCCAGTACTCCGCCGGAGGGGGAATTAACCACGGAGGGTATCTACATCAACCCTATTTCCCTTCTGATGAAGTGTGAGCAATTTACCAAAGACCTGCGGGTCCATAGCTAGTAGCTAGATGGCTTATTCTCTCTCTTTGATCTTCAATAGCGTGCTCTCCTTGTTGTTCTTGGAGATCTATCTGATGTAATCTTCTTTTGCCGTGTGTTTGTCAAGATCCGATGAATTGTGAGTTTATGATCAGATTATCTATGAATAATATTTGAGTTTCTTCTGAATTCTTTTATGCCTGATCTAATATCTTAGTAATTCTCTTCGAACTATCGGTTTGGTTTGGCCAACTAGATTGGTTTTTATTGCAATTGGAGAAGTGCTTTGCATTGGGTTCAATCTTGCGGTGCTCAATCCCAGTGACAGAAAGGGACGTGACATGTATTGTATTGTTTCCATAGAGGATAACAAGATGAGGGTTTTCATCATATTGCTTGAGTTAATTCCGCTACATCATGTCATCTTGCTTAAAGCGTTACTCTGTTCTTATGAACTTAATACTCTAGATGCAGAATCGTTTTGGTCGATGTGTGGAGTAATAGTAGTAGATGCAGGCAAGAGTCGGTTTACCTATCACGGACGTGATGCCTATATTCATTATCATTGCCATTGATGTCGTTATAATTATTAATCTTCTATTAATTGCTTGAGAGTAATTTGTTCACCCACCGTAATATTTGCTATCATGAGAGAAGCCTCTAGTGAAACCTATGCCCCCGGGTCTATGTTACATCTTATAAGTTGCAGATCTACTATTTTGCTATCTTTTACTTTTCAATCTATAAACCAAAAACCCAAAAATATTTACTTTACTAGTTCATCTATCTCTATCAGATCTCACTTTTGCAAATAACCTAGAAGGGATTGACAACCCCTTTATAGCGTTGGGTGCAAGTTTGTTGTTTGTTTGTGCAGGTATTTTGTGACTTGTGTGTAATCTCCTACTGGATTGATACCTTAGTTCTCAAAACTGAGGGAAATAATTAATCTACTTTGTTGCATCACCCTTTCCTCTTCAAGGGAAAAACCAGCGCAAACTCAAGAGGTAACATGGTTCATTGAACATTCCTCTTCCTATATTATCATATCATTTCAGTCGTCCTTTCCCAAAAATCCTACTAGTGATTTGTTGAATACTTTCTCAAGACTGTGCGACATCTTTCTTTTATTCTTTGCAACGAGAATAAGTAGTATGCTAAATCTATTGCTTCTCATCGATTTAATTTGATGAAGGATAAGCATGACAAAAAAATTATTCTTGTTTCCTTGAGGTGATTTAATTCCTTATTCTAGAGGCTCATGAAATTCTTGGTTGTTCATCTTTTCTTTTTGGAGTTCCAAACTCTCTCAATTACCTCGTCAAAACCTCTATTTAAATTGTTGCTATGCTTCGATCTTATTCTTTTCATCACTTCTTTCTCATCATCCTTTTATTACCGGAGTTCTTCACGGAGGCTCGTCATGGTGGTTCGTTAAGGATTGAAGTCATTCCTCAAGTGTTCATCAAGATTCTTGTTGGAGGAGCTCAAGTATTCTCCATCTTGCATTCCAAAGTTTATTTTTTTTTCTACCTTATCTTTTGAGGTGGTGTTATGTCATCTTTGACAAGTTCCTTTCATGTTTCATGATTCACAAGTTATCAAGAATGAGATATTTAAACCCATCATTTTTTCTTTGTTCACGACATCTTTTCAACACTTAAATTTATTCGTTGGAGTTATCTTGGAATGGATTTCACCAAAAGCCTTCCCTAATGATTGTTGATAATTATGTTTCCTATCAATAACCCAACTTTTCTCCTATTCTCTCAGTGAATGAAGCTTCTCATCTCTTGTCGATCTCAATCAAAATTCTGTTTACGTTAGTGGCTGAATTGCACCTAAAATTTTGAGATGTTTTCATAAGCCCACAACAAACTTATCCTTTTGTTGATGATTTTTTTCAACAACTCTGATCAACCTTTCTTCGTAAGGATGCTTTTCAGATTCATTTGTGGTAGAAGTTGTTGCTCTCTTCTCCGTTCTTTTCATTCTAACATTTTGTTCCAGAGGCATTGTGTGGTTGCTCTCATCAAATATCATCTCATCTTGTCGACTTTATGTTAAATACATTCCATGTCCAATCGGAGTGCTGTCCAAATTCTGTCAAGCTTGTTCCTTGGCTATCTCGTTATACCGTTACCATTTCATATTCTTTTGGTTCATTAAGATCGTGTTTCATGTCTTTCAACCTACAAGGTTCTCGTAATGTTCCTCGTTCCTCTTTGCTAAGAGAGTGTTTGCAATCTGGTTCATCTCCGTTGTATTCTTTCTTTCAAGTTGTTCAAGCTCTTAAGGTTCGTGGTTCCACTCATTTGTCGATGATGCAACTTTCTTTCACATCTCCCTTTCCTCTTCTATCTGGTACCATCTCCAAGATCTTAGGTCGAGATCTTCTGTTGGTCTGGGAGAGTTGTGACGCCCCGAGACCGACGCTCCAGAAGTCTTCGACTTATTTCGTTGTTGTCGTGTGTTTTATTTTGCTTGTTGCACTTTGCCATGCCATGCATATTTAAAACTGGACATGCATCATACTTGTTTGTGCATCATGCCATGGTTATGATATGTGTGTTTACGATGTTGTTTGCTTCTTTCTAGTATTATTTCTTAGTTCCGGTAACATTGCCAATTGTCAGGATTTGTTCGACTATGCCCGTTCGTCTACTTCATGGACTCGGTCTTCTTCCTAGCGGGATCTCAGGCAAGATGACCGTAACCTTGAATATCACTACTTTCTTTGCCTTGCTAGTTGTCTCGATGCTATTGCTATGTCGCGCTACCTACCACTTGTTTGTCAAGCCATCGAATATGCCATCAAACAGCCTCTAACCTTTTCCACCATCCCAGCAAACTGTTATTCGGCTAAGTTACCGATTTTGCTCAGCCCCTCTTATAGCGTTGCTAGTTGCAGGTGTAGTGCAGGTTGTTCCATGTTGGGACATGGATATCTTGAAATATCACAATATCTCTTATTTAATTAATGCACATCTATACTTGGTAAAGGGTGGAAGGCTCGGCCTTTTACCTGGTGTTCTGTTCCGCTCTTGCCACCATAGTTTCCGCCAAACCGGTGTTATGTTCCTTGATTTTGTGTTCCTAACACGGTCGGGGTTTATGGACCCCCTTGACAGTTCGCTTTGAATAAAACTCTTCCAGAAAGGCCCAACTTTGGTTTTAATTTGCCAACATAATAATATTGTTAATTAATTAATTTGCATAGGGGGTCGCGTCCCCGGGTATTCTTAATTCCACATTACAGCGGTCCCTGTGCTAATGATGTTGGTCCCAAACGGGCAAACTGCGGGGCCACCACGGGGAAACTTGAGGATTGGTATAAACCTATAGGCTAAACTATCCGATCGTGGCCTGAGATGAGATTCGTGCGGCTACTATCAGGGTGTCAGCACGTTGGGAGGTCTTGATGGAATTGTTTTACCATTGTCGAAACCTCTTGTGAACTGGGATTCCGAGCTGGATCGGGTTGTTCCAGGATGGAGGATTTTCCTCCACTGATCATGAGAGTTTGTGATGGACTAAGTCGGGACACCCCTGCAGGGTTTAATCTTTCGAAAGTTGTGCATGTGGTTGTGTGGAAGATTGGAACTTTATGATATACGGTTGTAGAGAACTACACCAGATACGAAGTAAACTACACCAACCGCGTGCGTAACCGTGATCTTCTCTTTTCTAGTGAGTTCGGGAAGAGAACACGGTGGGGTTAAGTTTGACTCGTAGGAAGTTCAAGATCACTTATTGATCATTTCTAGTTTGCGACTGTATGCGTAGTTTCTCTTCTTACTCTTGAAACCGTAAGTTAGCCACCATACAAATGCTTAGTCGCTTGCTACAACCTGACCACTTATCCGTTCCCTACCCATTAAGCTTTGCAACTCTTGATACCCATGGTAATGGGATTGCTGAGCCCTCCTGGCTCACATATAACTACAACAACTATTGCAGGTACATGTAATGCGATGACCTCCGCGGCCGCCTTAATGGTGAGCAACCACACGCGTAGAGCAGTTAACCATGAAGGGAATGGTCGTTAACTAGTCGGCCGACAGTTGCGAGCCAGTGGCATGATCTGAAACTACATCGCATTCCACATCACACAGCGCTCGATCGGACAATCGTTCAGGACGCTGCGTAGAGAGCGTTGTGTGCTACTACCTTCGTCTTGGTCTATTACTCCCCTTTATATTCTCTGCCATATTTTGACCTTAAATTTAACTAACAAAATGTTAATGCATGTTATAATAATAATATAATTGGAAATTAAGTTCAAATACCAATCCAACTGTATAATGTTTGGCGACATGCATTTGTATTTTATTAGTTAAATATCTAGTCAAAATTTGGCACAAAAATATAAATAGGACTTATAAACCTGGACGGGGGTAGTGGGTGATTAAATCGCAAACTTTTTTTATTAACGGTATGTGTACGTGTCGTTTCGTCCTCCTCTCGCACATCTTGTCACCCCGCTGCCGAGGTCGGCTTCTAGCGCAAGCTTGAGCAGTGTGCAGGGGCGTTCTTTTGGCCAAACGGTGGCTCGAAGTGGCGCCAATGAATCATCGGTGAGCCCGTTCCCGCACAGATTCCTGTGCATAGCCGCGCAAGCTTCCCGCCCGACTCAGCGTAATCCCCCAAAATCCCAATGCTTGCCAGCCTGCTTTATGAACCCTCGCATCCGGCAAGTCCAGCGTTGCATTTTCCCCTTTCCTATAGCTTTTCTCGTCTTCTTCTCCCACAATCGCCAATGGCACCGGTTCATCGTCGTCTCTCAGCCAATCCGCCATCATCAGGATGGCTCCATCTGGGAGGCTACACCGCAGTGGCGGCGCAGTCCCTGGCGTAGTGTAGTGTACGTGGCATGCGTGTTGGGTGTGTGTGCAACACCCACCACACGCTCCACCGCCGCTGCCCGCCGACAACTGTTGCATGTCACCGTTGCCACCACCCCACTGGCTGCCGCCATGGCTGCCACACCACTGTTGAGAGCCAGGGCCATCGCCCGCTCCGGCACTGCATCCTGAAGGCGGGAGGTGGCCGTCGCGGCCGCCACACCACTGTCGGCCACTATGGACATCTCCCGCTCCGCCACCATGCCTCGAAGGCGGAAGGTGGTGGTCGTGGCCACCACCCTAACGCCGGCCACCGTGGCCTCCAGCCCATTGTCAACCATCGTGGTCATCATCCTCTCTGCCACCACCGTCCGAAGGTGGGAGGTGGAGGTGGACCCCACACTTGCGTCAGTGACCTTGCGCGCTACATCAAGTTCTCGCGGGAGGACGAGGAGCGCCTCATTGAGCATGCAAAGAGTCTTACGACCACAGTGGTCGTAGCACACGCTGCCACAGAGGTGAGGAATGAGGAGATCTACGAGAAGTCTCGCTACTTCGAGAGGGGTTGTCTGGAGTGGTAGAGGGTGTTCGAGGTGAGCATCACTAATGGTGCACCAGCAGCAAGCACTGGATTCCAGTTGTCCAGTTCATCGGTAGGCTCCTCCTCCTCTGCCTCTTACTGACCTCACTCGGCAGAGGAGAGGCTACTGGAAGTAGTGCAAAGCCCCTCCATAGTAGTAGTAGAATTTAGGAGCTATTTTGTTAAGTTCATCTGTCTATAGATGTGGTTGAACTCTACAACGTACTTAAAATTAGCTAGTATATATAGTTGAACTAGCTATTTTCTGTACGTGATTGGCAACAATATGGGAAAATTTTGGCTGGTTCAGCTGTTGAGTTGAAATATTTGTATAAAGAACGACTGCTTAATCTATGAATGAAATCTATGTATACTGAATTTTAGTTGCAAAAATTAGATAGTGCTAGTGATTTTTAGCTGGAAATTTTGACAAATGGCAGTGTTACAAGGTTGACAAAGGGCAATGTTACTAGATCAACAAATGTCAATCTTTCCAATTTGACAAATGGAAATATACCCAATATGACAGATGAAAATCTTACCAAATTATCCGTACGTGGTTGCACACTGGTCATCCTAATAACCTATTTGTGCTGAAGGGATGTACAAATCCTGCGTGCCAGATTTTCTCTTGGCTTAGTGGCAAAGGTACCATAGCTCTCGCTTTTTATGCCGTCTTCAATCTGAACTGTTTGCGATGAAGATGATGTAGGGTGGAAACCTAGGGGTCCGATCTTTCATGAAATGGAGGGGATCCCACGAAGAACACGAGGAGAAATCACGGGGTAGAGCACACGAGAACGGCGAGCACAATCACACATATGCTAGATTGATGCACAAACACGAGTGCCACAATGATCCAAACACAATAAAGGACGATACAAAAGGTAGTCTTCTCCGTGAGGAGGTCTTGAATCCGGTGTGGATCTTCTCCGCAGAGGGGCCATGGTCTCTCGATGGAGTAGAACCACTAGGGGAATGAGTAAAGCTCTAGTTAAATGAGCTATCACAATGGTGACCCTAGAAAGGAGGAGTTGGAGGTCTATTTGTAGTCGAAGGGGTCAGTTGGGCGATACAAGGGTCAAAACCAGCTTCACTACGCGAAGGAAAGCTGGTTGTACCGGTCGAGGGGGCGGTTGTACCGCTGGGAGTTCATGCACCGATTCCTGGGGGTGTCCACGGAGGAAGTCCAGCGGTTGTACCGGTGGTTGGGGCGGTTGTACCGGTCTTGTCACCGCTGGGGGAAATATCGGGCTTGTACGGGCCTTGTGCCGCTTGATCACAGATGGCTGCTTGGTACTTGGGCGGTAGTTGACCGATTGTAACGGCCGGGCGGTAGTTGGCCGGTAGTTGGGCGGTAGTACCGGTGATCCTGGGCTGGGTAGATTTCCCTCCATGCTCTTTGCGTCCATCTTGCACCGTAGCTTCTCCTTTACACCTAAGCATACAAAGTGTCTCCATTTGATGTAGTAGCCATGTCTCAAGGTGGTCAAATGGGAATTCATCAAGGAGAGAGTTAACCTCGGTTTCAAGTGCTCTTGCATGAGATCTTGTCTAAACACTTGGGAAGATGGGTCCATGGGGATGACCGTAGGATGCTCCGCATCATCTCCCCTCCCTTGGGAAAGATCCGACCTCGGATCAAAATCTTCATCACCATGGAAAAGAGAGAGATTCTTCCCGTTGAAGGTATCACTCACATTGTACTTGTTGCATGGAATGTCGATCTTGTAAGCATTGTTGTTGTAGTGTGCTACCACCTTGAAGTGTCCGTCGGCTCGAGGTAGGAGTTTGGACTTACGCTCGTTGGGGAAGCGGTCCTTTCGAACATGAAGCCATACGAGATCTCCCGGTTGGAACACCCTTGTTGTCTTGTTAGCGTTGAGCTTGGTGGCGAGGCAATGCACTTGACGCTCGATAGTTGCCCTTGTATCTTCGTGTATCTTCTTGAGATAACTTTCTCGTGCACTTGCGTCCATATTAGTGCGCTCTTGGAGAGGTGGAGGAATAATTTCCAATGGGGACAATAGGTTGAAGCCGTAGACGACCTCGAAGGGGGACTTGCCGGTTGTCGAGTGTCTTGCGCGGTTGTAGGTGTACTCGGCGATGGGCAAGCAATGCTCCCATTCCTTGATGTTCTTCTGGATCAACATGCGAAGAAGCGTCGATAGCGTCCGGTTCGTCACCTCCATTTGGCCGTACGTTTGTGGATGGTAAGCCGATGAGAATAGTAGCTTGATGCCGAGTTTGGGGCATAGAGTCTTCCAAAAGTAGCTCAAGAGCTTGATGTCGCGGTCGGAGACGATCGTCTTGGGCACTCCATGTAGGCGCAAGATTTCCCTACAAAAGAGATTCGCAACATGTGAAGCATCGTCTATCTTGTTGCATGGAATGAAATGAGCCATTTTCGATAATCTATCCACAACAACAAAAACCGAATCCTTGCCATTTTGAGTTCCAGGCAACCCTAGTACAAAGTCCATGCTAATGTCTTCCTAAGGTTGATGTGGAATAGGAAGTGGCATATAAAGGCCATGAGATTGAGCTTCGGACTTAGCTTTGCGGCATGTAGAGCACCGGTTGGTGAAGTGTGAGACGTCACAAACATCTTGGGCCAATTGTAATTCTTGGAGAGCATCGCAAACGTATTGTCGCGTCCAAAATGTCCCATAAGTCCTCCTCCATGAGATTCTTGCAAAAGGAGCAAACGAAGAGAAGACTCGGGAATGGCGATGATGAGCCCAGATTCCGCAAAATGGCTTGAGGCCATGAAATCTGGGATGGGATCCATGTATGAGAACAAAGTGTGGACTTTGGTCGACTTGCCCGATGATCGGCAAGCCATTGAAAATAAATTGATCTTTAGCGGGAAGACTGATGCCGATGGTAATGTTACTGTCTACAAAGCTCTACTTGTTGCGAAAGGTTTTCGACAAGTTCAAGGTGTTGACTACGATGAGATTTTCTCACTCGTAGCGATGCTTAAGTCTGTCCGAATCATGTTAGCAATTGCCGCATTTTATGAAATCTGGAAAATGAATAAGAAAACTGCGTTCTTTAATGGATTTATTAAAGAAGAGTTGTATATGATGCAACCAGAAGGTTTTGTCAATCCTAAAGGTGCTAACAAAATTTGCAAGCTCCAGCGATCCATCTATGAACTGGTGCAAGCATCTTGGAGTTCGAATATACGCTTTGATAAGTTGATCAAAGCATATAGTTTTATACAGACTTGCGATGAAACCTGTATTTACAAGAAAGTGAGTGGGAGCACTACAACCTTTCTGATAAGTATATGTGAATGACATATTGTCGATCAGAAATGATGTAGAATTTTCTGGAAAGCATAATGGAGTGTTTGCAAGGAGCTTTTTAAAGAAAGACCTCGGTGAAGCTGCTTACATATTCAGCATCAAGATCTATAGAGATAGATCAAGATGCTTGATAAGTTTTTTCAATGAGTACATACCTTGACAAGTTTTTGAAGTGGTTCAAAATAGAACAGTCAAAGAATACAAGGTGTGAAGTTGAGTAAGACTCAAAGCCGGACCAAAACAAAAGATAGAGAGAGAAAATGATTGTCATTCCCTATGCCTCAGCCATAGGTTCTATAAAGTATGCCATGCTGTATACCAGACCTATTGTATGCCCTTCCCTGAGTTTGGCAAGGGAGTACAATTTTTATCTAGGAGTAGATCACTAAACAGCGGTCGAAATTATCCTTAGAGGACTAAAGAAATATTTCTTGGTTCTGGAGGTGATAAAGAGTTCGTTGAAAGAGTTACGTCGATGCAAGCTTTGACACCGATCAGGATGGCTCTCAGTCTCGATCTGGATACATATTGAAAGTGGGAGCATTTAGCTAGAGCAACTCCGTGCAGAGCATTGTAGACATAGAAATTTGCAAAATACATACAGATCTCAATGTGGCAGACCCATTGACTAAACCTCTCTCACAAGCAAAACATGATCACACCTTAGTACTCTTTGGGTGTTAATCACATGGTGATGTGAACTAGATTATTGACTCTAGTAAACCTGTCGGGTATTGGACACATGGGGATGTGAACTATAAAGTGTTAAATCACATGAGGATGTGAACTATTAGTGTTAAATCACATGGTGATGTGAACTATATTATTGACTCTAGTGCAAGTGGGAGACTGAAGGAAATATGCCCTAGAGGCAATAATTAAGTTATTGTTTATTTCCTTATATCATGATAAATGTTTATTATTCATGCTAGAATTGTATTAACCGGAAACTTAGTACATGTGTGAATACATAGACAAACAGAGTGTCACTAGTATGCCTCTACTTGACTAGCTCATTAATCAAAGATGGTTAAGTTTCCTAGCCATAGACATGAGTTGTCATTTGATGAACGGGATCACATCATTAGAGAATGATGTGATTGACTTGACCCATTCCGTTAGCTTAACACTTGATCGTTTAGTATGTTGTTATTTCTTTCTTCATGACTTATACATGTTCCTATGACTATGAGATTATGCAACTCCCGAATACCGGAGGAACACTTTGTGTGCTATCAAACGTCACAATGTAACTGGGTGATTATAAAGATGCTCTACAGGTGTCTCCGATGGTGTTTGTTGAGTTGGCATAGATCAAGATTATGATTTGTCACTCCAATTGTCGGAGAGGTATCTCTCGGCCCTCTCGGTAATGCACATCACTATGAGCCTTGCAAGCAATGTGACTAATGAGTTAGTTGCGGGATGATGCATTACGGAACGATTAAAGAGACTTGCCGGTAACAAGATTGAACTAGGTATGATGATACCGACGATCGAATCTCGGACAAGTAACATACCGATGACAAAGGGAACAATGTATGTTGTTATGCGGTTTGACCGATAAAGATCTTCGTAGAATATGTAGGAGCCAATATGAGCATCCAGGTTCCGCTATTGGTTATTGACCGGAGATTTGTCTCGGGCATGTCTACATAGTTCTCGAACCCATAGGGTCCGCACGCTTAACGTTCGATGACGATATGTATTATGAGTTATGTGATTTGATGACCGACGTTTGTTCGGAGTCCCGGATGAGATCACGGATATGATGAATAGTGTCGAAATCATCGAGACGTAAAGATCGATATATTGGAAGGCTATATTCAGACATCATAAAGGTTTCGAGTGATTCGGGTATTTTTCGGAGTACCAGAGAGTTACGGGAATTCGTATTGGGCCTTAATGGGCCATACGGGAAAGGGGAGAAAGGCCTCAAGGGTGGTCGCACCCCTTCCCCATGGACTGGTCCGAATTGGACTAGGGAAAGGGGGCGCCCCCTTCCTTCCTTCTCCTTCTCCCTTCCCCTTTTCCTATTACATGTGGGAGGTGGAATCCTACTAGGACTAGGGAGTCCTAGTAGGACTCCACACTTTGGTGCGCCCTATGAGGGCCGGCCTCCTCCTCCCTCCATCCTTTATATATGAGGCCAGGGGGCACCCCATGAACACACAAGTTGATTTTAGCCATGTGCGGTGCCCCTCCCCATAGTTACACACCTCGGTCATATCGTTTTAGTTCTTAGGCGAAGCCCTACACCGGTAGCTTCATCATCACCGTCACCACGCCGTCGTCCTGACGAAACTCTCCCATGACGCTCAAGTGGATTAAGAGGTCATGGGACGACATCGAGCTGAACGTGTGCTGAACGCGGAGGTGCCGTACGTTTTGAGCTTGGACCAGTTGGATCGCGAACACGTTCGACTACATTAACCGCGTCACTAGACGCTTCCGCTTTGGGTCTATGAGGGTATGTAGACATACTCTTCACGCTCGTTGCTATGCTTCTCCTAGATAGATCTTGCGTGATCGTAGGATTTTTTTTTTGAAATACTACGTAACCCAACACCTAGTGCAATGAATATAGCCATTGTTGCATCATATTATTCATGCACTTTCGCTCCTAATGGTTATGTGCAAGAGAAGAGAACCATCATTATGATGTGTTTATCTACCATGCACATGCGTTCTTTATTTTGTTGTGTGCATGTGTAGGATACTTGGACTTCGTGTCGACTTCCACCTCACGTGAGTTGACCATTCGAGCTCTTGAGAGCAAACCACCTTCTACCACGATGTGACACCCCAAGACCGGTGCGCCAGGTGTCAGCCAGTTATTCGTTGTCAGTGCCATGTCATCTGCTTGCGTGTGCATCTTGCCATGTCATCATGTGTGTTGCATCAGCATGTTTTCAAAACTTGCATCCGCCCGAGTCCCCTCGTCCTCTCCGTTGTCCGTTCTGAGCCCAGACACACTTGCACGCGCCCGCAGTGCCTCTGAATATTTACTTTATGAGTGGCCGAAAACGTCTCGGAATGGGTTGTAACTTGGCGTGTGGTCTTATTATAGCATAGGTAGACCGCCTGTCAAGTTTCGTCGGTTCGGAGTTCGTCTGATAGCCCAACGGTTAACCGTGTTAACCGCGGGAAGCCTTTTTCTCTTTTGGCCCAGCACCCCTTTTGCACAGCCCACCTAGCCCATTCTAACCCCTCCATGCTCTTGGCTGTTCGACCACGATCGCATGGCCGCGAACGGCTCCTCATTTGGACACTCCTAGCTCCCTCTACCTATAAATAGGTGCCTCCCTCTCCATTTTCGTGCAGATGAACCCTAAAAATCCTCCCTCCGCGCAGCCGGACATGTCTGCACCGCCGCCGGACATGTCCATCACCCCAGCCACCTCACTCGGGCCAATCAGCGCCCGCCACATCAGCGCGCCGCCGCCCCGCAGCCAACCACACCTCGCCACGTGGAGCCGCCGGCCTCCACTCCACCCCAGCTCGCTCGGGCCCGTCCCGAGCCCGCGGGGCCCATCCGCCACCGCGCCCGAACGGCTCCAGCGCCCGCCTCCCGTTCGGATCACCGCCGTCTCGTTCGTCTCCGACGTCATGCCGCCTCCTCGCCGGAATCCTCGCCGCCGGCGCCGCCCCAGCTCTCTCCCCGCCGCGCTGGAAGCCGCCCCCGTCGCGGATCCCTCGCCCCATTCAGTTCATCGCCAGATCCGGCGGCTGCCGCCCCGGATCCGCACCCCGCCGGCGTCCCGGACTCGCCGGAGCCGGATCCGGTCATCCCATCGCCGCCTTGGTTCCCTGCCCCTGCGAGTCCGTTCGAGGAGCTCGGCGACGTGCAGCGCTCCCGCCTGGGCCACCGCGAGCGCTCGAGGCCTAGTGCGCGAGCCCAGCTCGGCCTCCAGTGCCTCTCCAGCGGCGCCCCGGCCCAAGCGCCCCCGTGGACCAGCGTTCTGGCCCAGCGCCGCCTCCTGCCAGGCCAGGCTAGGTGGGCCTCGCTCCAGCCGCGTCCTTCCTCCGGCCCAGTCGCTCCTGATCCGGTGCTTCTTTTTCTTCCTGGGCCAGGCCCACGGTGAGAGCCTGGTAAATCCCGCCCAGTGCACCGTTTAGTATCTAGCGCTCGTTGTTTTTCTGTAAAAACTGCTAAGTCCTTTTCCTGATGCATATAATGTTGCTACTTTGCATAGTGATAACTTTTTGTGTGCTTATCCAAATTGAGTGAATGATATGTCTAAATGATCGTGGTGATATGCTCTACACTTTGTTCCTTTGTGCCATGCTTGTTTGACTTCATCTAGATGCTTTAATATCTGTTGCAAGGGTGCTACTTGTTATAAACTGCTGCTACTTGTTATTTTGTTGCCATGTTTGAGATATGATAACTTGGTGCATGTTTATCCAAATGATGCATATGATATGTCAAAATGTTCATCATGAGATGCTCTACATGATGGCTGCTGTAGCATGCTTGTTTGAGTCCATATTGCCATATTTCTCTCTGTTGCAAAAGTGCATGTGGCTGTTAGGTTTTGTAACTTGTTACGAGATGTCTAGTTGAGGAGCTCGTTGCTATTGATGTGGTTGCCCCCATGTCACATGCATGGATGTTTTAGAATCTCCATGATGTGTTCTTTGTTGTGGTGCATTTATCTTTCCATGATATGCCTTGTGTTGACTTAAACATGCTCGCAAACATGCCATGATATTGTTACTGTTTTAACACAGTGAAATTTCACAAAGTCTGGAATCTGTCTTATCCTGATGCTATGTTTCCTTGATGCCCTAGGCAAATCCATGTTAGTTTTGGGGTGGCCATTCATCATTCCTTGTTGTATATGTTGTTGTCTATCCAGTCATGCCCTTACTTGCTCATATGACCTGCTGTAGCTTATTTAATTATTGCTCCAAAGTTGCTATAAAATATTGCTGTCAGGTTTTTAGCGTCATGATCAAAATGTTGTAGCTTGTTGCTATTAATCCATGCCTCCTATGGAGATGCTCCAATGGAGTTGTTTGCTGTAGGATATGTCTACTTCATGTGCATGCTTCTTGTCACCATGTTTGAGTGCTATAGAGTATATATTTCTTGCTCCAAAGTTGCTATGTGGCTGTTAATTACAGCTTTGCATTGTTTCTTGTTTCATGTGTATCTTTTAGCCCGTTGCTCTGTTTTGGGTGTGCCTTATATGAAACTTGTGTGATTTTGCATGTAGAATCATAATATCATGTTGTTTTCAGGTTTGGAGTGAGTTTGCTTGATGTTTGGGTGCATCTTGCACCGTTGCCATGCTTGTCTTCTTTTGCTCATATCTTCTATGCCGTAGCTTCGAATTAAACAAACTTTATATGAAACTTGACTAGAATTTCGTGTAGATCATGATGGTGCATGTTAACTTGCTGTTTAACAACTTGAACATAAGGTTTGTTCAGATCTGGACTAATTTCAAGTTATGCACATGAGGGCTTACCGGATTTTGTTTTAAGTAGTTTCCGACCTCATTTAAACTTGTTGTTCTTGTGTTGTTTTCTGTGCTTCCTACCTTGCCCTGTTTTGCATCCTAAATAGACTTGTCTTGCATCATACTTGCTTGAGCATATTATCATGTTTCTTGTGTTGTTTCTCTGTGCTTCCTACCTTGCCTTGTATTGCTTCCTGTATAGACTTGTCATGCATCATACCTTGCCATGTATTGCATCATATAGACTTGTGTTGTTTTCCTGTGCTTCCTACCTTGCCATGTTTTGCTTCCTGTATAGACTTTTATTGCTTCCTGTATAGATTTGCCTTGCATCATACCTTGCCATGTATTGCATCATATAGCCTTGTGTTGTTTTTCTGTGCTTCCTACCTTGCCATGTTTTGCTTCCTGTATAGACTTGTATCACTTCCTGTATAGACTTGTCATGCATCATACCTTGCCATGTATTGCATCATATATAGACTTGTGTTGTTTTTCTGTGCTTCCTACCTTGCCATGTTTTGCTTCCTGTATAGACTTGCAGTGCGTCCTATATAGAACTGTCTTGCATCATACTTGGTTGAGCATATTGTCATGTCTCGTGTGGGTTGTTTACCGTATTGCTTGCTTCTTCTCGTTAGTGCTTGTTCCGTTGCGTTCGTGAGGATTCGTTCGTCTACCCGTGGTTCTTCTTCAAGGCTTCTTCTTCGTCTTCTTCGTGGATCCGTTCTTCTTCCTTGCGGGATCTCAGGCAAGATGACCATACCCTTGGATACCTTTACTATCATTGCCATGCTTAGTGTCTCGATGCTATCATTATATGTCGCGCTACCCATCATTATTGTCAGCCCCTCTCCTTGTTGCCATGAAACCTCTAACCTTTGAAACCTTCCTAGCAAAACCACTGTTTGGCTATGTTACCCGCTTGCTCAGCCCCTCTTATAGCGTTGTTAGTTGCAGGTGAAGATGAAGATCGTTCTAGGAGGGAACTTGTTGTTGGAATATCACAATATGTTATATATATAATAACACACCTATATATTGGGCATGGGTGGAAGGCTTGGCCTTTTGCTCGGTGTTTTGTTCCACTCATGCCACCTTAGGCGCCGATAAACCGGCATTATGTTCCTTGATTTTGCGTTCCTTACACGGTTGGGTATATGGGGACCCCTTGACACTTCGTCTTTGAATAAAACTCCTCCAGCAAGGCCCAACATTGGTTTTAATTTGCTCATAATAACAAATTAATTAATTAATTAAATTGCATAGGGAGTTAGCGCTTCCTACGGATTCTTCTACATAGCAGGGGGGTCCAGTGCTGATGGTGTTGGTCCCAAACGGGGGTTATGCGGGGCCACCACAGGGAAACTCGAGGTTTGGTTTTACCTGTAGGATCACCCATCCGGTCGTGGCCTGAGACGAGATAGGCGCGGCTACTATCAGGGTGTCGACACACCGGGAGGTCTTGCTGGACTTGTTTTACCATTGTCGAAATGTCTTGTGCACCGGGATGCCGAGCCTGATCGGATTTCCCTAAGATAAGGGGTGATGATATTATATTTATCACTTCAGTTGATCGTGAGAGCTTGTGATGGGCTAAGTTGGGACACCCCTGCAGGGTTATGATCTTTCGAAAGCCGTGCCCGCGGTTATGTGGCAGATTGGAATTTGTTAATGTCCGGTTGTAGAAAACTTGACAGAGGATCCGATGTAAAAAACACAACTGTGTGAGTAACCGTGACTGTCTCTTTCACTTTGAGAAGAGAACACGGTGGGGTTATGTTTGACTCGTAGGTAGTTCAGGATCTTTAGCGATCACTACTAGCTTGCGACCGTTTGCGTAGATGCTCATCTTATTCTTGTACTCGTAAGTTAGCCACCATATATATTGCTTAGTCGCTGCTGCAACCTCACCATTTTACCTCTTCCTATCCTATTAAGCTTTGATAGTCTTGTTACCCATGGTTATGGGATTGTTGAAACCTCGTGGCTCACAGATACTACAACAACAGTTGCAGGTGCAGGTTTTCGATGTCTTGACGTGAGAGCGATGATCGTTGTTCGGAGTTCTTTCTTCTTTCTTCCTCAGTCTTGGGTTAGGTTCCGGGTCGGCAGCCTGGGATAGCAGATGGATGTCTTTGTGCTTTTCATGTTTGCATCTGAAGTCAGATGCTTTGTATTGATGATGTTGTATTCATGTGACTTGTATGTATTGTTGTATCCCCATGTATGTATGTAATGGTACGATGTAATGATATCCATCTTGCTAAGCGCCCGAAATGCGGTTGTGCCCCAATCACGTAAGTGTCACGTGATCGGGATATAATCGCATCTTGGGCCTGACAAGTTGGTATCAGAGCCTCGACCGACCATAGGAGCCCCCCTGATTGATCGTAGCTTAGCCGTTGTTGAGTCTAGCAGAAAACTATTTCAGAGTCTAGTTATATCGAAGAGTAGGAATTCTTTTTACTCCCCTGCCCCTTCGTCGCTCTGGTGAGGAATCGTGACTTAGGTGTTTTGAATTACTCCTCTTTCCCTTCAAATTTTTTTTAGGATCTCGTTGTTAGTTTTTCGTTTGTTGCGTTGTTAGTTCTTTCATCTGGTGCATCTCTCGTCAAGTGTTTCAATCCTCTTCTTTTTTCCAAGTTCTACCCTTAGTTCTTGTCAACCGGCGTTGTTTCACCTTCCGATGTGGTCTTTTATTTTCCCACCCGCCCACCCTTTTGCTTCTTGGACCGGAGTCCATAATCGATTATCCATCCTACTCGTGTGGAGTCTTTGCTTTCTTTCATTAATTATTCCAACTGGTGAATTCTCCTCTCGTTTGATATTCTTCACCTCTTCTTCTTTTCCGGTGGACTCAATTCCAATATGTCGGTGTGTTCATATTCTTTTGTCGGCTCAAGTGTTTTTTCGCCCTTGCTCGTTTACCTCTCGCCATCTAATTATTCCGGAGTTCCGAAGAAATCTCAGGATATTCGTCTGTCTTCCAATTAATTCGAGGTGGTCACCTCATTTGAGTCATTCCATTGTTCCGATGCATCATCTCCTTCTTAATCATTTTCAACGGTGTTTCTTTTCGGTGGGCTCATAACCCACAGGTCTTTTCCTAGGATCTTACCCGACTCTTCTAATTTTCCCGGAGTGTTCCAAAATTCTTTTCAAGTGTGACGTAAGTATGGATTCCATCAGTCATATGCCTTCTTCAAGATAGTTTTAATTCTTTTCATCGGTGGTTCAACCTTTTTCCTCATTTCGTCCATCTGGAGTATTTCATTAATTCTTTTCTTTGTGTTCCTCCAAAGGCCATCATTTCAGAAGATTTCTTCATTCTCAGTTTTCAACTTCGTCCTCCAAATATTCTTCATCGATGCCTCTTCGTTCGTCTCGCATTTGTCCAGTGTTTCGTTCAAGTATTCTTTAATCAGTTCACGATCTCTTCGTTCTCTTCTATCTTAATTCCCTCGAGTGCTTTATTCTTCCCAGAGATTCATTCTCTTGTGTTCACTCAACCTCAATTCTTCACGGTGGCTTGTCCTCGTGCATCGTTCAATTTCATTCCTTACGGTGGTCATTCTCGTTCTTCACTCGATTTTATTTCTTCACGGTGGTTAGTTCCTTTTCTTCACCCGGCTTCAATTATTATGGTGGTTCGCTCAAGAGTTTTTTTCCGGTGCTATCATATCAATCCATTCAATTATATTCCAATTCTACCGGTGTGCCATGAAGATTTTTGCAAGTTCGCGATATATCCCTCTTTAGTCATTCAATCGAGAATAACTGGTATGTGGATCCATTACTTTCATCATTTTAATTGGTGGAGGATAAGCATAACATAATTCTTATTCTTCTTTGTGGAGTTGATTAATCTCTCCCTTCGGAGTTTATTCTTGATGAATAAATTCTAGTTCCAACTGCTTTAATCTTTTCTTTCCCGGAGTTCAAGTTTTTCTCGGATATCTCGTTGGAACCCCTTCTAATCATCACAACGCTTTATTCTTATTCTTGAATCCTTCACTTCTAAATCATAACCCTTTCATTACCGGAGTTCTTCGTGGTGGTTCTTCATCATTTAATTCATTCTTCAAATATTCAGCTAATTCTGATGGAGCAGCTCAAGCATTCTTCTTCTTGCCCCTCGAGTTGTGCAAATAATTCTCCGCATTCTTTTGAAAGGGAGTTTTGCATTTCTTCATTCTCGGCTATTCAATCTTTTGGTTGCGGCATAATTCACCTCAACTTTTGAGAGGATTAAATAAGTCCACAAAAGCTTATTCTTTTGTTGTTGATTTTCTCAACAACTCCATTCAAGTCTTTCTCTTGAAGATGTTCTTTCAATCCATTCGTGATGGAAGTTCTCATCTTCTTCCCCTTCTTCTCATTCCATTCTTTCCATTCTTCCGGAGGCGTTGTGTTGTTACTCTCGTCGAGTATCGTTCCATCTCCTCAGGTTCTTGTTCTATTCCATTCTTGGTCAACCGGTGTGCTATTTCTTTCAGTTTGAGTCGGAGTGCTGCCCGAATTCCTTCGTGGAGATTCCTTTTCCATCTCTTTTAACCGGAGTGGTTTCGAATTCATTCTTATTCCTTCAACCTTTTGGGTTCTCGTCGTATTACTTGTTACTCTTCTTTAACGAAGCCTTTGCAAATCTCATTCATGTCCGTTGTATACTTCTTTCCCATTGTTCAACCCTCAAGGTTCTTTGCTTTCACTCTTTTGTCCTCGAAGAACTTTGTTCTTCATTTTCCTCTCCCGTCTCGTTCCTAAGATCTCGGGACGAGATCTCTTGTTAGTAGGGGAGTGTTGTGACACCCCGAGACCGGTGCGCCAGGTGTCAGCCAGTTATTCATTGTCAGTGCCATGTCATCTGCTTGCGCGTGCATCTTGCCATGTCATCATGTGTGTTGCATCAGCATGTTTTCAAAACTTGCATCCGCCCGAGTCCCCTCGTCCTCTCCGTTGTCCGTTCTGAGCCCAGACACACTTGCACGCGCCCGCGGTGCCTCCGAATATTTATTTACGAGTGGCCGAAAACATTCTCGGAATGGGTTGAAACTTGGCGTGTGGTCTTATTATAGCATAGGTAGACCGCATGTCAAGTTTCTTTGCGTTCGGAGTTCGTCTGATAGCCCAACGGTTAACCGTGTTAACCGCGGGAAGACTTTTTCTCTTTTGGCCCAGCACCCCTTTTGCACAGCCCACCTAGCCCATTCTAACCCCTCCATGCTCTTGGTCGTTCGATCACGATCGCGTGGCCGCGAACGGCTCCTCATTTGGATACTCCTAGCTCCCTCTACCTATAAATAGGTGCCTCCCTCTCCATTTTCGCGCAGATAAATCCTAAAAATCCTCCCTCCGCGCAGCCGGACATGTACGCACCGCCGCCGGACATGTCCAGCACGCCAGCCACCTCACTCGGGCCAATCAGCGCCCGCCACATCAGCGCGCCGCCGCCCCGCAGCCAACCACACCTCGCCACGTGGAGCCGCCGGCCTCCACTAAACCGCAGCTCGCTCGGGCCCGTGCCGAGCCCGCGGGGCCCATCCGCCGCCCCGCCCGAACGGCTCCAGCGCCCGACTCCCGTTGGATCACCGCCATCTCGTTCGTCTCCGACGTCATGCCGCCTCCTCGCCGGAATCCTCGCCGCCGGCGCCGCCCCAGCTCTCTCCCCGCCGCCCTGGAAGCCGCCCCCGTCGCGGATCCCTCGCCCCGTTCAGTTCATCGCCAGATCCAGCGGCTGCCGCCCCAGATCCGCACCTCACCGGCGTCCCGAACTCGCCAGACCCGGATCCGGTCATCCCATCGCCACCTTGGTTCCATGTCCCTGAGCGTCCGTTCGAGGAGCTCGGCGACGTGCAGCGCTCCCGCCTGGGCCACCGCGAGCGCCCGAGGCCCAGTGCGCGAGCCCAGCTCGGCCTCCAGTGCCTCTCCAGCAGCGCACCGGCCCAAGCGCCCCCGCGGACCAGTGCTCTGGCCCAGCGCCGCCTCCTGCCAGGCCAGGCCAGTTGGGCCTCGCTCCAGCCGCGTCCTTCCTCCGGCCCAGTCGCTCCAGATCCGGTGCTTCTTCTTTTTCCTGGGCCAGGCCCACGGTGAGAGCCCGGTAAATCCCGCCCAGTGCACCGTTTAGTATCTAGAGCTCGTTGTTTTTTCTGTAAAAACTGCTAAGTCCTTTTCCTGATGCATATAATGTTGCTAATTTGCATAGTGATAACTTTTTGTGTGCTTATCCAAATTGAGTGAATGATATGTCTAAATGATCGTGGTGATATGCTCTACACTTTGTTCCTTTGTGTCATGCTTGTTTGACTTCATCTAGATGCTCTAATATCTGTTGCAAGGGTGCTACTTGTTATAAACTGCTGCTACATGTTATTTTGTTGCCATGTTTGAGATATGATAACTTGGTGCATGTTTATCCAAATGATGCATATGATATGTCAAAATGTTCATCATGAAATGCTCTACATGATGGTTGTTGTAGCATGCTTGTTTGAGTCCATATTGCCATGTTTCTCTCTGTTGCAAAAGTGCATGTGGATGTTAGGTTTTGTAACTTGTTACGAGATGCCTAGTTGAGGAGCTCGTTGCTATTGATGTGGTTACCCCCATGTCACATGCCTAGATGTTTTAGAATCTCCATGATGTGTTCTTTGCTTTGGTGCATTTATCTTTCCATGATATGCCTTGTGTTGACTTAAACATGCTCGCAAACATGCCATGATATTGTCACTGTTTTAACACTTAGTGAAATTTCACTAAGTCTGGAATCTGTCTTATCCTGATGGTATGTTTGCTTGATGCCCTAGGCAAATCCATGTTAGTTTTGGGGTGGCCATTGATCATTCCTTGTAGTATATGTTGTTGTCTATCCATTCATGCCCTTACTTGCTCATATGACCTGCTGTAGCTTATTTAATTCTTGCTCCAAAGTTGCTATAAAATATTGCTGTCAGGTTTTTAGCGTCATGATCAAAATGTTGTAGCTTGTTGCTATTAATCCATGCCTCCTATGGAGATACTCCAATGGAGTTGTTTGCTGGAGGATATGTCTACTTCATGTTCATGCTTCTTGTCGCCATGTTTGAGTGCTATAGAGTATATATTTCTTGATCCAAAGTTGCTATGTGGCTGTTAATTACAGCTTTGCATTGTTTCTTGTTTCATGTGTATCTTTTAGCCCGTTGCTCCGTTTTGGGTGTGCCTTATATGAAACTTGTGTGATTTTGCATGTAGAATCATAATATCATGTTGTTTTCATGTTTGGAGTGGGTTTGCTTGATGTTTGGGTGCATCATGCACCGTTGCCATGCTTGTCTTGTTTTGCTCATATCTTCTAGGCCGTAGCTCCGAATTAAACAAACTTTAATTGAAACTTGACTAGAATTTCGTGTAGATCATGATGGTGCATGTTAACTTGCTATTTAACAACTTGAACATAAGGTTTGTTCAGATCTGGACTAATTTCAAGTTATGCACATGAGGGCTTACCGGATTTTGTCTTAAGTAGTTTCCGACCTCATTTAAACTTGTTGTTCTTGTGTTGTTTTCTGTGCTTCCTACCTTGCCCTGTTTTGCATCCTAAATAGACATGTCTTGCATCATACTTGCTTGAGCATATTATCATGTTTCTTGTGTTGTTTCTCTGTGCTTCCTATCTTGCCATGTATTGCTTCCTGTATAGACTTGTCATGCATCATACCTTGCCATGTATTGCATCATGTAGACTTGTGTTGTTTTCCTGTGCTTCTTACCTTGCATGTTTTGCTTCCTGTATAGACTTGTATTGCTTCCTGTATAGACTTGTATTGCTTCCTGTATAGATTTGTCTTGCATCATACCTTGCCATGTATTGCATCATATAGACTTGTGTTGTTTTTCTGTGCTTCCTACCTTGCCATGTTTTGCTTCCTGTATAGACTTGTATTGCTTCCTGTATAGACTTGTCATGCATCATACCTTGCCATGTATTGCATCATATATAGACTTGTGTTGTTTTTCTATGCTTCCTACCTTAACATGTTTTGCTTCCTGTATAGACTTGTAGTGCATCCTATATAGAACTGTCTTGCATCATACTTGGTTGAGCATATTGTCATGTCTCATGTGGTTTGTTTACCGTATTGCTTGCTTCTTCTCGTTAGTGCTTGTTCCGTTGCGTTCGTGAGGATTCGTTCGTCTACCCGTGGTTCTTCTTCATGGCTTCTTCTTCGTATTCTTCGTGGATCTGTTCTTCTTCCTTGCGGGATCTCAGGCAAGATGACCATACCCTTGGATACCTTTACTATCATTGCCATGCTTAGTGTCTCGATTCTATTGTTATATGTCGCGCTACCCATCATTATTGTCAGCCCCTCTCCTTGTTGCCATGGAACCTCTAACCTTTGAAACCTTCCTAGCAAAACCATTGTTTGGCTATGTTACCCGCTTGCTTAGCCCCTCTTATAGCGTTGTTAGTTGCAGGTGAAGATGAAGTTCGTTCCAGGAGGGAACTTGTTGTTGGAATATCACAATATCTATTATTATTATTAACACACCTATATACTGGGCATGGGTGGAAGCCTTGGCCTTTTGCTCGGTGTTTAGTTCCACTCATGCCACCTTAGGCACCGATAAACCGGCATTATGTTCCTTGATATTGTGTTCCTTACACGGTTGGGTATATGGGGACCCCTTGACACTTCATCTTTGAATAAAACTCCTCCAACAAGGCCCAACATTGGTTTTAATTTGCTCATAATAATAGCTTAATTAATTAATTAAATTGCATAGGGAGTTAGCGCTACCCGAGGATTCTTCTACATAGCAGGGGGGCAGTGCTGATGGTGTTGGTCCCAAACGGGGGTTATGCGGGGCCACCACGGGGAAACTCGAGGTTTGGTTTTACCTGTAGGATCACCCATCCGGTCGTGGCCTGAGACGAGATACGCGCGGCTACTATCAGGGTGTCGACACACCGGGAGGTCTTGCTGGACTTGTTTTACCATTGTCGAATGGTCTTGTGCACCGGGATGCCGAGCCTGATCGGATTTCCCTAAGATAATGGGTGATGATATTATATTTATCACTTCAGCTGATCGTGAGAGCTTGTGATGGGCTAAGTTGGGACACCCCTGCAGGGTTATCATCTTTCGAAAGTCGTGCCCCCGGTTATGTGGCAGATTGGAATTTGTTAATGTCCGGTTCTAGAAAACTTGACAGAGGATCCGAAGTAAAACACACAACTATGTGAGTAACCGTGACTGTCTCTTTCACTTTGAGAAGAGAACACGGTGGGGTTATGTTTGACTCGTAGGTAGTTCAGGATCTTTAGCGATCACTACTAGTTTGCGACCGTTTGCGTAGATGCTCATCTTATTCTTGTACTCGTAAGTTAGCCACCATATATATTGCTTAGTCGCTGCTGCAACCTCACCACTTTACCTCTTCCTATCCTATTAAGCTTTGATAGTCTTGTTACCCATGGTTATAGGATTGCTGAGTCCTCGTGGCTCATAGATACTACAACAACAGTTGCATGTGCAGGTTTCCGATGTCTTGACGTGAGAGCGATGATCGTTGTTTGGAGTTCTTTCTTCTTTCTTCTTCAGTCTTGGGTTAGGTTCCGGGTCGGCAGCCTGGGATAGCAGATGGATGTCTTTGTGCTTTTCATGTTTGCATCTATAGTCGGATGCTTTGTATTGATGATGTTGTATTCATGTGACTTGTATGTATTGTTGTATCCCCATGTATGTATGTAATGGTACGATGTAATGATATCCATCTTGCTAAGCGCCCGAAATGCGGTTGTGCCCCAATCACGTAAGTGTCACATGATCGGGATAGAATCGCATCTTGGGCCTGACACACGATGACTCAAAATCGCACTTGCTTGTGCTTCGGCATTGTGAAGGACGCACAAGGACATGCTTTCAAGGTGATATCCTTCTCTGTCAAGAACCCCCAAACCATGAGCATGAACATTGTGGATAATTCTACATGTGTTGCTTGCACAATGAGACTTCTTGGTCATCTTGGACCACTTGATTTCGCACATGTTAGAGATCTTGCTTCGACTTGCCATTACCACATTGCCATGCATGCTTCATGACATATATGCCTTGTGTGTTGCATTCGACTTGTGGATTACTTGCCACTATCTTATGCTTCGTTTCACCAATGTATTTCCTTCACATATGTCACGTTCCATTGCTTGTACCATGATTGACTTGATTGCCTCACACATGACGAACAATTGCTCTTTCTATGGTGTTGAGTGTCACACGATTTTCACTAGACCCTATGCACATTATGCTTGGATTCTCTTTCACTTGATTCATGTGCTTAGAAACTTCATTTCACTTGGTGTTCTGAATGATTCGTATGCCTACCATAGACCTTTTATTGAGCGCTTTATGCATGCTTTCTATGACCATGAGGTAGATGCTTATTCTCTTGTCACACATATTTGCATCACTACCTCCCAATTGCAGACTTGGCCCCATGATATCTTTTCTTGTTCTCAATTGATATGCTTATATGCCATGCCACAACCCTTTGTCACACCCTATGCTACGCTTGATGACAACACTTGTTGGGTGAATCACCTCTTGAATGCTTGGTTTTGCACTAATGCTAACCACATTCGTTTTTTCAAGTGCTTGTTGTCCTTGCTCCTTTTGAAGGAATCACTAGACGGTGGGACATTGGAGAGTGCCAACTTTGAGATTCAAGATGATGAGTACTTGGTGATCGTCTACTTCTACACGGCGACACCATCTCCTTCCCATGGTGATTTGGTTTTCGATCCGAGGTCGGATCTTTTCCAAGGGGGAGGGGATGATGTGGAGCATCCTATGGGCATCACCATGTTAAGAGTCCGTTTGGCAAGTGACACGTGCGACCTCTACTTCTCATACCTAAAGGTGAATCTTCTCCTTTACACGTGTTTGACTTGACCCCTTCGAGGATGGTATAATACTTGACACTCCTCTTGTGTGCATACATAGGTATCTTCGAAGCTTCACGGATGAAGAGGAGGAGTGCAAGTGCCAAGGAATCTTCCAAGCGCAGAGATAGAGGTACAACCGGTCACCTACCAGTCAACTACCGGTCGACTGGTACAACCTGTCGACTACCGCCTAAGTACCAGTCAACCTTCTATAATCAAGCAGCACAAGGACGATACTGCCCCGATTTTCCCCCCAGTTGCGACCAGACCAGTACAACCGGTCAAACCATAGGTACTACCGGTCCTTACTTCTGCAAACACATCAAGGAACAGGTACCTGAGCTCCTAGCGGTACAACCGCTTCCATGTCTGGTACAACCGGCCTACCTGCGCGCAGTAAAGCGGGTTATGACCCATGTATCCCCCAACTTACCCTTTAGACTATAAATAGACCTCATCCTCCGCATTTCTAGGGGAGAAAATGTGATAGCTCATTTTAGACTAGAGCTTTGCTCATCTTAGTGGTTCTACTCCTAGGAGAGACTGCGGCCCCTCTACGAAGAAGATCCACACCGGATTCAAGACCTCCTCACGGAGAAGATCCTTCTAGGATTCAAGCCCCCATCTCCTTTGTATTTGGGATGAACTCTACCTTGTGATCTTGAGTGTTTGATTGTCTAGTGGATGTGTGATTGGACTTGTTCTTGAGTGTTTTCCCATGTGATTTCTCGTTGTCCTTCCTCGTGTTCTTCGTGTTCATCCTTGGCGATCCTTGCAATTGTGAAAGATCGGTCTAGATCGGGTTAGCCCCGCATCACATGCCCTATCAACTACCTCACTCACAAAGTGTTGTGGCTCACTCACTCCCTCTTGGATGCTCTCACTCGTATGATTGGTGGTGTCACTCAAATGGCTCGCAACCTCACATAGGAGATGTGGCATGCTCTCATGTGTGGGGCTAGTGGTGGTTACTCCCATGCTCTCAAAGGAAATGCTCTCAATGTCACATATGGTGGAGTCACTCATATCGCTCATGTGGTGGTGTCTCTCCTCACATGGAAATGAGGGCATCTCGTAATATGTGGATGTCGAAGAGGTGTAGGTGCAATTTTCTCCATGCTCAACTTCCTCTTCTGTAATGCATCCAAAGATGAACGCCGTAGGATATGGCAAGACATCACTCACCTCCGAGATCAAAGAGAAGGTCTCATGTTTGCTTGCGTAGCTTGACCCGGAGTAGGAGTCCAATGTGGGTGCCGTCTTCATGGTGTCGAAGAGGTTCATGCTAATCTCCTTGGTCGAAGGGTTGGCCCATGCTTGACCGTCTTGTCGTCATCGTGTTGTGGGTAGCTTCCGAAGATGGAAGTCTTGCCCTCGCTTGTAGATGATCGCCTTGATGTTGAAGATGTCAATGTAAGAAAACTCATGGGAAGTAGGTGAAGATGTCGTATGTATGAAGGCGAAGATGCCTTGATATGTATTGACCCGACCCGAATGGATCAAGTCTCTGTGCTTAAGTGTCATCCCTGGATCGGTATGCTAACTCACACAGTACTCGAGGATTTATAACATAGGTAAATCACATGTATAAAGTAACATAAATACTATTACCTCAATCCATATAGCGGAAGTAACAATGAAGTTGTGGATTCTTATCAACACCACCAGCAAAGTTGAGTGTAGACAGCGCAACCCTAACGTAACACTTACACGTCGAATAATTCCTGCAACATGAGACGTTGCAGCCATGTAGGTCAGTACATTGAATGTACTGGCAAATTCACACTGTAGGAGTAATGATGAACAAAGCCTACAACTACATGCATATTTGGCTGCTGGAGGCTGTAAGGTTGATTTTTGCATAAACTGGTTTTTCCCTACCACAAAGAAATGCATTTATTTGACTACTTTGTTAAATTTACTTCATGAACAATTGAGTATGGTTCCTCAATCGCAATCCCAAACCAAAGTCATTATTAACCCAAAATTTAATTAAATAGAGTGTTGAGATCAACAAATAATCCACTTCTAGATACTTAAAGATGTCCATAACCGGGGACACGGCTACTCATGAATAGTTTGTACACTCTGCATAGGTTTGTGCACTTTTCCCCACAAGACTCGATCGCCTCCGTTTAATTTCTCGCACTGCATGGTGTTTGAGAAACGAATGACCGAGACACGGTCTTTCAGAAGCATTAACTCTTTACCCTGGGTAGACCGGTACACGTACATTTGCTACATCTACTAGTCTACCACTGAAAGAGGTCACACAACATACTCAACTATGCCAGAGCCCGTAATGGCTTGTGGCTGCACATGGAAGTTTCTAGCATGAAAATATCATATGATCCCTTTGAGCCTGGGTGGCATTCCAATAGGGTGATCACACGGGTCCTCCGGGATCCCCTAGGATAACACTGGTTTCTCCAGGTGCCCGGCAAAGCACTGGGTGCTCCAGGGTGCCACAACCAATGCACCCAGATGTCTATTAAATTTCCACCTTAAAGTTTCCCTTATATAAACATCACTCTCACAGCTTTCATGAAACTCTCATACCAATCCACGTCTACGAGCATGGCTAAGTAATAAGTAACAAAGCGTATACCCCCCTTGGTTGATCTCAATTCATTGGGTTCCTACCTCATGGACTACAAAGCATCATATCATGTAACCAGTCCTACTCATGCAAGTGTTTGAGGATATAACTAATCCAATGAAAACTGGGTATTGGAAAGTATGATCAAAGTGTGAACTTGCCTTGTACTGATGATGTAGATTCTTCGCACTCAAAACTCGTGATAGATCTACTCGTTACACTCTGATCAATCTATCGTAAGAAAACAATAGAACCACACATAAGCAATCACTCAGAAGATCGGAAAGAACGAAGAAAGCACTTCGGAAAACTTCGAAACAAACGAAGGACTCTTGAAACAGAAATCAATTACTAACAGTACCAAAATTAAGTGAATTCGGCCTTATCAGAAAGCTTAGTTCAAGATCTTCGATTTGCAAAAAGAATCAACTCAAACGGAGTTATAAAACTCAAGTTATGACAAGAACAAGTTTGAAACAAATCTAGTTGAAATCAGATTTTAAAACTTTCAAAAACATGTTTAAGTTGTTTTACTGGAAACAGAGGATCGTAACGAAGAAGTGGGCGTTGGTTTCGTTGGATTTGGACCAACGGATAAAAAGTTGTGAAGGTTTGAAGTTTAGGGGCTAAACTATAAAATAAATATTTACAAATAGGTCCCGGGCCTACCAATCCACGTCTACGAGCATGGCTAAGCAATAAGTAACAAAGCGTATACCCCCCTTAGTTGATCTCAAGTCATTGGGTTCCTACCTCATGGACTACACAACATCATATCATGTAACCAGTCCTACTCATGCAAGTGTTCGAGGATATAACTAATGCAATGAAAACTGGGTATTGGAAAGTATGATCAAAGTGTGAACTTGCCAGTACATTCAATGTACTGACGTACATGGCTGCAACGTCTCATGTTGCAGGAATTATTCGACGAGTAAGTGTTACGTTAGGGTTGCCCTGTCTACACTCAATTTTGTCGTTGGTGTTGATGGGAATCCACAACCTTGTTGTTACTTCCGCTGTATGGATTGAGGTAATAGTATTTACGTTACTTTATACATGGGATTTACCTCTGTTTTAAATCCTCGAGTACTGTGTGTGTTAGCATACCGATCCAGGGATGACACTTAAGCACAGAGACTTGATCCATTCGGGTCGGGTTACTACAAGATGGTATTAGAGCTTCATGAAAGCTGTGAGAGTGATCTTTATATAAGGGAAACTTTAAGGTGGAAATTTAATACACATCTAGGTGGATTGGTTGTGGCCCCCTGGAGCACCCAGTGGTTTGCCGGGCACCTGGAGAAACCAGTGTTGTCCTAGGCGATCCCGGAGGACTGGTGTGATCACCCTATTTGAATGCCACCCAGGCTCAAAGGGATCATATGATATTTTCATGCCTAGAAACTTCCATGTGCAGCCACAAGCCATTATGGGCTCTGGCATAGTTGAGTATGTTGTGTGAGCTCTTTCAGTGGTGTACTAGCAGATGTAGGAAATGTAGGTCTACCGGTCCATCCGGGGTAAAGAGTAAATGCTCCTGAAAGACTGTGTCTCGGTCATCCGGTTCTCAAACACCATGCAGTGCGAGAAATTAAACGGGGGAGATTGAGTCTTGTGGGGAAAAGTGCACAAACCTCTAAAGAGTGTACAAACTATTCATGAATAGCCGTGTTCCCGGTTATGGACATCTTTGAGTATCAAGAAGTGGATTTTTTTTTATCTCAACACTCTATTTAAATAATTTTGTTGGGTTAATAATGACTTTGGTTTGGTAATGAGATGGAGGAACCATACTCAATTGTTCATGAAATAAATTTAACAAAGTATTTAAATAAATGCATTCCTTTGTGGTAGGGAAAGATCAACTTTATGCAAAAACAACCTTACAACCTCCGCCAGCTAAATATGCATGTAGTTGTAGGCATTGTTCATCATTACTGCTACAATCTGAATTTGCTAGTACATTCAATGTACTGACCTACATGGCTGCAACGTCTCATGTTGCAGGAATTATTCGACGAGTAAGTGTTACGTTAGGGTTGCGATGTCTAAACTCTACTTAGCCGTTGGTGTTGATGGGAATCCACAACCTTGTTGTTACTTCTGCTGTATGGATTTAGGTAATAGTATTTACGTTACTTTATACATGTGATTTACCTCTGTTATAAATCCTCGAGTACTGTGTGTGTCAGCATACCGATCCAGGGATGACACTTAAGCACAGAGACTTGATCCATTCGGGTCGGGTCACTACAAGATGGTATTAGAGCTTCACGAAAGTTGTGAGAGTGATGTTTATATAAGGGAAAGTTTAAGGTGGAAATTTAATACACATCTGGGTGGATTGGTTGTGGCACCCTGGAGCACCCAGTGGTTTGCCGGGCACCTGGAGAAACCAGTGTTGTCCTAGGGGATCTCGGAGGACCGGTGTGATCACCCTATTTGAATGCCACCCAGGCTCAAAGGGATCATATGATACTTTCATGCCTAGAAACTTCCATGTGCAGCCACAAGTCAAGATGGCAACGGGGACGAAACCCATCGGGCTTTGCCTGCCCAAATCCATCCCCACGAGAAAATCACAAACCCGTCCCCGTCCCCGTCAGCGTTTGCGGGGATAGTTTTTGGCCCGTCCCCTAAACCCGTCGGGTTCCCTAAACCCACGAGGAACCCACGGGGAAATCGACATATTTAAGCAAACATAATAGCAGCAAAGAATAGCATTTCGGTAGCAACAACATCATATTTCAGCAGCTTAACTTGCGAAAATTTGAATACAATACAATGGTACATGGTTCAACAGCGACAAGGAGCATATTTCACCAGCATAACTCGAGCAAAAAGAGCAATAACAGCAGCTACAAGGAGCATATTTCAGCGGCATAACAAAAAGAGCAATAACAATAGCTAGAAAGAGCAGTAACAACATCTGCGTAAGCATATTTCCGCAACAAACAGGATCATTTTTCAGCCATACATGGTTCAACATGATGTCTAATTAGGCTTAGTGTGATATTTTGGCGGGGATGACGGGTTTCGGGTTCGGGTATTGCTCAAACGGGTTTAAACCCACGAAACATGTCGGGTTTTATATCTTACCCAGTAGCAGCCCCGCGGGGTTAAAAAGACGCCCATCCCCGTCCCCTAATATGGTAAAAACCCGCGGGGGACGCGGGTTTCGGGGCCCCATTGCCATCTTGAGCCACAAGCCATTATGGGCTCTGGCATAGTTGAGTATGTTGTGTGAGCTCTTTCAGTGGTGTACTAGCAGATGTAGCAAATGTAGGTGTACCGGTCCATCTGGGGTAAAGAGTAAATGCTTCTAAAAGACTGTGTCTCGGTCATCCGGTTCTCAAACACCATGCAGTGCGAGAAATCAAACGGGGGAGATCGGGTCTTGTGGGGAAAAGTGCACAAACCTCTAAAGAGTGTACAAACTATTCATGAGTAGCCATGTTCCCGGTTATGGACATCTTTGAGTATCTAGAAGTGGATTATTTGTTGATCTCAACACTCTATTTAAATAATTTTGTTGTGTTAATAATGACTTTGGTTTGGGATTGAGATGGAGGAACCATACTCAATTGTTCATGAAATATATTTAACAAAGTATTTAAAGAAATGCATTCCTTTGTGGTAGGGAAAGATCAACTTTATGCAAAAACAACCTTACAACCTCCCCCAGCTAATTATGCATGTAGTTGTAGGCATTGTTCATCATTACTGCTACAATCTGAATTTGCCAGTACATTCAATGTACTGACCTACATGGCCGCAACGTCTCATGTTGCAGGAATTATTCGACGAGTAAGTGTTACGTTAGGGTTGCGCTGTCTACACTCAACTTAGCCGTTGGTGTTGATGGGAATCCTCAGCCTTGTTGTTACTTCCGCTGTATGGATTGAGGTAATAGTATTTACGTTACTTTATACATGTGATTTACCTTTGTTATAAATCCTCGAGTACAGTGTGTGTCAGCATACCAATCCAGGGATGACACTTAAGCACAGAGACTTGATCCATTCGGGTCGGGTCACTACATGATAGCACTTGGCGAAGATGCCGAAGTGGTGGTTGTAGCCATAGCTCCTTCTTGGGCGTGCTTGTCTCACGGTCTTCTTATGTGCTCTTGAAGGTTGGCCTTGGCGTGATGTAGAGCTTGTTCGGACTTGTAGGTATGCGTGTGTCAAGCATCTTTATGATGACGGTGTTGTTGTCATGGTTGATCTCTTGGAAGATATCATTCGTCATTGTCGTGCACATGATGCCTGGAGGTGACTTGCCCTTCATGATGATGTTGATGGTCGCCATGGTGGTTTGGACATGGACAACTTGCGCCTGCATCGTGTTTGCGCTCCGAAGACTTGTGACTTGAACATCGCCGCCGAGAAGATGACGAAGGGGAAGAAGACTTGTAGTCGACCACCATGTGTCGGAACTCCGCCATGTGTTTGTCGAAGGAGTCGCACACGTCATTGATGTAAGCCCTTCTCCTTGCCTCGTAGTGTCGTATGTCGATGGCGATGTTGTCGAGGTGCTCTTGCATTGCTCGTTGTAGTCCAATGGTTTGAGAGTGGATGTACTTGTTTGCGCCGTTGATGTCGAAGACCGGAGATGAAATGCTTTGCCTATCCATCACAAGACTCAAGTAGCGGTGAGTGGGAGAAAGAGATGAACTAGACCAATGTACCTTACCCGATGTTGAGAATGGATCAATGATCACTCAATAATGTGTCAAGGAAATAACACAATTGGTACTAATTCTCGTCAATTCTGACACCTACAGAATAAGGCTTATGGAGTAGCTTGGTGAGGATAGTGGCAAAAAAATTGATGCAAAATGTTAGCAAGAGTCAATAATGTTGAAAGAGATTCACAAATTCACAAGTCTAACAAGTAGACCAATTGCAAAGAATGGCACATGGAAACATACGCACGGATAGATAAATGTGGTTGTGCAACCAAGGATTGAGCGGAAAATACGGAATCCACAGAAAATGCTCTTATCGCACAACACTAGAGAGACGCTAGCCGATTGCTCAACAGGCGGATACGAACTTGTGCACTCCTATATGACACAAAATGTAGCGACTTCCTGTCACAAGTATGCTATGTATGTATGATGTTCCCGTGCATTTAGCACAAGATGATCCAAGATGATCAAGTATGATATAATATTTTGTGATGCTATGGCTCTTGCTTACAAGCTTCTTTGCGGCTCTTTTTCTTAAAAGCTTATTCTTTTTCTTTTTTTGATATGGCCAGTTGATGCGGGGTCAACCCGATGCATCACGTAGAGCAATAAAAACAGCACGTAAATGTTCCAAATGTTCCTGCAAAGATCTGCTACAAATCAGTATATCATCAAAGTAAACTACCACAAATCGTCCAATGAAAGCACGTAAAACTTCATTCATTAATCTCATGAAAGTACTAGGTGCATTAGTTAACCCGAAAGGCATGACTAACCACTCATATAATCTAAACTTAGTTTTAAATGTATTTTTCCATTCATGTCCCAATTTCATACGAATTTGATGGTATCCACTATGCAAATCAACTTTGGAGAATATTAATATTATCATCTAGCCTAGGAATAGGATGACGATAACGAATAGTAATAGTATTATTGCCTCTACAATCAACACATATACGCGATAGACCATCCTTTTTTGGCACTAGAATAATAGGAACAACACAAGGACTAAGGGATTCGCGTATATAACCATTGTCGAGTAGCTCCTGTACTTGATGCATAATCTACTTCGTCTCCTCTGGATTGGTACGATATGGTGCGCGGTTGGGTAGCGATGCACCGGTAATTAAGTCAATTTGATGCTTAATCCATCGAATAGGTGGTAATCCCGGTGGCACGTCTTGAGGAAAGACGTCCGCGAACTCCTGCAAAATGTTAGTGACAGCAGGAGGCAAAGAGGAAGGCACGTCCTCGAAATAAACTAATGCCTATTTGCACACAAAAGCATAGCAAACAGATTTGCTGAAATCTAGATCATCAATATCAGATTTGGTGGCAAGTAAACATCCACTTTTTTAATTTAATTTCAGATGCAATATGAGATGATTGTGTGTTATTAGGCTTCATTTGTTGCTCAAATTCTTTTGCCACAATCTGATTTTCACTCTTATTTTGCTCCTCTTTTGCTTTATTAGCTCTATAATATCATTTTTCAAAATGGAATCAGGAGACATAGGAAGCAAATTAATATGTTTATCCTTATGAACAAGACTATACTGATTGTTTCTACCATGGTGTACAGAATTTTTATCAAATGGCCATGGTCTACCAAGTAATAAGGAACATGCTTGCATGGGTACAACATCAGAATCAACATAATAAGCATATGTAGAGATACTAAAATGCACACGAACAGTACATGTTATCTTAACCTTGCCACTTTTGTTGAACCATTGGATGTAGTAAGGATGTGGATGTGGTCTTGTGGTAAGAGATAGCTTCTCCACCATCTCCATGCCAGCCAAGTTGTTGCAGCTCCCTCCATTTATGATGACGCGAACAGAACGTTACTTCACAACTCCCTTTGTATGGAACAAATTATGCCTCTGATTTTGCTCCGCTTGTGTGACCTGCACACTCAAAACACGTTGAGCAACTAAACATTCATACCTGTAAGTGTATTCAGGAGCCATGTTGTAATGCCCAGGATGGGATTATACCTCCTACATGTCGAGGCACGACTTAAAGGTATAAGCCCATTCTAGAATGATGTCAAGTTTGGTATCTTTGCACGACTCATGTAAAAATAGGGATGAAATTTGTAAAAGGATAGTTGGCTTACACTCGCCACGTCACACAAGTACATTACATAAGCAAATCATCATCCCAATAACATCACAACCCGACTATGGGCGAAGATCCAAATGAAAGATACCAAATACATTAAGGCCACAAGGTCCGAATCGCCCCTAGTAGAAACCACTACTGATCATCGGGATAGTGCACATAGTATCGACTACGTTCTTCATCGAACTCCCAGTACAGCTCCGTGTCGTCACCTGAGTAGTTCACCATGGTACCTGCATCTGGTGTGGTGTAGAATCTATGAGCCACGGAGGACTCAGCAATCCCGTTCCCGGGTAGCAAAACTATCTAAGCCTTGGGTGTGGAACAAGGCTGAAGAAAGATAAATGGTTGTAGCTGCACTAGCACTAGCTTACGTGTTTAGAGCGAGAAGAGAAGTGCCACGAGCGTCAAGGTGATCACGAAGTGATCCTATCTAAGCACGTCAATCATAACCCCACAGTGTTCACTTCCCGAACCCCTTTTCGGAAAATGACCGTCATGGTTACTCACGCTGGTAGTGTGTTCTGAACATGGTGTCAAGTTTTCTACAATCGGATATTAACAAATTCCCATCTGCCACATAACCGCGGGCACGGCTTTTGAAAGTTCAAAACCCTGCAGGGGTGTCCCAACTTAGCCCATTACAAGCTCACGATCCGCGGGTTCGCAACTCCAAGGTGGGAAGGCCCGAGTATTCTCGGAATCCCGTGCTCAAGATATTCCGACATTGGTAAAACTAATCAAGCAAGACCTCCCGGCGTGCCTACACCCTGACAGTAGCCGCGCGTATCTAGTCTCAGGCCACGACCGGATGAGCAGTACGTACAACAACCGAAGACCCCAGCGAAGTGGGTGGCACCGCAAGTGGCTCTAGTTTGGACCAACACTCAAATCGAGCACTGGCCCAGGGGGGGTTGATTAATTAATCCTCGGGTTAATTACTCCCTCGGCAAGTTTTTAGTTGTTAGGCAAATGGAGTACCAATGTTGGGCCTTGCTGGAAAAGGTTTAGCGCTAAGCGGGTTATCGAGGGGGTCCCATAACCCCAACCGTGTTAGGAATGCATAATCAAGGAACATAACACCGGTTTATACGGTTCCTAGGGCGGCATGAGTGGAACAAATCACCAAGAAAGAGGCTTAGCCTTCCACCCATTACCAATATATAGATGATTTAAATTAAGAATTTATAGTGTGATATCCCAACAATACTTCAACATGAAGCAAGAATCTTCAAATCTTCTCCAGCAACTAGCAATGCTATAAGAGGGCGGAGCAAAGCTTACGTAGCAAAACAAAGGTTTGCTAGGTTGGGTGGTTAGACAGATTCATGGTTACAATAGGAGGCTGACAAACAAACATGGGCATCGAGGCAATAAGCTAAAGAGCGAGACATCTAGCAATAGGCAAAGATAGAAATGATATCTGGGTCAGGTCATCTTGCCTGTCGAGTCGTCGATTGGATCGTAAGACGGCTCCTCGTACTCAACCTCGGTAGTAACCTCGTTCTCGTGCTCGGTCTCGGCTTCCGGCTCTACTCGACACAAGAACACAACGAGGCACGGAATCAAAACAAGGTGCAATGCACATTCAACATGATGCACATATGATGCATGACAAGTCTATATATGATGCAATACATGGCAAGGTAGGAAGCACAGAGAAACAACACAAGAACATGACAATATGCTCAAGCAAGTATGATGCAAGACAAGTCTATATATGATGCAATACATGGCAAGGTAGGAAGCACAGAGAAACAACACAAGAACATGAAAATATGCTCAAGCAAGTATGATGCCAGACAAGTCTATATATGATGCAATACATGGCAAGGTAGGAAGCACAGAGAAATAACACAAGTCAACAAGTTTAAATGAGGCCGGAAACTACATATAACAAATCCGGTAAGTCCTCATATGCATAGTTTGAAATTAGTCCAGATCTGAAGAAACCATAAGTTAAAGTTGTTAAACAGCAATTTAACATGCACTGATGATCTACATGAAATTCTAGTCAAGTTTCATATAAAGTTTGTTTAATTCGGAGCTACGGTCTAGAAGATATGAGCAAAACAAGTTAAGCATGGCAACGGTGCAAGATGCACCCAAACATCAAGCAAACATACTCCAAACATGTAAACAAGATGATTTATGATTCTACATGCAAAATCACACAAGTTTCATGTAGGGCACGCTCAAAACGGAGCAACAGTTCAACACATACACTCGAAACAAGAAACAATGCAAGGCTACAATTAACAGGCACATAGCAACTTTGGAGCAAGAAATATATACTCTACAGCACTCAACATGGTGACAAGAAGCATGGACATGAAGTAGACATATCCTACAGCAAACAACTCCACTGGAGAAACTCCATAGGAGGCATGGATCAATAGCAACAAGCTACAACATTTTGATCATGACGTTAAAACCTGACAGTAATATTTTATAGCAACTTGGGAGCAAGAAATAAATAAGCTACAACAATCCATATGAGCAAGTAAGGGCATGAATGGATAGACAACCACATATACAGCAAGGAATGATCAATGGCCACCCCAAAACTAACATGGATTTGCCTAGGGCATCAAGCAAACATAGCATCAGTGTTAAAACAGTTAAGTTGGCATGGCATGTTTGCAAGCATGTTTAAGTCACCTCAAGGCATATCATCGAAAATGGTTTGCACCAAAGCAAAGACCACATGATGGAGGTTCCAAAACATATTGGAATGTGACAAGGGGATAAACACATCAATAGCAACGAGCTCTTCAAATCAGCATCTCATAACATGTTACAAAACTTAACAGCCACATGCACTTTTGCAACAGAGATTAACATGGCAATATGAACCCTAACATGCATGCTACAACAACCAACATGTAGAGCATCTCATGATGAACATTTTGACATCTCATTTGCTTCATTTGGATAAACATGCACCAAGTTATCACATCTCAAACATGGCATGAAAATAACAAGTAGCAGCAGTTTATATCAAGTAGCACTCTTGTCACGAAGATTAAGACATCTAGATGAAGTCAAACAAGCATGACACAATGGAACAAAACGTAGAGCACATCACCATGGTCATATTGACATATTATTTGCATCATTTGCATAAGCACACAATTAGTTACAGGTGGTCAAACATGCAACATAATTAACACATGCCAAGGACTGAACTGTAATTATGCAATTATTCACGAAAAAGGAAAAAAATGCCGACGGGAAAAAATCAACACGGGCCAGATCGGGGGAACTCGGCCTCACCTCGCGGGCCGTGGCCCAGGCGGGGGTAGGGTTTCGCGCGGCCCACGGGAGGAGAAGAAGGCCCACGAGGCCTATGCAACGGCGGCGTCGTGCTCAACCTCCCCAGGAGATCGAGCGAGGCGGCGGCGGCTGACCACCGCTCCGGCGACGGCGGGGTTGGCCGGAGGAGTCTTCCGGCAGGCTGGGGAGACTGGACCCCGGCGGATCTCGGCGGCGGCGGCCGGATGCGTGTGAGCGCCGGAACTCGGAACGGACAACGGGAAGAGACGAGTGAGACCGGATGCAAGTGACAACACAAATGCAATGCAATGCACATGACAACATGACATGGATGAAATGCACACACGCACACGACAAAACGAAAAACCTGAAATGAAAGAAGAGCCCAGAAAGGAAAGGATGAAGCCAAAGTTTATATATTACCCATCGTGGCACACGGCATGGCACATGTATCGGACTGGATGCACAGACGGTTGTGCCAAGAGGGAACGTTCCTGTGGCCCGACGAGGACGTCGGTTCCTCTGAGTGGGGGTGTATGTGATAGCCTGGCTTATTAGGGATGATAGACTACCCATATCAATCAGGAATTCCTTCTTTTCCGGGAGCCCATTCGGATAGAACTCCAAAGTTAAGCGTGCTCGGCTTGGAGTAGTTTCAGGATGGGTGACCGACCGGGAAGTTGCTCCCGGGTGCGCACGAGTGAGGACAAAGTGCGCAGAAAAGACTAGTATTGATATGTGAGGCCAGTCTAGATCCCGCCAGGAGTAACGACCACCGACGGGTTTGTCCGGGCATTACACATGTATTGCGTCTCATTTTCAGAATCATCTCCACCGTGTTCTTCACGTGTAATAAGAGCCAAAGTCTCCTTATCATAGTTACTGGCAGACTCATAACCACCATCCTCAGTAGCAATCATGGCACGCTAAGATGGGCATTTGCTCGCATAGTGACCACGACCAGTGCAACGACGATATATAACATCATGTGTTGGCCCTGTGGATGCCATGGATGAAGAAGGGCTATGCGCAGGACGAGAAGGTGTACTCCTGGCTGATGGTGGTGGTGCCTGTTTGCCTTTATCACAGCTAGAAGTGACGGATGAAGTAGGCGGGGGTGCAGCCGGACGTGTCGAAGTAGAGGATGCACACGGTGTCCATGATGAAGGTCGACCTACAGAAAAATTAGTTCGCGCCAAGTCATGTCGATCCTGCACTTCATGTTCAGCTTTGTAAGCAAGATGGAAGAAACGAGTGATTTTATTATACTCCTTATACTCTAGAATTGTCTGAATCTCTCTATTTAAGCCACCCATAAAACGTGCAAGCATAACCACATTATCCTCAATAATACCACATCTAATCAGGCCAGTTTGTAATTCCTAATAATATTCCTCTACATAATTTTTTCCTTGTCTTAAACGCAGCAATTTTTGAAATAATTCACGTTGTTAATATGGTGGAACCCAACGAGTACGCATAGCAGTTTTCAAAACAGCCCAAGTAGTTGGAATATTATTCGGATATAATCTGCGATATTCCGACCACCACACACAAGCAAAACTAGTGAAAGCACAAAGAGCAGCAGCAACACGTCTCTCCTCGGGATATTCTAAACATGTAAAACGTTGTTCGGTTTCTAACTCCCAAGTAAGATATATATCTTACCAGGAACATATCTACCCTCAAATGGTGGAATATTCAATTTTAGTTTAGGGAGATGTTCATGATCGCGTACCTGAAGGTGTGGTGCAGCCCTACCATTGCGATTATTTGCATGTGGATAACCTGGTGGTGGTGCTGCGGTTGGTTGCACGTAATTCAGATTTTGATGAACCTCATCCTCGTAATCTCCCGCATAATCGTCCTCCTCCTCAGCAGTAGCAGGAGCCACAGAAGTATCAACAGCAGCACCAACAGTTTGGCCAGGCTCAAGAGGGACACGGCTCGCTCGGCGAAGGGTTGTTTCGCGATGTGGAGGTAGTTTTTGTTGTTGTTGTTGTTTGCAGAGGTGCATCCGGTAGTGGTTGTGGAAGACGTGCAAGCACTTCAGTGAATTTGGCATCGAGCTTTGTTTCGAACGTCTTCTCAAGGCCAGCTATCTTATCCATGGCCTCTTCAAAATTGTTCAATGCATCTTTCACCTGTTCACTCATCATTTGTTGAAATTTATCATGTAATGCCTTATTTGTCATGTTCTCCTAGTCAGTCTTGTCGACTTGTGATCCTTCCATGGTTAGCAGCAATAGAAACACGCAGAATATGCTCCTACAGACTACTAGAAAGTGCTGGTGGTGGGGTGTCACAAATCCGTGAAGAAAATCTCAAATTCTTACCAGTTCTTACCAAGTAGCAGGTGGTGATGGGCGACTGTTGTAGTCAAAACACCTCAAAGCTTGGATAGAGCGATTACTAGGGAGAGTCAAACACACGACGTAGATGTATGTGGAGCTGGGAAGGCTTATAATATGGTAGCAAAAATGGGCAGCAATAATCAATTCAGAGATGAAAAGTTGAATAAACGCTTAACGACGGTACTATGCTGGTCCTAGGCTAGACCGTACTAGAGACGCGAGCCTAGAACACTAACAAAATCACAGTGCTGCACGTAATCAAGGAAAAAGCACACTCTTAATTTTTTTGTGCCTCTTTTTTTGCGCTCTTTTTTATTATTATTTTGTGCTCCTCTTTTTTTTTCCCAAAACCACTATATTGGCGAGTGTCTCAAAACTCTTCCCAAGTCAAACTAAGAATATAGGCACCAAATGTTTTTGACTATTTTTCGGAAATCAGGGCAGCGACGACCAAAAAGTGCGGTAAAAAAACAGTATGATGGCACGTGTCTCCAAAGACTCAGTAAAGCCTAAATATAGGATAGGGAAAAAATATTTTCACCTGTCGAAATTTTGGCGTAAAAACTGCCCGGGGGTCTCCAGACTCTTTTTTTTAGACCTACTCACGCAAGGAAACGCGAAATCGAAACTAGATGGATCTAGAAAACAAACCTAATACAAAAAGAACTCGGATTGGTGGTGGATATATGGTGATGGTATATGGCAGCGGTGGAGGTATATGGCAGCGATGGTGGGTATGTGGCAGTGGTGGTCGTATATGGCAGCAACGATGAATATGGTGCGGCGACGGCGTGACAAACTGTGGCAGAACTCGAAACTCTAAAGGACTAGACGCTAAGACCAGCAACTAGACACGATGATGCAACTGCGAATTCAACAATGCAAAACCCTAAAAAGATTATGCAAAGGCTCAGAAAGGTCCGGATATGATGAAAAAACCCTAATATTTTTTTGTCCTTTTCATGGACTATAGGTATGAAGAACAGACTCGATCTAACTATGAAAAACTGGAAAATCTCACCGAGGAACCTGGAAATCTGATACCACTTGATAGAGGCAAAGGAGTCACGTCTTTCGATGAGATGCTGTCTATCGTTTTGGAGGAAGTCGACTTTGACGATCCGACTACGAAAGTGCGAGGACGCCGCGCCTTAGCAATCACTGAACCAACTTCGAGAGGTTATTGACCACGCCGGAGCATGATCAACCTGACCACGAGGGTCTGTTTCCTACAGGCAAACGAAGGACAAGCAAGAAACTGAGATTGCAATCTGGATATTGTGAATTTAAGAGGAAAGCTTTATTGATCTAGGTGGGGTTCTGTGACGCCTTTGTCTAGTTGTTCAACACAAACGAAGTATGCAAAGTTGCAGATATGGCGAACTTTAATCTAAACAAAATCCCAAAGTCTAAATGATGCCCTAAGGGCTGTATATATTGAGAGAGAGAGGGAATTTCGTGGCCCCTTGGAGAAGGGGTCCGAAACCAACCCTAACTCTATTTTCCCTACACATACGGACTCTAAAAATAGCCTATACTTTAGTATTCCGAAATTACATGGGCTTGGCCCAATAATAAGGTCACGCAACACCTATAGTAGTCTCTGGACGAAATTTATGAAGTGGCATCTTGTATATTTCGTCCAAGGCTTCATGCTCACATTATGGTGGCTTCAAAGTCCTGAAATCATCACTTGTAACTCCGTTCTTGTTCTCGTTGTGCATGCCATCATCTCCATGCTTGATCTTGCTCCAATGATCATCCTTCTTATCCAAGCTAGGCCCTTCATTTGTAAGCAAGACAAATGTATCCAATTTAGGCAGCATTATATTCTCATGAACATTAGAATCATTACCAAGAAACGAAAGTACCTGTTAATTTAATTGGTGTGCACGAGCTCTAGTAATTGATCATGGATATGTATCAGTAGGGGCTGTGGGTGTAACTTTGTTAGTGATGTCCTCATCACCCCTTGACAGTTCGCTTTCAATAAAACTCTTCTAGCAAGGCCCAACTTTGGTTTTTAGTTTGCCAACATAATAATACTGTTAATTAATTAATTTCCATAGGGGGTCGCGTCCTCGAGTATTCTTAATTCCACATTATAGGGGGGCTAATGCTGATGGTGTTGGTCCCAAACGGGCAGACTGTGGGGCCATCACAGGGAAACTCGAGGATTGGTATAAACATGTAGGCTGGCCTATCCGATCGTGGCCTAAGACGAGATACGTGCTGCTACTATCAGGGTGTTGGTGCGTCGAGAGGTTTCGCTAGACTTGTTTTACCATTGTCGAAATTTATTGTGAACAGGGATTCCTAGATTTATCGGGTTGTTCCGGGATGGAGAATTTTCCTCCGCTGATCGTGAGAGTTTGTGATGGACTAAGTTGGGACACCCCTGTAGGGTTTAATCTTTCGAAAGCCATGCCCACAGTTATGTGGCAGATTTGAAATTTATGATATCCGGTTGTAGAGAACCTGACACCAGATCTGAAGTAAAATACACCAACCGCATGGGTAACCATGACCGTCTATTTTCGAGTGAGTTCGGGAAGAGAACAGGGTGGGGTTATGTCTGGCTCGTAGGTAGTTCAGGATCACTTATATATGATTTCGAGTTTGTGAACGTATGCGTAGTGTCTCTTCTTACTCTTGAAACCATAAGTTAGCCACTATACAAATGCTTAGTCGCTTGCTGCAACCTCACCACTTATCCTTTCCCTACGCATTAAGCTTTGCTAGTCTTGATACCCATGGTAATGGGATTGCTGGGTCATCGTGGCTCACAGATTACTACAACAATAGTTGCAGGTACAGTCAATGCGATGATCTAACGTGAGAGCGATGCATGTTTGGTTTTGGAGTTCTTCTTATGCTTCTTCTTCGATCAAGGGATAGGTTTAGGGTTAGGAGCCTGGGATTAGTAGGGTGGATATCGTTCTTCTTTTTCATTTGATTTCATCCGTAGTTGGATCCTGTTCTTCTGTATGATGATTGTTATGTATTGATGTATTCATGTATTGTTCTTGTAACTTGTGGCGAGTGTAAGCTTTTGTCTTGTATTCCCATCTATTCAGTACATGGTATGTTGTAATGATATCCTCCTTGCTATGCGCTCCAAATGCGGTTGTGCCGCAATCATTAATTCATCACGTGATTGGGATAGAATCGCATCTTGGGCGCTACAAGTTGGTATTAGAGCCTTACCGACCGCAGGAGCCCCCTTGATTGATCGAACAATTGCCATTGTTGAGTCTAGAAAAATATATTTTGAGTCTAGTTATATATCAGAGAGTAGGAATTCATTTTACTCCTTACCCCCTTCGTCGCTCTGGTGAGGACTCCTCTCGTAGATGTTTTGACTTCACTCCCCTCCTTTTAACTCAAAAAAAAAGGATCACGCGGGTATCTTGGGATCGTTCCGATATCATTGTGACGAGAACATTGTTCTTAGTGCCTCCTGACATTTAGTGTGTGGCAGTGTCCTAGGGAGTTGAGCTCCGAGGTGTTGTTGTCATAGTGTGTATCGTTTCAGTTACGGAATACCAGAGGTTGCCGACATTGAAAACACTTCTATATTCTTTGTGGTGAGAGTAGTTTGGCGCCACCCAGTACTGGGGGGAGCGATTAGATGTATTGCTACAACTAGTATATCAGATGTTTTTTGAAGGTCTGAGGTACACGATTTTCTGAGGTTTTCTTGGTTATGTGTTGATGAATAAATACAGTTGGAGTGTAGGATTTGTTAGTTGTGTGAGATATTTGTGCCTCCTTGTATCCCCTACATCAGATTGCATAACTAGAAAGTTTCGGGAGTTCTTAGGTGGGAATTCAAGTAGTTACCTAGGATATGTTTCCGACAAATGCATGATATTAGGTTGGGGTCCAAAGTCTAGTGGTTCGCTTGTCACGGTCGATTTTACAGTGGTCTCATTGCACCTTAAAGAGTCCTTGGCTATGCCGATTCGGGGGCGCTTTGTTGTCATTCATGATGTCCGCTATAACATCGTGCCCGGGGGCCTCATCATGAAAACTTTTGATGAAATCTCTATCATATGTTTGTTCTGGCTTATTTTGCCAGCCAAGTCCTTTGTTTTTTTTTGAGTTGTGGTATTCGAGTTGCTTCAATGTCAAGTGGTGATTCCATACATGTTCCTAAGAGGTGTTCTCATATTTCTCTGTGAGTACTAATCTTTCTTGATCATCGAGATTTTCTTGTTAATTTTTTTCCAACCAGTGCACTTCTCTTCAAGTTATTCAATACGAGCATCGTTGAGAAGCCTGAGGATTTGTATGTTTCGTCCTTCCCAAGTTGCCTTGGTTTTTACCCACCATCCCACCCTTTTCTTCAAGGACTCGGATTTCAAGTCAAGTATCGATTTTATTTATGTGAAGTCTCTTCATTCTTTTTCTTCAATGTTCTTATCCGGTGATTATCATGAAGACGCTAAGTAAGTTCCAAGTTTTTCATTCTCTGTTCTTGTTTCTTCTCTGGTGGACTAAATTCAAGCTTCAGTGTTGATCATATATCTTTCTATTGTTTCATATGTTTTCCCATGTTAGAATTTCTTATCCAAGGCCCTATTAGCTCTTCACCACTGTCTATTCATATCCAGAGCATAGAAGATATCTCAGAAGATTCACATTTCCATTCTTATTTCGTTCAAGATATTTCGAGGTTGTTGTCTCATTCAAGACATTTAATTCAACGGGTGCAATCTCTCTTTCAAGCAATCTTTTCCAACGGTGTTTCTTTTGAGTGGGCCCTAACCCATAGGTCATTTCCCAGGATATAACCTGACTCTTCTATTTTCCCAGAGCTATCCTCAAATTCTATTAGAAGTTTGACGTAAGAATGGATTCCATCAGTCACATGCCTTCTCCAAGATTGCTTCCAAATTATTTTAATCGTTGGTTTAACCTTTACATTCTTCATTCTTCTAGAGTATCTCAAAACAAAATTCAAGGTGTTTCTTGTCATTATTTTGAGCTTTGAAGATTGAAGAAGTTTTTCTCCTAAATCTTGGTTCTTCCCCTTGAAGATTCGTGGTTCTAGCTTCATTTCAACCTCATAATTGCTTTCAATTGTAAGAATTCATTTCAAACCCATCCGAAGCATTTCAAAGCTATTTTTCATTTTGATTCCATGGAGGCCATCAACTCAAAATAATTATTCATTCTCATCATTCACTTCTCGTACTTCGGTTCTCCTAAATTGTTGTTTCTTCATTAATCTCCAAATTCTTCTGGTGCATCGTTCAAGTATTCTTTAATCAGCTCGTGATCTCCTCGTTCTCTTGTATCTAAATTTCTTCAAGTACCCTCGTTAATTTGCAAATTCTCCCGATGGTTCTTTCTATTTTCTTCATTCGTTTTCAATTCTTACGGTGGTTTGATACGTCTCCAACATATCTATAATTTTGTATTGTTCCATGCTATTGTATTATCTATCTTGGATGTTTTATATGCATTTATATGCTATTTTATATGATTTTTGGGGCTAACCTATTAACCTAGAGCCCAGTACCAGTTTCTGTTTTTCCTTGTTTTTGACTTTTGCAGAAAAGGAATATCAAACAGAGTCCAAACGGAACAAAATTTACGGGCATTTTTCTTGGACCACAAGTCACCAGATGGACTTGGACTAGACGCTAGGGGACCCTTGAGACGGCCACAAGGGTGGAGGGCATGCCCTGGGGGGAAGGGCGCGCCCCTCCATCTTGTGGGCCCCCCGAGGCTCCCCTGACCTACTTCTTCCAGCTAAAAATTCACATATATTCCAGAAACCCCAGAACATCCATCAAAACCACTTTTTCGCCACCGTAACCTTCTGTAATCACGAGATCCCATATGGATGCCTTTTCCGGTACTCTGCCGGAGGGGGAATCAACCACGGAGGGCATCTACATCAACCCCATTGCCCTTCCGATGAAGCGTGAGTAGTTTACCATAGACATACGGGTACATAGCTAGTAGCTAGATGGCTTCTTCTCTCTCTTTGATATTCAATAGCATGCTCTCCTCTTTGTTTCTATCCGATGTAATCTTCTTTTGCGTTGTGTTTGTCAAGGTCCGATGAATTGTGAGTTTATGATCATATTATCTATGAATAATATTTGAGTTTCTTCTGAATTCTTTTATGCATGATCTAATATCTTAGTAATTCTAACTATCGGTTTGGTTTGGCCAACTAGATTGGTTCTTCTTGCAATGGGAGAAGTGCTTTGCTTTGGGTTCAATCTTGCGGTGCTCAATCCCAGTGACAGAAAGGGACATGACATGTATTGTATTGTTGCCATCGAGGATTACAAGATGGGGTTTTCATCATATTGCTTGAGTTAATTCTGCTACATCATGTCATCTTGCTTAATTTGTTACTCTGTTCTTATGAACTTAATACTCTAGATGCAGAATCGTTTCGGTCGATGTGTGGAGTAACAATAGTAGATGCAGGCAGGAGTCGGTCTACTTGTCACGGATGTGATGCCTATATTCATGATCATTGCCATGGATGTCGTTATAATTATTCGCTCCTCTATCAATTGCTTGATAGTAATTTGTTCACACACCGTAATACTTGCTATAATGAGAGAAGCCTCTAGTGAAACCTAGGGCCCCCGGGTCTATTTTACATCTTATAAGTTTCAGATCTACAATTTTGCAATCTTTTACTTTTCAATCTATAAACCAAAAACCCAAAAATATTTACTTTACTAGTTCATATATCTCTATCAAATCTCACTTTTGCAGATAACCTAGAAGGGATTGACAACCCCTTTATAGAGTTGGGTGCAAGACTGTTGTTTGTTTGTGCAGGTATTTGGTGACTTGTGTGTAATCTCCTACTAGATTGATACCTTGGTTCTCAAAACTGGGGGAAATACTTACTCTACTTTGCTGCATCACCCTTTCCTCTTCAAGGGAAAAACTAACGCAAGCTCAAGAGGTAGCAGGAAGAATTTCTGGCGCCGTTGCCAGGGAGATCTACACCAAGTCAAGTCAAGATTTGTCTTCTTCAACTCGCCAATCTCGGGTGCCGTTGAGATATACGTCAAGTCAAGACCCATAAAGTACCCTTCATTAAACTCCCATCCCATCCATTTACATTACTTGCCATTCGCCTCTCGTGGCATACCTAAAGATCTTCCACTAGTAAAAAAGTGCATGCAATAGAAGAGATTAATGTTTTGAGTGGAAAGATGGATGAACTTATGAAATTATTTGCTAGAAAGGGTACTAACATTGATCCTATTGATATGCCCTTGTCCACTTTGATTGAGAATAATAATGAATCTATGGATATGAATTTTGTTGGTAGGAACAATTTTGGTAACAATGCTTGTAGAGGAACTATTAATCCTAGGTCTTTTCCTAGTAATTCCTCCAATAGTTATGGTAATTCCTACAACAATCCTTATGGAAATTATAATAATATGCCCTTTGATTTTGAGAATAGTGTTAAAGAATTATGAGTTCTCAAAAGAATTTTAATGCTATGATTGAATAAAAAAATGCCTAAGATTGATGATTTGGCTAGGAATGTGGATAGAATTTCTCATGATGTTAATTCTTTGAAGCTTAGATCTATTCCACCCAAGCATGATATCAATGACTCTCTCAAAGCTATGAGAATTCCCATTGATGAGTGCAAAGAAAGAACCGCTAAGATGCGTGCTAAAAAAGATTGGTTTATAAAAACATGTTCTTCTAGTTTCTGTGAAAATAATGATGAAGGTCTTAAAGTGATTGATGTTAATCCTATTGTATCTTTGTTTTCCAAAATAAATCTTGATAAAAATGGGACTGGAGATGAGTCTACTTTAGTTAAGAGGCGTCCCAATGATTTGGAGTTTTTTTATTTTGATGCAAAAATTGATAAAAGTGGGTTTGATGAAGTCAAAACCCTCAGTAGCGACAAACCCACAAAATTGGATCTCAAGGAATTTAATTATGATAATTGTTTTTTTAATAGATTGTATTTCCTTGTTGCAATCCATGTTGAATTCTCCTCATGATTATAATCAACATAAAGCTTTTACTAAACATATTGTTGATGCTATGATGCAATCTTTTGAAGAATAGCTTGAATTAGAAGTTTATATCCCTAAAAAACTTTATGATGAGTGGGAACCTACTATTAAGAATAAGATTAAAGACTATGAGTGCCATGCTTTGTGTGATTTGGGTGCTAGCGTTTCTACGATTCCAAAAACTTTATGTGGTGTGCTAGGTTTCCGTGAATTTGATGAGTGTTCTTTAAATTTGCATCTTGCGGATTCCACTATTAAGAAACCTATGGGAAGGATTAATGATGTTCTTATTGTTGCAAATAGGAATTATGTGCCTATAGATTTCATTGTTCTTTATATAGATTGCAATCCTACATGTCCTATTATTCTTGGTAGACTTTTTCTTAGAACAGTTGGTTCAATTATTGATATTGAAGAAGGAAACATTAGATTTCAATTTCCATTAAGGAATGGCATGGAACACTTTCCAAGAAAGAAAATTAAATTGCCTTATGAAGCTATTAAGAGAGTTACCTATGGATTGCATACCAAAGATGGTAATACCTAGATCTATTTGCGTTTTATGCCTAGCTAAGGGCGTTAAACAATAGCGCTTCTTGGGAGGCAATCCAACTTTATTTTCTTTTTTACTTTTTGGTTCTGTTTTTCAAGTTTTACACATTATTACTTCTGTAGTAATTGTGTTTTGGTGTTTTAATTAGTGTTTGAGCCAAGTCAGACCTTTGTGATGGCTTACGGTGATGATTGAAAAATAGAAACTTTTGCGTCCAGTGCAGAAAATTCAATAATTCACTGGAACGTCGAAACGTTATGAAATGTTAACACAAAATTTATATACAAATTCCCCACGCCGTCCAATTTGTTAAGAATTTTTAGAATTACAGAAGTATGCAAAGTTTTCAGATTGCTACAAACTATTCTGTTTTTGACAGATTCTGTTTTCTATGTGTTGTTTGCTTATTTTGATGCATCTATGACTAGTTTCGGGGGGTATGAACCATGGAGAAGTTGTAATATAGTATCTATAACACCAATATAAAATTAGAATAAGATCACAACAGTACGTTGACTAGTTACTTGCTTTGTTTTACTAACGGAGCTCACGAGATTTTCTGTTGAGTTTTGTGTAGTGAAGTTTTCAAGTTTTGTGTAAGGATTTCATGGACTATGGAATAAAGAGTGGAAAAAGCCTAAGCTTGGGGATTCCCAAGGCAGCCCAAGGTAAAGTTTAAGGACGGCCAAGAGCCTAAGCTTGGGGATGCCCCAGAAGGCATCCCCTCTTTCGTCTTCATCTATCGGTAACTTTACTGGAGGCTATATTTTTATTCACTACATGATATGTGTTTTGCTTGGAGCGTCTTGTATGATTTGAGTCTTTGCTTTTTAGTTTGCCACAAGCATCCTTGTTGTACACACCTTTTCAGAGGGACACGCTTAAATTGTGATTTATTAAAATACTCTACGTGCTTCACTTATATCTTTTGAGCTAGGCAATTTTGCTCTAGTGCTTCACTTATATCTTTTTAGAGCATGGTGGTGGTTTTATTTTATAGAAATTGTTGAAATCTCTTGATTAACTTATATTATTTTGAGAGCCTTAAATAATAGCATGGTAATTTGCTTGGGTTATGAATCAATCCTAATATGATAGGCATCCAAAGGAGATACAATAAAAACTTTCATATATAGAGCATTGGATACTATGTGAAGTTTGATTCCTTATAATTGTTTTGATATGTTAAGATGGTAACATTAGTGTCATGCTAGTGGTAGTTTGTGAGATTAAATAAATAATTGTGTTAAAGTTTGTGATTCCGGTAGCATGCATGTATGGTCTCCTAACTTTGTAACCGAATTGGAGCACTTTGTATTTTGAGTCTTTATCTTTGGGTGAATGTCAGGGGGACGATGGTTAACTCCTACCAACCTCCCCCCTACGGGCATGCATCGTAGTACTTTTCTTCGAGAGCTAATAAAAATATTCGCAGTAAGTATGTGAGTTCTTTATGACTAATGTTGAGTCCATGGATTATACGCACTCTCACCCTTCCACCTTGCTAGCCGCTTTAGTGTCGCGCAACTTTCGTCGGTGCATAGACCCTCCTTATTCCTTCCTCAAAACAGCCACCATACCTACCTATTATGGCATTTCCATAGCCATTAAGAGATATATTGCCATGTAACTCCACCGTTCCGTTTATCATGACACGCTTCATCATTTTCATATTGCTTTGCATGCTCATGTAGTTGACATAGCATTTGTGGCAAGTCCACCATGCATATTTTTCATACATTTCAATCTTGGTCATTGCACATCCCGGTACACCGCCGGAGGCATTCATATAGAGTCATATCTTTGTTCTAGTATCGAGTTGTAATATCAAGTTTTATGTAACTAAAAGTGTGATGATCCTCATTATTAGAACATTGTCCCATGTAAGGCTACAAATAACGGGGACAAATGAGTCTCCAAAAAAGAGAAAAGGGTCTCCAAAAAAAGGAGACTACAAAAAAATGAGAGGAAAAGAGAGAAGGGACAATGTTACTATCATTTTCCAAACTTGTGCTTCAAATTAGCTCCATGTTCTTCATGATAGAGAGTCTCCTATGTTGTAACTTTCATATATCACTAGTGGGAATTTTTCATTATATAACTTGGCATGAATATTCCAACGATAGGCTTCCGTAAAATGCCCTAGGTCTTCATGACCAAGCAAGTTGATTCACATCCACTAGTTGTCTCTTTTGAGCTTTCATACACTTATAGCTCTAGTGCATCCGTTACATGGCAATCCCTACTCACTCACATTGAAATCGATTGATGGACATCTCCAAGTCTATTGATTTACCTAGTCGATGTGAGACTTTCTCGCTCCTTTTGTCTATTACCACCTTCTATTCCACCCATAGTGCTATATCCATGGCTCACGCTCATGTATTGCGTGAAGAGTTTAAAAAGTTTAAGAATGTAAAAGTATGAAAAGAATTGCTTGATTGACACCGGGATAGGCATGATTTTTTACTTTGTCTTAAGAAGAGGGAGCATAAATGACTATATAATATTGTAGGGATAACTTTCTTTAGCCATGTTATTTTTAAAGCTTCATAGATTACTTTTGAGTATGCTTGAAGTATTATTGTTTTCATATTGATAAACTTTTGTTTTGAGTCTTATGGATCTGAACATTCATGCCACAATAAATAATATTACATTGATAAATATGTTGGGTAGCATTCCACATAAAAAGTTCTTGTTTTATCATTTACCTACTCGAGGACGAGCAAGAATTAAGCTTGGGGATGCTTGATATGTCTCCAACGTATCTATAATTTTTTATTGTTCCATGTTATTATATTATCTATCTTGGATGTTTTATATGCATTTATATGCTATCTTATATGATTTTTGGGACTAACCTATAAACCCAGAGCCCAGTGCCAGTTTATGTTTTTCCTTGTTTTTGAGTTTCGCAGATAAGGAATATCAAACAGAGTCCAACAGAACAAAACTTTACGGGGATTTTTCTTGGACCAAAAGACACCGAATGGACTTGGAGTACACGCTAGGGGACCCTCGAGGCGGCCACAAGGGTAGAGGGCGCGCCCTGGCGGTAGGGCCCGCCCCCGTACCTTGTGAGCGCCCCGAGCCTCCCCTGACCTACTTCTTCCGCCTCTAAATTCACATATATTCCAAAAACCCCAAAACATCGATCGAAACCACTTTTCCACCGCCATAACCATCTGTTCTTGCGAGATCCCATATGGACACGTTTTCCAGTACTCCGCCGGAGGGGGAATTAACCACGGAGGGCATCTACATCAACCCTATTTCCTTTCTAATGAAGTGTGAGTAGTTTACCAAAGACCTGCAGGTCCATAGCTAGTAGCTAGATGGCTTCTTTTCTCTCTTTCATCTTCAATAGCATGCTCTCCTCGTTGTTCTTGGAGATCTATCCGATGTAATCTTCTTTTACCGTGTGTTTGTCAAGATCCGATGAATTGTGAGTTTATGATCAGATTATCTATGAATAATATTTGATTTTCTTCTGAATTCTTTTATGCCTGATCTAATATCTTAGTAATTCTGTTCGAACTATCGGTTTGGTTTGGCCAACAAGATTGGTTTTTATTGCAATGGGAGAAGTGCTTTGCATTGGGTTCAATCTTGCGGTGCTCAATCCCAGTGATAGAAAGGGACGTGACATGTATTGTATTGTTTCCATAGAGGATAACAAGATCGGGGTTTTCATCATATTGCTTGAGTTAATTCCGCTACATCATGTCATCTTGTTTAAAGTGTTACTCTGTTCTTATGAACTTAATACTCTTGATGCAGAATCGTTTTGGTCGATGTGTGGAGTAATAGTAGTAGATGCAGGCAAGAGTCGGTTTACCTGTCACATACGTGATGCCTATATTCATTATCATTGCCATAGATGTTGTTATAATTATTCGCTCTTCTATTAATTGCTTGAGAGTAATTTGTTCACCCACCGTAATATTTGCTATCATGAGAGAAGCCTCTAGTGAAACCTATGCCCCCCGGGTCTATGTTACATCTTATAAGTTGCACATCTACTATTTTGCAATCTTTTACTTTTCAATCTATAAACCAAAACCCCAAAAATATTTACTTTACTAGTTCATCTATCTCTATCAGATCTCACTTTTGCAAATAACCTAGAAGGGATTGACAACCCCTTTATAGCGTTGGGTGCAAGTTTGTTGTTTGTTTGTGCATGTATTTGGTGACTTGTGTGTAATCTCCTACTGGATTGCTACCTTAGTTCTCAAAACTGAGGGAAATAATTACTCTACTTTGCAGCATCACCCTTTCTTCTTCAAGGGAAAAACCAACGCAAACTCAAGAGGTAGCATGGTTCATTGAACATTCCTCTTCCTATATTATCATATCATTTCACTCGTCCTTTCCCAAAAATCCTACCAGTGATTTGTTGAATACTTTCTCAAGATTGTGCGAGATCTGTCTTTAATTCTTTGCAACGAGAATAAGTAATATGCTAAATCTATTGCTTCTCATCGATTTAAGTTGATGAAGGATAAGCATGAAAAAAAATGTATTCTTGTTTCCTCAAGGTGATTTAATTCCTTATTTTAGAGGTTCATGAAATTCTTGGTTGTTCATCTTTTCTTTTTGGAGTTCCAAACTCTCTCAATTACCTCGTCAAAACCTCTATTTAAATCGTTGCTATGCTTCGATCTTATTCTTTTCATCACTTCTTTCTCATCATCCTTTTATTATCGGAGTTCTTGACGGAGGCTCATCATGGTGGTTCGTTAAGGATTGAAGTCATTCCTCAAGTGTTCATCAAGATTCTTGTTGGAGGAGCTCAAGTATTCTCCATCTTGCATTCCAAAGTTTATTTTTTTCTACCTTATCTTTTGAGGTGGTGTTATGTCATCTTTGACAAGTTCCTTTCGTGTTTCATGATTCACAAGTTATCAAGAATGAGATATTTAAACCCATCATTTTTCTTTGTTCACGAGATCTTTTCAACCCTTAAATTTATTCGTTGGAGTTATCTTGGAATGGATTTCACCAAAAGCCTTCCCTAAGGAATGTTGCTAATTATGGTTCCTATCAATAACCCAACTTTTCTCCTATTCTCTCAGTGAAAGAAGCTTCTCATCTCTTGTTGATCTCAATCAAAATTTTGTTTACATTAGTGACTGAATTGAACCTAAAATTTTGAGATGTTTTCATAAGCCCACAACAAGCTTATCCTTTTGTTGATGATTTTTTCAACAACTCTGATCAACCTTTCTTCGTAAGGATGCTTTTCAGATTCATTTGTGGTCGAAGTTGTTGCTCTCTTCTCTATTCTTTTCATTCTAACATTTTGTTCCGTAGGCATTATGTGGTTGCTCTCATCAAATATCATCTCATCTTGTCGACTTTATGTTAAATACCTTCCACGTCCAATCGGAGTGCTGTCCAAATAATGTCAATCTTGTTCCTTGGCTATCTTGTTATACCGTTACTATTTCATATTCTTTTGGTTCGTTAAGATCGTGTTTCATGTCTTTCAACCTACAAGGTTCTCGTAATGTTCCACGTTCCTCTTTGCTAACAGAGTGTTTGCAATCTGGTTCATCTCCGTTGTATTCTTTCTTTCAAGTTGTTCAAGGTCTTAAGGTACGTGGTTCCACTCATTTGTCGATGATGCAACTTTCTTTCACCTCTCCCTTTTCCTCTTCTATCTCGTGCCACCTCCAAGATCTCCGGTCAAGATCTTCTGTTGGTGTGGGAGAGTTGTGACGCCCCGAGATCGACGCTCTAGAAGTCTTCGACTTATTTCGTTGTTATCGTGTGTTTTATTTTGCTTGTTGCACTTTGCCATGCCATGCATATTGAAAACTGGACATGCATCATACTTGTTTGTGCATCATGCCATGGTTATGATATGTGTGTTTACGATGTTGTTTGCTTCTTTCCGGTATTATTTCTTAGTTCCGATAAGATTGCGGATTTCCAGGATTTGTTTGACTATGCCCGTTCGTCTACTTCATGGGCTCGGTCTTCTTCCTAGCGGGATCTCAGGCAAGATGACCGTAACCTTGAATATCACTACTTTCTTTGCCTTGCTAGTTATCTCGATGCTATTGCTATGTCGTGCTACCTACCACTTGTTTGTCAAGCCATCGAATATGCCATGAAACAACCTCTAACCTTTTCCACCATCCCAGCAAACTGTTGTTCGGCTAAGTTACCGATTTTGCTCAGCCCCTCTTATAGCATTGCTAGTTGCAGGTGTAGTGCAGGTTGTTCCATGTTGGGACATGGATATCTTGAAATATCACAATATCTCTTATTTAATTAATGCACATCTATACTTGGTAAAGGGTGGAAGGCTCGGCCTTTTACCTGGTGTTCTGTTCCGCTCTTGCCACCATAGTTTCCGCCAAACCGGTGTTATGTTCCTTGATTTTGCGTTCCTAACACGGTCGGGGTTTATGGGCCGCCCTTGATAGTTTGCTTTGAATAAAACTCTTCCAGCAAGGCCCAACTTTGGTTTTAATTTGCCAACATAATAATATTGTTAATTAATTAATTTGCATAGGGGGTCACGTCACTAGTGCAGAACCGGGCAATAGCACCGGTTCGTAAGGCCCTTTAGTGCCGGTTCCATAACCGGCACTAAAGTGTGGGCGCTAAAGCCCCCCCCCCCCGTTAGTATCGGTTCAGCACGAACCGGTGCTAAAGGGCAACCACGTGGCACGAGCCAGCTCCAGGGGCCGGGAGCCCTTTAGTACCGGTTGGTAAAACAAACCGGTACTACATGGTTTGGGGGGTTTTTGGTTTTATGATTTCTTTTTCATTTAATTTTGTGTTTTCTATTTAATTCTTTTTCGTTTGCTGGTATTTTACGATACTACACATTGTACACGTTATGCATATAT
>LR738711.1:415274465-415314326 GCA_902687465.1 Secale cereale
ATATATATATATATATATATATATATATATATATATATACACACACACACAAATCGAATTACCACTATTTAATCATCATAGTCATTACCGCTATCTAATCACCACCAACACTAGCTTAAAGAAAAATCATTCACTTGTACCAGAAGCAAGGATATCATCGAGTTCTACATGGTCATGATATTACAAGCGTTCATAACACCACAAAAGCAAATCATCCTTTGAGATTAAGTTTAGGACGAAGAACACGGACATGAGAGGACAAGTACTAAGAGCATGAACTAGCTAAATCACTCCTGCTGCTCTCTCTCAGGTAAAATAGCATAGAACATGTATAGCTCTCCTGATTCATCATACTGGAGCATGCAGATGAACCTGTCTCCTAATCATGGGCTGCGCTTCTCATTGCAGCCCCCTAGTACTTCTCTGGGATCGTTAACAATTTTGCTCCAATCTTTCACTATTAAGCATTCATCGCTTTTAGAAATCCTGAATGCACTCATGTGCAATGTAGGATATCTTGGCCGTAAGCTAACCATTGACATGTGACCTTTAGTCTCGATCCACTGAGGCACAACTATCATCGGGAGTCCCTGTTGAAGAACATCGTATAGTAATTAATATACTTAGCAATGAAATTTAAGAAAAAAATAATGTATGCAAAAGATGCACTGAGGACAAATAGTAAAAAAATCTTACCATCACTCGTAAATAGATGTGACCGTAGTTCAATACGATCACTATTGGTCGCACGTTTTGAGTACTAACATTTCTAAGTGCAGGAAGATAATTTGTCTTGACAGTATGAAGAACCTCAAGCCATGAAACATAATGACTTATCTCCTCGCAGTTTAGTTTAGCTCCGGAAAAGAAGTAGGTCCTGTCTACCAAGCGCCGGACATGTTTTTTGCTTGAATGGAAATAAGCTGTCAATAGAAATTAGTTGTCAACTATTTTTGAATAAACAATATCAAAGACATAAATATGGTTGAGAAACTCACATAATGGTAGAACTGGAGGCGTCTACACATCGACCAAGATGTCTCTATTACCTTCAATATCATCTTTCGGACGAATATCAAAGGTGATAACCATATCAGGCTCAAATGCATAAGCCTTGCATAGTGCTTGCCAAGTTTTGCATTCAAAATAGGTGTACGTGTCTGCATTGTATAATTTGACGTTGAAAGTATAACCATGCTCGGTCTTCAGGTAAACTCTCTTTACCTCCATAGTTTCCATAGCACTGAAACCTATCTTATCCAAGACAAAAATTCTTGCATGGCAGGGGATGCGCTAGTAGAATAGTGAAAATTTAAAATTATAAGTTGAAGCAAATGAAGCATATATAAGTCATGCTTAATTACGAAAAAAGACTTGTCGTTGTGACTTACTGTATCCACTTCGAATGTCTCATCCAGCTTGATGCTGAAGCGCCTATCATCAACAAGGAAATTTCTGTCGCACAGGCCGCGCTGGTCTTCACAGTATTCACACGTAATGAAATCATTTTCGTCGTCAGACGACATTTCCTATTAATTAGATCATCAAATCTCAGATATCTAAATTTTCTTACTAAAAATAAACTAGTTCTATTAATTCAACTAAGAATTTATTGAAAATAAACTAGTTCTATTAATTTTCTTACTAAAATATATAAAGTAGCTATATATAGTAATATTTTAATTATATCATCAAATCTCATATACCTAAAAATAAACTAGTTCTACTAATTCAACTAGTTCAACTCCGCATTTACTAAAAATAAACTAGTTATATTAATTCAACTAGTTTAAATAATCTCATATACCTAAATTTTCATACTAAAAATAAACTTGTTCTATTAATTTTCATACTAAAAATAAACTAGTTATATTAATTCAACTAGTTCAAATCTCATATATATATACCTAATTAATATCTAGCAAATTCATCTAAAAGAAAAATTTCTAACTTTTTTATAACTATTTCTATAACTAAAAACAGAAAAATTTCTAACAATTCTAACTTTTTTATAACTATTTCTATAACTAAAAAACAGAAAAATTTCTAACAATTCTAACATTTCTATAACATTTCTAACAATGCTATATAACTAACTATTTCTATAACTAAAAAAAGAAAAAATTCTAACATTTTTCTAACTATTTCTATAACTGAAAAATAAAAAAATGTATGTGTGTGTGTGTGCTCACCGGCGAGGCGAGAGGCGACGGGGGGCGGCGACGGGGACGGCGATGGGGGCGACGACGACGACGGGGACGGGGCGACGACGACGGGGACGGGGCGGCGACGGGCGCGGCAACCACGACGGGGCAGCGACGGGCGCGGCGACGACGAGGACGGGGCGGCGATGGGGACGGGGCGGCGATGGGGCGGCGACGGGTGCAAAGGAGAAGAAGCAGATGAGAAACTGAAATTTTTGAAGTGTTTTCTTATATAGGATGGACCTTTAGTACCGGTTGGAGCCACCAACCGGTACTAAAGGCCTGTTTTGGCCAGGCCAAGCGGCGGGAAACGCACCCCCTTTAGTACCGCTTGGTGCCACGACCCGGTACTTAAGGGGGTGCGCTGGCGCAGGTGCGGTGCGGCAAGTTTAGTCCCACCTCGCTAGCCGAGGGGCGTCCGCACTGGTTTATAACCCCCCGTGAAGTAGCTCTCTCGAGCTCCTCTCCAAAGCACGCCTACTGGGCCTACATGTTCTGTGCTGCCCTGTGGGCCTACTGGGCCTTTGTGGGCCTGCATCCTGGCCCAACAACAGGTTGGGTTTCTAGTAGTATGCAGGCCGCTCTGGCCTAGTAGGCGGGCTTTTTTTTATTTTTTTTGCTTTATTTATTTTTGAGTTGTTTTTTGTGTATTTAGAGTTTCTTTGAGAATATTTTTGCTTTAGGTACAAAAAATTACAAACTTTCTGTTAGTGCCCGTAGTTTTAAAATTTGAATAGTTTAAATTTTGAATTATTTGAAATTAGTGCGAATCACTAGTTTATGAATAACTTAACTTTAAAAATCAGCAAAGGCATGAAAGAATTTGTTTGCACATAAAATTTGTTCGCGTTTCAAATGCCAAAACACATAACTACCCTAACTATTATAGAGATTCCCTTCTGGGTGTGAAACACAGAAGAAAGTGATGATAGTGAAGCCGATCACATCCCAGATCTTTGGGTGTGAAACTTTTTCTTCGCGTGTGTCTCTTTGCGCCGTAACCATGGAAAATCTTCATCATTTAACGGGATGCTCGGGTCAATATTCACTGTGAATGGAGCAATTTCGTCAAACTTTTCATAATCTTCTGACTTGTCTGTCTTGTCATCCACTCCCATGATGTTTCTCTTCCCAGAAAGAACTATGTGCCGCTTTCGCTCATCGTACAATGCATTCGCTTCCTTATCTTTTCTTTTTCTTGGCTTGGTAGACATGTCCTTCACATAGAAAACATGTGCCACATCATTGGCTAGGACGAATGGTTCGTCTGCATACGCAAGATTGTTGAGATCCACTGTTGTCATTCCGTACTGCGGGTCTTCTGTTACCCCTCCTCGTGTCATATTGACCCATTTGCACCGAAATAAAGGGACCTTCAAACCACGTCGATAGTCAAGTTCCCATATTTCCTGTATATAACCATAATATGTTTCCTTTCCCGTCTTGATTTCTGCATCAAAGCGGACACCACTGTTTTGGTTGGTGCTATTCTTATCTTGGGCGATCGTCTAAAATGTATTACCATTTATCCAGTACCCTCTGAAAGTCATTATATTCGAAGATGGTAACTGGGACAGCAAGTACAGGTCATCTTCAATAGAGGTGTCATGCATGGTACATGTTTGCAACCAGCTGGCAAAACTCCTGGTTTGTTCACGTGTAATCCAGTCATCAGACCGCTCCGGGTGTTTGTAGCGTAGCAAATTCTTGTGTTCATCCATATACGGAGCCACCAAGGCGGAATTCTGTAGAACTATGTAGTCTGCTTCAGTGAGAGAATGTCCGTCCATACATATTATTTGTTCCCCTCCTAGCGTGCCTTTTCCATCCAGTCTGCCCTTATGCCGCGATTCAGGAACACCAATCGGCTTAAGGTCAGGAATAAAGTCAATACAAAACTCAATGACCTCCTCATTGTGATGGCCCTTGGAGATGCTTCCTTCTGGCCTAGCACGGTTATGAACATATTTCTTTAAGACTCCCATGAACCTCTCAAAGGGGAACATATTGTGTAGAAATACAGGACCCAAAATGTTAATCTCTTCGCATAGGTGAACTAGGACGTGCGTCATGATGTTGAAGAAGGATGGTGGGAACACCAACTCAAAACTGACAAGACATTGCACCAAATCATTCTGTAACCTTGGTATGATTTCTGGATCGATTACCTTCTAAGAGATTACATTGAGAAATGCACATAGCTTCACAATGGCTAATCGAACGTTTTCCGGTAGAAGCCCCCTCAATGCAACCGGAAGCAGTTGCGTCATAATCACGTGGCAGTCATGAGACTTTAGGTTCTGGAACTTTTTCTCTGCCATGTTTATTATTCCCTTTATATTCGACGAGAAGCCAGATGGTACCTTAATACTGAGTAGGCATTCAAAGAAGATTCCCTTCTCTTCTTTGGTAAGAGCGTAGCTTGCATGACCCTGATGTATGCCGTCTTTTCCGTGCATACGTTGCTGGTCCTCCCGTGCCTCAGGTGTATCTTTTGTCCCAAAATATAGGGTAGGTCCCAAAATATAGATTTCTTCTTTCACATCGGTGCGCGTCCGTCAGTGTCATTCGGAACAGGTTGTCCACCAGGACCCTTTCCAAAGACCACCTTCAAATCCTTGACCATATCATGTACATCAGCACCAGTAGGGTGGTGAGTCTTCGTCCGATGATCCGCCTCACCTTTGAAATGCTTGCCTTTCTTTCTTACGGGATGCCTGCTCAGAAGAAATTGACGATGTCCCAGGTACACATTCTTCTTACAATTAGCCAAATATATACTGTCGGTATCGTCCAAACAGTGCGTGCATGCGCGGTATCCCTTGTTTGTCTGTCCTGAAAGGTTACTGAGAGCAGGCCAATCATTGATGGTCACGAACAGCAACGCCTTTAGGTCAAATTCTTCCCCCATGTGCTCATCCCACGCACGTACACCTGTTCCATTCCACAGTTGTAAGAGTTCTTCAACTAATGGCCTTAGGTACACATCAATGTCGTTGCCGGGTTGCTTAGGGCCTTGGATGAGCACTGGCACCATAATGAACTTCCGCTTCATGCACAACCAAGGAGGAAGGTTATACAAACATAGAGTCACAGGCCAGGTGCTATGGTTGCTGCTCTGCTCCCCAAAAGGATTAATGCCATCTGTGCTTAGACCAAACCATACGCTCCTTGCGTCATTTGCAAATTCCTTCCCATACTTTCTTTCGATTTTTCCCCACTGTGACCCGTCAGCGGGTACTCTCAACTTTACGTCTTTCTTACAGTCTTCTGTGTGCCATCGCATCGCCTTGGCATGCTCTTTGTTTTGGAACAAACGTTTCAACCGTGGTATTATAGGAGCATACAACATCACCTTGGCAGGAATCTTCTTCCTGGGGCGCTCGCCCTCGACATCACCAGGGTCATCGCGGCTGATCTTATAGCGCAATGCACCGCATACCGGGCAAGCGTTCAAATCCTCGTACTCACCACGGTAGAGGATGCAATCATTAGGGCGTGCATGTATATTCTGCACCTCTAACCCTAGAGGGCAGACAGCCTTCTTTGCTTCGTACGTACTCTCGGGCAATTCGTTGTCCTTTGGAAGCATATCCTTTATCATTACCAGCAACTTTCCAAATCCCTTGTCAGATACACCATTCTCTGCCTTCCATTGCAGCAATTCCAGTGTGCTGCCCAGCTTTTTCTTGTCACCTACGCAATTTGGGTACAACAATGTTTTGTGATCCTCTAACATGCGCTGCAACTTCTTCTTCTCCAAATCACATGCGCAGTTTCTCTTTGCATCGGCAATGGCCCGACCTAGATCATAAACGGGCTCATCTGATGCCTCTTCTTCAGCTTCTTCCCGCATTGCCGGCTCAGCTTCTTCCCGCATTACCGGCTCAGCCTCTTCCCGCATTGTTGTATCATCGTATTCAGGGAACCCATGCACAGGATAGCTGTTGTCGTCCTCTTCTTCTTCATTGTCTTCCATCATAACCCCTCTTTCTCCGTGCTTGGTCCAAACATTATAGTGGGGCACGAAACCGGACTTAAACAGGTGGACGTGAATGGTTCTTGACTTAGAGTAATTTAGACCATTCTTATAGACAACACATGGACAAGGCATAAAACCATCCGCCCGCTTTTTTGCCTCAGCCGCAAGCAGAAAAGTTTGCACGCCATTAATGAACTCGGGAGAGCATCGGTCATCGTACATCCATTGTCGGCTCATCTTTAATACACAGCACCAAAAACACCAACTTAATACAAGTTCATACATAAAGTTCATACAACACTTAAATGCAACAAACAAATAACTCTCTAGCTAAAGCATTTAAATGCAACAACAAATTCGATCAAGATCACAACTAAGGTAACAATTGATCCAACAACATAATGATACCATGCCTCACTATCGATGGCATATTTTCTAATCTTTCTAATCTTCAAGCGCATTTTCTCCATCTTGATCTTGTGATCATCGACGACATCGGCAACATGCAACTCCAATTCCATCTTCTCGTCCTCAATTCTTTTCAATTTTTCTTTAAACTACTCATTTTCTCTTTCAACTAAATTTAACCTCTCCTACATATGCAAACTAAGTGTTATTTTGGACCTCAAATTGCATATAAATCAAATACCAGCACATATATTTCCTCCCAAATTACTAAACTGACAAATTAATCACTATATAAAGCATTGCAAGAGCTATTCTAGCAATGAGAGATGAAAGGACAAAGTTGCTAACCTTTGTGATCATTTGAATGGATGGGGGCCTTCGAATCTTGACAAATTTTGGGCAAAATATGTGATGAGCTCGAGGAAGAGGGGAAGAACAGAGAGGAGAGGGGAAAGAGGAAGAACAGAGCGAGCTCGGGTGGACGAAGGGTTTATGTACGACCACCTTTAGCACCGGTTCGTGCCAAGAACCGGTACTAAAGGTGCTGGAGGGGCCCCAGACTGACAACATCCTGCCACCACTCTCATTAGTACCGGTTCGTGGCACGAACCGGTGCTAAAGGTTCGCCACGAACCGGTACTAATGAGAGCAGCCCGGCTAGCCGTTGGAACCGGCACTAATGTACACATTAGTGCCGGATCAAATTCAAACCGGCACTAATGTGCTTCACGTTTGACCCTTTTTCTACTAGTGCGTCCCCGGGTATTCTTAATTCCACATTACAGCGGTCCCTATGCTAATGATGTTGGTCCCAAACGGGCAAACTGCAGGGCCACCACGGGAAACTTGAGGATTGGTTTTAACCTTTAGGCTGACCTATCCGAACGTGGCCTGAGACGAGATACGTGCGGCTACTATCAGGGTGTCAGCACGTCGGGAGGTCTTGATGGAATAGTTTTACCATTGTCGAAATGTCTTGTGAACCGGGATTCCGAGCTGGATCGGGTTGTTCCGGGGTGGAGGATTTTCCTCCGCTGATTGTGAGAGTTTGTGATGGACTAAGTTGGGACACCCCTGCAGGGTTTAATCTTGTGAAAGTTGTGCCTGTGGTTGTGTGGAAGATTGGAAATTTATGATATCCAGCTGTAGAGAACTACACCAAATCCAAAGTAAACTACACCAACCACGTGCGTAACTGTCGGTGTGGAAAAAAAGGGGTACACTTTTTATACCCTTATGACTATGCACGAGCAGTCCGAGCCCTGGGCACCACCACACCAAGCACAGCAAGGGAGGTTAGCCAGGGTAAGACCGAAGCTCGATGGAGACTGGAGCAACACCAAGAACAAGACCACAAAGAGCAAAGGGACAAAGTGGCTTCCCCCGGCGAGATCCTTGCCGGGAGCCAGTTTCAGCAGCCCCGGCAAGATCCTTGCCGGGGCCGGCTTTAGCAGCCCCGGCAAGACCCTTGCCGCGGCAGCTCTCCCCATGCCCACAGAGCGGATCACCCTTGAGTCCACTGCCCCCATGGGGCAAGGATTCGGGAGATATCCCCGTGGTGGCATGCAGATCTTTGTCAAGACATTCAAGATCAGATACACGCTAAGAAGACGACGACCCTTGGCGGGATCCCAGCCAAGGAGGACCACAAGACCTCCGGCAAGCACCTTGCCGGGGATGACAGCAGGCGCCGCGGCAAGACCCTTGCCGGAGCCCTGGCAAGGCCCTTGCCGAGGACATCCGCAGGGCCACCATCAGTCCCGCACCAACTGAGTTTCCACCGCCCCATGCAGCTGCCGACCCAACCAGCTGGGCAGGCACCTGTGTGGCAACATGCAGATCTTTGTGAAGACCCACCATTGCGCCACCTCAGCTGCCTGCCTGCCTACATGGCATCTCAGGCATCGCTGGCCACGGCGCATGTCAACACAAGAAGGAGCGGCGACGGACAAGACGGACGTCTCCCCTCGCCCCCGATAAAGCAAGGACACCTAAGCTAAGTGCATTAAATGCGCCTTGTCATGTAATGCGAGGGATAACCTCGCATCACTGTACCCTTTCCACCTCCTGTGTGCCACTGTGGCAACCCCTTTTCCCTATAAAACGAGGCCCGAGGCGACCAGGAGAAGGATACGGCTTTTCAGAACTCCTCACGAGTCGGCTTTTGGAGCTCCTCACGCCCCATAGCTAGCTGAAGAACACAAACATATAATCCACCAAAGCAGGAGTAGGGTTTTACGCATCTTTGCGGCTCGAACCTGGGTAAAGGAACCGTGTGCTAACTGTTGGATCCGCTCTTCTCTCAACCCCGCGCTCCGCAACCGTAGGAGGGATTCTTGTGATCCCATAGGTGTCGTTCCAAATACACCGACATCTTTGGCGCGCCAGGTAGGGGGCGCAGTTGTGAGAATCGGCTTCAGCAGTCAGTTCGACGCTTCTTCGTCATCATGGCGCCCAAGAAGAAGACGACGGTGGCGGTTGGCCAGTCGGAGGCCGCACAGGCCGTCCCGACGCGGGCGAGCAGCGGACCGGTCGCGGAAAGGACCCGAGGCGTTGCTCGCGAACACCAACACCGTCCCATGAGCCGAAATTTGGGATGTGGCGATGTTTGTGCGCCAGGTAACGGGCCACACACCGCCAGGTCCAAGGACGGAACCGGGCCCTCCGCAAGTGGCGCGGGACCTTCCAAGGTCGCTGCCGCAAGACCCGAAGGCGACGCAAGGGCCTCCAGGACTCCCACGTCGGCGCCCACAGCACACTCCTCCCAAGTAGCGCGTGACGAGCGGCGTCATCACGCCGAAGATCCCGGGTGTCGCCAGGGGAAGAGCCCCGAGCGCCACTCCCGGGACTTAGAAGACCTGCCCGCCCGCCGAAGCATTGGTGGAAACGGCACGCGACCGCTGGATCGTGATGGAGCTCCTCCTAACACGGTCAGGGGTCGAAGCGCGTCGCGGTCCGTGCAGGTTTCCCTACCGTTAACCACAGCCGAAGCCCTAGCGTGCGCGCAGTTGCTCCTCGACTTTCCTCCCGTTACGGGGAAACTCAACGAATGGAGAGCTACCATCCGAAGCCTTGTCGCAGTCGCCAACAAGGATGACCCAAATCTAGCGGAGCTCCCAGGTCGACGCTCCCATGGAGTCCCACGCACCGGTGGCAGGAGGATCGGCAGCGCCGTGGCTACGGTGCATTCGCCTCCTCCTCGCCCGGTACCGCGTGTGTCGACTCATCGGGACGTCGCGGGCGACGCCATCTCCATAGCGTCGTCCGACCCGCGGACCCACGGCGACCAGCGTCAAGTTCTTCAGGAGCGAGCTCATGAAGACGCTCGAACCACCATCGAGCACCGACACGGAGCGCGCCACCAGTCAAACAGACAAGCGGGGCCTCCTGTGGACCGCCCGGCACCGGAGAGCCCTGGAGGTCTACCTTACGAGGTAGGCTGTCCGGCTTTTACCCGTGAGCTGCGGCAGTTCAGTGGCCCTCTCACCGTACCTTCAAGCCCGACGTTGGCGAGAAGTACAACGGCAAGACCCACCCGTCGGAGTTCCTCAGCATCTACACCATCGCGATGCAGGCTGCCGGAGCCCGCGACGATAAGGTGCTTGTGAATTACTTTCCGCTGGCTCTTAAACCCAACGCCATGTCGTGGTTGATGCACTTGCCAGTAGACTCTATTTCCTCCTGGTCCGACTTGTGCCATGAGTTTGTTGGCGCCTTTACTGGAGGTCACCAAGCCCATGGCCAAGCGAGCGACCTGGACGTCATACCCCAGAAGGAAGGCGAGAGTCTGCGCAAGTACATACAAAGGTTCAGCCGGGTGCAGTACAACATCCCTGACGTCCACCCTGCCGCCATCATCAGTGCGTTCCATCAGAACGTTCGTAATCGCAAGATGCGTGAGAACTGGCGATGACCAAGGTGAAAGATGTGGCGGAACTCTATGTTCTTGCTAACAGACGTGCCCGGGATGAAGAGGGAAGGAAGTACCCCGGCGAAGACGCCGGTGCGGAAACCGACTCTTCAGATGAGGATACTGCCGCCCCTGCGAAGAAGGGCCGGCATCGCAACAGGAAGCGCAAGGGTAAAGCTGTGCTTGCCGTCGAGGGATCTGATGACACCGGCTCCGCCAAGAAAACCAGGGCGGGTGACCCCGGCAAGGAAATTTCCGGGTGTGTCGCCTGCCGGGCCTTGGCGGTTGCCGAGAAGCCAGGAAACTCCAGCAAGCGATACTGCAAGATCCATCGCACCAAGGGCCATGATCTCCAGGACTGCCGACAGGTTGAGCTCCTTGCTGAAAAGCAGAGGGCTAATATGAGAGGCGGGACAAGGAGAAGGGCCTGGATGGTGCTGAAGGGTCCGACAAGAAGCATGACGGCCAAGCAGGCCATCGCGGCAAGGATAAACAGCAGGAGAGGCCCGCCCGGGGCCGTGACAGAAGGCCCGAAGACGACGATCACGACGAGGACGATGAGTCCGGCGACCAAGAATTTCAGAAGGCTACGGAGGCCATGTGCGTCGATGGCGGCGCCTCGCTGCATACTTCTCACCGCCAACTTAAATAGTGGGCGCGTGAGATTACAGCGGCAGAGCCGTCGTCTGGTGCCCAAAAGCCGCTGAAATGGTCCAGCACACCTATCATCTTTGACGCTGAGGAGCACCCTGATCGCACTACTGCGGTCGGGTGCTTACCATTGTTGGTTTCACCGACAATACGCAACCTCAAGGTGACAAACATGCTAGTCGATGGTGGGGCCGGTCTGAACCTACTCTCGCCCACCGTGATCGAGAAGCTGCAAATTCCTGAGGGAGACCTCGAAGAGACGGGCGCGTTTCAGGGGGTCAACCCAGGGAGAAGTCAACCAAAGGGGAAGGTCACGCTGCCCGTGACTTTTGGGAGTGATCTGAACTACAGGACGGAAAGGATCGTGTTTCATGTTGCCAAGATCCCCTTGCCTTACAACGGGATCCTTGGCCGCCCAGCGCTGGCCAAGTTCATGGCAGCGTCACACTACACCTACAACACCCTAAAGATGCCAGGGCGTGTGACGATCATCACCATCCCCTCCGATAAGAAAGATGCGCTGATTTGCGCTGACCAACTATACCAGCAAGCAGTTGCAACAGCTGCCGCTACGAGGGCACTTGCTCCTGCCACTGGAGCCAGGGGAGGGAAGAAGAAGAAGACCGGTGAGACCTCAGACACCCACTCCGGCAAGCGCACCTCTTTGGAGTGTCGCGCTCCCGTCGAGGACGTGTCGGAGAGCTCCACCGGCAGAAACAAGAGGTCCAGGGCCACGCCGCCGGGAACCAAGAAGGTTTCTGTCAAGGAGGACGGCACATGAGGGGCTTTCACCATAAGTTCCTCCCTTGACGACAAATAGGAAGACGCGCTCGTCACCTTCCTGCGGGCGAATGTCGACGTGTTTGCATGGCAAGCATCCGACATCCCCGGCATTCCCAAGGAGGTGATTGAGCACCACCTTGTTGTCTGTCCTCATGCGCGGCCCATCAAGCAAAAGGTCAGGAACCAAGCTTTGGAATGACAAGAGTTCATCACAGAGGAGATCCGGGAATTGGAAGTAGCGGGTTTGGTAAGAGGAGTGCTCCATCCAACGTGGTTGGCCAATCCAGTGGTAGTGCGCAAGGCAAATGGGAAGTGGAGGCTGTGTATTGATTACACAGATATCAATAAAGCTTGTCCCAAGGACCCCTTCCCATTGCCGCGCATCGACCAGATTGTTGACTCCACGGCTGGGTGTGACCTGTTGTCATTCCTCGATGCCTACTCCGGCTACCACCAGATCTTCATGGCAAGAGAAGACGAAGAGAAGACAGCATTCATCACCCCATGTGGTACATACTGTTTCGTATGAATGCCTTTCGGGTTGAAGAGTGCTGGCTCGACGTTTGCAAGGGCAGTCCAGATTGGTTTTGAACCTCAGCTCCATAGAAATATGGAGGCTTATATGGATGATATAGTGGTCAAAACCAAAGACAGGGCAACCCTTATACCGTATTTACAAGAAATATTTGTAAACCTACGCAAGATCAACCTCAAGCTGAACCCAGAGAAGTGCGTCTTCGGCGTCCCGTCCAGCAAGCTTCTCGGGTTCTTTGTGTCACAGCGTGGGATAGAAGCCAATCCGGACAAGATCAAGGCTATAGAATAGATTGAAGCACCCAAACGGGTCAAGGATGTGCGTCGGCTTGCCGGCTGCGTTGCCGCCATGAGCAGATTCATTTCCAAGTCTGCCGAGCGCGCCCTTCCCTTTTTCAAGATTTTGAAAAAGGCGGGCCCAATGGAATGGACGCGAGAAGCCGAAGCAGCATTGCAAGATTCGAAGAGGTATCTTTCCTCCACGCCAATACTAGTTGCGCCTAGGCCACAAGAACCGTTGCTGCTATACTTGGCGGCAACGAACCAGGTGGTCAGCGCCGCACTAGTGGCGTAGAGAGAAATTGATGGCGAGGTCATAACAGCGACAGAGCCTGGTGCTACTGGTGCAGAGACGACACAGCTGGTTGGAGTGCAGCCAAGGAAGAAAATGATGCAGCACCCGGTCTACTTTGTTAGCTCCCTCTTGCAGGGGGCTAGATCAAGGTACTCCGGTGTGCAGAAATTGCTCTTCGGCCTTCTCATGGCCTCGAGGAAGCTGAGTCACTACTTCCAGGCGCACGAGATCACTGTCGTCACTCGCCTCCCTCTACAACAGATATTGCACAATCCAGATGCAACGGGAAGGATTGTAGAGTGGGCACTGGAGCTGTCCAGCTTTGGCCTCAAGTTTGAAAGTACATCGACGATTAAAAGCCGAGTCCTGGCAGAGTTCGTCGCAGAATGGACCGCAACGCCTGATGAAGAAGTCTAGAAAACTGCTCTCCCCGGCAAAGAGGCGAGTTGCAACTGGATCATGTACTTTGATGGAGCTTTCTCCTTACAGGGCGCCGGGGCAGGCGTATTGCTGGTCGCGCCCATTGGAGAGCACCTCAAGTACGTGGTCCAGATGCACTTCCCCAGGGAGGTATCAACGAACAACACTGCTGGGTATGAGGGGCTGCTTGCTGGTCTTAGGATCGCGGCAGACCTCAGGATCAAGAAACTCATTGTCAGGGGCGACTCGCAGCTTGTCGTCAAACAAGTCAACAAAGATTACCAGAGCCTGTTGATGAAGGCCTACGTCGATGAAGTGAGGAAGCTGGAAGAGCGCTTTGATGGTATACAGGCGGAGCACGTTCCCCGAGCGGAGAACGACATCGCCGATTACCTGTCAATGCGCGCTGCCCTCAAGCTACCTATGGAACCAGGTACCTTTGTGCTTCAGCTTTCTCAGCCATCCGTTGATCCATCAACAGAGCAGAACAAGAGGAGGAAATCAGGGCCCGGCAAGTACTTTCCCGCCGAGCTCCCCAGAGCCGCCGGCAAGGATGTTGCTGGAGACACTGAGCCCTCCATTGGACGGCTAGCTCCGGCGAAGAGTCAAGCTCTTGCCGTTGAGACAGCCGCTCCCATGGCGGAGGAAATGCCTTTAGTCCTCGCCGTCGAGCCCCAGGCTCAAGCGTGGGCGCAGCATACCGTCCGATTCCTCCAGACTGGGGAACTTCCTGAGGAGCAGGAAGAAGCGGAAAAAGTAGCCTGCCAGTATACTATGTACCAGTTCGTCGATGACGTCCTGTACAGAAAGAGACTGAACGGCGTGAAATTGAAGTGTATCCCTCCAGAGGAAGGACTGGGGCTGTTGGCAGAGATACATGGAGGCATATGTGGATCCCACATAGGGTCAAGAGCCCTTGCCGGCAAGGCATTCCGGCAAGGCTTCTTCTGGCCCACTGCCCTCCAGGATGCGACGACACTGGTCACCAGGTGTGAAGCGTGCCAGTTTCATTCAAAGAAACTTCATCAACCAGCTCAAGCCCTTCAAACCATTCCTCTCTCCTGGCCCTTCTCAGTCTGGGGGCTCGACATACTGGGCCCTTTCCCCCGCGCTGTCGGGGGCTTTGAGTACTTGTACAGTTCAATCGACAAGTTCACAAAGTGGCCGGAGGTGGAGGCGGTGAGGAAGGTCACAGCTCTGTCAGCCATCAAGTTCTTCAAGGGACTAGTGTGCCGTTTTGGTGTACCCAACAGGGTCATCACCGACAACGGGACACAGTTCACAAGTCGCACTTTCATGCAATATACCCAAGAGCTCGGCAGCAAAGTCTATTTTGCTTCCGTTGCTCATCCCCGAAGCAATGGTAAAGCTGAGAGGGCAAACGCTGAAGTGCTGCGAGGCCTACAGACAAAGACCTTTGACAGGCTGCACAAGAGTGGAAGGTGCTGGATTGATGAGTTGATGGCGGTTCTTTGGTCGATCAGAACGACGCCAAATCGAGCCACCAGCCAGACACCCTTTGCCCTGATATTACGGGGCAGAAGCAAGTCTCCCCACTGAACTCATATACGGGTCACCTCGAGTGCTCGCTTATGATGAGCTTGAGCAAGAGCAACTGCGGCAAGATGACGCAATGCTCCTTGAGGAAGATCGTCTTCGGGCGGCTGTGAGAGCAGCACGCTACCAGCAAGCCTTGCGCCGCTACCATAGCCGCAAGGTCCATGCCCGAAGCTTTGAGGAAGGCGACCTTGTTCTTCGGCGCGTTCAATCGGCCAAGAATACAAACAAGTTGACGCCAAAGTGGGAAGGCCCTTATCGGGTAATACGAGTCACCAGGCCTGGCGCAGTCCGCCTGGAGACCAAAAATGCCATTCCGGTGAGCAATTCCTGGAATATTGAGCATCTTCGCAAGTTTTACCCATAAGGCGCGGCTTGCCGGGCCCCCCGGCAAGCCACCCTTTTGCACAAGCCCTTCCGGCAAGGCATGTAACCCTTTGTACAAAGCCAGGCGCAGACCCTGAGCATAAATAAATGAAGCGCTGGCGCCCTAAGTTATAGCATGCATGCTGAGTCGAGTCTCATCCTTGGTTAGGGTTGATAGTGCTTAGCGGCGGCTAACCCCTAGCTTAGAGGTCGAGTTTGCATCTCTTTGTCTTCCCTCTGTCTCCTTTGGTTCACAGGACGCACAGATATCCTTGCCGAAGCCACATGGGTAGAAGAAAGAGGAACAGATTAGCACCTAGGCCCCGGCAAGCCAGTGTTGCCGGGGGCTACAAGAGCAAAGATTCACCCACGGCAAACCAGGGTTGCCGGGGGCAGCAGCTTCAGATAAGTTCTTCATCCCTTATGATGCATTCCATTATGGACTGAGGTATGTGAAACCTCGTTCTTCTCCTTAAGCTACCGTGCTCCCATAACTCTAGGCCCTAGGGCTCGTTCCTGGGACTAAGTTTGGTCGTAGTCGTGGCGGCGAAAGGATGAAACGAGGAGCCCAAGCCCACTTCATCCATGCCTCCGCCAAAGGCGTGAGAAAGGTCGAGCGAAGTACGGAGACGGCAAGGCCTGTTGCCGGGCGAGAAAATGTTTATCTTAGAGATATCAGGGATTTATTCCCTGTTGTGGGTTCTACCTGCGAACAAATAACCCGGCAAACATCCCTTTTTCATTAAAAACATTCCATTCAGGTACAGTCCGTAGGGAATGAAAAACATGAACGAGGGGATTACAAGTTCTAAATTTAACAGATGCGTGAAGGCTTACAAACTAAAAAGAGATAACATGCCCGTAATGCCTTTCTTGTCCCTCTCCTCAGGAGGTAGGTTAAGGAGGCGAGAAGGGAAAAAGGAGCGCCTAGGCGAGCTACGGGTGGCAGAAGACACCAAGAGAACATCTTGGTGGCCGCCCAAAGGGTGGATGGTGATGGCGACGCCGGAAGTAGAGCTCGAAGACGAGGCGGCAGGACGTCAGTACGCGTCGAAGGCGTCGGTGCCCGCATACTCCGACATGACGACCTTGCCACCCTTCTTCTTCCTCTTCCTCTTCTGCAGCCTCCCTACGCCAGCCGCCAAGGAGACGGCCCTGAGAAGTTCAAGGAGCCGGCGACGCGCATGATGGGGTCACCGGTGCCACCAGGAGCGGCGCCCGACACTTAGTCGGACCCGTCATCCTGCCGTCCACCGCCCTCGTCGTCGCTGCCGCTGTCCTCCTCGTCACCCTCGTTCGAGGAGGAGTCTTCGTCATCGAAAGAGCTCTCCACGCAGCACCTTGCATGAGTCCCGAAGTGCCCGAAGACCTTGACGGAAAGATGGCCATCCTCCATCAACTTGAAATGGAGAGTGAGCCCATCCGTCAGGCTGTGGATACGAGCAAACGTCTTCCATCCTTGGCGAAGATACATCACGTGAGGAGCAGGGAAGTCGACACGAACCCGCGTGCCACTGATCCAGCAGCCCCTCATGTGCAGCCGCAGCGACTCTGGCGGATCCAGCTCCATCTCCCGCGCAAAAGGGGTCGGGAGACGAAGGCGACGGCGCGGCGGCCGCCGCAACCTCACGAAGAACTCGCAAGGGTCATCCCCAATATGGACCTCCACTGGAGGAGGAGCTGCTGGCGGGGGCGAGGCCGGCGGGCCGCCCCGTCCTCCTTTTCCCCGAGTGCCACGGCCTCGGCCACGGCCTTGCCCCCTCCCCCTTCCCCTCGTGGCCGGCTCTGCCACTGCGGGTGCAGGAGAAGGAGGGACGCGTTGTCGAGCGGCGACCCTCGCCGCCACCGTTGAAGGACCGGAATTTCCTCTCTCCATGGCGAACGGAAGAGAGGAGCAGAAGTTGAAGGAGGACGAAGATGGGAGAGTGCGGGGCGCCGTCCTTCCCCTCCCGCTCTTTATAAAGGGGAGGGGCTGGGGCTCGACCGCCCCGCTCAGCCAATCAAGACGCAGAAGGCGCAGGGAGGCGGGACCGACCCGCCGCCCCAACTAGCGATGGCTCGGTTTCCCGCCTCCACCGTTCGCCACCCCAAGCGCATGGGAGGCACATGGCAGACGTGCAGAACCGAGGGGACGGGTGAGGCGACCACTCCCCAGCCCGTGATCGTGGGGAGTGGATGCCTTGAGGACCGTGCCTCGGCCCCATTCATTAAATGGGCCGCGTCTCCCCGCCTCCCCCCGATTATGGGGAAGGTGCGGAGCTGCCTCTTTACTGCGACGTGACGCATGCTTGCAGAAACCACCCTGCGCATGCCGCCCACGTCACGCACGCCCCTCCACCCCGCGCCGCGTGCTCGGGTCATGGGAGGCGAAGCGCGCGGAAAATCTTACCATAGTGAAAACCGTCCCGCCTACCCGCGCACCGTTTTGGGCCTGGCCCAACAACGCGTCGCGCTTATGTGTGGCCCAAGCCCGGGGGCTCCTGTCGGTGTACAAAAAGAGGGGTACACTTTTTGTACCCCTATGACTGTGCACGGGCAGTCCGAGCCCCGGGCACCACCACACCAAGCACGACAAGGGAGGTGAGCCAGGGTAAGACCGAAGCTCGATGGAGACTGGAGCAACACCAAGAACAGGACCACAAAGAGCAAAGGGACAAAGCACGGCAAGGGAGGTGAGCCAGGGTAAGACCGAAGCTCGATGGAGACTGGAGCAACACCAAGAACAAGACCAAAAAGAGCAAAGGGACAAAGCTACTTCCCCCGGCGAGATCCTTGCCGGGAGCCAGTTTCAGCAGCCCCGGCAAGATCCTTGCCGGGGCCGGCTTTAGCAGCCCCGGCAAGATCCTTGCCGCGACAGCTCACCCCACGCCCACGGAGCAGATTACCCTTGAGTCCACTGCCCCCATGGGGCACGGATTCGGGAGATATCCCCGTGGTGGCATGCAGATCTTTGTGAAGACATTCAAGATCAGATACATGCTAAGAAGACGACGACCCTTGGCGGGATCCCAGCCAAGGAGGACCACAAGACCTCCGGCAAGCACCTTGCCGGGGATGACAGTAGGCGCCGCGGCAAGACCCTTGCCGGAGCCCCGGCAAGGCCCTTGGCGAGGACATCCGCAGGGCCACCATCAGGCCCGCACCAACCGAGTTTCCATCGCCCCATGCAGCTGCCGACCCAACCAGCTGGGCAGGCACCTGTGTGGCAACATGCAGATCTTCGTGAAGACACACCATTGCACCACCTCAGCTGCCTGCCTGCCTACATGGCATCTCAGGCATGGCTGGCCAGGGCGCGTGTCAACACAAGAAGGAGCGGCGACGAACAAGACGAACGTCTCCCCTCGCCCCCGATAAAGCAAGGACACCTAAGCTAAGAGCATTAAATGCGCCTTGTGATGTAATGCGAGGGATAACCTCACATCACTGTACCCTTTCCACCTCCTGTCTGCCACTATGGCAACCCCTTTTCCCTATAAAAGGAGGCCCGAGGCGACCAGGAGAAGGATTCGGCTTTTCAGAACTCCTCACGAGTCGGCTTTTGGAGCTCCTCACACCCCATAGCTAGCTGAAGAACACAAACATATAATCCACCAAAGCAGGAGTAGGGTTTTACGCATCTTTGTGGCCCGAACCTGGGTAAAGGAACCGTGTGCTAACTGTTGGATCCGCTCTTCTCTCAACCCCGTGCCCCGCAACCGTAGTAGGGATTCTTGTGATCCCATAGGTGTCGTTCCAAATACACCGACAGTAACCGTGATCGTCTCTTTTCTAGTGAGTTCAGCAAGAGAACACGGTGGGGTTATGTTTGACTCGTAGGAAGTTCATGATCACTTATTGATCATTTCTAGTTTGCGACTGTATGCGTAGTTTCTCTTCTTACACCTGAAACCGTAAGTTAGCCACCATACAAATTCTTAGTCGCTTGCTACAACCTGACCACTTATCCTTTCCCTACCCATTAAGCTTTGCAACTCTTGATACCCATTGTAATGGGATTGCTGAGCCCTCCTGGCTCACATATAACTACAACAACTATTGTAGGTACATTTAATGCGATGATCTGGCGTGAGAGTGTTGCATGTTTGCTTTGGAGTTCTTCTTCTACTTCTTCTTTGATCAAGGGATAGGTTCCGGGTCGGGAGCCTGGGATTAGTTGGGTTGATATCGTTCTTCTTTTTCGTTTGATTTCATCCGTAGTCGGATCATGTTCTTATGTACGATGATTGCTATGTATTGATGTATTGATGTATTCTTGTTTTAACTTGTGGCGAGTGTAAGCCTTTATCTCGTATTCCCATCTATTCAGTAAATGGTAATGATATCCACCTTGCTATGCGCTCAAAATGCGGTTGTGCCCCAATCACAAGTTCATCACGTGATCGGAATAGAATTGCATCTTCAGCGCTACACAGGCGGCATGGATTCTCGGCACGTCTGCATGGCAATTTTTGCAGCTAGTAACTGCATCGTGGCGCCGCACCCAGCACAATCGCATGCATAATGGCAGCACGAACATACATGATCATGCGCCGGCCTCAAACACTGGCAGCGCGCCTAGAGGAACGCGGGCAGAGCACGCGGATGGACGCGAAAGTAGAGCACGCGCGGCGGGACGCCAAGAGAGTGCGCCGCGGCCACCTTAATGGTGAGCAACCACACGCGTAGAGCAGTTGACTATGCAGGGAATGGTCGTCAACAAGTCGGCCGAAAGTTGCGAGCCAGTGGCATGATCTGAAACTACATCGCGTTCCACATCACACAGCGGTCGATCGGACAATCGTTCAGGACGCTGCATAGAGAGCGGTGTGTGCTACTATCTTCGTCTTGGTGCCATATTTTGACCTTAAATTTAACTAAAAAATGTTAATGCATGTTATAATAATAATATAATTGGAAATTAAGTTCAAATACCAATCCAACTATATAATGTTTGGCGACATGCATTCGTATTTTATTAGTTAAATATCTAGTGAAAATTTGGCACAAAAATATAAAGAGGACTTATAAACCAGGACGGGGGTAGTGGGTGATTAAATCGCAAACTTTTTTTATTAACCGTATGTGTACGTGTCGTTTTGTCCTCCTCTCGCACATCTTGTCACCCCGCTGCCCTGGTCGGCTTCAAGCGCAAGCCTGAGTAGTGTGCAGGGGCGTTCTTTTGGCCAAACGGTGGCTCGAAGCGGCGCCAATGTGAAAGCACATTTGCTCCCTGGGTGGTTTTGGTAATTAATGACAACATACTTTGTGGTTGGACTAATGCTTTTATCAAGTATGTTTCAGGAAACCCAATCACATTGGTATGGCAAGATGACTGAAGAAGTGGACCCCTCAAATGCTAAGGCAAGCATTGGCAAAAGCTCAAGACTCCATTTCTGGTTTAGTGATCAAAGATCACATTGAGTCCATAGGAAAAGCCAATACTATTAAAAGGGGATGAGGTTGTGTTGATGATATGGTTGCTCAAGTGCTTAGTGATTTAGCTCCTTCAACTATCAGCACCTTTCACTACTATACACACTCATAAGTAATCTCGGACAAACCGATTCTTCCAACTCAGTCCCACCGAGATGAACCACTTCTGCCATATTCCAAACCCTAGAAAAATCGGTCTTACCGAGTTTGAGATCGGTCTCACCGAAACTGAACTGCCAACCTTCTGTAACCATTTCACATCATTTCGGAATATCCGAGTATGCATTTTCGGTCTTACCGAAATGGCCAGGTTCTGTCTTGGGTCAAATCGGTCTCACCGAGATTGCATTATCGGTCCCACCGATTCTGGCATGTTCCTGCTCTTTCTCAAATCGGTCCAACCGAGTTTTCTTTCTCGGTCTCACCGAAATCTCCAACGTTCATATCAGATACACTTTCGGTCCCACCGAGATGGTATTTTCGGTCCCACCGAAAATCCCAACGTTCACTATATTTGAACTTTCGGTCTGACCGAGTTTTCACTTCGGTCTGACCGAGATTGGTCAAATGTGTGTGTAACGGTTGGATTTTGTGTGGAGGCTATATATACCCCTCCACCCCCTCTTCATTCGTGAGGAGAGCCATCAGAAAGTACCACCACTTCTACTATACACTTTCTGAGAAGTGAACCACCTACCCTTGTGTTGAGATCAAGCCATTCCATTCCTACCATATGAAACTTGATCTCTAGCCTTCCCAAGTTGCCTTCCACTCAAATCTTTCTTCCACCACAGCCATATCAGTGAGGAGAGTTGAGTGTTGGGGAGATTATCATTTGAAGCACAAGAGCAAGGAGTTCATCATCATCAACACCGTCTATTACCTTTTGGGGGGTGGTGCCTCCTAGATTGGTTAGGTGTCGCTTGGGAGCCTCCGTCTTTGAGATGTGGAGTTGAACCAACAAGTTTGTAAGGGCAAGGAGATCGCCTACTTCGTGAAGATCTACCCCGAGTAAGGCTAGTCCTCCGTGGGCGTAGGCCGTGATGGAATAGACAAGGTTGCTTCTTCGTGGACCCTTCGTGGGTGGAGCCCTCCGTGGACTCGCGCAGCCGTTACCCTCCGTGGGTTGAAGTCTCCATCAACGTGGATGTACGATAGCACCACCTATCGGAACCACGACAAAAATCTCCGTGTCACCAAACTACGTTTGATCTTCTCCACCTCTCTTTACTATATATGCAATTTACTTTCCGCTGCCCATACTCTAGAATTGCATGTGTAGTATGTTACTTGACTTGATCTTAATTGCAAAACTGCCTAAAAACTTTGCTCAACCAAAAGGCAGATTTTTATCTTGTCGAGTAGTCTAATCACCCCCCCCCCCTCTAGACCTACTTCTTCGATCCTACAATTGGTATCAGAGCTTTGGTCTCCATTGCTTTGGTTTACACACCATTGGAGGAAGATGGACGTGTCTACGGATGGGAGTGTTAGCCATAGAGTGCCTGTTCTTGATGGAAGGTTCTATAACTCTTGGAGGTCTGAAATGCTTAGTATCTTTAAAATGTACAATTTGTGCAAATATATTGAGACCCCATATGTGCCTCCTTTTGATCCCTTGCACCCTACCATGGATGAAGAGCTTGATTTGCTTCGTAACCTTAGAACTGTAAATCTTATCATTAGAGGGTTACCTGATGACTTGCTTAATCTTGTTACAAACTTTGAGTGTGCCTATGCTATGTGGAAATTCTTGGAAGAACTTTATCCGGACTACTCTTTGAGAAGTCTTGATGAAATTCTACACAAGACTATTGAATTTGATAAGTTGCACCCCAATGATCCTAACTTTGATAAATGCTTCTTTGAGCTTCGTGATCTTATGAAAAAGAAAGGTGATCCCAGTCTTATCAATATTATCATTAGAAATGCTCTTGCATTGCATTCCGAAGATTATTGTCACACTGACCAAACTAATGCAAGTACTTATCAAATTGACCTAGGTATTGATGATGAACAATCTATGGGTCAATATGATGATGAGCATGAGCATGATGATTACTCCGATTCGGACACCGAGCTAGACAAAGTCATGAAGAGTCTCAACCTTATGGCAAATATGAGAGACTACATGTCCGGCGGAAAAGAGTGGATTCTTGATAGTGGATGCACCGATCACATGACCGGAGACAAAGACATGTTTCGAGAGCTTGCAAAGAACGATGGTCCACGCAAGTATGTGACTTTTGGAGACAACTCCAAGGGTAAGGTACTTGGCCTTGGTAAGGTGGCCATATCTCATGATAGCTCTATTCAAAATGTCATGCTTGTAGAATCTCTTGGATACAATTTACTTTCCGTGTCTAGATTAGCTGACTTTGGATTCAATGTGCTATTCACCAAAATAGATTGCCAAGTCTTTCGTCGTGATAATCAAAACATGGCTTTTACTGGTATTCGTAGAGGTGATCTATATATTGTTGATTTCACTAAGAAAGCCCAACCTAGAGCTTTTCATTGCTAAATCCTCTAAAGGTTGGTTATGGCATAGAAGGCTAGGACATGTTGGTATGCGTAACCTAGACAAGCTAATCAAAGGTGATCATATTCTTGGTGTTAAAGATGTTTTCTTTGACAAAGATAGACTTTGTAGTGCTTGTCAAGCAGGAAAACAAGTTGGTGGAAGTCATCCCGTGAAAAACATCATGACCACAAGGAGACCGCTTGAGCTTCTTCATATGGATCTCTTCGGTCCCAATGCTTACAAAAGCCTTGGTGGTAACTCCTTTGGTCTAGTTATAGTTGATGATTATTCCAGATTTACGTGGGTATTTTTCCTTGATGATAAATCGCAGGTTCAGAGGATCTTCAAGACCTTTGCCAAAAAGGCCCAAAATCAATTTGAGGTGAAGATCAAGAAAGTTCGGAGTGACAATGGAACGGAGTTCAAGAACGCCAATGTAGACTCTTTTCTCGATGAGGAAGGAATTCTACATGAGTTCTCGGCTACGTACACGCCTCAACAAAATGGAGTTGTTGAGAGGAAGAACCGAACGCTCATAGAGATGGCAAGAACGATGCTTGATGAATACAAGACACCGAAACATTTTTGGGGAGAAGCGGTCGAGACAGCTTGTCATGCTATCAACAGGCTTTATCTTCATAAGCTCCTCGGCAAGACATCATACGAGCTTCTCACCGGCTTTCTTCTTGGTTATGGATCAAACTCCCACACCTACCGTGTCTACAATAATTTCACCCGAAAGGTTGAAGAGACGGTAGATGTGAAGTTTGATGAATCTAATGGCTCGCAAGTAGAGCAAATGCCTATTGATGTAGGAGACAAGGACCCATCGGAAGCAATCCAAGATTTATCTATTGGAAAGATCCGTCCCATGGAAGTGAAGGAGAGTACCTCATCTACATATGTGGAGCCACCTACCTCACGGCGAGATGAACCTCAAGGCAACATGGAGGCCTCCACAAGTGGAACTCACCAAGATGAGGAAATGCAACAAGAAGATCCACCACAACCTCCTTCTCCACCACCTCAAGACAACACCAACAACAATGAAGAAGAAGAAGAGGAAGATGAAGATGATGAGGAAGCTGAGCCACAACATCAACAAAAGCTATCCCGAGTCCGAGCAAGAGTCAAGAAAAATCATCCCGTGGAACAAATGATGAACGACATCAACTCCGGGAGAATTACTCGCTCTAAAACTCGCTTAGCTAACTTTTGTGAGCATTACTCATTTATCTCTAGTATTGAACCTATGAAGGTAGAAGAAGCACTTAAAGACCCGGATTGGGTGAACGCTATGCACGAAGAACTACACAACTTCGAGAGGAACAAGGTGTGGACATTGGTAGAGAAGCCCAACGATGATCAAAACATCATTGGAACCAAATGGGTGTTTCGGAACAAGCAAGATGAAGATGGACAAGTCATCCGCAACAAGGCTCGTCTCGTAGCTCAAGGTTACACACAAGTCGAAGGTATGGACTATGGTGAGACCTATGCCCCCGTTGCTAGACTTGAGTCCATTCGCATACTTCTTGCTTATGCCAATCATCATGATATTACTCTCTATCAAATGGACATCAAAAGTGCTTTCCTAAATGGTGAAATTGAGGAGGAAGTATTTGTGAAACAACCTCCCGGATTTGTGAACCCCAAAAAGCCTAATCATGTTTACAAGTTGCATAAAGCTCTTTATGGTCTTAAACAAGCCCCTAGAGCTTGGTACAAATGCTTAACTAGCTTTCTTCTTGAGAAAGGCTTTGAGATTGGAAAGATAGACTCAACGCTGTTCACAAAAAGGGTTAATGGTGAACTATTTGTGTGCCAAATATATGTTGATGATATTATCTTTGGTTCAACTAACCCTCATTTTAGCAAGAAGTTTGGATAGCTCATGTCGGAGAAGTATGAAATGTCCATGATGTGTGAACTCAAATTCTTCCTTGGGTTGCAAATCAAGCAATCTAAGGAGGGTACTTTTGTCTCACAAACAAAGTACACCAAGGATCTCTTCAAGAAGTTCAACATGCAAAAAAAGCAAAGGTATGAGTACCCCCATGCCTACTAGTGGACATAATGACTTGACAAAAGATGGAGAACCCGTTGATCAAAGGGTTTACCGTTCTATGATTGGTTCTCTACTATATCTTTGTGCTTCTCGTCCTGACATAATGTTGAGTGTATGCATGTGTGCACGATATCAAGCAGCCCCTAAAGAATGTCATCTTAAAGCTGTTAAAAGGATAGTGAGATACTTGATACACACACCAAACTTTGGCATTTGGTATCCTAAGAGAGCTTCTTTCGATCTTGTTGGCTATTCCGACTCGGACTATGCCGGTGACAAGGTTGATAGAAAGTCAACTTCGGGTACATGTCAATTCCTTGGTCGATCCCTTGTATCTTGGTCCTCCAAGAAACAAAATTCGGTATCTTTATCCACTGCCGAAGCAGAATATATTGCTGGTGGTTCGTGTTGTGCTCAATTACTATGGATGACACAAACGCTTAAAGATTATGGGATACATGTGAGACGTGTTCCCTTGCTTTGTGACAATGAGAGTGCAATCAAGATTGGACACAATCCTGTGCAACACTCTCGAACAAAGCATATTGAAGTTCGTCACCACTTTATTCGTGATCATATTGCCAAGGGTGATATTAATCTTAAGCATGTTCGTACTGACAAACAACTTGCTGATATCTTTACAAAACCTCTTGATGAGAAAGTGTTTTGTCGCTTAAGGAGTGAGTTGAACATCATTGATGCTTCAAACTTGGAGTGATAACTCCATTGATGCATGCAAGGCATGAGCCTCTTGACTAATCCTTGATATTTCTCTTATGATGATGATCATATGTCTTGGACACATTTGCCTCCTTGTATTGCATCTAACTCTTTGCAGGTACTTGGATGATCTACATTCCACAAGATTACCACACACTCAAATCATGAGTAATCTTGTCATTGACCAAGTATCTAGCCCTTTGGGATGTTGAGTTCAAGGAACAAAATTTCACATATCCTTTTTGACATCTTATACATCCAGTATTTCACTCTTGTCATCTTGGATATTCTTGAGTATTTCCTTGCTTGCCTAACCCATGTAGGAAGATGAACTACACAAGTAGAAATGGCGCTCCAACTTCACATTCAATGAGCACCTACATCAAGTCTACCTACATGAGCAAAGCAACAACAAGCCCAAGGTATGTTCTTCACATCTTTAAGAAGCTTTACTCAAAGTCATGAGTGCAAGCAGCTTCATAAGATGTGATCACATCAAATGCTTAATCGAAAAATGGCAACCCCATTTTGAGCTTAAACGATGAGTATGACCTATGATCAAATGTCCTCATTTGACTCCTAAGTCAATATACTCAAACATAGGTGACTTTGTCGCCGACCTTTATCTAGATGAAGTACATATGCTTTTGGAGTTTTTCTGTTTTCTCTTATGTTCTCTCATTGAGTTTTCTTTAAACAAAAAAAAACTTCATCTAGAAATCTTTTTTATTTCTTTTCTTATGTTTCTTTGTGAATATCCTTTTGGAAATCTTTTTCTGGCTCTGATCAATTCCCCGAAAATCTTTTACAAATTCATTGCAAATCTTTTGAAATACTCCTCGCAAAGTGAGCTGAATTCTTTCTGTATTTTAAAGAGGGAGAGGACTCAAATTCAGACTCAAATTTTAAATTTTTAAGGAGGAGAGGACTCAAATTTGGACTCAAATTGCTTTTCTATGAATGTTCTTATTTTCCCTGTTGTGATTCTTCAGGATTCCACTTCTTTCTTTCTTTCTTTCTTTCTTTCCATCTTTCCTGTCCTACCTAGTTTGCTGTCCTTTTCGGCACTTGATGTCAAAGGGGGAGAGAACTTAGGGGGAGTAAGGGGAGTAGGGGAGAAGAGAAGACTTAAGGGAAGAAGAAAAGCGATCTTATCTTAAGGGGGAGAGAATCACATCAAAGCTTTGTCATGTTTTACATTGGACATTACAATTGGCATCATTCTTTTGATTTTGCTATTTCCTTCAAAACCCCTTGTTCTCACAACTGGTATCTCATGAAATCTTTTAGTTTAGGGGGAGAAGACTTAGAGGAATCGTCACAATTGATATCCTATGAAAAGCAAAATCTCTCTGAGTTCATTGAAAATCTTTTAGCTTCGGAGACATGTTTGCTGATTCAAGCCTGTGCTCAATATGAGACACTCTTTATACATGTCCTCCCTGGCTTGGTACTCTTGATGTTCTTGCAATTGGTTGAAGGAATACTCTTGTGTTATCTAACCTTGTTTTCCCAAGTTTATCCCTTCAGGTACAAGTGCCAAGGAACCTCAAGGTAAGTATATGCATCTTGCAGAGTGTGCATGATGGTGACTTGCTTGTAAATACTTGTTTGCAAGAAATCACCATGCACATATGCATTATCACTCACTTCCTTTCCTTCTGCTCTGATGCATATAGCCAAGCTGCATGTAGCACATCTTGCTTATCTCTCTTGTGTGCTTGTGGTAGTCCAAAACCATAATTTATGAAAATCTTGCACACTTGTAGGGGGAGCCTGTGTACTACATGCTTGTCAAAGCTTTCATGATAATTCTGTCTTTCTTTCAATAAGCTTTGATGTCTTGTTTAGTATAATTTTAGTGTGTTGCCATCAATTACCAAAAAGGGGGAGATTGAAAGCACATTTGCTCCCTGGGTGGTTTTGGTAATTAATGACAACATACTTTGTGGTTGGACTAATGCTTTTATCAAGTATGTTTCAGGAAACCCAATCACATTGGTATGGCAAGATGACTGAAGAAGTGGACCCCTCAAATGCTAAGGCAAGCATTGGCAAAAGCTCAAGACTCCATTTCTGGTTTAGTGATCAAAGATCACATTGAGTCCATAGGAAAAGCCAATACTATTAAAAGGGGATGAGGTTGTGTTGATGATCTGGTTGCTCAAGTGCTTAGTGATTTAGCTCCTTCAACTATCAGCACCTTTCACTACTATACACACTCATAAGTAATCTCGGACAAACCGATTCTTCCAACTCAGTCCCACCGAGATGAACCACTTCTGCCATATTCCAAACCCTAGAAAAATCGGTCTTACCGAGTTTGAGATCGGTCTCACTGAAACTGAACTGCCAACCTTCTGTAACCATTTCACATCATTTCGGAATATCCGAGTATGCATTTTCGGTCTTACCGAAATGGCCAGGTTCTGTCTTGGGTCAAATCGGTCTCACCGAGATTGCATTATCGGTCCCACCGATTCTGGCATGTTCCTGCTCTTTCTCAAATCGGTCCAACCAAGTTTTCTTTCTCGGTCTCACCGAAATCTCCAACGTTCATATCAGATACACTTTCGGTCCCACCGAGATGGTATTTTCGGTCCCACCGAAAATCCCAACGTTCACTATATTTGAACTTTCGGTCTGACCGAGTTTTCACTTCGGTCTGACCGAGATTGGTCAAATGTGTGTGTAACGGTTGGATTTTGTGTGGAGGCTATATATACCCCTCCACCCCCTCTTCATTCGTGAGGAGAGCCATCAGAAAGTACCACCACTTCTACTATACACTTTCTGAGAAGTGAACCACCTACCCTTGTGTTGAGATCAAGCCATTCCATTCCTACCATATGAAACTTGATCTCTAGCCTTCCCAAGTTGCCTTCCACTCAAATCTTTCTTCCACCACAGCCATATCAGTGAGGAGAGTTGAGTGTTGGGGAGATTATCATTTGAAGCACAAGAGCAAGGAGTTCATCATCATCAACACCGTCTATTACCTTTTGGGGGGTGGTGCCTCCTAGATTGGTTAGGTGTCGCTTGGGAGCCTCCGTCTTTGAGATGTGGAGTTGAACCAAGAAGTTTGTAAGGGCAAGGAGATCGCCTACTTCGTGAAGATCTACCCCGAGTAAGGCTAGTCCTCCGTGGGCGTAGGCCGTGATGGAATAGACAAGGTTGCTTCTTCGTGGACCCTTCGTGGGTGGAGCCCTCCGTGGACTCGCGCAGCCGTTGCCCTCCGTGGGTTGAAGTCTCCATCAACGTGGATGTACGATAGCACCACCTATCGGAACCACGACAAAAATCTCCGTGTCACCAAACTGCGTTTGATCTTATCCACCTCTCTTTAATATATATGCAATTTACTTTCCGCTGCCCATACTCTAGAATTGCATGTGTAGTATGTTACTTGACTTGATCTTAATTGCAAAACTGCCTAAAAACTTTGCTCAACCAAAAGGCAGATTTTTATCTTGTCGAGTAGTCTAATCACCCCCCCCCCTCTAGACCTACTTCTTCGATCCTACACAATGAATCGTCGGTGAGCCCGTTCCCGCACAGGTTCCTGCGCATAGCCGCGCAAGCTTCCCGCCCGACTCAGCGTAATCCCCCAAAATCCCAATGCTTGCCGGCCTGCTATATGAATCCTCACGTCCGGCAAGTCCAGCGTTGCATTTCCCCTCCCCCTATAGCATATCTTGTCTTCTTCTCCCACAATCGCCAATGGCACCGGTTCATCGTCGTCTCTCAGCCACTCCGCCATCATCAGGATGGCTCCATCTGGGAGGCTACACCGCAGTGGCGGTGCAGTCCCTGGTGTAGTGTAGCGTACGTGGCATGCGTGTTGGGTGTGTGTGCAACACCCACCACACGCTCCACCGCCGCTGCCCGCCGACAACTGTTGCATGTCGCCGTTGCCACCACCCCACTTGCTGCCGCCATGGCTGCCACACCACCGTTGAAAGCCAGGGTCGCCTGCTCCGGCACCGCATCCTGAAGGCGGGAGGTGGCCGTCGCGGCCGCCACACCACTGTCGGCCACTGTGGACATCTCCCGCTCCGCCACCATGACTCGAAGGCGGAAGGTGGTGGTCGTGGCCACCACCCTAACGCCGGCCGCCGTGGCCTCCAGCCCACTGTCCACCATCATGGTCATCATCCTCTCTGCCACCAACGTCCGAAGGTGGGAGGTGGAGGTGGACCCCGCATTTGCATCAGCGACCTTGCGCGCTACATCAAGTTCCCGCGGGAGGATGAGGAGCGCCTCATTGAGCATGCAAAGAGTCTTACCACCACAGTGGTCGTAGCACACGCTGCCACAGAGGCGAGGAATGAGGAGATCTACGAGAAGTCTCGCTACTTCGAGAGGGGTCGTCTGGAGTGGTAGAGGGTGTTCGAGGTGAGCATCACTAAAGGTGCACCAGCAGCAAGCACTGGATTCCAGTTGTCCAGTTCATCGGTAGGCTCCTCCTCCTCTGCCTCTTACTGACCTCTCTCGGCAGAGGAGAGGATGCTGGAAGTAGTGCAAAGCCCCTCCATAGTAGTAGTAGAATTTAGGAGCTATTTTGTTTAGTTCATCTGTCTATAGCTGTGGTTGAACTCTACAACGTACTTAAAATTGGCTAGTATATATAGTTGAACTAGCTATTTTCTGTACGTGATTGGCAACAATATGGGAAAATTTTGGCCGGTTCAGCTGTTGAGTTGAACTATTTGTGTAAAGAACGACTGCTTAATCTATGAATGAAATCTACGCATACTAAATTTTAGTTGCAAAAATTAGATAGTGCTAGTAATTTTTAGCTGGAAATTTTGACAAATGGCAGTGTTACAAGGTTGACAAAGGGCAATGTTACTAGATCAACAAATGTCAATCTTCCCAATTTGACAAATGGAAATATACCTAATATGACAGATGCAAATCTTACCAAATTATCCGTACGTGGTTGCACACTGGTCATCCAAATAACCTATTTGTGCTGAAGGGGTGTACAAATCCTGCGTGCCAGATTTTCTCTTGGCTTAGTGGCGAAGGTACCACAGCTCTCGCTTTTCATGCCGTCTTCAATCTGAACTGTATGCGATGAAGATGATGTAGGGTGGAAACCTAGGGGTCCGATCTTTCATGAAATGGATGGGATCCCACGAAGAACACGAGGAGAAATCACGGGGTAGAGCACACGAGAACGACGAGAACAATCACACATATGCTAGATTGATGCACAAACACGAGTGCCACATTGATCCAAACACAATAAAGGACGATACAAAAGGTAGTCTTCTCCGTGAGGAGGTCTCAAATCCGGTGTGGATCTTCTCCGTAGAGGGGCCACTGTCTCTCGATGGAGTAGAACCACTAGGGGAATGAGTAAAGCTCTAGTCTAAATGAGCTATCACAATGGTGACCCTAGAAAGGAGGAGCTGGAGGTCTATTTGTAGTCGAAGGGGTCAATTGGGTGATACAAGGGTCAAAACCCGCTTCACAACGTGCAGGAAAGCCGGTTGTACCGGTCGAGGGGGCGGTTGTACCGCTGGGAGTTCATGCACCGATTCCTGGGGGTGTCCACGGAGGAAGTCCAGCGGTTGTACCGGTGGTTGGGGCGGTTGTACCGGTCTTGTCACCGCTGGGGGAAATACCGGGCTTGTACGGGACTTGTGCCGCTTGATCACAGATGGTTGCTTGGTACTTGGGCGGTAGTTGACCGGTTGTAACGGCCGGGCGGTAGTTGGCCGGTAGTTGGGCGGTAGTACCGGTGATCCTGGGCTGGGTAGATCTCCCTCCATGCTCTTTGCGTCCAACTTGCACCGTAGCTTCTACTTTACACCTAAGCATACAAAGTGTCTCCATTTGAGGTAGTAGGCATGTTTCAAGGTGGTCAAATGGGAATTCAACAAGGAGAGAGTTAACCTCGGTTTCAAGTGCTCTTGCACGAGATCTTGTCATCAGTCCGCTAAACACTTGGGAAGATGGGTCCATGGGGATAACCGTAGGATGCTCCGCATCATCTCTCCTCCCTTGGGAAAGATCCGACCTTGTATCGAAATCATCATCACCATGGAAAAGAGAGAGATCCTTGACGTTGAAGGTATCACTCACGTTGTACTTGTTGCATGGAATGTCGATCTTGTAAGCATTGTTGTTGTAGTGTGCTAGCACCTTGGGGAAGCGGTCCTTTCGAACATGAAGCCATACGCGATCTCCCGGTTGGAACACCCTTGTTGTCTTGTTAGCGTTGAGCTTGGTGGCGAGGCGATGTACTTGACGCTCGATCGTTGCCCTTTTATCTTCGTGCATCTTCTTGAGATAACTTTCTCGTGCACTTGCGTCCATATTAGTGCGCTCTTGGAGAGGTAGAGGAAGAATTTCCAATGGGGACAATGGGTTGAAGCCGTAGACGACCTCGAAGGGGGACTTGCCGGTTGTCGAGTGTCTTGCGCGGTTGTAGGCGTACTCGGCGATGGGCAATCAATGCTCCCATTCCTTGATGTTCTTCTTGATCAACACACGAAGAAGCGTCGATAGCGTCCGGTTCGTCACCTCCATTCGGCCGTACGTTTGTGGATGGTAAGCCGATGAGAATAGTAGGTTGATGCCGAGTTTGGCGCATAGAGTCTTCCAAAAGTAGCTCAAGAGCTTGACGTCGCGGTCGGAGACGATCGTCTTGGGCACTCCATGTAGGCGCAAGATTTCCCTACAAAAGAGATTCGCAACATGTGAAGCATCCTCTATCTTGTTGCATGGAATGAAATGAGCCATTTTCGAAAATGTATCCACAACAACAAAAACGGAATCCTTGCCATTTTGAGTTCTAGGCAACCCAAGTACAAAGTCCATGCTAATGTCTTCCCAAGGTTGATGTGGAATAGGAAGTGGCATATAAAGGCCATGAGATTGAGCTTTGGACTTAGCTTTGCGGCATGTAGAGCACCGGTTGGTGAAGCGTGAGACGTCATGAACATCTTGGGCCAATTGTAATTCTTGGAGAGCATCGCAAATCTATTGTCGCGTCCAAAATGTCCCATAAGTCCTCCTCCATGAGATTCCTGCAAAAGGAGCAAACGAAGAGAAGACTCGGGAATGCAAAGTTTGTTAGCTCTCATAAGATAACCATCCTTGATGTAATATCGTTCCCAAGAAGTATTCATTACACACTTAGCAAAAGGATTTGCAAAGAAAAGATCATGCTCATACAAGTATTTTATATGCTCAAATCCAATAACACTCAATTCAAGTTGGGTAACAAGCATGCATTTGCGGGAAAGCGCATCCGCCAGAACATTTTATTTGCCTTTGATGTTCTTGATGACATAGAGAAAATACTCTATGAACTCACTCCACTTAGCATGACGCTTGTTCAACTTAGTTTGACCATTAAGATACTTGAGTGTATGATGGTTCGTGTGAAGAATGAATTCATGAGATCGGAGATAGTGTTCCCAAACACGCAAAACTCGCACTAAGGCATAGAACGTTCGCCACAAGACTTTTCTTGACGAGCACCATCAGAACCGTTAGATCGGCATCCGACAGTGTCAGTTTTGCCATGGCATTTAACAGAACAGCCACTCCTCCTACACATAAATCTTCCACGTGAGTGTAAGCAACTTCCGTATGGTCCCTCCGTTCCAAAATGCAGTGCATATAGCTTTATTGAAAATTCGAACCTCGCTAACTTTTACCGAGTTTTCGTGTACCAAATTGCACATGTAGAATACCCTGTATATATCATTTCATTCATCTTTGAGAGGTAACTATAAAGATGGGAGAGGAGTCTACAAAGAAAGACCATCGTATCACCTGCAGCAATTTCGACCATCCTTTGGTGTGGAGGAATATCATAGGAACTCTATATGATATGATTTTTATATGATTTTTTCCTTTAGAGCCAACTGGTTCATATAAATAGATTCATATACTCCACATTTCAAAGGAAATTAACATGATAGCATTTCTATAGCTTTAGAGCCACTTGGTTCATATGAATCGATTCCTATACTCCCATAATTTCAAAGGAAAATAAACATTAGCGTATATTCAATAGAAAAGTTCCTATGATAAGAACCAAATTACATCTCATTTCTAATCCCTCCTCATAGGAATTGAGATGCATGTCATCTCTAGATTCAATAGAAAAGTTCCTATGATGTCAACCAAATGACATCTCTTTTTCAATCCCTACTCATAGGAATTGAGATACTCCATGTCATCTCTTTCCCTACAACTTCCATGTATACATCTTCTATTCCTAAATAGCTAGTACAACCCACTAGTAGCTTTTTTCCAGGACATGCAACTACGGCATAAGAACTATATAGTGTGCGAATAACTTGAAAGATGGTCGCTGGATGAAGCTAATCCGACAGTGCAGAGATGGAAAATCCGAGCACTACTAGCCGTTGGATATCATCAACATTCAACCAGATCTGCCACATGTACAATTTAGAAGACTCCATGGTTGAACTTAAGCATAATGCACAGACCTCAAAACACAAGCACTTCTCCTTTGTTCTAGAATCTTCCATATCATAATCGATTTTTTTCTAAATGAATTGCCATTATTTGTTTTTTACTTTATGCTTTACAATGCACAACCCCATGTATCTTAACATTTTTATAAAACTAATTGATTTTGAATGAGATGAACTATAAGAACTAAACGAACATCTACATCATGCATATATGACTCAAAGCTTTACATGCTATATTGTGTATTTATTCATAATTTGGTTTCAAAATCTCATGCAGTCAATGCATGTGTACCTTACTAGTTTTGAGTAGAGTAGCAAATTTCACGTGGCCCGGGTATATCAAAATGCAGGGCCCATGCATCATTGCCTTTCAGTCGAACCTACGTCCACAATTGTTTGTACGTACTATATCTCCACTGGTCCCCGAACCCAAAATGCTGCCTCGTTGCCCTAAAACCAAGCGGCGCACACATATTTAAGGCGTCGACTCGAACTCAATCCCTCTCCCATTTACTACGACGTGGCCCCGCACGCCCTAGTAGTACACCTACAAACCCTACCGCCGCAAGCATCATTGGTTTTCTTCAAGACGACGAGGGAGAAGCCGATTTGTAGTGGAGGCACTTTAAAAAAATGATCTGTTGTGGAGACCCCTACCCTAGGGTGCCCTAGGTAGCTGCCGCACACATCATTGGTTTTCTCTTTTCTTTATGCTCTTGCGCCCTAGTGTGAAATGATGGTTGCTTCGTCCGTCCACCTTAATGCGGGAAAGGTGGGGCTTTGTGATTTGACCCCTCATCGCTCATTTTCTACTACCGTGGCACTACGACTGGGGTGCCTCCAATTCCAACCGCTGCTCCGAACTGTACGTGGAACAAGACGGTGGATGAGCCACATGTCGGCCAAAGGGGTCCTGTTAAGCGTGCCGCCATTTCGTGTGCGGACTGACCCTGCTTGAGTCGCTACGCCAACACGACAGGTGTAACCTACCACTTGGTTTTGCTCCTTGGTAAATCCCGACTATATTGATCTAAAGAGATACATAGAGAACTACCATCTCCGTCTCGTTTTTTTTTTGACATCTCGGTTTATAGGGCGTGCACGTAGTTCTAGGTCATCCATTTGGCTAACTAAATCTGAGTTACTATGTCAGAAAAAGTATATCATTGTATTATTAAGCGGATGTAGTTTCTAAACATATATTGTTCATCACATATATAGCCAGTTAAATTCTCAACCTAGAACGACGTGCATGCCATGTAAACCGATACGGAGGAAGTATAGTAGTGAAAATGAGGTGATTTTACCGAGCGATCGGCGGGGGAGCATGTCCTGTCATGTAGTCGCATGTGTCATGATGTACCAAAGCGATGCGCGTGTCCCTCTAGAGGCAGAAGCAATACTATGTGGTTTGAGATGATGGTGAACCAAAGTGTGAAATAATGGTTGCTTCGTCCGTCTGGGAAGGTGCGGCATTGTGATTTGACGTCTCATTGCTCATTACTACTACTACTGGGGCGGTACGAGTAGGGTGCGTCCCCCTGCTGTTCTACACTGTTATTTGGTGATTTTATCGAGCGAGCGTCAACGGAGGAGTACAAGACACGGCTTAGGTTTTTGTTGCTTCGCGTGATCCATCGATACTAACCCGGACTAAAAAAAGGCGAGGGCAGGTCTTTTCCTGCGCGGCAGGCAGGGGAGTTTGGCATAGTCTGTTCGAGGCAAGGAGGCAGGAAGGGAAACAAGCAAATAAAGGTTGAGTGACTTAGTTTTGGGAAAATCTGTTTTTACCGAGTACGTACCCACCAGGGTTTATATAGCTCGTCTAAAAAACATTCATTTTTCCGTTTTATAAGCCTCAATTCTACTACTAGTAGTAGTACCATCACATGTTGGATTTTGACGTGCGTTAGATCACCCGATGCAAGCAGTGTCAAGAGAAAACTCTCTAACCAAGGTAGTAGGGACGAGGAGTAAACGGGGGGAGTAGTAAAATTTTCTCTCTAACCAAGGTAGACTGACATGTATTTTTTATAGTGGCCTTATATAAGTAAATGGAGGGAGTACTAAAGGACATATATATTCCAAACAATATGATAATCTCTCTAACCAAGGTAGTAGGGACGAGGAGTAAACGGAGGGAGTAGTAAAATTTTCTCCTCGTCCTGCGAGCCACCGCGCGCGTGGGCGAGGGAGCGGGCGTAAGGCGTGGTAAGCAAGCTTCACCTCATCCTGCGAGCCATCGCGCCCGTGGGCGGGGGAGATGGCGTACTAAGCAAGCTTCTCCTTGTTCTGCGAGTGGACGGAACACATCAAAAGTACTCCAGTGTATATAGCCTTGCCTCTAAGGTAGGCCCCACATGGTTTGCCTCTTTTTAAACATGACGCGTCAAGTCGCAATTTGTTTGTTCACCCGTGGTAGACGATCCTCCCTCCATCTAGTGGACAACCAGTACATGTGTCAAGTTACCACGTGAGCTGCCTTTTCGTAAAAAAATGAGCTCCATCGTGCACCCACGCAAGTGTGGTTGGGAAAGAGACGGGAGTACGTGCGCCGTGCGTGCACCTCTTCTCTTCGTGCACGTCCCCCACCTACGTGGGTGTGTGTGAGGGACTATAGAGATACAAACCTAGACATAATGCACCATCCATCCCCATGCCTCCGCCCAGTCCGACCACCAGTCACCACCACACCCCACTCCTCCTCACCTTATCTCTCATCTTTCTCCCTCCATTTTTATGTACAAGGACACTATAAAAATTACAATTTGCAGATATACAAGGCCACACACACTAATCGATGCAATATTAATGGTGTTTGCCTCGTAGTACTACTAGCAAAGGAGGACACTAATTATCCCTTGCATGCATGCGGGAGTGTGAGCATTGGCTTGATGTGCATGAAAGAGAAGAATACACATTAATTTACACGGCAAACAAGGAAACAAGGTGGCTTGCAACATTGAGTTAGAAGACATTAATTTTTGCCTTGGTACCTGTAATATGGCTTTGTTGCCTTGTACACAAAAATGGAGTCCGATAAAATTCTCGAGATACCATTTATCCGATAAAATTCTCGAGCAATCATTAGTTTTTACAAAATGGGATTACTCCTGCATGGGTCAATCACAACATGTGTTTTGTAAAAAAATGCATCTTGATGTTCCGTGCAATGCACGAGCATCTTGCTAGTCCATGAAAACAACACATGGCAAAATTCCACGGCGAACGAGGGATTTGAATATGTTGGGAGGGGTTGTTTGGATCTTGCCCGGGGTAGCCAAAATATTGGCGAACCTTTTGTCCACCGGTGCCTTTGCCACCGATGAATGAGGAATGGCTCGGGTTCTCATGTATCCTCTATCGCGCACGTTGGAGACGAGCTCGCACGAGCTGTGTTCTTTTTGTCCCACCACGCCGCCTGAGCCGCCCGCAAACCGACCGGCTACCCGCTAATTACGCCATCCAACCGTAGCCGCACACATTATGACAACAAGTCAACCAACCGGACGAAATTCACGCAAACACGGCGATATTTCATATAAACAATGACGGAAATCATATAAGATACCGGATTTTCATACAAACATGACAGATTTCATTACATTCAAATGAACTACGCGGCGCTAGTTCTAGACAACACAGGTATATAATACCTGGCCTAAATGGTTGCCCGCCGATCGATTTGTGTTCCTCATGTCTGGCTGCGCGATAACCGGACTGCCGGGAGCCCCGGAGGTATATGCAGGGTCGACGAAGGTCCTCGCAACAAAAGGATCTGGCAAGACACCAACTGTTTACGCCGGCGTCACCTCCGTGGTGGCCTTCATGGGACCCAAGCAGCGGCGGCCTCCCGTGTTCTACTTCTCCTCGATGATGGCAGTGGACGCGGAGGCGCTGGCCATCGACTCGTCGCTCTCCGCGCACCCGGCTTCTGTCGCTGCTTGCATGGAGCGACTGCTGGCATGGGAGTCTCGGCCACAGAAACGGGAGACGCGGTACGAGGCGACGGCGTGGACGGCAGCAACGACGCCCGTGCGCCGCTCCTCGTCAAGCTGGCCTGGAGCGGTGAGCTGCTGAACTATGCGCCGGCTTGGGGCGGCAACTGGCTCCGTCGGGCGAGGGGAGGGAGGTGGATCAGCGAGCTGCATAGCTCATATCCGGTGGGCTCGGCGGGCCACCCAGCCGGCTTGGATGCGGAATAACTACTCTTTATAAGCCATTGTAAGAGTGGACAAAATGGTGAAGTAGGATATAGGGTAGCGGCAGAGGTGTGCGATTCTTGGCCGGCGTTTGGCCTCGTTTAAATATGAGATTAAAAAGACGGCGGATGGGTGGAGCTCGGCCGGCGTTGCGTTTAATGCCGGCCCGTTTATGAACGGACGTGTGTCCAAAGTGGGTTTCTCGGCTTCCACACGGGCGGGTTTCATGGAGGCGTTTAAATGCGGCAAGGAGGCGTGTTCAGCCGGGCGTGCAGCGAGTGGCTCCCTCGACTCTGACGTAGGACAGCGCGTCGTTCTTCCACTGACGTGTGGGCTCTTTGGGTACATGGCCTGCATGTCAGTGACCCAATGCAGGCAGCGCACAGCAGAGGAACCTTTGGTGGGCCAGGGCGGCCATAAGCGGGCATTTCATAAACCGATCGATGATTGTTCATTGAGTGTGACGTCATCCTTTTCATGTTGATAGCCCGTTTGATACGTTGTGATTCATAAAGACCGCTACAAACATCAATGTTCTGCTTCTTACAGATACGATTGATTAATACCCGTAACAATCCATGTCCTTAACAAAGGGTGCAGGCACGTATAGGTTGAGCGTGTGTCTTGCGTCGTGTGCTGTGTGCATACAGGCGTGCGAGTGTTGCGTGCGTGCAAGGGTACGTTTCAGTGTTGCATGCATGTGTGCGTACGTGCGTGTGTTCGTGAGTGCATGTGTACGCGTCAGTGTTGCACGCCTGCATGCGTGTGTGTGTTCGTTATGTGTATGTGTCAGTGTTGCACGCCTGCATGCGTGCGTGTCTTGCATGCGTGCAGGTGTACGTGCTGGGTGAGGCTAAACGTCAGTCCACTGACTTTTTCATCTCTGGTCATTAGATTTTTCAGCCGTTGGATACGAAATCAAGGTCCTGCAGTTTATCATCAAACTCTGCCCCCCTGAGCCGCCAGCCACCATCGGCCGAACCACCGGCCCACACCGCTAGCAGCCGGCCCGCGCCGCCACGCCGCCCCGCCCGCCCCAAAACCACTCCTCACCGCCGGTCCGCCGCCGCACCGGCCA
>LR738711.1:415316418-415373380 GCA_902687465.1 Secale cereale
GACATGTAGGCACTTATATGTGCGTATAGAGGGCTAGGAGAGACCGTGCGTGTGTATATATGCATGTGAGAGAAATAGTGTTTTCCAACCGAGATTAGTGAAAAGAGTGGTACATAGTAGTCAGAAAGAGAGAGAGAGAGAGAGAGAGAGAGAGAGAGAGAGAGAGATACAGAGAGAGCATGTGCGTGAGACTCCCCGACACCCCGAGAGAGATTGTGAGAATGTGTGAAAGAGAAATGCCGATGCATATACAGTGTCTGCACTTATGTGGTAGATAGACAGATATATAGCGCGTTTGTGAGAACGGGCCGAAGCATAGTGCATCTACGTTTAAAAGGCGGTTCGATGACCCACAAGTGTAGGGGATCTATCATAGTCCTTTCGATAAGTAAGAGTGTCGAACCCAACGAGGAGCAGAAGGAAATGATAGGCATTTTTCAGTAAGGTATTTTCTGCAAGCACTGAAGTTATAGGTAACAGATAGTTTTGTGCTAAGGTAATTGGTAGCAAGTAACAAAAGGTAAAAGTAAATAAAGTGCAGCAAGGTGGCCCAATCCTTTTTGTAGCAAAGGACAAGCCTAGACAAACTCTTATATAAAGGAAAGCGCTACCGAGGACACATGGGAATTATCGTCAAGCTAGTTTTCATCACGATCGTCTAATTCGTGTTCGGTACTTTGATAATTTGGTATGTGGGTGGACCGGTGCTTCGGTGTTGTCCTTACTTGGACAAACCTCCCACTTATGAGTAACCTCAAATGCAAGCATCGGCAACTACAAAAGAAGTATTAAGGTAAACCTAACCATAGCCTGAAACATATGGATCCAAATCAGCCCCTTACGAAGCAATGCATAAACTAGGGTTTAAGCTTCTGTCACTCTAGCAACCCATCATCTACTTATTACTTCCCAATGCCTTCCTCTAGGCCCAAATAATGGTGAAGTGTTATGTAGTCGACATTCACATGACACCACTAGAGGAGAGACAACATACATCTCATCAAAATATCGAACGAAGACCAAATTCACATAACTACTAATAGCAAGACTTCTCCCATGTCCTCAGGAACAAAAGTATCGACTCGCAAGACATAATATTTTTCATGATCAGAGGGGTATTATAATGCATAATGGATCTGAACATATGATCTTCCACCAAATAAACCAACTAGCATCAACTACAAGGAGTAATCAACACTACTAGCAACCCATAGGTACCAATCTGAGGTTTGGGTACAAAGATTGGATACAAGAGATGAACTAGGGTTTGAGAGGAGATGGTGCTGGTGAAGATGTTGATGAAGATAGCTCTCCCCAACATGGGAGAGTTGTTGGTGATGATGGCGGTGACGATTTCCCCGGAGGGAAGTATCCCTGGCAGGACAGCTTTGCCGGAGCCCTAGATTGGTTTCCTCCTCGATTCCACCTCGAGACGGCTGCGTCTGGTCCCGAAAGCCTCCTTATGATTTTTTCCATGTCAAAACACCTCATATAGGAGAAGATGGACATCGGGGGGCCTTTGGGGGGCCCATGGGATAGGGGGCGCGCCCTGAGAGGGGGGGGGGCGCCCCCACCCACGTGGACAGCCGGTGGTCCCCCTCGTGAACTTCTTTCGCCAGATATTTTTTATATTTTCTGAAATGGAGTTCTGTTGAGTTTCTGGGCTTTTGGAGTTGTGCAGAATAGGTTTCCAGAGTTTGCTCCTTTTCCAGCCCAGAATTCCAGCTGCCGGCATTCTCCCTCTTCTTGTAAACCTTGTAAAATAAGAGAGAAAAGGCATAAGTGTTGTGACAAAACAAGTAATAATAGCCCATAATGCAATAAATATCAACACATAAGCATGATGCAAAATGGGCGTATGAACTCACCCAAGCTTAGACCTCGCTTGTCCTCAAGCGAAAGCCGATAACGAAAAATATGTCCACATGTTTAGAGATAGAGGTGTCTATAAAAACAAAATACGGACATGAGGGCATCATGATTATTTTCATAACAGCAACATATATATATTGTCATATGATTCTTATGCTAAAGTAACAATTCATCCACCATATCAAGCATGAATCATAAACTTCATTGGAAACTAACAAACTTTGATCTCGGTCATTGAAGCAATTGCAATTTATCGTAACATCGGAAAGAGTCAATATAAGAGCTTTTCAGCAAGCCTACATACTCAACTATCATATAGTCTTTCACAATTTCTCACACTCACGCAATACTTATGGTTATGGAGCTTTAATCGGACACAGAGAAAGATAGGGGCTTATGGTGTTGCCTCCCAACCTTTTACCTCAAGGGTAATGTCAATAGTAATAGATCATGAAAACTTACATCCAAGTGGGTATATATGTCAGGATCTTTCCAACACAATGTGCTTGCCAAAGGATAAAATGTAAAAAGGAAAGGTGAATTTCACCTTGACTCTTATAAGGCAAGAATAATAGATAGGCCCTTCACAGAGGGTAGCAGAGGTTGTCATGTGTTTTTACGGTTGGATGCACAAAGTCTTAGCATAGAAGAACTTCACTTTATATTGCCACTTGTGATAAGGACCTTTATTATGTAGTCCGTCGCTTTTATTACTTCCATATCACAAGATCGTATAAAGCTAATTTCCTCTACACTAATAAATCATACATATTTTAGCGAGTTTGCAACATGACAACTTAATTGGAAGGATCTTTCTCAATCCATAGGTAGGTATGGTGGACTCTCGAGGGAAAACTGGGTTTAAGGATGTATGGAAGCACAAGTAGTATCTCTACTTAGTGCGAGAAGTTTTGGCTAGCATGAGGGGGACAGGCAAGCTCAACATGTTGGATGATCCATGACAATATACTTTATTTCGGATACAACAAAACATAACCCATTATGTTGTCTTCCTTGTCCAACATCAACACTTTAGCATGTCATACTTTAATGAGTGCTCACAATCATAAAAGATGTCCAAGATACTATATTTGTATGTGAAGCCTCTCTTCTTTTATTACTTCCTATTAATTGTAATGATAACCAAAATTATGTTTGTCAACTCCCAACAACTTTTATTTATCATACTTTTATATGTGAAGTCATTACTTCCCATAAGATTGATATGATCTCTTTGATACTCTTTATGTTTTCTTTCTTTTTATCATGACCCAAGTGAGGAAATCAAGCCCTTGACTCAACACTAATCTTTATTATATAGCTCATAGACTCGATTACAAAGGGTAAAGATCATAAGACAAAAGCTCACAACTAGATCATGCTAACTTTATTCTACTAGATCAAGATACTACCAAAAGGATCGAACTAAGTAAAACGGTAAAAATAGGAGTGATGGTGATACAATACCGGGGTCACTCCCCCAAGCTTGGCATTTGCCAAGGGGAGTGCCCATACCCATATGATTATCTCTCCTTCTTCGGGGGCGGTGATGATGGAGTTGCTGATGATGTAGGCTTGTTGTCCACCTTCCAAGGCATGGGCTCAGCATCGTAGAAGGATGATCGAGTCTCCGAGATACTCAAATCTGCAGCCAAACTCATCTTCTTGAATCTATATTCATACTCATAGTTATGGTTTTGCAGGTCATAGATCTGGGCTTGGAGGTGTTCGATCTTCTCTTGAAGATTGGAGATAGCTTCCCCGAAGATCCTTGAGTCCAGCTTGAGGTTGTTGGCGAGCTCTGAGATCATCATGTGGTTGGCGTTGAGTCCTCGTTCCACCATACCTTGGCACTTGAAAACTTGCTGCTCCATTGCTTTGAATCTTGTCTCCACGCTTCCGGTCCTCCTCGACCCCTCATTCATATGCATATCATTTTCATGGTCTAGCAAGTATTGTTCTAAACGATCAATAGGGGGCACGACAATAGAAGCAAGACTGATAATTTCATCCTTACTAGGTGGTTCCTTTTCAAGGGGTTTTCTACGAAATTTAGCAAAGTTAAAATCATGAGACATATCCCCTAATCCCACAATAACAATATCTTTCACGCAATCTATCTTGGCATTAACAGTATTCAAGAAGGGCCTACCAAATATAATGGGACAAAATTCATCTTGTGTGGAACTAAGAACAAGAAAATCAGCAGGGTATTTAACAATCCCACACAAGACTTCAACATCTCTAACAATCCCAACTGGTGAAATAGTGTTTCTATTAGCTAGCTTAATCGTAACATCAATCCCTTCTAACTCAACAGGTGCAATATCATGCATAATTTCTCGATATAAATCAAGAGGGATAATACTCGCACTAGCTCCTACGTCACATAGGCCATGATAGCAATGGTATCCTATCTTAACAGAGATAACAGGCAAGCCTACAATAGGTCTATGTCTATTCCTAGCATTGGGTTTGGCTATTCTAGCAGACTCTTCGTGGAGGTAAATAACATGTCCATCTAAATCTTCTACCAAGAGATCTTTAACCATAGCAACACTAGCTTCAACATTAATTTGCTCAGAGGGTGTAGGTGTTCTAGTACTACTTTTACGAACTACAATTGAAGCTTGAGCGTGATCCTTTATCCTAACAGGGAAAGGTGGTTTCTCAATATAAGCAGTAGGAACAATAGGATCAACATTATAAGTGATAGTCTTTTCTTCAACTTTAACGGGTTCAACTACTTTTACTTCAATAGGGGGATGGTATTTAAACCACTTCTCCTTGGGGAGATCAACATGAGTAGCAAAAGATTCGCACAAAGAAGCTACTATCTCAGAGTCAAGTCCATATTTAGTGCTAAACTCATGGAAAACATTGGTATCCATAAAAGCTTTAACACAATCAAACTTAGGGGTCATACCTGACTCCTTACCTTCATCGAGATCCCAATCTTCAGAGTTGCGTTTAATTCTTTCCAATAAATTCCATTTGAATTCAACAGTCTTCATCATAAAAGAGCCAGAACAAGAATTATCGAGCATGGTGCGATTATTGAGAGAAAGCCGAGCATAAAAATTTTGAATGATCATTTTTGTTGAGAGCTCATGATTGGGGCATGAATATACCATTGACTTAAGCCTCCCCCAAGCTTGAACGATGCTTTTTCCTTCGCGAGGCCAAAAATTATAGATATAATTATGATCACGATGAACTTGGTTCATAGGGTAGAACTTCTGATGAAATTCCAACTTCAGACAATTATAGTTCCATGATCCAATATCATCACATAGCCTAAACCATGTCAACGCATCTCGCTTCAAAGATAAAGGGAAGACCTTCTTCTTGATAACATCCTCGGGCATACCTGCAAGCTTAAATAATCCACAAACTTCATCCACATAGATTAGATATAAATTGGGGTGCAGTGTTCCGTCTCCTGTAAAGGGATTTTCAAGCAGTTTCTCTATCATACCCAAAGGAATCTCAAAGCAAACATTTTTAGTAGGTGCAGTAGGTTGAGGAGCAACTCTTTGCTCTTCTGATCGGGGTGAAGATACCCCGAACAAGCCCTTCAAAGGATTTTGAGCCATAGAAACAAGTGACAATAAATTTCAGCATACTATATATATTTTTTCTTTACCAAATTCCACTTACCAAAGGCGCTTCACTCCCCGGCAATGGTGCCAGAAAAGAGTCTTGATGACCCACAAGTGTAGGGGATCTATCGTAGTCCTTTCGATAAGTAAGAGTGTCGAACCCAACGAGGAGCAGAAGGAAATGATAGGCAGTTTTCAGTAAGGTATTTTCTGCAAGCACTGAAGTTATAGGTAATAGATAGTTTTGTGATAAGGTAATTGGTAGCAAGTAACAAAAGGTAAAAGTAAATAAAGTGCAGCAAGGTGGCCCAATCCTTTTTGTAGCAAAGGACAAGCCTAGACAAAATCTTATATAAAGGAAAGCGCTCCCGAGGACACATGGGAATTATCGTCAAGCTAGTTTTCATCACAATTGTCTGATTCGCGTTCGGTACTTCGATAATTTGGTATGTGGGTGGACTGGTGCTTGGGTGCTGTCCTTACTTGGACAAACCTCCCACTTATGATTAACCTCTAATACAAACCTCCCACTTACTTGGACAAACCTCCCACTTATGATTAACCTCTAATGCAAGCATCCGCAACTACAAAAGAAGTATTAAGGTGAACCTAACCATAGCCTGAAACATATGGATCCAAATCAGCCCCTTACGAAGCAACGCATAAACTTGGGTTTAAGCTTCTGTCACTCTAGCAACCCATCATCTACTTATTACTTCCCAATGCCTTCCTCTAGGCCCAAATAATGGTGAAGTGTCATGTTGTCGACGTTCACATGACACCACTAGAGGACAGACAACATACATCTCATCAAAATATCAAACGAAGACCAAATTCACATGACTACTAATAGCAAGACTTCTCCCATGTACTCAAGAACAAAAGTAACTACTCACAAGAAATAATATTGTTCATGACCAGAGGGGTATTAATATGCATAATGGATCTGAACATATGATCTTCCACCAAATAAACCAAATAGCATCAACTACAAGGAATAATCAACACTACTAGCAAGCCACAGGTACCAATCTAAGGTTTGGGTACAAAGATTGGATACAAGAGATGAACTGGGGTTTGAGAGGAGATGGTGCTGGTGAAGATGTTGAAGAAGATAACTCTCCCCAAGATGGGAGAGTTGTTGGTGATGACGGCGGTGACGATTTCCCTCTCCTAGAGGCAAGTATCCCCGGCAGAACAGCTCTGCTGGAGCCCTAGATTGGTTTCCGCATCGGTTCCGCCTCGAGACGGCTGTGTCTGGTCCCGAAAGCCTCCTTATGATTTTTTCCAGGTCAAAACACCTCATATAGGAGAAGATGGATATTGGGGGGCCTTCAGGGGGCCCACGAGACAGGGGGGCGCGCCCTGAGAGGGGGGCGCGCCCCCACCCTCGTGGAGGGCCGGTGGCCCCCTCGTGAACTTCCTTTGCCAGATATTTTTTATATTTTCTGAAATGGAGTTCTGTTGAGTTTTAGGGCTTTTGGAGTTGTGCATAATAGGTTTCCGGAGTTTCCTCCTTTTCCAGCCCAGAATTCTAGCTGCCGGCATTGTCCCTCTTCTTGTAAAACTTGTAAAATAAGAGAGAAAAGGCATAAGTGTTTTGACAAAACAAGTAATAACAGCCCATAATGCAATAAATATCAACATATAAGCATGATGCAAAATGTATGTATCACGGTTCTACGCATTAAATTAAAATATGAATGGCATTATTATTTTTGGATGAGATCATGAATTTTGCAAATTGTGTATGGACGAAAATCGGTCTATCAGACACCCATACTCTATTGAATTCTAGCATGTGCATGTGTTTATTTCATATTATTGATCCATAGAGTGAGAGCGGTTTGAAATACAGGCAATGGATGCTTTTGCAATTCATATATAAACATTAATTAGTGCACTCTGTGTTGTTAGTGTGAAGCACTTTATACATTTGTCACTTGCATGGATACATTCCAAATTGCTAGCTACGAAATAGAATACATGTTGAATTCAACATAAAGGGGGTTTCGAAGATTCAAATTCATAGGAAGTGCATTCATCTATTTGAACCCGAGATAATGGCATTTGTAAATCAGATGTAAAAGGGGGCATCAATCTTTGTTGTGCATTTGAACATGCTATATATATATATGTATTCATACGCATGTGTAACTTTTTTTTGCAGCCAAGGAGATTATATCTGGAACCATGCATGAACTGAAGTAAGTTGCATATTTTTTTAATATATACTCGTGTATAATGTATATTCAAAAGTACCACCTCCATTCCAAAATAATCGTAGCTTTAGGATTTTCAAGAGTAAAGATTTGTGAAGTTTGACAAATCCTGAATGTTCAATTCAAGAGAATCGAAAACATCAATGCTTCTTCTCCCAAATATTGAACGAAGTGCCAAATAGGCCTCTGGCCACCCGAAACCGCGTGAGACTACTGTTCGGTGGTAGGAAATTATTGTCCTGACTCTGGCCAGTGTAGCCTATCGGCCCGATGTCCAATGGTCTAAACCGGGGTAGGTTTGTAACTTCACCAAGACGCCAGTCTCAACCGCCTCCGAGAAGCATTCATACGCCGTGGGCGCCTAAACACCCATGCGCTTGGCCGAAATCTATCCCGCCCACATTTGGAACACCTGAGATTACTGTCCTACCCCCAACCCGCAATATGTACGAAATTTTAGATGGGGGCAAAGTTTGTAACTTTCCCCAAATTTCGAACAAGCGCATCCCAAACCGAAACATTGTTCCCCCTCAGTTCCTCGCCTCCCTTTGTTTCTCCATTCATACTCTGTGGGCTCCAAAACGCCCTCTCCACCAGCAGCGAAACCCCAGCCTCCTCCGTCCTCCACCCTATAGCGCCCAATCCACCGCCGCCCAACTCCATCACGCCAGAGCCGGTACCCCGACGTCGTCGTCCAACGCAATCGCAACCGCAACGCCCTCAAGGACTTAGCAGCTGAAGCCGAGGTAGAGCTTCCTCCACGATGCCGACGCCGACATGCGCCATACCAGAACCACTCCGACCACGCCGTCCTGCGCCTCACTGCTGCTGCTCCACTGCCGCAACCGTCCACCGCACCGGAGCTGTTCCCGCTACGCTGTCGTTCGCCGCCTCGGATCTGCTTCCCTGCCGCCGACAGACGGCCACCACACCACACTCAACAACTTGGCCATGGGTTCGTCCAAGGCTGCACCGTACTCCACAACTTCTCGTTTCCAGCAAACCACAAGAAGATCGTTGGAAAAATAGAAGGAGGACACAGCACTGCCAGCAGAAAGAGGTACTCCTCTTCCCTTATTCGTGCAAACCTTACATCGCTGCTCACACCATATTCATCCCATGAAAAAAACTAGTTGAGCGCTTCTTACTACATCTTCTTCGTGATACTAAATGCACAAGGTTTCCTCCCTTTACTATTTCACCTTTGCTAGAGGTCAGTAGCCCGCCTGGATTTCAATTCAGGGTCAGTCGAACCGCAATTAAAAGAAGCAGCACCCGCTTAGGCGCGCGGATCACCTAGTCCGCCTGTTCGCCGGGGAAGCGGTGCATCAGTGTCTATCATAGGGGTGTGGGGCGCAGGTGCTGCTTGCGCTCGATCTGGAGGTCGACGGGGCTTGAATGGATTGCCGGGGGGTAGTGCCAAGCACGGCGGTGCGGTGAGGTCGAGCGGAGGGCGCAAGCAGGGGACTGGGCCTGTGGTTGCTGTCGTTTCGAGGAAGATCGTCAACACTGACTAGCTGGAGTTAGATGAAGGCGATCTGCCCATTCTTTGTACATCATACGGTGCAGAAAAATGGACTGACCTATTTGTTTTCAGTCGAATGTTATTGTCATAGAATCATGTAGTAATTTAGTGTGCCATGCATGTTGTAGAGCTATCATATGTCTCCCGTCATTTATTTCTCACTAACCAGCTAACTGCTACCTTTACACTTTACTAATTGCGCACACACTTCACCCATACTCACATTATTGTTTTTTATGCATGGGTATTTCAGACTCTGACGCAGTGTTGATGAATGCAGAAAAAAAAAAGACAGAAGTCGCTCTAGTGTAATTCGAAGATAAGCACTAAGCGTTTCAGGGCTCTAAAGGATGTAGTGTAAGCAGTTGGAGACAGTAAACGTAGCTCTGCAGTTGATGATCTCAATTGCCACACACAACCATCCCAGGTGCTTGCTTTAACTTTGCGCTGTCAAATGTGGTTGCATGTTGCATATGGTGTCTAGCTTGTATTGCTTCCAATTTGGTTAAATTGCATCTGCTTACTTTACACATTATACCTTTGATAATGACATGCCTTCCTGTTTTTGATACATACTACATATGTCTATTAAGCATGTTCGTACATCAAACTAATACTCTTGTGCATCCCTCGTCAATCACTTATGATGAGACAGTCACCCGGGTGGGTTATTGTGAGACGCCATACTCGTTTAAAGAGTGCAGTGTCATCCTCCCCACATGATTCTCAAGAAACAGCAAGGCTAAATGAAGATAGTCAACGTAGCTCTCTAGTTGAGGACCGCAATTCCCCCACACCACCATCACAGGTGCTTGCTCTAACTTCGTAGTGTGATATGTGGTTGCATGTTGCATACGGTGTCTAGCTTGTAATGCTTCTAATTAGGATAAATTGCATCTGCTTAGTTTACACATTATACGTGTGAATATGACATGCCTTCCTATTTTTGGTACACACTACATCTATGTGTTAACCTTGTTCTTACATGAAACTACCTCTCTTCTGTATCCTGCACTAATCAATTACGATGAGTCACCTTTATTCGTTGCATATGGCATATTATTTCTAGCATGCTGCCATGTATTGCTTCTAACTGGGTCAAATACATTTGTTAGGGCACCCTCTTAATTTGGCAGAGTGATATTGGTTTCATCTTTCATATGGTTTCTAGCCTGCAATGATTCTAACAAGTTCAAGCACCTTGTGCTTAGTTTACACTTCATACATCATACATGTCAATATGTCACGCCGTCCTATTTTTCATACATATTCCATCCTCCTATCATGCGGCTGCCTTACATGAAAGTAGTGTTTGTCACTATCATGCATTAATGAGTTCTGAAGAGAAAATTTTATTCCTTTTTCTTGTGGGTTTGACTTGACAAGGCAAAATAAAGAAAGAGGAAGGAAAAGAGTAAGGAAGGCGATGATGGTGGTCCTCTGCAGCAACGTAGACGGAGCATCTGTACCGATTCTCCTTGTACTGATAGTGCATTACAAGGTCCAAGTCTCCGCTCCCCTACTCCACCATCCAAGGTGCTTGCTCTAACTTGGCAGTGTGATATCTGGTTGCCTGTTGCATATGGTGTCTAGCTTGTATTGCTCCTAATTAGTGTAAACTGCATCTGCTTAGCTTACACATGATACGTGTGAATATGACATGCTTTCGTATTTTGGTACATACTATATATGTCTATCACACCATGTTCTTACATGAAACTACTCTTCTTGTGTATCCTGGATCAGTCACTTATGATGGAACACCTTTAAGTTGGCAGTGTAATATTGGTTTGCGTCTTGAATATGATTTCTAGCATGTATTGCTTCTAGTTTGATGAACGCCACCTATGACGAGACAATTTTAACTTGGCAGAGTGATATTGATTGCACCTTTCATATGGTGTCTAGTTTGAAGTGCTTCTAATTTGTTGAAGTGTCTTCTGCTTAGTTACCACATCATAGGTGTGAATATGTCAAGCCGTCCATTTTTTCGTACATATTCCATCCTCGTATCATGACTTTGCCTTTCATCAGAGTAGTGTTCGTCAATATCATGCATGAATGAGTTCTGAAGAGCGAATTATATTCCTTTTTCTTGTCGGTTTGACCTCACAATGCAAAATCAATAAAGCTGAAGGAAATTGGCAAGGCATTGGATGATGATGGTCCTTCCGAGCAACTAAAATGGAGGTTCTCTACAGATTCTACTCCACCATCCTCCCAAGAAGATTCGCAAGACAACGCAAGTCTAGACAGTCAACGTAGTTGTGTGGATGATGAGCACATCACCCCTACTCCACCATCACATGTGCTTGCTCTAACTTGGCACTATTATATGTGGTTGCATGTTGCGTATGATGTCTAGCTTGTATTGCTTCTAACTTTGTTGAATTGCATATGCTTAATTTACACATAATGCCTGTGAATATGATACGTGTACATGCATACGGGTGTTCTATCTAAAACATTTGTGATGCGTGTTTTAAATTTAAAAACCATTGACATTTTTTAAAATTGTTTGGTAAGTGTACATTCAGAGAGAGAAACGCAAGTTTGTTCAAACCATTCAGTCCCATCCGGACTTTATATTCATATGATCGAGATACAATATTAAACCCAGAAAACTAATTCCGGCGGAGTTGGAGGCAGCGTGGCACACCAGCGTTGTCGTTGTCGTCCTCCGAGATGCCGTTGTTCAAGTCTTCAAGGCAGCATAGAATGTTCTTCACTTGGAAACCAAACATCCTATCGTTGCACGATCGACGGGCAGGGCGCGGGAGGACGGCAACTCGCGGTGCTATGAAGTAGCGGTCGATGACGGTGTCCCATGGGGGTATGGGTGCGGTGGGTGCAGGGGCGTGCACGGGCACGGGCGTGGCTGGTGCAGGCAAACGCACGGGGATCAGCATCGCGGTGGGTGCAGCGGCACGGGCTCGGGCGCTGGCATTTACATGAGCTCGCGCAGAAGATATATTCGGAAGAAGGAACCCGCCTTGCAATGCCGAAGACAATACGAAAGCCAAACTCATCGTCATTGAAGTCAGGTTCAGGGGCTACTGAGGGAACCTGGATCGAGGGGTCCTCGGGAGGCCAGATAACTCTTGGTGGGCCGGACTGGTGGGCTGTGAACATCATAGTTGAAGATCATCTCTCGTATCCGGATAGGACTCCTCTATTCGTATAAAGGCAGGTTTTAGGTTCGGGTGTAATCTTTCCTTCCTCTCCAAGTTGGTATGTACAAAACCTAGGCCCCTTCGGTATGTATATAAACCGGAGGGTTTAGTCCGTAGAGGCTAACGGGGAATCTCAAATCCTCATAGGCTAGACTTTAGGGTTTAGCCAATACGATCTCGAGGTAGATCAACTCTTGTACTCATATTCATCCATATTAATATAGCAGGAAGTAGGGTTTTACCTCGATTGAGAGGGCTTGAACCTTGGTAAACATCGTGTCCCCAGCCTCCTGTTACCATCTATCCTCAAACGCATAGTTCGGGACCCCCTACCCGAGATCAGTTGGTTTTGACACCGCAGGTGAGCTCCTCCTCCCTCCTCCCTGCTTGGCCCCTTGTTTCATCGGCGTAGGCTGCCGCTCGCCACCATGCCCGACCTCCCGCGTACATTCGGTCATTCACTGCTGCTCCTCCTCCCGCCACGCGCACCGCAACGCGTCCGACCGCACCCACCACTACAGCCGCCAGCGTCCACCACCGCTCCGCGCGCCCGCCCGCCTTTGCTCGCAGGCGTCGGCCGAGCGGCCTCCGCGACGCGCTCTCTAGCCTTCCCGCCTCGGGACGGCTTAGCCGCCGCCGCTGGACGGGGCCGCGCCCTGCTCCCCGCGTGCCACTACGGCTGCCGCTGAGGCCCCGTTGCCACTGCTGCCTTGCTGCTGCGGTCGTGGTCGGCCCATGCCTCGAGCGAGCGCAGGCAAGGAGCTTCTCCCGGTTGTCTCTGTCCCTGCCAGATCAGACTGGCCCTGGCTAACCGAGGATTAGTTTACGACTAATTCCCCAGTAAAGGCCCACTGACATGTGGGCCCCTACCACTAATTAGCATAAAAAATTCTTAAACTAAAATTAGTTTACCCTGTTACACTGACATGTGGGCCCCTTTTACTGTCTGTACTAGCTGACTAGGCCCTCTGGACCCCTGTCATACACTTAGGCTAGCCCACTTGTGGGTATAAATAGTAGTCTGCCTTATTTTAAATATTTGAATTAACTAGATAAAGAAAGTCCAGAAAATCATTAAAAATTGGAAATATCTTATTAAATAATCCGTAGCTTGGATGAAAATAATTTATATATGAAAGTTGATCGGAGCGACAAGACAAATCCGAATACGCAGTCCATTCGTCCGCCACATGCCTCTAACTATCTGAACTTGGAGCATTCCCCCTCCAGTCATCTGTCTCACACAGGTCTGGAACTGTGATAACATTCCCGATTGAATTCCCCCTTCACCCATATCATGTAGACATATGTTAGATCACCACGTAGCACCGCGTAATGCCATGTTATGCTTTGTGGTGCGATGTTTGCGTTATATTTACTGTACCTCCCCCCTCTTCTATCTGATAGACACCGGGACTGAGACCGCTACCGGTGCCACTTTGGTCGGCTGCGTCGACGACGACCCTTCTTCCTGTGCACAGAGATTCCGGGCAAGCCAATCCCCCTAGAACAACTAGATATTACCCACTCTCTTCTCTCTTGTTATTGCATTAGGTTTGTTACTGTTGATGAGTCGATATCTCCTATTCTGTTGCATAGCCTGTCATTGTTGCTACAATTGTTGATACCTTTACCTGCTATCCTAAATGCTTTGTTTAGGATGCTTTCATTCCATTAGTAGCCCTACATTCTTGTACGTCTGCCATGCTATACTATCCGGCCATGATCACTTCGGGTGGTGATCACAGGTATATACTACATACCTATTATACATGATACATGTTGTGACTAAAGTTGGGTCGGCTCATAGAGTACCCGCAAGTGATTCCGATGTGGGTGATGAAAGGATAGGTGGTTCCATCCAGGTAGTAGTGGGCCTGGGTTCTCGACGCCCCCCAAGATTGCCATTTGCAAACCGTGCATCTGTTTCCCATGATCTTTATATCGGTTTCAACCGAAATCTTCCCCTCTATCCAGTGGCTTGCTTGGTTGCCCAAGATGAAGGCATTTCCATCATCTTCTCCTTAGGCTCGAGAGCATCCTCATGCATACGCACATCATACTTGTGTCCCATGACATGTCTTGCATCATGTTGATTGTGCATTGCACCGTGTTTGATAGTGTGCCGTTGTTGTGCTCTTGTGTTGGGTAGAGCCGGGAGCCGACACCGAGTTCGAGGATCTTGTTGATACTGAGTTTGAGGAGCCGTCTTTCCTTCCCACCGACGACTAACCAGGCAAGATGACCGTTCCCTGATATCACCTCTATCTTTGCCTATGCTAGTTGTCTCGCTCTTTAGCTATGCCTCGATGCCTATTCCAGTTTGTCAGCCTCCTATTGTTGCCATGAAACACTCTAAACGCCTTCCTAGCAAACCGTTGATTGGCTAAGTACGCTTTTGCTCAGCCCCTCTTATAGCATTGCTAGTTGCAGGTGAAGTTTGAAGATTGCTCCATGATGAACTTGTTTATTGGGATAACACAATATATATCTATGTTAATCAATGCACACATATATTGGCAATGGGTGGAAGGCTTGGCCTTCTGCTTGGTGTTTTGTTCCACTCATGCCACCTTAGGACCCGATAAACCGGTGTTATGTTCCTTGATTTTGCGTTCCTAACACGGTTGGGGTTTATGGGCCCCCCTTGATAATTCGCACAGCTTGAAGATTTTCCAGCAAGGCCCGACTTTGGTTTTACCATTTGCCATAACTAAATAACTTGCATAGGGACTTTCCGGACCCCGAGCACTTAATTTTACAACCCGGGCCGGTGCTCCTCATGAGTGTTGGTCCAAACTGGGCAGACTGCAGGGCCGCCTTGGGGAAACCCGAGGTATCTGGTATTACCTGTAGGTTGACGCATCCGGTCGTGGCCTGAAACGAGATACGCGCGGCTACTATCAGGGTGTCGGCACACCGGGAGGTCTTGCTGGATTAGTTTTACCTTTGTCGAAATATCTTGAGCACGAGATTCCGAGAATACTCAAGTCTTCCCACTTTGGAGTTGCGACTCCGCAGATCGTGAGCTTGTGATGGGCTAAGTTGGCATACCCCTGCAGGGTTTTGAACTTTCGAAAGCCGTGCCCGCGGTTATGTGGCAGACGGGAATTTGTTAATATCCGGTTGTAGATAACTTGACACCATATCCATAAGAATACACTACCTGTGTGAGTAACCGTGATGGTCTCTTTCCGAAGGGCTTCGGGAAGTGAACACGGTGGGCTTATGTTTGATTGTGAGTAGCTAGGATCACTTCTTGATCAACTTGGCGATCGTTGGCTCTTGTTCTCATCTCGCTCTAATCTCGTAAGCTAGTTTATTAGTGCTTGCTGCAAACACTTTATACCTGTTCCACACCTAAAGGCTTTGTTAGTTTTGATACCCGGGAACGGGATTGCCGAGTCCTTTGTGGCTCACAGATTACAACACACCAGATGCAGGTACAACCGAGTACAATGCAGGAGATGGATCAGAACTTCACTTGGAGTTCGATCAAGAGCATGGTCGTTACTATGTTTCGTATCCCGACGATCAGCAGTGGTTCCTACTAGGGGCGATCCAGTCCTGATTGATCGAACCGCTGACGGTTGAGTCTAGGCACACACACAAAATGTTTTGAGTCCTATATATATTAGAGAGTAGGATTTCTTTTTTCTCCTCATCCCCTTCATCACTCTGGTGAGGACTCCTGACGTTTTCTTACCTTCACTATTCTCAAAATTTCACCAAAATTGTTTTTTAGGATCACACGGGTATTGCTTGTATTGTTCCGATATCTTTGTGACGAGAACATTGTTCTCGATGCCTCCTGTCATTTAGGGGTTGTGTCAGTGTCCCGGGGAGTTGAGCTCCGAGGTGTTGTCGTCACAAATGTATCGTAGCTGTTCTAGAATACCAGAGGCGACCGACATCGAAAACTCTTCTATGCATGTCTGGTGGTGAGATAACCCCAACGTCACCTAGTACTGGGGAGATAGTTCGGGAGTATTGCCACAGCTAGTATAGCGGATGCGTTCGAACGTCCGAGGTAAACAGTTTCCGAAGATGACTGGTTATGTGTCGACGGATGGACACAGCTGGATGTAGGTTTAGAGTTGATTGTGCGGTGCTTCCCCTGTATCCCTGCTACTTCTCGAGCTTGCGTTGTATTCCCTCGGAGAGGAAAGGGAGATGCAGCACAGTAGCGTAAGTATTTCCCTCCGTTTTTGAGAACCAAGGTATCAATCCAGTAGGAGACCATGCGCGAGTCCCTCACACCTGCAAAAACAAATAAGAACTTCGCAGCCAACGCGATAAGGGGTTGTCAATCCCTTTACGGTCACTTACGAAAGTGAGATCTGATAGAGATGATAGTTTATATTTTTCATATTTTCGTTTATAAGAACAGAAAGTAAAAGCGGAAAAAGTAAAGTAGATGTAGATTGATATGTTGAGAATAAACCTGGGGGCCATAGTGTTCTCTAGTGGCTTCTCTCATGATAGCGATATTCTACGGCGGGTAAACAAATTACTGTCGAGCAATTGATAGAAAAGCGAATAATTATGAGACTATCAAGGCATGATCATTGTATATAGGCATCACGTCCGAGACAAGTAGACCGACTCCTGTCTGCATCTACTACTATTACTCCACACATCGACCGCTATCCAGCATGCATCTAGTGTATTGAGTTCATAAGAATAGAGTAACGCCTTAAGCAAGATGACATGATGTAGAGGGATAAACTCAAGAAATATGATATAAACCCCATCTTTTTATCCTCGATGGCAACAATACAATACGTGCATTGCTTCCCCTACTGTCACTGGGAAAGGACACCGCAAGATTGAACCCAAAGCCAAGCACTTCTCCCATTGCAAGAACTATAGATCTAGTAGGCCAAACCAAACCAATAATTCGAAGAGACTTGCAAGGATATTATGAGCACACATAAAGAGTTCGGAAAAGAACCAAATATTTCTCATAGTTAATCTTGATCATAAACTCACAATTCATCAGATCTCGACAAACACACCGCAAAAAGAGATTACATCGAATAGATCTCCTCGAAGACCGAGGAGATCTTTGTATTGAGATCCAGAGAGAGAGAAGAAGCCATCTAGATACTAGCTATGGACCCGAAGGTCTGTGGTAAACTACTCACAACTCATGGTGAGGGCGATGATGATGATGTAGAAGCACTCCGCGATGGATCCCCCCTCCGGCGGAGCTCCGGAACATGCTCCAAGATGGGATCTCACGGGAACAGAAGGTTACGACGGTGGAATTAGGGTTTTCTCTCTGTTGCTGATGGTTTCAAGGTACGTAGACTTATATAGGAGGAAGGAGGACACCGAGGGATGCCCGAGGGGCCCACGAGGCAGGGGGCACGCCTTGGGAAGGGGGGCGCGCCACCACCCTCGTGGGCACCTCGTGGCTTCCCTGATGTGGTTCTCAAGTCCCTCGTGCGTTATTTTCTCCAAAAATATCTCTCGCGAAGGTTTCATTCCGTTTGGACTCCGTTTGATATTCTTTTTCTGCAATACCCTGAAACAGGCAAAAACAACAATCTGGACTAGGCCTTTGGGTTAGTAGGTTAGTCCCAAAAAATGATATAACAGTGTATGACAAAGCCCATTAAACATCCAAAACATCATAAATAATAGCATGGAACAATTAAAAATTATAGATACGTTGGAGACGTATCAAGCATCCCCAAGCTTAATTCCTGCTCGTTCTCGAGTAAGTAAATGATAAAGACAGAATTTTGATGTGGAATGCTAACCAACATAGTTTTTCAATGTAATTCTCTTAATTGTGGCATGAATGTTCAGATCTGAAAGATTCAAGATAAAAGTCTATATTGACATAAGAAATAATAATACTTCAAGCATACTAACAAAGCAATCATGTCTTCTCAAAATACTATGGCTAAAGAAAGTTATCCCTACAAAATCATATAGTCTGGCTATGCTCCCTCTTAATCACACAAAATATTCATATCATGCACAACCCCGATTTCAGCCAAGCACTTGTTTTCATACTCTATTCTTTCAAACCTTTCAAGTTTCATGCAATACATGAGCGTGAGCCATGGACATAGCACTATGGGTGGAATAGAGAGGTGGTTGTGGAGAAGACAAAAAGGAGGTTGATAGTCACACACCAACTAGGCGTATCAACGGGCTATGGAGATGCCCATCAATAGATATCAATGTGAGTGAGTAGGGATTTCCATGCAACGGATGCACTAGAGCTTAATATGTATGAAAGCTCAACAAAAGAAACTAGTGGGGTGTGCATCCAACTTGCTTGCTCACGAAGACCTAGGGCATTTGAGGAAGCCCATCGTTGGAATATGCAAGCCAAGTTCTATAACGAAAATTCCCACTAGTATATAAAGTGACTAAGCATGAGACTCTCTACAATGAAGAACATGGTGCTACTTTGAAGCACAAGTGTGGATAAAAGATAGTAGCAATTGTCCCTTTTTCTTTTTTTTTCTTTTTTTGGGCCTTTCTTTTTTTCTTTGGCCTTTCTATTCTTTTTTCTTCTTCTTTTTTTTTGCAGAGGGGCTTTATTGATTTAGCCTTTCCTCCCATGGGACAATGCTCTAATAATGATGATCATCACACTTTCATTTCAACTCGATATTACAACTCGATATTACAGCAAATTATGTCTCTATATGAATGCCTCCGGCGGTGTACCGGGATGTGCAATGAAACAAGAGTGACATGTACAAAAAATTATGCATGGTGTCCTTGCCACAAATACGATGTCAACTACATGATCATGCATGGCAATATGACAATATGATGCGTGTCATATGAGCGGAATGATGGAAAGTTGCATGGCAATATATCTTGGAATGGCTATGGAAATGCCATGATAGGTAGGTATGGTGGCTGTTTTGAGGAATAATATGGTGGATGTTTTGAGGAAGGATATATATTGGGTTTATGGTACCGACGAAAGTTGCGCGGCACAAGAGAGGCTAGCAATGGTGGAAGGGTGAGAGTGCATATAATCCATGAACTCAACATTAGTCATAAGAACTCATATACTTATTGCAAAAATCTACGAGTCATCAAAACAAAGCAATCAACGCATGCTCCTAGGGGGGAGGTTGGTAGGAGTTAACCATCGCGCGCCCCCGACCTCCACACAAAGGTTAGCGCTTTACCAATACCTCATGCTCTAACTATGTCACATAGCAGTTCACCATACGTGCATGCTACGGGAATCACTAACCTTAACACAAGTATTTCTCAATTTCATAATAACTCCACTAACATGACTCAAATATCACTATCCTCATATCTCAAAACAATTATCAAGCATCCAACATCTCATCATATTCAATGCACTTAGTGTGAAAGTTTTTACTACATTGATATTGGATGTCTATCATGTGAAGACTAGTTTTATAGCCTAAACACATTACCATGCTGTTTTAATAGACTCTCAAACGAATGTAAGTGAAGCGTGAGAGTTCAACAATTTCTTCAAAATATTACCACCACCGTGCGCTAAAAGATAGAAGTGAAGCACTAGAGCAAAACTATTCAACTCAAAAGATATAAGTGAAGCACATAGAGTGTTCTAACAATTCCTAGGCCATATTTAACTCTCTCAAATAGGTGTGCACAGCAAGGATGATTGTGGCAAACTAACAAGCAAAGACTCAAATTATATAAGACGCTCCAAGCAAAACACATATCATGTGGTGAATAAAAATATAGCTCCAAGTATAGTTACCGATGGATTTAGACGAAAGAGGGGATGCCTTCCCGGGGAATCCCCAATCTTAGGCTTTTGATTGTCCTTGAATTTTACTTGGGGTGCCATGGTCATCCCCAAGCTTAGGCCTTTGCACTCTTTGTTCCATAGTCCATCAAAGCAATACTCAAAACTTGAAAACTTCACAACACAAAACTTAGACAAAAACTCTCGTGAGCTCCGTTAGTATAAGAAAGCAAACCACTACTCAAAGGTACTGCAATGAATTCATTCTTTGTTTATATTGGTGTTAAACCTAATGTATTCCAACTTCTCTATGGTTCATACTTCACAATATTACTCATAGATGCATTGAAATAAGTAAACAACACACGAAAAACAGAATCTGTCAAAAACAGAACAGTCTGTAGTAATCGGCAGGTTTCACATACTTCTGTAACTCCAAAAACTTCAAACTAAATTAGTAAGCGTGAGGAATTTGTATATTAATCATCTGCAAAAAGAATCAACTCAATAGCATGCTCCAGTAAAATCTGATGAAATTCTAGCGAGCGCTAACGATTCTGTTTTTCACAGCAAGATCACATAAACTTCACACAAGTCTTCCCAAAGGTTCTACTTGACACAAACACTAAACAAAACATGAAACCACATCTAAACAGAAGCTATATGCAATATTTATTCCTAAACAGAAGCAAAAACAAAAAATATAAAATTGGGTTGCCTCCCAACAAGCGCTATCGTTTTACGCCCCTACCTAGGCATTGAGATTTCAACGATGCTCACATGAAAGATAAGAATTGAAGCACAAAGAGTGCATCATAAAACATGTGAAAAACTCATTTAAGTCTAACATACTTCCTATGCATAGGTATTTTATAGGAGAACAAATTAGCAAGACAAGCAAGACCTAACATATGCAAGGAAGAAGAAAGAAACAATATCAATCTCAACATAACGAGAGGTAATTCTGTAGCATGAAAGTTTCTACAACCATATTTTCCTCTCTCATAATATTTGCATGTAGTATCATAAGCAAATTCAACAATATAGCTATCACAAAACATATTCTCAACATGATCCATATGCATGCAAAGTTGACACTCTTCCAAAATAGTAAGGCTAACATTAACTAAAAGTCATGACCTCACCAAACCCACTTTTATCAAAAAATTCATAAGATTGAACATTCTCCAAATATGTGGGATCTAAAGTTGACACTCTTCCAAACCCACTTTCAATATTAATGCAAACATTATTATCAATCTTATATTCATCATGGGGATTAAATAAATTTTCAAGATCATAAGAAGAATCACCCCAATCATGATCACTGTAACAAGTAGTAGACCTAGCAAAACTAGCATCCCCAAGCTTAGGGTTTTGCATATTATTAGCACAATTGACATCAGTAGAATTTATAGTAACATCATTGCAATCATGCTTTTTATTTAAGGAGCTAACATGAATCACTTTTTCTTTTAACAATTCCTCACAATTTTCAGATTCATAAATTTCAAGCAAAACCCCATAAAGATAATCTAGTGCACGCAGCTCACTAGCAATAGGTTCAACATAATTGGATCTCTTAAAGAGATTAGCAAGTGGATGAGGATTCATACTTTAGCAAGAGAAGATGCAAGCTAATAGAGGGCACATAGCAACACAAGCAAAGAATAAGCTAGCGAACGATAAACACACGGTAGAAGAAGGGCAAATAAAACGGCAAGGGTGAAGTCGGGGTGAGGAAAACGAGAGGCAAAAAATGTAATGCGAAGGATAAGGGTTTGTGATAGGTACTTGGTGTATGAATTTTGCGTAAGCCTCCCCGGCAACGGCGCCAGAAATTCTTCTTGCTACTTCTCGAGCTTGCGTTGTATTCCCTCGAAGAGGAAGGGAGATGCAGCACAGTAGCGTAAGTATTTCCCTCAGTTATTGAGATCCAAGGTATCAATCCAGTAGGAGACCACGCGCGAGTCCGTCGCACGTGCAAAAACAAATAAGAACTTCGTAGCCAACGTGATAAGGGGTTGTCAATCCCTTTACGGTCACTTACGAAAGTGAGATCTGATGGAGATGATAGTTTATAGTTTTGGTATTTTTGTTTATAAGAACAGAAAGTAAAGCAGAAAAAGTAAAGTAGATGTGGATTGATATGTGGAGAATAGACCCATGGGCCATAGTGTTCTCTAGTGGCTTCTCTCATGATAGCGATATTCTACGGCGGGTAAACAAATTACTGTCGAGCAATTGATAGAAAAGAGAATAATTATGAGACTATCTAGGCATGATCATTGTATATAGGCATCACGTTCGAGACAAGTAACCGACTCCTGCCTGCATCTACTACTATTACTCCACACATCGACTGCTATCCAGCATGCATCTAGTGTATTAAGTTCATAAGAAGAGAGTAACACCTTAAGCAAGATGACATGATGTAGAGGGATAAACTCAAGCAATATGATATAAACCCCATCTTTTTATCCTCGATAGCAACAATACAATACGTGCCTGGCTGCCCCAACTATCACTGGGAAAGGACACCGCAAGATAGAACCCAAAGCGAAGCACTTCTCCCATTGCAAGAACTATAGATCTAGTAGGCCAAACCAAACCAACAATTCGAAGAGACTTGCAAGGATATTATGAGCACACATAAAGAGTTCAGAAAAGAACCAAATATTTCTCATAGATAATCTTGATCATAAAATCACAATTCATCGGATCTCGACAAACACACCGCAAAAAGAGATTACATCAAATAGATCTCCTCGAAGAATGAGGAGAACTTTGTATTGAGATCTAGAGAGAGAAGAAGCCATCTAGATACTAGCTATGGACCTGAAGGTCTGTGGTAAACTACTCACAACTCATGGTGAGGGCGATGATGATGAGGTAGAAGCACTCCGTGATGGATCCCCCCTCCGGCGGAGCTCCGGAGCAGGCTCCAAGATGGGATCTCACGGGAACAGAAGGTTACGGCGGTGGAATTAGGGTTTTCTCTCAGTTGCTGATGGTTTCGGGGTACGTAGACTTATATTGGAGGAAGGAGGACACGGGGGACGCTCGAGGGGCCCACGAGGCAGGGGGCGCGCCTTGGGAAGGGGGGTGCGCCCCCCACCCTCGTGGGCACCTCGTGGCTCCCCTGACGTGGTTCTCAAGTCCCTCGTGCGTGATTTTATCCAAAAATCTCTCTCGCGAAGGTTTCATTCCGTTTGGACTCCGTTTGATATTCCTTTTGTGCAAAACCCTGAAACAGGCAAAAAACATTAATCTGGACTGGGCCTTTGGGTTAGTAGATTAGTCCCAAAAATGATATAAAAGTGTATGACAAAGCCTATTAAACATCCAAAACATCATAAATAATAGCATGGAACCATCAAAAATTATAGATATGTTGGAGACGTATCAATCCCCAACACCAGATTGCATAACCGGAAAGCTTCGGGAATTAATAGGTGGGTTTCAAGTAGCTCGTAGGTAATCTTCCAACGGGTGCATAGTATGAGGTTTGGGGTTCAACATCTAGTGAAGAGGTTTCATGGGCGTTGTTCCAATTGGGAGTTGCATCTTAAAGGATCCTTGGCTATGCTAATCCAGGGATTGCAAGACCCTTTGTAACACGTACCATGGGGCATTCAGCACAAACATGTGGGACGAAACCTCTAATATGTATTTGTTCCTTCTGTTCCTTCTGTACCTTGTTGTTTTATTCTATCTTTTTGTTCTCCCAAGTGGCTTCTCGACAAGTTGTTGTACCATTAAGCTATGGAATTCATTCGTTCAATTTTGTTCGAATGTTCATTGTGAAGACTATATGTTGCAAATATCTAGCCGTTGATTCAGCTTATCTATTTTTGCATCAATGGCTAACAGTTGTCATCATCTTCAGGATGGCACCAAAGAAAGTTCCCAACCCAAACCAAGAGGGTGAAGAAGAGCGTCCTCCTTCCTCTCCTCCTCCGTTTGAGGCATGGAGAGCGATTATGTAGGCAACCAATCAGAACACTCAGATGCTCATGCAAATGATGCAGAGTTATCAAGCAAATCAAGGCAATCAATGGAACCAAGGCCAAGGCAATCTGTTCAATCAACGTCACTTTGCGACTCTGAACCAATTCCTGGCAAATCAGCCCAAGTCTTTCAGTTACTGTGTGGACCCGCTAGATGCTGAAGATTGGATCACACACATCAAAAAGCACTTTGAATGCAGTAACGTCAGAACTAAAGATTATGTCAAGTTTGCCGCCTTCCAACTCAAAGATCAAGCTGTAGATTGGTGGCAACAGTACACACACTCCAGAAGTGGTCGTGAGATCTCGTGGACTGATTTCTGCCGCGATTTCCGTTCTCATCACATTCCAACAAGTGTCATTGAAGGCATGCACGAGCAATTCCGCTACCTGAAGCAAGGCACCATGTCCGTCTATCAATACAATGTCAAGTTCCAGAATCTTGCCCGTTATGTGAAGGAAGACATTCCCGATTCCAAGAGCATAATCTACCAGTTCCGAGGTGGTCTGAAAGATGAACTCCAACTTGCTCTCACCTTGTTCGAGCCGGATGAATTAGACCAATTCTACAATATTGCCCTCGAGCCAGAGGCAACTCAACTCAAGTGTGAAGCTTCCAAAAAGAGGATAAGATATGTTGTTCACTCCTCCTCTTCCTCTCAAGTGGTTGCCAAGCATCAGAAGTTCTGGCTACCGCCTCCTTTAGTGCTCCGTCCTCCAAGCAACAACAAGCACTCAGGTGGTCGTGGATTCTCCCACCCACCCAACCCAAGCAACCAGTCCAAGTCTCAGTTCCAAGATCCAAGACCAAGCGGTCCTTATCATTGGCCACTTTCAGAAGTTACTTGCAACAAGTGTGGTCAGAAGGGTCACTATGCAAACAAGTGTATTCAAAGGCGCCTTCCGCCTCGTCCACCTGTCAGCAATGCTATTGTCAAGCACAACCCCAAGGCTGCAAGGGGAATCTGATGAATGCAGCTCAAGCAGAGAATTCTTCTGATGTGATTATTGGTAATCTTCCTATTAACTCAATTCCTGCAAAAGTTTTGTTTGACTCTGGTGCATCACTCAGTTTCATATCAAGACCATTCTTTACCAAGCATAATTTCACTTCGGCATTTCTGGATAAGAAGTTATCAATTATTTCTCCGGGAAATCACATGACTTCTAATTTGATTGCTTCAGATATATCTATTCACATGGGTGATTATAGTTTTCTGGTTTCCCCGGTTGTTCTCGGTAACTCCGACATTGATCTAATTCTTGGGATGGATTGGCTCTCCAAGCATGATGCAAATATTGATTGTGCAAACAAGGAGGTCAAGCTAACTCATCCTTACGAAGACGTGATTATCTTCGCAGCTCGAGATAACACAATCAGGCTATTCTCTCTCAATGACAAGGGCGAGATTAATGACATTTCCTAGAGCTTCCAGGTATGCCTCCCAACCATCCAGTTGAATTCGCCATTGAACATGAACCTGGTACCGAGCCAGCCTGTCGGCATCCGTACAAGCTTTCTCCTGATGAGTTGAAGGAGCTGAAGAAACAACGTGATGAGCAAGAACGAATGGGTCTAATCAGACCAAGTACTGTTGGGGAACGTAGTATTTTAAAATTTTCCTACGATCACGCAAGATCTATCTACAAGATGCATAGCAACGAGAGGGAAGAGTGTGTCTACGTACCCTCATAGACCGGAAGCGGAAGCGTCAAATGATACGGTTGATGTAGTCGAACTTCTTCGCGATCCAACCGATCAAGCACCGAACGTACGGCACCTCCGCGTTCAGCACACGTTCAGCTTGATGACGTCCCACGAGCTCTTGATCCAGTTGAGCTTCACGGGAGAGTTTTGTCAGCACGACGGCGTGGTGACGGATATGATGTATCTACCGGCGCAGGGCTTCGCCTAAGCACTGCGACGGTATGACCGAGGTGTGTTTCTGTGGAGGGGGGCACCGCACACGGCTAGAACAATTCAACTTGTGTGTCTTTGGGTGCCCCCCTGCCCCCGTATATAAAGGAGCAAGGGGGGAGGCCGGCCGGCCCTCTATGGTGCGGCTAAGGAAGCAATCCTACTAGGAATAGGATTGCAATCCTATTCCTAGTAGGAGTCCACCAATGAAGGAAAGGGGGGGAAGGAAAGAGAGGGAGAGGGAGAGGGAAAGAGGGGCCGCGCCCCCCTCCCCTAGTCCTATTTGGACTCCTCCTAGGGAGGGGGCGCGCCACCTCCTGGCTGCTGCCCTCTCTCTCCCCTATGGCCCACCAGGGCCCATCATTCCCCCGGGGGGTTCCGGTAACCCCCCCGGCACTCCGGTAAATTCCGAAACTTTCCAGAACACTTCCGGTGTCCGAATATAGTCGTCCAATAAATCAATCTTTACGTCTCGGACATTCCGAGACTCCTCGTCATGTCCGTGATCTCATCCGGGACTCCGAACTACCTTCGGTACATCAAAACTCATAAACTCATAATACCGATCGTCATCAAACGTTAAGCGTGCGGACCCTACGGGTTCGAGAACTATGTAGACATGACTGAGACTCATCTCCGGTCAATAACCAATAGCGGAACCTGGATGCTCATATTGCCTCCTACATATTCTACGAAGATCTTTATCGGTCAAACCGCATAACAACATACGTTGTTCCTTTTGTCATCGGTATGTTACTTGCCCGAGATTCGATCGTCGGTATCTCTATACCTAGTTCAATCTCGTTACCGGCAAGTCTCTTTACTCGTTCCGTAATACATCATCTCGTGACTAACTCATTAGTCATTTGCTTGCAAGGCTTATTATGATGTGCATTACCGAGAGGGTCCAGAGAATACCTCTCCGACACTCGTAGTGACAAATCCTAGTCTTGATCTATGCCAACACCACGAATACTTTCGGAGACACCTGTGGAGCATCTTTATGATCACCCAGTTACGTTGTGACGTTTGATAGCACACAAGGTGTTCCTACGGTATTCGGGAGTTGCATAATCTCATAGTCATAGGAACATGTATAAGTTATGAAGAAAGCAATAGCAGTAAAACTAAACGATCATAGTGCTATGCTACGGATGGGTCTAGTCCATCACATCATTCTCCTAATGATGTGATCCCGTTGATCAAATGACAACTCATGTCTATGGCTAGGAAACATAGCCATCTTTGATCAATGAGCTAGTCTAGTAGAGGCATACTAGGGACATACTATTTTGTCTATGTATTCACACATGTATCAAGTTTCCGGTTAATACAATTCTAGCATGAATAAAAGACATTTATCATGATATAGGGAAATACAAATAACATCTTTATTATTGCCTCTAGGGCATATTTCCTTCAGTCTCCCACTTGAACTAGAGTCAATAATCTAGATTACAAAGTGATGATCCTCACACCCATGGAGTCCTGGTGCTGATCATGTTTTGCCCGTGGAAGAGGCTTAGTCAACAGGTCTGCAACATTCAGATCCGTATGTATCTTGCAAATCTCTATGTCTCCCTCCTTGACTAGATCGCGGATGGAATTGAAGCGTCGTTTGATGTGCTTTGTTCTCTTGTGAAACCTGGATTCCTTCGCTAAGGCTATTGCTCCAGTGTTGTCACAAAAGATTTTCATTGGACCCGATGCACTAGGTATTACACCTAGATTGGATATGAACTCTTTCATCCAGACTCCTTCATTTGCTGCTTCCGAAGCAGCTATGTATTCTGCTTCACACGTAGATCCCGCCACGATGCTCTGCTTGGAACTGCACCAACTGACAGCTCCACCGTTCAATAAAAATACATATCCGGTTTGTGACTTAGAGTCATCCGGATCAGTGTCAAAGCTAGAATCGACGTAACCATTTACAACGAGCTCTTTGTCACCTCCATATACGAGAAACATATCCTTTGTCTTTTTCAAGTATTTTAGGATGTTCTTGACCGCTGTCCAGTGATCCACTCCTGGAATACTTTGGTACCTCCCTGCTAGACTTATAGCAAGGCACACATCAGGTCTGGTACACAGCATTGCATACATGATAGATCCTATGGCTGAGGCATAGGGAATGACTTTCATTTTCTCTCTATCTTCTGCAGTGGTCGGGCATTGAGTCTTACTCAATTTCATACCTTGTAACACAGGCAAGAACCCTTTCTTTGACTGATCCATTTTGAACTTCTTCAAAACTTTATCAAGGTATGTGCTTTGTGAAAGTCCAATTAAGTGTCTTGATCTATCTCTATAGATCTTGATGCCTAATATATAAGTAGCTTCACCGAGGTCTTTCATTGAAAAACTCTTATTCAAGTATCCTTTTATGCTATCCAGAAATTCTATATCATTTCCAATCAATAATATGTCATCCACATATAATATTAGAAATGCTACAGAGCTCCCACTCACTTTCTGTAAATACAGGCTTCTCCAAAAGTCTGTATAAAACCATATGCTTTGATCACCTCATCAAAGCGTATATTCCAACTCCGAGATGCATGCACCAGTCCATAGATGGATCACTGGAGTTTGCACACTTTGTTAGCACCTTTTGGATCGACAAAACCTTCTGGTTGCATTATATACAACTCTTCTTTGAGATATCCATTTAGGAATGCAGTTTTGACATCCATTTGCCAGATTTCATAATCATAAAATGCGGCAATCGCTAACATGATTCAGACAGACTTAAGCATCGCTACAGGTGAGAAGGTCTCATCGTAGTCAAATCCTTGAACTTGTCGAAACCCTTTCGCAACAAGTCGAGCTTTGTAAACAGTAACATTACCGTCTGCGTCGGTCTTCCTCTTGAAGATCCATTTATTTTCGATGGCTTGCCGATCATCGGGCAAGTCAACCAAAGTCCACACTTTGTTCTCATACATGGATCCCATCTCAGATTTCATGGCCTCAAGCCATTTTGCGGAATCTGGGCTCATCATCGCTTCCTCATAGTTCGTAGATTCATCATGGTCTAGTAACATGGCTTCCACTGGGTTGCCGTACCACTCTGGTGAGGAACGTACTCTGGTTGATCTACGACGTTCAGCAGAAACTTGATCCGAAGTTTCATGATCATCATCATTATCTTCCTCACTGATTGGTGTAGGAAGCATTGGAACAATTTTCTGTGATGTACTACTTTCCAATTCAGGAGAAGGTACAATTACCTCATCAAGTTCTACTTTCCTCCCACTCACTTCTTTCGAGAGAAACTCCTTCTCTAGAAAGGATCCATTCTTAGCAACGAATATCTTGCCTTCGGATCTGTGATAGAAGGTGTACCCAACAGTCTCTTTTGGGTATCCTATGAAGACACATTTATCCGACTTGGGTAAGAGCTTATCAGGTTGAAGCTTTTTCACATAAGCATCGCAGCCCCAAACTTTAAGAAACAACAACTTTGGTTTCTTGCCAAACCACAGTTCATAAGGTGTCGTATCAACGGATTTAGATGGTGCCCTATTTAACGTGAATGCAGCTGTCTCTAAAGCATAACCCCAAAACGATAGTGGTAAATCGGTAAGAGACATCATAGATCGCACCATATCCAATAAAGTACGGTTGCGACGTTCGAACACACCATTACGCTGTGGTGTTCCGGGTGGCGTGAGTTGTGAAACTATTCCACATTGTTTCTAATGAAGACCAAACTCGTAACTCAAATATTCTCCTCCATGATCAGATCGTAGAAACTTTATTTTCTTGTTACGATGATTCTCTACTTCACTCTGAAATTCTTTGAACTTTTCAAATGTTTCAGACTTGTGTTTCATTAAGTAGATATACCCATATCTGCTCAAATCATCAGTGAAGGTCAGAAAATAACGATACCCGCCGCGAGCTTCAACACTCATTGGCCCACATACATCAATATGTATGATTTCCAACAAATCTGTTGCTCGCTCCATAGTTCCGGAGAACGGAGTTTTAGTCATCGTGCCCATGAGGCATGGTTCGCAAGCACCAAGTGATTCATAATCAAGTGAATCCAAAAGTCCATCACTATGGAGTTTCTTCATGCGCTTTACACCAATATGACCTAAACGGCAGTGCCACAAGTAAGTTGCACTATCATTATTAACCTTGCATCTTTTGGTTTCAATATTATGAATATGTGTATCACTACAATCGAGATCCAATAAGAATAGACCACTCTTCAAGGGTGCATGACCATAAAAGATATTATTCATCAAAATAGAACAACCATTATTCTCTGATTTAAATGAATAACTGTTTCGCAACAAACAAGATCCAGATATAATGTTCATGCTCAACGCTGGCACCAAATAACAATTATTTAGGTCTAAAACTATTCCCGAAGGTAGATGTAGAGGTAGCGCGCCGACGGCGATCACATCGACTTTGGAACCATGTGGGGACCCCGACTTAGAAGTCGAGATCACCGAATGCACGTGTATAGTGATCCCAGAGATCAATGCTCACTGAACACACAGAAGCTGAATAACAGGAGTCTTACATCCATACATACCGTCTTACACAAATTAAGGCCATTATGGCCAAGTCTTACATAGATAAAGCCTCACGGGCTAAATAGCAAATAACTCAAATAGCGGAAGTCTTCGATGATAAGTAGAACCCATGCCATCTGCCTTAACCCTACAGGCATTCTGACTGGGATAGCGTCCTAGTTCGCATGTTCGTCTCCATAGAACTCTTCTTCATATTCCTGTTCCTCCATGCCTGGCCAATTAAATAACCAGTGGCAAGCCAATGAGTACTTTGAATGTACTCGCAAGCAACCCATGATTTGGTTCAAAGTAACAATTCAATTAAATAACAATGAGCAATCTAGCTACGAGCTAGAATAAATATTCTACCATCAAGTGTATGCATCAATAAACTCCTCGTAACCTCGAAGACAGGTAACCGATATAAACATGAGTATGATTCAACTCAACGAGTCAAGTCACCACCTTGACTCATCACACACACATATTTCCACCGATGTAGTAAAATTCTGGACATAGTTTAAGTAGCACCACCCAACTGTCCATGACCGTGGATACGGCTATTCGAATAGTTTTACACTCTGTAGAGGTTGCGCACTTTACCCACAAGATCCAGGAAGCTTTCGTGTCAGCCACGATCCCGCAGTACCTCAAGTACTCGGGGGAAGCACCCGGTCATTATCTTTCCTTAGATGACACTAACATAGAGTCCACTCGTTGGTACACGACCCTCGAGTACAAACAATAGATCATGGGACTTGCTCTAATTTCAATGTCACGCGTACCCGAAGGGACCAACGGTGTGTCCGGTGGCCTGTAAAAACAGTCATGGTCGTCTATCCAAGCACGACCCCGTCCCGGGAAAGACCTCAAGTCTTCCTGTCACTAGTAATGCAGGCACCATGCTAGTATCGGCCTAAGTAATCAATAAAGCCCCGTCCCATAAGGGGTAGAGTGGTTGCACATGTTTGGTTGGGACGGTAGTCACACATAAATCTAATCCATTATTTCACCCATGCACAAGATCTTTACCGGCACATCACTTCTTCCTCAAGTGATGACCTAACTCAACATCACCCTCAGGCATTAGGGGCACCCGATGGGGTTTATGAAAAGATTGCAACCACGAAGGTTTCATGGCATACATGCATCACTAAGCATCACTACTAACCATTTGCATGGCATCTAGCACATAGCAAGATCATGAGTAAGCATGCATCATGTGGTGGTTCTTAACTAGGTCACCACCGTAACTCTTATCATCATGCATTCGGAAACAAACGGGTTCCGAAGATCACAAGTGTATCATGGTCAAAGGGCTGCTTGCCTGGATTGGCTTGGTCTTCAAAGTCTTCAAATCCTTCCCCACCTTCTTCTTCAGCAACCTCGTCAAATACGGTATCTAATCGTCGCAAAATAACAACGGGAAAATAAGATCACAATGAAAACAGAAAAATCAAATTGCTCAGAAAAATGTCAACTTATTTTTATTAAATACTAGAGGGAAAACTAAGATGGCAAAAATTCTTAGTTGGAGTTTTGGAGTTGCAGAATGGGATCTAAGGATTTTTGAACAGAAGTTTTAATGTTCAAATATGAATTTAAATTTGAACAGAACAGAAAAGGTTCATGGATTTGTGTGAAAGTGACACCATTAAATAGGTTGGAATTTTACAAGATTTTAGGAGTTGCAATTAATTCATTTGGACAAATATTTATTTCTGTGAAATTATTTGAATTAATCATAGAAAATAAAAAGAGAAAAGGCACTGTGCCACTGGGCCAGAACGGCCACAGTGCATTGCCCAGGGCGAATAGCCCACCGCTCGGGAGCCAGCGGGCGCGCGTCAGGTTTTTTAAACCTGACGGGCGGGGCCCGGCGGTCAGTGGCAGAGAGGGGAGCGAGAGGGAGGTGAGGATGACAGGCGGGGCCCGCCTGTCATCTTCAACGTCACGGCCAGAGCGACGGCGAGCTCACCGGCGGCGATTCCGGGCACGGCGGGGCAAGCGGAGGGTAGGAACGGGCTCAGCAGTGAGTCGCGGATGTAGTGGTGCTGGAGTTGGTTGCCGGAGAGGCTTGGTTCGCCGGCGGCGAGGACTTGTGGACGAGGGTCGTCGGGAGGTCGCTGCTCCGGTCGATTCCGGCAGCTGCAGAGGGGGAAAAGAGAGGGGAATGCATTAGTGGAGTGTTGCGGTGCTAGATCGAGCAAAAGGAAGAGCTAGGGCGGCCTGTACTGGGCTGGCGACGGGGAGCCGCCGCGGCGGAGCTCGAGCTCGATCTTGAGCTCGGGCGGGTCTGGGGAGAGGCGAGTGGCTCAGGGAGGCGATTGAGAGGGAGAGGAGGCTGTTGGTGAAGAGAGGAGGGGCTCAGAGGCCCTATTTATAGGGGAGCGGCGAGGTCCCGTGGACCTGTGCGCCGGCAAGCTTCTGCTCGACGCCACAGTGTGCGGGGTGCAATGGGATTGAGTCTGGGGTGTTGCTAGACGAATTCCTGGGCGGAGGGAAGGAAGAAGGGGAGCGGGGGATGCTCCAGAGGGCGCGCGCGTGTGAGGCCGACGAGTGGAGCTTGCGGGCGGCCGGCGCGCGTGCGAGGGCGCCCACTGGAGGGGGGAGGAGGAGGGGGACAACGCCGGGAAGAGTCACATACGTCGAGGCGCATCGGTAGGCGCGAGGGGGGAGCACGAGGTGGTCGGGGCGAGCGATTGGGCGAAGCTACAGTGCGGGTGCGCACTGTAGCACGCTCTGGAGCGAGCTTATCGCATGCCATGGCATGCCATTGGCTCTCTGTTTGTGTCCACCGTGTCTGGGCGGTCCAGCACGAAGTAGACGACTCAGCTGTGGCTTTGGATGCTCTGGATGATCAGTGAGAGAGGAGTGAGGCTGGTAACTAGGTAGAATTTGGCTGTCCAGCAAGGTGAATTAGGGTTTTCACCCCTCAGTCATGGAGCTGGGGACATGGGGAAGTTACTGGAGGTAGAATGTAACTATATGAAGTTGTGGTAGAAAGTTGAGGCAAAAGTAAATAGTAAAAGAGGCCAAGATGATGGTTTTGGTAAAATGGCAGAAGGTGTTTGATCAAGTTTTGGACAAGCAAATGATCTCCACTAGCCATGGCACTTAACAGGATTGAATGTCATATGGAAATAGGGTGTTTCACCAAATTTGGCCTCATTTGAAGAAACTAGCCAATGTAACTTTGGTGAACCCTAGAAATCAACAGGAATGGCTTCATCTTGTTTAAGTCAAGCTAATCATCTCCCCTTGATGCACCACTTGGTGTAGTTTCATCATTTGGGGTATTGATCATGCCCACAAAGTTTGAAGCTCCAGGTAAAAGGTTGGTAATGTAGAGTTGTTCAAATTTGCATGTGAACAGAAATGGTTTTGGGGTATTCTGATCAAGTTACCCAACTCCAAATCTTGTGCCATTTGGTCTAGATGCCTTATTAGGCCTTTCTAGCATGTGCACCAAGTTTGAGGGCATTTGGACAAGTTTGGCAATGTAAAGTTGCTCAAACTTCAGATATGGACAGAATGGTTTTGATGATGTTTTCTTGCTTCCCAAGGCATGGGGCTTGGCAAGATCATCAAATATGTCATATATGACATGATAGAATTTCCCTGGAATTTTTGGAGAATATTTCCTTTGTAAATATTTCAAAAGCTTGAAATATCCAGAAAGGGTTTTAGAGGGATTAGCCCATTATTTTGAACATGAGCAAGTGTTGAAACTCTTATATATGGACAATATATGTCCTATGAGTCTCCCTGAATTTTGGCAAATATTTTTGAAATACTTAAATAATTTTTCCCTATTAAAGACCATTTCTGGCCGTAAGAAAAAGCTTTTAAATAAAATAGGTAAATAACTTTTAAAATTATACTTTTGTGGTTTCTGGGAGTCCTATGACTATTAGGTCTCAAATATACTTTTTGAAATAATTTTCTCACCCTAAATCAAGTACTTGCAGTGCAAACCTCAATTCAGGGGTTTTTGGAATACTAAATTTTTAAAAATACATTTTGGCCAAATTATTTTATAAGAAAAATACTATACTGCTATATAACACTTGGCATGATCATTGGGGAGAAGTTTTGGGTATGGAGATGAATTCTACAAGAGGTAATAGTTGACTTTAATGAGCACATGAAAAACACATGAAGAAAAAACTCAATTCCAAATAAAAGCCAAATGATGCCAAAAAAAATTGCTGGTCCAAATTTTCATGCTTCATTGATGCAAATAACATGTTACAAAATGCAGGGTGTGACAGAGCTACCCCCCTTACAAGAATCTCGTCCCCGAGATTCCTAAACTAGGTCTTAAAAGAGATCGGGACACTCGGATCTAAGATAGTCTTCACGTTCCCAGGTTGCTTCTGCTTCCGTGTGGTTGCTCCACTGGACCTTGAAGTACTTGATGGTGCGACTCCGCATCCGTCGTTCTGCTTCATCCAGAATGCAAATGGGCTTCTCACGGTAGGTCAAATCAGGCTGCAGATCAATGGCTTGGTGATCAACATCCTTGTAGAGATCAGGCTTGTTCGGAACTTGGAGACATTTCCGGAGTTGTGACACGTGGAATACGTTGTGCCCATCGGAGAGCTCAGGTGGTAGTTCCAACTGGTAAGCCACTTCTCCTCGTCGTGCAGTGATCTCAAAGGGTCCGATGAACCTTGGCACGAGCTTCCCCTTGACGTGGAAATTCTTGGTCCCCTTTAGAGGAGTTACCCGCAGGTACACATGGTCCCCGACATGGAAACTCATGTCCCGACGGTGAGTGTCAGCATAACTCTTGTGCCTTGACTTGGCTGCCTTCAAACGCTCTCTGACTAGTTGGACTTGCTCTTCTGCTTCGCGGAGAATATCCGGTCCAAAGACTAGCCCTTCTCCAGTCTCTGACCAGTTGAGGGGTGTGCGACATCTGCGTCCGTACAACACCTCAAATGGTGCCATCTGAAGGCTTGACTGATAATTGTTGTTATAGGAGAACTCGGCAAAAGGAAGGAAATCTTCCCACTTGGCTCCATACGCCAAGACATAGGCTCGGAGCATGTCTTCGAGAATTTGATTTACTCGTTCTGTCTGACCTCCGGTCTGTGGGTGAAAAGCCGTGCTGAAAGATAACTTGGTTCCCAAGGCTTCTTGGAACTTCTTCCAGAACCTCGAGGTGAACTGGGTTCCTCGATCTGACACAATCTCCTTGGGAACGCCATGAAGGCTTACGATTCTGTCGATGTAGAGAGATGCCAGCCGGTTTCCATCATAAGTAGTCTTGACAGGAATGAAATGGGCCACCTTGGTCAAATGATCGACTATGACCCAGATAGAGTCATGTCATTTATTCGAGCTTGCTAATCCATTGATGAAGTCCATTCCAACCTTATCCCACTTCCACTCAGGAACCTTGAGTGGTTGAAGCAATCCAGCTGGTCGCTGATATTCAGCCTTGACCCTTTGGCACACATCACATTTTGCAACATAGGTTGCAATCTCTCTTTTCATCCCGTGCCACCAGAATCTTTCCTTCAAGTCTTGATACATCTTGGTCCCTCCAGGGTGGATGGAATACGGAGTGTCGTGGGCTTCTTGCAGGATCAGGTTCTTCAACTCCATCTTGTTTGGTACGCAGATGCGGCCTTTGTACCAAACAATCCCGTGTTCGTCTTCGGAGAATCCTGGTACCTTGCCTAGCTTCGTCTTCTTCTTGATGCCTTCGATGCTTGCGTGTCCATCTTGCGCCTTCTTGACTTTGTCCATCAGGGTTGGTTTGACTTCCAAATGATCCAGAAATCCAGGGTGACCAATTCCAAACCGAATTGTTCGAACTCCTTAAACAGGGCTGGCTGCCTCTTTTGAATTATGGCATTCAAGGAGCAAGCCTTCCTGGTTAAGGCATCGGCCACCACGTTAGCCTTCCTGGGGTGATATTGAACACTGAGGTCATAGTCTTTGATGATTTCCAACCATCTTCGCTGCCTCATGTTCAATTCCTTTTGGGTGAAAATGTACTTCAGACTTTTGTGGTCTGTGTATATCTCACACCGTTTCCCTAGGAGGTAATGCCGCCATGTCTTCAAGGCATGAACCACTGCTGCTAACTCAAGATCATGAGTAGCATAGTTCTCTTCATGAGGTCGTAGCTGCCTGGAGAGGTAAGCTATGACTCGGCCTTCTTGAATCAGAACGCTTCCCAATCCGGTTCGAGAGGCATCACAATATATTACGAACTCCTTGTGAATATCGGGTGTTGCCAGAACTGGGGCGGTGGTCAACCTCTTCTTGAGCTCTTGGAAGCTCTCTTCGCATTTTGACGTCCACTCGAACTTCTTGTCCTTCTTGAGGAGCTGAGTCATCGGCCGGGCAATGCTAGAGAATCCTTCCACGAATTTGCGATAATAGCCCACAAGTCTGAGGAAGCCTCTGACTTCCTTGACGGTCGTTGGAGATTTCCATTGGGTCACAGCTTCGATCTTCGTGGGATCAACTGACAATCCTTCTTCGGTCAACACATGACCTAAGAATCCAACTTTATGTAGCCAGAACTCACACTTGCTGAATTTGGCATATAGTTGGTGCTCCCGAAGCTTGTCTAGGACCATCCTCAAATGTTGCTCGTGTTCTTCCTCCGTCTTTGAGAAGACAAGAATGTCATCGATGAAGACAACAGCAAACTTGTCCAAATATTCCATGAAGACTTTATTCATGAGATAAATGAAGTAAGCTGGGGCATTGGTTAACCCAAAGGACATGACCATGCACTCATACAGGCCATATCGGGTTACGAATGCCGTCTTCGGAATATCTTGGGGTCTGATCTTTAGCTGGTAGTACCCAGATCTGAGGTCGATCTAGGAGAATACCTTGGCTCCGCTGAGCTGATCAAGCAGATCTTCAATCTTGGGAAGTGGATATTTGTTCTTGATTGTAACTTCATTGAGGGAGCGATAGTCAATGCATAAGCGGATGGTACCGTCCCTCTTTGCCACAAACAGAACAGGTGATCCCCAAGGGGGGGCACTTGGGCGGATAAATCCCTTCCTCAGCTGCTCTTCCAGTTGCTTCTTCTACTCGGCTAATTCTTCCGTCCCCATTCTATAAGGCTTCTTATAGATGGGTCCTGCTCCGGGCACGAGCTCGATGATGAACTCAATGTCACGGTCAGTGGGCATTCCCGGTAGTTCATCCGGAAAGACATCAGGATACTCGCATACCACCGGTACTTGCTCTAGCCCAACTTCAGACAGACAGTTGACTTGAGCGGCTTGAGCGGAAGAGGAGTTGGAAGCAAACTTGACTTCGACTCCTTGGTCGTTGGTCACGGTGACAGTCCGATTGGCATAGTCTAACAAGCCTTGGTGCTTGCTGAGCCAATTCATGCCTAGGATCACATCCAAGCCTTGTGATCTCAGGACGATGAGATCTGCTAGGAAATCTACACCGTTAATGGTAATACTGACTCCCTTACAGCCTATCTTGGCTCTCATCTCTGCTCCGGGGGTTTGTATCACCATGGGGTTATTCAGGGGTGTAGGGGTCATGCCACTTTTTAATGCATATCTTTGAGTGACAAATGAATGCGTTGCTCCAGAATCAAACAAGACAGTTGCAGGTGCTGAGTTGACAAGGAACGTACCCAGCATGACGTCCGGGTCTTCCTGGGCTTCTTCAGCAGTGACGTGATTCACACGCCCCTTCCCATGGTTAGGCGGGTTGCGAGGAGCTGGGTTCCTTGGTGGCCTCCCGCGGCCTTGTCTTGGGTTCTGCGCATTGGGGCGCGGGGCATCAGGCTTCTTGTTGGGGCACAACCTTGAGATGTGTCCTGACTGACCACATCCAAAGCAAGTGACTTGGTTTGGATTGTTGATCTTGTTGCCACCACTGTTATTGGGGTTGAAAGCTGGCCTTGGGTTGGCATAGTGCTGAGGCTGATAGTTGGTGCCAGGTGCAGGAGCTCTTGGTTGCTGATAGGTTGGCTTGGCCGGGGCTGACTGCCACGGGCGAGGCTTCTGGTTGCTGGAACTTCCCTTGCTGACCATCTTGCGCTTGCGAGTGTCTTCCAGAGCACGCCGCTTGTCTTGAAGCATGAGTGCTTTGTTCACCAGGTCAGGGAAGGTTGGGCAGTCGCACACGACAAGCGAGTACTGCAGAGTCTGATTGAGGCCTTCCATGAAGCGCTCCCTTTTTGCAGCATCAGTGCTGACATCTTCAGGGGCATACCTTGACAGAACACTGAACTTCTGCATGTACTCCTTGGCAGTGCCACTTCCTTGCTTCAGGGCTCGGAATTCACGCTTTTTGATAGCCATGATTCCGGAAGGAATGTGGGCTTTGCGGAATTCTGCCTTGAAGTTGTCCCAAGTGATGTCTTGTCCAGCATGCATGACCTTGAATCCATCCCACCAAGCTCTAGCAGTCCCCCCGAGGTAGTGGGCTGCATAAGCCACCTTCTCGCGGTCTTCGTTGCATCCGACTAGTTCCAGCAAGTCCTCAATGGTGCGGACCCAATCGTCTGCATCCAGGGGTTCAGCAGTCTCGATGAAAGTTGGTGATGCATGCTTCTTGAACTCTGCCAACGTGGAATGTCCATTGCCATTCCCCGCCGGCTGGCGGTTGTTGGTGACAGCTTGAGCAATCAACTGAAGGGCTGCGGTGTTGGCTTGGCGTTCCTCTCGGAAAGCTTGGAGAAGCTGAGCCATGTCCATGTGTGGAGGAGGTGGTGGTGGTGGAGCTTGGTCGTTGGTTTGGTCGTGGCCGGCCTCTGACTGAGCGGATGCTCCGGCTTCGGGGCTACTGGGTAGAGGTACCAGTACGAGTTACAACAAGCATCCTGATGGAGCGGTAAAAGGTCTCATGACTCGGAAGAGGGAAAGCAATATAGATGGGTGCCTAGTAAGGGGGTGGGTGTGACACTAATCAAATCATGCAAGGGCCGAAAGGCCAAAACACATTCATTAAAATCCAGATGGGTGATGCAGTCGTTTACACACTCCCGAAGGAAGAATACGACATACATCCGAACACAACAAAAGCAAACACTAGATGGTTTCATATGAACCATACAAGGACTCGACTGCGCATAGGGGTTACACGACCTATCCTACCGTAGAGGTCACGAACTGGCATATCCGAGTAGCGAATAATGCCTAAGCGGCGGAATGCTCGGTCGCGTATTCCGGCTCTTCTGGGTCTTCCTCCTTGTCTTAATCTGTCTAGGCCCCCTTGTTGCTTGAGGGTGTGGGGGAGTGGAGGAGTTGGATACGACGGTGCTTTGTCGGTGGTGCAGGGAAAAGCTTGCAATATTCCCTTGCCGTCATCCGGCGTCGCCGAGGTGGTCCTTCATTCTTGGAAGATACATCTCCGGAGGACCTTCCGCCTTGGTATGCGATAGCGGATTGTCCTAGAGGTGCTCCTTCTTTCTTGATCCTACTTGTCTTCTCTTGTGCTCGACGAAGAAGTGCCTTGGTCTTGTGAAGTTCTTCTCGGAGCTTCATTGATTCCGAGGCCAAATCTTGTGCCAAGCTGTCGGCACATAGACTGAAGTAGGTCTGGAATCGAAGCAGGAGTCCTTCCTTCAGTGGAGGGGCTAATGCGCTGCTTTCATCTTCACCTTCCTTCCGGTAAGGCAAGAAGCGGGTTGTCATCTTGGCTGCCATCTCCGGAAGAAGCTCGCGGAGACGGGTTAGTGCCTTGAGTGCAGCAGCCTCGATAGCGAGAGGTAGTGTTGCCATCTGGGGTCCCTCAAAGAACCAACTTGTGGGAGGATCGTTTACCTTCACGATCACTTCCACATGGTACTCCACCTCAGTGTCGCTAACCCAATGCTCAAGGTAGGTGAGGATGGGTGCTCGGTGGAACTGGCACTCCAGGAGGCTATCCTCAAGAAGCAAGGGAAACCCAGTGGTCAGGTGCTCTTCAGGTACAGCGGCCATCTACAAAGGTGGAATAGGAGAGGTTAATAAGCTGATGAAATCTCAGGTTGGTAAGGTTTAGAAAAGAAGAGAGGTTCAGAAGGTTTTTGAAAAGGGGTCTCATCTAACTAACGCCCATGCTAACTAAGGCTTCCTACAGTCAGGATGGCTGTGATACCAGCTCTGTGGGGACCCCGACTTAGAAGTCGAGATCACCGAATGCACGTGTACAGTGATCCCAGAGATCAATGCTCACTGAACACACAGAGCTGAATAACAGGAGTCTTACATCCATCCATACCGTCTTACACAAATTAAGGCCATTATGGCCAAGTCTTACATAGATAAAGCCTCACGGGCTAAATAGCAAATAACTCAAATAGCGGAAGTCTTCGATGATAAGTAGAACCCATGCCATCTGCCTTAACCCTACAGGCATTCTGACTGGGATAGCGTCCTAGTTCGCATGTTCGTCTCCATAGAACTCTTCTTCATATTCATGTTCCTCCATGCCTGGCCAATTAAATAACCAGTGGCAAGACAATGAGTACTTTGAATGTACTCGCAAGCAACCCATGATTTGGTTCAAAGTAACAATGCAATTAAATAACAATGAGAAATCTAGCTACGAGCTAGAATAAATATTCTACCATCAAGTGTATGCATCAATAAACTCCTCGTAACCTCGAAGACAGGTTACCGATATCAACATGAGTATGATTCAACTCAACGAGTCAAGTCACCACCTTGACTCATCACACACACATATTTCCACCGATGTAGTAAAATTCTGGACATAATTTAAGTAGCACCACCCAACTGTCCATGACCGTGGACACGGCTATTCGAATAGTTTTACACTCTGCAGAGGTTGCGCACTTTACCCACAAGATCTGGGAAGCTTTCATGTCACCCACGATCCCGCAGTACCTCAAGTACTCGGGGGAAGCACCCGGTCATTATCTTTCCTTAGACGACACTAACATAGAGTCCACTCATTGGTACACGGCCCTCGAGTACAAACAATAGATCATGGGACTTGCCCTAATTTCAATGTCACGCGTACCCGAAGGGACCAACGGTGTGTCCGGTGCCCTGTAAAAACAGTCATGGTCGTCTATCCAAGCACGACCCCGTCCCGGGAAAGACCTCAAGTCTTCCCGTCACTAGTAATGCGGGCACCATGCTAGTATCGGCCTAAGTAATCAATAAAGCCCCGTCCCATAAGGGGTAGAGTGGTTGCACATGTTTGGTTGGGACGGTAGTCACACATAAATCTAATCCATCATTTCACCAATGCACAAGATCTTTACCGGCACATCACTTCTTCCTCAAGTGATGACCTAACTCAACATCACCTTCGGGCATTAGGGGCACCCGATGGGGTTTATGAAAAGATTGCAACCACGAAGGTTTCATGGCATACATGCATCACTAAGCATCACTACTAACCATTTGCATGGCATCTAGCACATAGCAAGATCATGAGTAAGCATGCATCATGTGGTGGTTCTTAACTAGGTCACCACCGTAACTCTTATCATCATGCATTCGGAAACAAACGGGTTCCGAAGAACACAAGTGTATCATGGTCAAAGGGCTGCTTGCCTAGATTGGCTTGGTCTTCAAAGTCTTCAAATCCTTCCCCACCTTCTTCTTCAGCAACCTCGTCCAATACGGTATCTAATCGTCGCAAAATAACAACGGGAAAATAAGATCACAATGAAAACAGAAAAATGAAAGTGCTCAGAAAAATGTCAACTTATGTTTGTTAAATACTAGAGGGAAAACTAAGATGGCAAAAATTCTTAGTTGGAGTTTTGGAGTTGCAGAATGGGATCTAAGGATTTTTTAACAGAAGTTTTAATGTTCAAATATGAATTTAAATTTGAACAGAACATAAAAGGTTCATGGATTTGTGTGAAACTGACACCATTAAATAGGTTGGAATTTTACAAGATTTTAGGAGTTGGAATTAATTCATTTGGACAAATATTTATTTCTGTGAAATTATTTGAATTAATCATAGAAAAGAAAAAGAGAAAAGGCACTGTGCCACTGGGCCAGAACGGCTACAGTGCACGGCCCAGGGCGAATAGCCCACCGCTCGGGAGCCAGCGCGCGCGTTAGGTTTTTTAAACCTGACGGGCGGGGCCAGGCGGTCAGTGGCAGAGAGCGGAGCGAGAGGGAGGTGAGGATGACAGGCGGGGCCCGCTTGTCATCTTCAACCTCACGGCCAGAGCGACGGCGAGCTCACCGGCGGCGATTCCGGGCACGGCGGGGCAAGCAGAGGGTAGGAACGGGCTCAGCAGTGAGTCGTGGATGTAGTGGTGCTGGAGTTGGTCGCCGGAGAGGCTTGGTTCACCGGCGGCGAGGACTTGCGGCGGAGGGTCATCGGGAGGTCGCTGCTCCGGTCGATTCCGGCAGCTATAGAGGGGGAAAAGAGAGGGGAATGCATCAGTGGAGTGCTGCGGTGCTAGATCGAGCAAAAGGAAGAGCTAGGGCGGCCTGTACTAGGCTGGCGACGGGGAGCCACCGCGGCGGAGCTCGAGCTCGATCTCGAGCTCGGGCGGGTCTGAGGAGAGGCGAGTGGCTTAGGGAGGCGATTGAGAGGGAGAGGAGGCTGTTGGTGAAGAGAGGAGGGGCTTGGAGGCCCTATTTATAGGGGAGCGGCGAGGTCTCGTGGACCTGTGCGCCGGCGAGCTTCTGCTCGACGCCACAGTGCGTGGGGGCGATGGGATTGAGTCTGGGGTGTTGCTGGACGAATTCCAGGGCGGAGGGAAGGAAGAGGGGGAGCGGGGGATGCTCCAGAGGGCGCGCGCGTGTGAGGCCGACGAGTGGAGCTTGCGGGCGGCCGGCGCGCGTGCGAGGGCGGCCACTGGAGGGAGGAGGAGGAGGGGGACAACACCGGGGAGAGTCGCAGACGTCGAGACGCATCGGTAGGCGCGAGGGGGGAGCACGAGGTGGTCGGGGGCGAGCGATTGGGCGAAGCTACAGTGCGGGTGCGCACTGTAGCGCGCTCTGGAGTGAGCTTATCGCATGCCATGGCATGCCATTGGCTCTCTGGGCGTGTCCGCCGTGTCTGGGGGGTCCAGCACGAAGTAGACGACTCAGCTGTGGTTTTGGATGCTCTGGATGATCAGTGAGAGAGGAGTGAGGCTGGTAACTAGGTAGAATTTTGCTGTCCAGCAAGGTGAATTAGGGTTTTCACGCCTCAATCATGGAGCTGGGGACATGGGGAAGGTACTGGAGGTAGAATGTAACTAGATGAAGCTGTGGTAGAAAGTTGAGGCAAAAGTAAATAGTAAAAGAGGCCAAGATGATGGTTTTGGTAAAATGGCAGAAGGTGTTTGATCAAGTTTTGAACAAGCAAATGATCTCCACTAACCATGGCACTTAACAGGATTAAATGTCATATGGAAATAGGGTGTTTCACCAAATTTGGGCTCATTTGAAGAAACTAGCCAATGTAACTTTGGTGAACCCTAGAAATCAACAGGAATGGCTTCATCTTGTTTAAGTCAAGCTAGCAATCTCCCCTTGATGCACCACTTGGTGTAGTTTCATCATTTGGGGTATTGATCATGCCCCCAAAGTTTGAAGCTCCAGGTAAAAAGTTGGTAATGTATAGTTGTTCAAATTTGCATGTGAACAGAAATGGTTTTGGGGTATTCTGATCAAGTTACCCTACTCCAAATCTTGTGCCATTTGGTCTAGATGCCTTATTAGGCCTTTCTAGCATGTGCACCAAGTTTGAGGGCATTTGGACAAGTTTGGCAATGTAAAGTTGCTCAAACTTCAGATATGGACAAAATGGTTTTGATGATGTTTTCTTGCTTCCCAAGGCATGGGGCTTGGCAAGATCATCAAATATGTCATATATGACATGATAGAATTTCCCTGGAATTTTTGGAGAATATTTCCTTTGTAAATATTTCAAAAGCTTGAAATATCCAGAAAGGGTTTTAGAGGGATTAGCCCATTATTTTGAACATGACCAAGTGTTGAAACTCTTATATATGGACAATATATGTCCTATGAGTCTCCCTGAATTTTGGCAAATATTTTTGAAATACTTAAATGATTTTTCCTTATTAAAGACCATTTCTAGCCTTAAGAAAAAGCTTTTAAATAAAATAGGAAAATAACTTTTAAAATTATACTTTTGTGGTTTGTGGGAGTCCTATGACTATTAGGTCTCAAATATACTTTTTGAAATAATTTTCTCACCCTAAATCAAGTACTTGCAGTGCAAACCTCAATTCAGGGGTTTTTGGAATACTAAATTTTAAAAAATACATTTTGGCCAAATTATTTTTATAAGAAAATACTATACTGCTATATAACACTTGGCATGATCATTGGGTAGAATTTTGGGTATGGAGATGAATTCTACAAGAGGTAATAGTTGACTTTAATGAGCACATGAAAAACACATGAAGAAAAAACTCAATTCCAAATAAAAGCCAAATGACGCCAAAAAAAATTGCTGGTCCAAATTTTCATGCTTCATTGATGCAAATAACATGTTACAAAATGCAGGGTGTGACAAACCATTTCCCACGCGCATCGTCACCTCGTCCTTAGCCAATCTTCGTTTAATCCGTAGTCGCTGTTTCGAGTTACATATATTAGCAACCGAACCGGTATCAAATACCCAGGTACTACTACGAGCATTAGTAAGGTACACATCAATAACATGTATATCACATATACCTTTGTTCACCTTGCCATCCTACTTATCCGCCAAATACTTGGGGCAGTTCCGCTTCCAGTGTCCAGTCCCCTTGCAGTAGAAGCACTCAGTTTCAGGCTTGGCTCCATACTTGGGTCTCTTCGTGGGAGTAGCAACTGTCTTGCTATTCTTCTTGAAGTTCCCCTTCTTTCCCTTGCCCTTTTTCTTGAAACTAGTGGTTTTGTTAACCATCAACACTTCATGCTCCTTTTTGATTTCTACCTCCGCAGCCTTGAGCATAGCGAAGAGCTCGGGAATTGTCTTTTCCATCCCTTGCATATTATAGTTCATCACGAAGCCTTTATAGCTTGGTGGCAGTGATTGAAGAACTCTATCAATAATACTATCCTCGTCAACTTTGCAACCAAGTTGAGTCATATGATTGTAGTACCCAGACATTCTGAGCAAGTGTTCACTGATAGAACTATTCTCCTCCATCTTGCAGCTGTAGAACTTATTGGAAATCTCATATTTCTCAATCCGGGCTTTTGCTTGAAATATTAACTTCAACTCTTGGAACATCTCATATGGTCCATGACGTTCAAAACGTCGTTGAAGTCCCGGTTCTAAGCCGTAAAGCATGGCACACTGAACTATCGTGTAGTCATCAGACCGCGACTGCCAGACGTTCAAAGCATCTACATTAGCGGGAGGGGGCTTGTCACCTAGCGGTGCTTCAAGGACATAATTATTCTGTGCAGCAATGAGGATAATCCTCAAGTTACGGACCCAGTCCGTGTAATTGCTACCATCATCTTTCAACTTAGCTTTCTCTAGGAATGCATTAAAATTCAAAGGAACGGTAGCACGGGCCATTGATCCACAACAACATAGATATGCAAAAACTATCAGGACTAAGTTCATGATAAATTAAAGTTCAATTTAATCATATTAATTAAAGAACTCCCACTTAGATAGACATCCCTCCGGTCATCTAAATGATCACGTGATCCAAATCAACTAAACCATGTCCGATCATCACGTGAGATGGAGTAGTTTCAATGGTGAACATCTTATGTTGATCATATCTACTATATGATTCACGCCCGACCTTTCGGTCTCCAGTGTTCCGAGGCCATATCTGCATATGGTAGGCTCGTCAAGTTTAACCCGAGTATTCTGCGTGTGCAAAACTAGCTTACACCCGTTGTATTTGAACGTAGAGCTTATCACACCCGATCATCACGTGGTGTCTCGGCACGACGAACTTTCGCAACGGTGCATACTCAGGGAGAACACTTATACCTTGAAATTTAGTAAGGGATCATCTTATAATGCTACCGTTGTTCTAAGCAAAATAAGAAGCATAACAAGATAAACATCATATGTAATCAAAATATGTGACATGATATGGCCATCATCATCTTGTGCTTTTGATCTCCATCTCCAAAGCACCGTCATGATCACCTTCGTCACCGGCGCCACACCTTGATCTCCATCTTAGCATCGTTGTCGTCTCGCCAACTATTGCTTCTACGACTATCGCTACCGCTTAGTGATAAAGTAAAGCAATTACATGGCGATTGCATTTCATACAATAAAGCGACAACCATATGGCTCCTGCCAGTTGCCGATAACATTACAAAACATGATCATCTCATACAAAATCGTATAACTCATCATGTCTCGACCATATCACATCACATCATGCCCTGCAAAAACAAGTTAGACGTCCTCTACTTTGTTGTTGCAAGTTTTACGTGGCTGCTACGGGCTTAGCAAGAACCGTTCTTACCTACGCATACGAAAACCACAACGATGTTTCGTCAAGTATGTGATGTTTTAACCTTCACAAGGACCGGGCGTAGCCACACTTGATTCAGCTAAAGTGAGAGAGACAGACACCCGCCAGTCACCTTTAAGCAACGAGTGCTCTTAACGGTGAAACCAGTCTCGCGTAAGCATATGCGTAATGTCGGTCCGGGCCGCTTCATCTCACAATACCACCGAAGCAAAGTATGACATGCTGGTAAGCAGTATGACTAGTATCGGCCACAACTCATTGTGTTCTACTCGTGCATATCATCTACGCATAGACCTGGCTCTGATACCACTGTTGGGGAACGTAGTATTTTAAAATTTTCCTACGATCACGCAAGATCTATCTACCAGATGCATAGCAACGAGAGGGAAGAGTGTGTCTACGTACCCTCGTAGACCGGAAGCGGAAGCGTCAAATGACGCGGTTGATGTAGTCGAACTTCTTCGCGATCCAACCGACCAAGCACCGAACGTACGGCACCTCCGCGTTCAGCACACGTTCAGCTTGATGACGTCCCATGAGCTCTTGATCCAGTTGAGCTTCACGGGAGAGTTTCGTCAGCACGACGGCGTGGTGACGGATATGATGTATCTACAGGCGCAGGGCTTCGCCTAAGCACTGCGACGGTATGACCGAGGTGTGTTTCTGTGGAGGGGGGCACCGCACACAGATAGAACAATTCAACTTGTGTGTCTTTGGGTGCCCCCTGCCCCCGTATATAAAGGAGCAAGGGGGGAGGCCGGCCGGCCCTCTATGCTGCGGCTAAGGAAGCAATCCTACTAGGAAAAGGATTTCCTAGTAGGAGTCCACCAATGAAGGAAAGGGGGGGAAGGAAAGAGAGGGAGAGGGAGAGGGAAAGAGGGGCTGCGCCCCCCTCCCCTAGTCCTATTCGGACTCCTCCTAGGGAGGGGGCGCGCCACCTCCTGGCTGCTGCCCTCTCTCTCCCCTATGGCCCACCAGGGCCCATCATTCCCCCGGGGGGTTCCGGTAACCCCCCGGCACTCCAATAAATTCCGAAACTTTCCAGAACACTTCCGGTGTCCGAATATAGTCGTCCAATATATCAATCTTTACGTCTCGGAAATTCCGAGACTCCTCGTCATGTCCGTGATCTCATCCGGGACTCCGAACTACCTTCGGTACATCAAAACTCATAAACTCATAATACCGATCGTCATCAAACGTTAAGCGTGCGGACCCTACGGGTTCGAGAACTATGTAGACATGACTGAGACTCATCTCCGGTCAATAACCAATAGCGGAACCTAGATGCTCATATTGGCTCCTACATATTCTACGAAGATCTTTATCGGTCAAACCGCATAACAACATACGTTGTTCCTTTTGTCATCGGTATGTTACTTGCCCGAGATTCGATCGTCGGTATCTCTATACCTAGTTCAATCTCGTTACCGGCAAGTCTCTTTACTCGTTCCGTAATACATCATCTCGTGACTAACTCATTAGTCATTTGCTTGCAAGGCTTATTATGATGTGCATTACCGAGAGGGCCCAGAGATACCTCTCCGACACTCGGAGTGACAAATCCTAGTCTTGATCTATGCCAACACCACGAATACTTTCGGAGACACCTGTAGAGCATCTTTATGATCACCCAGTTACGTTGTGACGTTTGATAGCACACAAGGTGTTCCTACGGTATTCGGGAGTTGCATAATCTCATAGTCATAAGAACATGTATAAGTTATGAAGAAAGCAATAGCAGTAAAACTAAACGATCAAAGTGCTATGCTAACGGATGGGTCTAGTCCATCACATCATTCTCCTAATGATGTGATCCCGTTGATCAAATGACAACTCATGTCTATGGCTAGGAAACATAGCCATCTTTGATCAATAAGCTAGTCTAGTAGAGGCATACTAGGGACATACTATTTTGTCTATGTATTCACACATGTATCAAGTTTCCGGTTAATACAATTCTAGCATGAATGAAAGACATTTATCATGATATAAGGAAATACAAATAACATCTTTATTATTGCCTCTAGGGCATATTTCCTTCAAGTACTTCTCCTTGGGGCCGTGGTCTTCTTTTTGTCAAGAAAAAATATGGTACGGAACGATTGTGCGTTGATTACCGGACATTGAAAAAGAAGACAATAAAGAATAAGTACCCGCTCCCCAATATCAATGAATGGTTCGAGCAGCTCAAAGGAGCCAAGGTTTTCTCGAAGCTCGATCTCCGGATGGGTTACCATCAAATTCGTATCCGTGAAGAGGATATTCCCAGGACCGCATTCAGAACAAGCTATGGCTCCTATGAATACACGGTCATGTCTTTCGGGCTTGCAAATGCTCCACCCACTTTCTCTCGGATGATGCACTTCATATTCAACCCCTACACCAATGAATTCGTGCTCGTCTACCTCGATGATATCTTGGTATTATCCAAGAATAAAGAAGACCATGCCAAGCACCTCTGTTTGGTCCTTGACAGGCTCCGTGAGCACCGTTTCTATGCGAAGTTCTCCAAGCGTGAATTCTGGCTTGATAAAGTACTTTATCTTGGCCATATTATCTCTGCCGAGGGCATTTCTATTAACCCCGAGATGGTTGAACCTATTGTCAACTGGGAACCTCCTCAGAATGTCAAGCAACTCCGAAGTTTCCTCGGTCTCGCAAGCTATTGCAGAAGGTTCGCTGAGAACTTCTCCAAGATTGCCAAGCCTCTTTCCAACCTATTGCAGAAGAATGTCAAGTACTCGTGGACTCCTAATTGTGATGTGGCATTCAATACCCTCAAAGAGAAGCTCATTTCTGCTCCGGTTCTTACTCCTCCGGATGAGTCCAAGCCTTATGAAGTCTTTTGTGATGCTTCATTGCAAGGTCTTGGCGGTGTTCTCGTGCAAGACAAGAAGATCGTTGCATACACTTCGCGTCAGCTTAAACCAAATGAGAAGAATTATCCCACACATGATCTTGAGCTAGCAGCAGTTGTTCATGCCTTGATCACGTGGAGACACCTTCTGTTGGGCAGAAAAGTGGACATCTTCACCGATCACAAGAGCCTGAAGTACATCTTCACCCAGCCAAACCTTAACCTCCGCCAGACTCGTTGGGTTGAAATGTTTCAAGAGTACAATCCAAGCATTGAGTATACTCCTGGCAAGGCCAATGTCATTGCAGATGCCTTGAGCAGAAATGTTTATTGCAACAGTCTCCTTCTCAAGCCGTTCCAACCTGAACTTTGTGAATCATTCAGGAAGCTCAACCTCCAAGTTGTTCTGCAAGGATTTCTTGCCAACCTTCAAGTTGCTCCTACCTTGGAAGATCAAATCTGTGAGGCCCAATTTAGTGATGATATGGTGTAGAAGGTGAAACATGGTATTGCAAAGGGTACTCCCAAGTACAAGTGCTATCACATTGATGAGAAAGACACTTTGTTCTTTGAGGACAGGATTGTGGTTCCCAAAGGTGATCTCAGGAAGCTCATAATGAACGAAGCACATGACTCACTTCTTTCGATACATCTAGGAAGCTCCAAGATGTATGATGACCTCAAGCAATCATATTGGTGGACTCGCATGAAAATAGAAATTGCTCAATTCGTGAACGAGTGTGATGTCTGCAGAAGAGTGAAGGTAGAGCATCAACGTCCAGCCGGACTCCTTCAACCTCTACCTATTCCCGAGTGGAAATTCGATCACATTGAGATGGATTTCGTCACCGGTTTTCCCAAGTCCAAGCGAGGAAATGATGCTAGCTTTGTAGTGATTGATAAGCTAACTAACGTGGCTCATTTTCTTCCAGTCAAAGAATCCATCAATGCAGCTCAGCTGGCAGAGCTGTACACCTCCAGAATTGTTTCTTTGCATGGCATCCCTCAAGTGATCTCCTCAGACCGTGGAAGCTTGTTCACTTCCAAGTTCTGGGATTCCTTTCAGTCAGCCATGGGTACCAAGATTCACTTCAGCACAGCTTTTCACCCTCAGACAGTGGTCAAGTTGAAAGAGTGAACCAAATTCTCGAAGATATGCTCAGAGCTTGTGTAATCTCCTTCGGTATGAAATGGGAAGATTGCCTTCCATTTGCCGAATTCTCCTACAACAACAGCTTCGAAGCAAGTGTAGGCAAAGCTTCGTTTGAAATTCTCTATGGCAGGAAGTGTCGTACCCCTCTCAACTGGTCCAAGACTGGTGAACTTCAACTCCTTGGAAATGATTTGATCTTAGAAGCCGAAGAAATGTGCAAAGTCATACGTGAGAATCTCAAGGCCGCGCAATCACGCCAAAAGAGCTACTATGACGGCAAGCATCGTGACTTGGCTTTCGACATTGGAGATCATATCTATCTCCGTGTTTCTCCCATGAAGGCCACTCAGAGGTTCCGTATCAAGGGCAAACTTGCTCCAAGATACGTTGGTCCTTTCAAGATTCTTGGCAGGAGAGGCGATCTAGCCTACCAACTCGAGCTTCCCTCCAACTTTGCAAATGTGCACGATGTGTTTCACATGTCACAACTCCGCAAGTGCTTCAAGACGCCTGAATGCACCATTCCCTTGGAAGAGATTGATCGTCAGCAAGACTTGTCTTATCGTGAGCACCCCGTTGCTATCCTTGAAGAAACTGGGCTCTTCCTTCATTTCGGGTTTCTTTGTTTTTTCCTTGTGCGTGTGTGCATATCATCCATGTCATGTCATCATGTGCATTGCATTGCATTCGTGTCGTGACTTGCACCCGGTCATGCTCGTCTCTCTCTGTTGTCCGTCTCGAGTTCCGACACTCACCCACGTGCCCGTGGCACCTCCGAGTCCTTCTTTCACAAGTGGCCATAGAACGTTCTCGGAATGAGGTGAGACTTGTCGTACATTGTTTTCTTAGAACGTGGAGACCGCCTGTCAAGTTTCGTCGCGTTTGGAGGTCGTTAGATACTCCAACGGTTAACCTCCTGGGCTAAAAGCTCCTCCTTCTTTTCGCCCAACACCCCTCCGCAACAGCCCACAAGCCCAACACAACCACCTAAATCCTCTCGGTCGTTGGATCATGATCATGTGGACGAAAACCGCACCTCATTTGGACACTCCTAGCTCCCTCTACCTATAAAACAGCCCCCATCCCCGAAATCACGGGCAAAACCCTAGCTTCTTCCTCCTCCGCGCGCCGGACACGTCCACTCCGCCGCTGGACGTGTCCGCCCGCCACCCCGAGCCAACCGGCTCACGCCGCGTGGCACCGCCGGCTGCCAGCTCCGCCGCGGCCCGCTCGAGCCCGGGGCAGGCCCGCCCGGCCCTGCCGCCGCCGCCGCCCAGGCCCGAGCGCCCGGCCGCGCGCCCGCTCCTCCCGCTCCGCCGCTGGCTCGTCCCCGCGCCTGCCCCGACCCCGCCGGCCGCTGCGCCCTCCGCCACCTCTCCGCCACCAGTCGGCACCGCCCTGCCACACGCCGGCCCCGCTGCCCCGGCCTCACCTCGCCACACCGCCGGCCTCTTCTTCGCCTCGCCGCTCCGGCCACCTCCACCATCTCCGGCGAGCACCTCCGGCGAGGTCCGGATCCAGATCTGGAGGTGGATCAGATCCACCCGTTCATCCAACCAAACTGACCCGCTCCACCCAGATCCTTCCGTCCCGGAATCCTTCCGTCCCGCGTTGACTTTTTGTGGAGGTAAAATTCCACTAAGTCCCTGGATCCGTTAAATTTGTTGTCTCCTTCATCATGTGGTAACTTTGTGCTCGGTGCTTCGTTTTGCGCATATGATATATCAAAATGTTCGTCTCGTCATGCTCTACATGTTAGCATCAGTTTCATGCATGACAGGGATCCTCTAGTTGGATTAACCTTCGTGGCAAGAGTGCTTCGTGATGTAACTGTTTCAGCACTTGTTGTCTGTGTAAATTTGTTGGCATGTTCGTGAGCTAGTAACTTTGTGCATGTTGGTCCAAATGAAGTGTATGATATGTCCAGATGTTCGTCTTGTGATGCTCTTCAAGATTGATACATTTGCTTGCATGATAGGTTGCATTATGCCATGTTTAACACTGTTGCAAAAGTGCATGTGGCTGATAAGTTTCTGAACTTGTTATGAGATGATGTTTTGTCTTGCTTGTGTATATTAATCCATGTGTCATATGAGCTAGGTGTCAACATGAGTTTTGCTCTTTGGAATGTGCTCTACATGATAGATTCATTTCATGCCATGATATGTCTTGAGATTAGTGCATCAAGCTTGTTAACATGCCATCGTGATGTTAAATTTCTGCTAAGTGTGAATCTGTTAATATTTATGCCATGTTTCCATGACGCCATTGTCGTTGTTGTGCATGGTTAGAGTTGTCCAGTGGGTGTTCCTTGATTTATATGTTATGCCCTAGCTATCCATGCATTTGTTTGCCATGATACCTTGTTGTAGCTTGTTGTTTTCATGCTCTCAAGTTGCTATAAAATGTTTCTGTCAGCTTGTTATCAGCAAGTTCAATTTTTCCATGGGAATAGCTAGTGTTCTATGCATCCTATGACCATGTTCTTACCATCAGTAGCTTCACAAACATGTCTTCTTGTTGTTGGTTATATTCACATGCCATGCTATGATTTGAGTTGAGTTGCACAAGCTTGCGAACATGCCTACTTGTTGTGATTTCTGCCATGCCTTGTAATTTTCATCAAGTCTGAGAAATCTGTGAACTTATTGAATCTTGACATGCTTGTTTAATTGTGTTACAACAAGTTTTCGGGTGTGCTCTAAGTTCATGCTTGTTAATAATCATGTCTATTTCACATCCATGCCTTTTGTCTTCATGTTTGGGTGTTGTAGAATAATTATATCTTGCTCCAAAGAGGCCATGTTGTTGTTAACTGCAGTTTTGCATTGCATCTTGTATTGCTTGCCATTTGCAAACCGTGCATCCGTTTCCCATGATCTTTATATCGATTTCGACCAAAATCTTCCCCTCTATCCAGTGGCTTGCTTGGTTGCCCAAGATGAAGGCATTTCCATCATCTTCTCCTTAGGCTCGAGAGCATCCTCATGCATACGCACATCATACTTGCATCCCATGACATGTCTTGCATCATGTTGATTGTGCATTGCACCGTGTTTGATAGTGTGTCATTTTGTGCTTTTGTGTTGGGTAGAGCCGGGAGCCGATACCGAGTTCGAGGATCTTGTCGAGACTGAGTTTGAGGAGCCGTCTTTCCTTCCCACCGATGACTTACCAGGCAAGATGACCGTTCCCTGATATCACCTCTATCTTTCCCTATGCTATTTGTCTCGCTCTTTAGCTATGCATCGATGCCTATTCCTATTTGTCAGCCTCCTATTATTGCCATGAAAACACTCTAACCGGCTTCCTAGCAAACCGTTGATTGGCTAAGTACGCTTTTGCTCAGCCCCTCTTATAGCGTTGCTAGTTGCAGGTGAAGTTTGAAGATTGCTCCATGAAGAACTTGTTTATTGGGATAACACAATATATATTTATGTTAATCAATGCACATATATATTGGCAATGGGTGGAAGGCTTGGCCTTCTGCTTGGTGTTTTGTTCCATTCATGCCACCTTAGGACCCGATAAACCGGTGTTATGTTCCTTGATTTTGCGTTCCTAACACGGTTGGGGTTTATGGGCCCCCCTTGATAATTCGCATTGCTTAAAGCTTTTCCAGCAAGGCCCAACTTTGGTTTTACCATTTGCCATAACTAAATAACTTGCATCGGGACTCTCCGGACCCCGAGGACTTAAACTTACAACCCGGGCCAGTGCTCCTCATGAGTGTTGGTCCAAACTGGGCAGACTGCAAGGCCGTCTTGGGGAAACCCGAGGTATCTAGTATTACCTATAGGCTGACATATCCGGTCGTGGCCTGAGACGAGATACGCGCAGCTACTATCAGGGTGTCGGCACGCCGGGAGGTCTTGCTGGATTAGTTTTACCTTTGTCGAAATATCTTGAGCACGGGATTCCGAGAACACTCGAGTCTTCCCACTTTGGAGTTGCGACTCCGCAGATCGTGAGCTTGTGATGGGCTAAGTTGGGACACCCCTGCAGGGTTTTGAACTTTCGAAAGCCGTGCCCGCGGTTATGTGGCAGACGGGAATTCGTTAATATCCGGTTGTAGATAACTTGATACCATATCCATAAGAATAAACTACCTGTGTGAGTAACTGTGATGGTCTCTTTCCGAAGGTCTTCGGGAAGTGAACACGGTGGGGTTATGTTTGACCGTGAGTAGCTAGGATCACTTCTTGATCAACTTACCGATCGTTGGCACTTGTTCTCTTCTCTCTCTAATCTCGTAAGCTAGTTGCTTAGTGCTTGATGCAAACACTTTATACATGTTCCACACCTAAAGGCTTTGTTAGTTATGATACCCGGGAACGGGATTGCTGAGTCCTTTGTGGCTCACAGATTACAACACACCAGATGCAGGTACAACCGAGTACGATGCAGGACATGGATCAGAACTTCACTGGGAGTTCGATGAAGAGTGTGGTCGTTACTATGTTTCGTATCCCGACAATAAGTAGTGGTTCCTACTAGGGGCGATCCGGCCTTGTGTTTATGGTATCTTTCTCGTTTGGCTTTCGTCCATAGTCAGACCCTGTGTTATTTGGATGATTGTATGTGATTGTATTCATTGTGTGATGTGGCGAGTGTAAGCCAACTATCTTTTCAATTTCATCCCTGAACTTTTGCATGAGATGTGCAAAGATACCATACTTGAGATCATTCCAAAATGCACGTATGTCTTTAAGTCATGCCTCGACACGTAGGAGACATAGTCGCATCCTGAGCATTACACCGACTATATCATTATAGTGCTAAATTTTAAGTGTGCTACATGGTCATTATTCCTGGAGCACAACTTTCGACGATGAGCTAATCTTATGGTGATCTTCCTTGTCTTATCGTTTCACCTCGAACAACAAACTTGATTCCGAGTTTGTGACGTATACGTGGTTCCAATGATCTTTCGCTGCATTAGTCCTTTTGCTTGATGTAGTCACTTCTTGATTGCTTCTTCATGGAGCCTCTCGACAAAACTTGTCGTGATCATCATCAACATTTTGATTCCTTCCAGGTTATCAATCGAATTCTTGATGATAAGTGACATCCTCGTCCCTTGGTAATTTGAGTTACCATTGACAACCTCCTTAACTTCCTTTCATCACAAACTTGTTCATGTTGTGGATGCAACTTGCTATCCAGCTTGTATTAAGATTTACCTTGAAGTATTACTGTCTTTTGTTAGGGATATTAAGAGAGTTTCACCACCTCTTAAGAATTCTTGATACAGTGATGCTTCTCGCCATCACCATTCTTTTCTTGGTCCCCGTATTGAGTGAACTCTATTGTGAGAATATAATATCTCTAGCAACCTTATTGCTTCAGAGTTAATGGACAATAATTCCAATTTAGTGCGCTGGTTGCTAAATCGCCATTTCAACGTTCGTCGTGCAACCCATCCCATATTTCGAGTGCACCTTTCTACCAAAGTCTAATTGTGTATGTTTACCTTTTCTTCTCAGGCATCCTGAGTCTGAGGTATCCTCACACCAATCAGATCGGAATCTCGGTCAGATATGATGGTTGGAACATATTTCCAAGAGTTATAACATTTGTCTTTATATGACCCGGTAAGGAGATTTCATGCCTAGCACACCTGGCCGGAGGGATGTCATGCCTAGCACACCTGGCCGGAGGACCTATTGTTATAATTTCATCTTCAGCAAGGTTAGCCATTTTTCCATGAGGAAATTGTAAGACTTACTCTATAAGTTGTTCCTGATGAATCCTTGTGTATCCAAGTGCTATCTCGATGCATGTTTGTGGTACTCCGATTTTTCAACTTGAACATTTTGAAGGTCAATGATAAATGTTTCTTGCTCAATTATCCAAACACTATTTTATGGGTAATTTCATGAAATTCCTCTCTCATTACCTAAAGGGTTTTCTACTTTCTATCTTGTCATGGATATCATGCTCTGCTTGTCCTTGGGGGGGGGGGGGGGT
>LR738711.1:415373436-415443179 GCA_902687465.1 Secale cereale
GGATATACCCCAGAAGTATGTGTTTAAGCACATTTTTCTTTCCATTGAACTGTTTAATCTGATGATCACATTTTCCTTTCCATTATTTTGTTTAGCATTTCTTGTGATCTATATGATCTAAGCAGTAATATTCTTCTGCTTATGTTAACACCTTGGTGTACAACCGTGTGAGTAAGACCTTGTTGCTTTTGTCGATGGCATTCCGATAACCACCGATGGATGAGAACTTTGCCTATTGGCCCGCCTCATTCAACAAGAAGCAAAATGGTTCTCTTCATCCCTCGCCCTTGGTACCAGCATTGTTGCCACCATAACTAACATACTATCCTCTGACAAGCCTTGCTTTCATGATCGTGCAAGACATGGGCACCCTTCTTGCTTTTAACTCACATGGTGGGCCCATAACCCACAGTTCCACAGGTTCGAAACCTGACTCTCTGGTACGCCCCTCTTTCCAAGTTATCCCTCATGCTTGGCTTCGTGTGTAATTCGCGAGCCACCTTCCTAGTGATATATTCTGGTATCACATGTAATACTTATTCTCGTTGCTCTAGACCCCCTTCACACCTTGTTTCAGACATCAAACGATTGTCTACCTGCCTGAAACTTCTTTTTTGTACCGTATTACTTTGCTCTCGGCCTGTTTTATCCGTCCAATTTGAGAGATACTCATGTGTTCATTCGTGGGATAACCCCCGATCATTACCCCTTGTAGCATTCTATCATTGTCAAGCTGCCCCTTTCCTATTCGTAAGTACGATGGAGATCTTGAAGAAAGGATCCCGGCTTCATCATTATGACTTGAAGCAAACAAAGGAAGACATCAACATAGTGGATCGACCTCTTCGAGAAGAGCAACCAAGACCAAGAAGAATCGATAGAATTTTGTAATCTAGTCTTTCCCCATTACTCCACCCTTAAATCTTGGGACGAGATTTATTGTAGTGGAGGAGAATTGTGACATCCGGATAATTACAGTAACCCTCTACTAATGATCCCACGTCACCACAATTACTGTTGTTAATCTCATGTTGATTCAAAACCAATTCAAATTTAAAATTTAAAATAAAGTCAAACATTAAAAGTTTTCAAATGACAACACTAAAATGTTCTAAAGATGGCCAATATTTCATAGGTAATTATGGTGAAGAAACCAACATTTTATAAAATACTTAATTGCCCTAAAGCAATTAAAGCAGTGCCAAAACAATAATTGAAATACTTTTCCATCTATGAAAAATTCAAAAACTTCAATTAATTCTCAACTTTTTTGTGCCAGTACTAAATATGCCTAGTATTTGATTTAACAAGCTGCATGTTTTACAAAAGTCGTTTCGTCGTCAAACAGTTTGCCAACGAGAGCAAAAGGAAAAACAGAAAAAATAAAAAATAAATAAAAATGCCTAACACCTACTGTGCCACTGGGCTAGTGCAAGAGTGCACCGCGACCCAGCGCGTACACTGTACCAGGCCCAGCCCACCTGCCTGGCCTTTTCCTCAACCTCGAGCTACAGGTAGAGGACATGCTGTGGAGGCCATCCCATGGCTCCATGGTCGGATAGCCACCACGTGCCCCTCCCCATCCCTACAAGCACATCCCCTGGGAACCCAGATTGAGCTCGCCCGATCCCCACCTTTTCCCCATCGCGTCCCCTCTTCATCTGCTCGAAATTGAGTGCAATAGCTCGCGCAGTGGCCGCGCCCGTTGTCATCATTGCCGTGGCCATCGGCCACCGTATGCCGTCCGATGATGCCCAAAAGGAAGTGCATCGTCGTCCTCTTCTTCCACACTGAGCGCCACCGGCTAGGGCACCCTCGTGCCGTCGCTCTCATCGATCCCCTCCGCGGGCAACCGTCGCTATTCGTCGTCGATGCGCTCGACTATGACCTTCCCCGGCCTCGCCGGCTATTCGTCCGGTCGCGCGGTGAGCTCCTCCTCCATCCCCCTGCTAGCCCCCTCGTTTCATCGCTGTAGGCTGCTGCTTGCCACCGTGCCCGAGCTCTCGCGTACATTCGGTCTTTCGTTGCTTCTCCTCCTCCCTCCACGTGCACCTCACCGCGTCCGCCCGTGATGAGGACATCACTAACAAGGTTACACCCACAACCCCAACTGATACATATACAGGACCAATTACTAGAGCTCGTGCACGCCAATTAAATTACCAGGTACTTTCGTTTCTTGGTAATGATTCTAATGTTCATGAGAATATGATGCTGCCTAAATTGGATACATTTGTCTTGCATACAAATGAAGGGCCTAGCTTGGACAAGAAGGATGAACATTGGAGCAAGATTAAGCATGGAGATGATGGCATTCGCAAGGGGAGCAAGAACAGAGTTACAAGTGATGATTTCAGGACTTTGAAGCCACCATAATGAGTGTGAGAAGCCTTGGACGAAATATACAAGATGCCACTTCATAGATTTCGTCCAGAGGCTATTAGTGGTGCCGCGTCACCTTATTATTGGGCTAGGCCCATGTAATTTTGAAATAGTCAAGTATAGGCTGTTTTAGAGTCCGTATGTGTGGGGAAAACAGAGTTAGGGTTGGTTTCAGACCCCTTCTCCAAGGGGCCACGAAATTCCCCCTCTCTTTCCCCATATATACAGTACTTAGGGCATCGTTTAGTCTTTGGGTTTTGTTTAGAATAAAGTTCGCCATAGCTGCAACTTCGCGTACTTCGTTTGTGTTCAACGACCAGACAAAGACGTCACAGAACCCCACCTTGATCAATAAAGCTTTCCTCTTATATTCGTAATATCCAGATTGCAATCTTAGTTTCTTGTTTGTTCTTCGTTTGCCTGCAGGAAACAGACCTTCGTGGCCAGGTTGATCGTGCTCCGTGTGGTTAATAACCTCTCGGAGTTGGTTTGGCGATTGCTAAGGTGCGACGTCCTGGCACGTTCGTAGTTGAATCGTCAAAGTCGACTTCCTGCAAAATTGATGCGGAGCATCCCGAGGTTATCTCCATGGACCCTCCTTCACCTCGTCAAGTGCCTCAAGGACCAATGACACGTGCTCGTGCTAGAGCTCTCGAGACCAAGGTGACGTTGCTCCTAACCATACTTCCATACGAATCTTGCAAGACATGGTTGCTACCTCAGACGGATGTGCTTTGTGTGCTCAGGTGTGTAGAAGACCACATTGGAGAAGGGCGTGAAGATGGACAAGTCCCCAAGCTCACGGACGAGGTGTTGCATCGAGAAGGGCAGAAGAAGGCTCCAGGCCCCGGACATCCGCCCCCCTGGCCCGGACATCCGGCCCCTGGACGATCGGCTACAGAAAGCCACCAGCAGCAGAAGCTACAGGGCCCGGACATCCGGCCAGGCCCCGGACATCCGGCCGAGCAAGGCCCGGACATCCGGCCTCGGGCCCGGAAATCCGGCGCCACTCTACAGAGGGCACCCGAGACTCGACCTCTCCAGCCCGGACATCCGGCCCCACGCCCCGGACATCCGGCGCCCCGCGAAGCCCCGGACATCCGGCCCGTCACCCGGACGTCCGGCCCCTGATTTGCCTGCGCGCATCCTTTGGGCCGAGGCCCGTGTACCCCTTCGCTCCGTACACTATATATACTCCTTTCCCCACATCGTTTAGGGTTAGCTTTTGGATAGCTCATCATAGACCTTCGTGGATTCTCTCCTACGAGACCGCGCGCCTCTTCGGAGAAGATCCACCTCGGATTCAAGACCTCCACATCGGGGAAGATCCCAAGGGATATCCAAGACCTCCTCCGGGAGAAGCCTATCTTTGTACCGCCGTCGTTGACTAGGGACCGTGTATCTCGATGTGTATCGTGGATCTAGCACTTGTGTGATCACATTTGTGTTGATTTGAGTGTTTCCTCTCGTGTTTCCCTCCGTTTCCTCCTTGTGTTCTCCGTGTTCGTCGTGGGATATTCTCCAATCGTGAAAGATCTGCTGATTTGGGTTCCACCCTACATCATATTATGGTACCATGAGCATAGGTTGATCACGAATTAGGAGCCCCGCACCCTGTTTTCTAGCTTGTTTTTGTTGTGTTCTTCCCAATTTCGAAAATCCCCACAAAAAGAGCCCCAATTTTTTTTTGTGATCTGTTGATTTGGCAAGATCTTTTTGAATTTGTTCCATGGATTTGCTGTGCCACGAGTGGATCTAGCTTTTCCTCCACTTTTCCCCAATTTTCCTCCGCAAATTCCGACGAATTTTGGCCCCAAAGTCACCGTCTGCAAGGAGTTCTTCGCGGCCTCGGGCACCCCGGACATCCGGACCGTGCCCCGGACATCCGGCCTGGCCCGGACATCCGGCCCCTGGCCTGGACATCCGGCCTCCCACAGCCACAAAAACCCCGTTCCACCCCCACCTTGCACTCCTCCACCGCCATTTTCGCTCGGTACCCCACCAAACCTTCCGCATACCACCACCGCTTAACCGCTCCGAGTTTGAAAAGTTTGTCTCCCTTTGTCTTGGATACTTGAGTTGTGGTTTCACCGTTTCCTTGGATGTTTAGGCTACCTTGGAACGGCAAGACTTCGACAACATCACCGCTCAATTTCGGCAAGGACGGTAACATCGACGACGCATTGTTCATTCTACCTTGAAATTGCATTGTCACCCTATGAACCATCTTTGCGTAGCTTTCCCATTGAGACAAACCATTTGAGTATTGTCGGGCCACGACACTTGTGCACATTAGTGATAATCATAGATACTTCATACCATATCATCATATCTCCGTGTGACACAAGAGTGTCCCGCATACACAATAGCTACCTTGATCCGAGAAGCATGCATAAGTGCCCAAAGAAAGAGCTCACAAGCTTTGAAGCAAAAGAGCCAACCAAAGCAAAAGGACAATAGCATCATACGCCTTGCATCAAATGAGATCATTGACATAGCAATACATCATCTTGTTCTCAAGCATCAGCACAGCATACACTCATAGCATACTTGTGATAGATAGTCGTTACGTTTTGCCTCTTATAGGTCGTGCACAAGTGCGTATCCGCCTATTAAGCAATCGGTTAGCGTCTCTCTAGTGTTGTGCAACACGAGCATTTTTCGTGGTTTTCACATTTTCGCTCACGCTTGGTTGCACAACCACATTTATCTATCCGTGTGTGCGTTCCGTGTGCTACTTTTGCTAGTGATCTACTTGTTGCAAGAGCAAATTGTGAACCATTTTCAACATCATTGAGTCACTTTGACGATTGCATTGAATTTATTGCCACCATCCTAACCAAGCTCCTCTCAAAGCTTTACTTGTGTAGGTGTGAGAATCGACACGAACTGGTACCAATAGTGCTATTTCCGGGTTACATTATTGAGTGATCATCGATCCATTTTCAACTTCGGTTAAGGTACATTTGGTATTGTCTTCTCCTTTCTCCCACTCACATACTTGCTTGTGATGATGGATAGGCCAAGTACATCTTCCAACCCGATATTCGACGATCCTCAAGAAAGCCGACGTCGTCAAAACCAAACTACACTTGAGCAAGCACAAGAACGGCAACGACTACGCCAACAACAACAAGAGCGAGCACGTCAACACCAAGAAGAACTAGATGCCGAGGCTAACCGCCAAGCACAACAACGTCGAGAAGCTCAAGCTATGGAGGCGCAACGAGCGTTACAAGATGCACATCGCAATGTGGCAGCCCGCACTCGACACACTCGTCAAGAAGAGGATTTCCTTCGTGATGATATGCAAGAGAGGCGCCATCAAGCAAGAAGACAAGAAGAAGCTCCTCCTCAACAAGTACAACAAGCGCGGCAAGAGCAACGTGATAATGCCAACCGCCAACATCAAGACCGCCCTCCCAATAGGCAAGGAAACAATGATGAGCATCGCTATGGCAAGCTCAAATTCACAATGCCAAAGTTTTCTGGAAGCATTGATCCCGAAGACTATCTCTCATGGGCATTGAAGGTTGACAAGATCTTTCGCCTTCACAACTTCGATGAAGAGAAGAAGATCGCAATGGCATCCCTTGAGTTCCAAGACTATGTCCTCATTTGGTGGGAGCAAATCATCGAGAGACGAGAAGCAAAAGGCGAACCTCCTATCACCACTTGGGCTCAAATGAAGGAAGTCATGAGAGCACGCTTTGTGCCTACCCACTACAACCGTGACTTGTTCAAGAAGCTACAACTCCTCAAGCAAGGTACCAAGTCCGTTGAAGAGTACTACAAGGAGATGGAGATTTCCATGATAAGAGCAAACATCACGGAAGATGAAGAGCAATCAATGGCGAGATTCTTGAATGGACTCAACTATCCTATCAAGAAGATTGCGGACTTCCAACCATACAACAATCTCCTCGAGCTAGTACATCAAGCAACCAAAGCGGAGCGACAAGTTCAAGAGGACTACAAGTATTCCAAGTTCAACTCCAAGAACTTCGGCTCCTACAACCAAGCTTCGACAACTTGGCTACTCCTCCTACCTCTACCAAGCCATCTACAAACTTCGGTGACAAGCCAAGCTACAAGAATGCGACTACATCGAGTCGTCCACCTTCTACCAACAACTTCAAGCCAAGAGCTTCCTCAACTACAACTCCAACCGAAGAAAACACCAAGACGAGCTCCATCAAATGCTTCAAGTGCCAAGGACGAGGCCACAAGTCATTTGAGTGCAAGACCGTTCGCACCATGATCATCAATGATGACGGATCTTATGACTCCATGAGCGATGATGAGATGGAAGCACTTGAGCATGTCGCTATGCATCGCCAAGTGAATGAAGAAGAAGACCGTCAAGTGTTTTGCGACAATGACTCAAGCCCCAATCTTGTTGTCTCCAAAGTCTTGACACTCCAACACCAACAAGATGACGACCAATGATGTCACATTTTCATACAAAGGTCGGCATCAACGGACGCTCCGTCAAGGTTATCATCGATGGAGGAAGTTGTCACAACTTGGCAAGCGAAGAGCTATGCGACAGGCTTCACTTGGTCAAGATGAAGCATCCTCACCCCTACAAGGTCCAGTGGCTCAACGACGCCGGAATTCTTCGAGTCGAGCACACCGTGCAAGTCTCGTTCAAGATTGGCGCCTACGAGGACACTCTTGAATGCGATGTGATCCCCATGTCCGTGTGCCACCTTATTCTTGGACGTCCATGGCAATATGATCGTGGAGTCACACACAATGGACGGACAAATCACTATAGCTTCAAGATGAAGGGCAAGGAATTCGTAATTCGACCAATGTCTCCAAGTCAAGTAGCCGCCGACAAGCTTTTACCTACTAACCATCCTGGAGAGAATGGTGAGAGAGTGAGCCACCAAAAGGAGAGTGAGAGCCACAAGCCAAATATGAGCGACTCCACGATGAGCGACAAGAAGCAACTAGTGCTATTTGGCACCAAAAGTGAGATGAGAGAAGTGTGTGAGAACCCATCGAGCGTCTTTCACCTTGTGCTTTTATGCAAAGGGGAAGCCAAACCTTCTAACACTTCACCACCTCTACCTTTAGTGTTGTCTAATTTGTTGCAGGAATTCTCGGACGTCTTTCCCGATGAACTACCTCCGGGTATACCTCCACTTCGCGGAATCGAACACCGCATCGACCTCATACCCGGCGCACCACTTCCCAACAAGTCTCCCTACCGCGTCAACCCCGAGGAAACAAAGGATATACAACGGCAACTGCAAAAACTCATCGACAAAGGTCATGTACGTGAAAGCTTAAGCCCTTGTGCCGTTCCGGTTATTCTTGTGCCTAAGAAAGATGGAAGTTTTCGCATGTGCTCCGATTGTCGACCCATAAATGCTATCACCGTTAGATACCGTTATCCTATCCCATGCTTAGATGATATGCTTGATGAATTATGTGGTGCCACTATCTTTTCAAAAATTGATCTTAAAAGTGGTTACTACCAAATTCGCATTCAAGAGGGCGATGAGTGGAAAACGGCCTTCAAAACCAAGTTTGGGTTATATGAGTGGCTGGTTATGCCCATGGGTTTATCGGAAGCACCCGGTTCATTCATGCGCCTTATGCATTTTTGTCTTCGACCATACATAGGTGTCTTTGTAGTGGTCTACTTTGATGATATCCTCGTTTTTAGCAAGACGCTAGAGGACCATGTGACACACATCCGTTTGGTTTTACAAACCCTTCGGAAAGAGCGCTTATATGCTAATATGGAGAAATGCACTTTTGGTGTTGACAAGGTCGTCTTCCTCGGATTTGTCATTTCTTCACAAGGTGTTCACGTTGATGAAACAAAAATTGAAGCAATTAAAACTTGGCCTCAACCAACGAATCTCATGCAAGTGCGTAGTTTCCTTGGTCTAGCCGGTTTCTATCGACGTTTCGTGAAGGACTTTAGCACCATTGCTATGCCTCTAAACGCTTTTAGCAAGAAGAACACACCCTTCATTTGGGGTCCTTCGCAAGACACCGCGTTCAATGAGCTAAAAAGCTTGCGTACACACGCACCACTTCTAGCCCTACCAAACTTTGATAAACCTTTTGAGATTCATTGTGACGCTAGTGGTACCAGCATAGGTGGCGTGCTAATGCAAGAAAAGCGCCCAATTGCGTATTTTAGCGAGAAGCTATCCGGAGCGCAACTTAACTATCCCATCTATGATAAAGAGCTTTATGCCTTGGTGAGAGTTCTACGTGTTTGGGAGCATTATCTTCGACCTCATGAATTCATTCTTCATACGGACCATGAGACTCTCAAGTATCTCAAAGGTCAAACTAAGTTGAACAAGCGTCATGCTAAATGGAGTGAGTTCATTGAGTCTTTTCCCTATGTCATCAAATACATCAAAGGCAAAGAAAATGTTGTGGCGGACGCGCTTTCCCTCAAATGCATGCTTGTAACACAACTTGAGTTGAATGTGATCGGCTTTCAGCACATAAAAGATTTATATGAGCATGATCCTTTCTTTGCAAATGCTTATGCTAAGTGCTTGACCCACACTTCTTGGGAACGTTACTACCTAAAGGATGGATATCTTATGAGAGCTAACAAAGTTTGCATTCCCGAGTCTTCGCTTCGTTTGCTCCTTTTGTAGGAATCGCATGGAGGAGGACTCATGGGACACTTTGGACGCGACAAGACGTTTGCTACCCTCTCTAAGAACTATTTTTGGCCAAAGATGCTCCATGACGTCTCACGCCTCACCAACCGATGTTCTACATGCCGCAAAGCTAAGTCCAAAGCTCAATCTCGTGGTCTTTACATGCCTCTTTCTATTCCATACCATCGATGGGAAGACATAAGCATGGATTTCGTACTTGGATTGCCTAGGACTCAAAATGGCAAAGATTCCGTGCTAGTTGTCGTGGATAGATTCTCTAAAATGGCTCATTTCATTCCTTGTAACAAAATAGACGATGCTTCACATGTTGCAAATCTCTTTTGTAGGGAGGTCATTCGTCTTCACGGCGTGCCCAAGACGATCGTGTCAGACCGGGACGTCAAGTTCTTGAGCTACTTTTGGAAAACCCTATGCGCTAAGCTCGAAATCAAGCTACTATTCTCTTCGGCGTACCATCCACAAACGGACGGCCAAACGGAGGTGACGAACTGCACGCTTTCGACGCTTCTTCGCGTGTTGATCAAGAAGAACATCAAGGAATGGGAGCAATGCTTGCCCATCGCCGAGTACGCCTACAACCGCGCAAGACATTCGACAACCGGCAAGTCCCCTTTCGAGGTCGTCTACGGCTTCAACCCGTTGTCCCCATTGGACATCCTACCGCTACCTCTCCAAGAGCGCACGAACATAGACGCAAGTGCACGAGCAAGCTATCTCAAGAAGGTGCACGAAGATACAAGAGCAATGATCGAGCGCCAAGAACATCGTCTCGCCACAAAGCTCAACGTCAACAAGGCACCAATGGTGTTCCAACCGGGAGATCTTGTTTGGCTACATCTTTGTAAGGACCGTTTCCCACAAGAGCGCAAGTCCAAACTACTACCTCGCGCCGACGGACCCTTCAAGGTGCTAGCACGCTACAACAACAACGCCTACAAGATCGACATTCCATGTGACAAGTACTCCGTGAGCGACACTTTCAACATCCAGGATCTATCTCATTTCCATGGTGATGAAGATTTCGATCCGAGGTCGGGTCTTTCCCAAGGGAGGGGAGATGATGCAGAGCATCCCGAGGTTATCCCCATGGACCTCGTCAAGTGCCTCAAGGACCAATGACACATGCTCGTGCTAGAGCTCTCGAGACCGAGGTGACGTCGCTCCTAACCATACTTCCATACGAATCTTGCAAGACATGGTTGCTACCTCAGACGGATGTGCTTTGTGTGCTCAGGTGTGTAGAAGACCACATTGGAGAAGGGCATGAAGATGGACAAGTCCCCAAGCTCACGGACGAGGTGTTGCATCGAGAAGGGCAGAAGAAGGCTCCAGGCCCCAGACTTTCGCCTCCCTGGCCCGGACATCCGGCCCCTGGACGATCGGCTACAGAAAGCCACCAGCAGCAGAAGCTACAGGGCCCGGACATCCAGCCAGGCCCCGGACATCCGGTCGAGCAAGGCCCGGACATCCGGCCTCGGGCCCGGAAATCCGGCGCCACTCTACAGAGGGCACCCGAGACTCGACCTCTCCAGCCCGGACATCCGGCCCCTCGCCCCGGACATCCGGCGCCCCGAGAAGCCCCGGACATCCGGCCCGTCGCCCTGACGTCCGGCCCCTGATTTGCCTGCTCGCATCCTTTGGGCCGAGGCCCGTGTACCCCTTCGCTCCGTACACTATATATACTCCTTTCCACACATCGTTTAGGGTTAGCTTTTGGATAGCTCATCATAGACCTTCGTGGATTCTCTCCTACGAGACCGCGCGCCTCTTCGGAGAAGATCCACCTCGGATTCAAGACCTCCACATCGGGGAAGATCCCAAGGGATATCCAAGACCTCCTCCGGGAGAAGCCTATCTTTGTACCACCGTCGTTGACTAGGGACCGTGTATCTCGATGTGTATCGTGGATCTAGCACTTGTGTGATCACATTTGTGTTGATTTGAGTGTTTCCTCTCGTGTTTCCCTCCGTTTCCTCCTTGTGTTCTCCGTGTTCGTCGTGGGATATTCTCCAATCGTGAAAGATCTGCTGATTAGGGTTCCACCCTACATCAAAAATGATAGCCACCATCTCATCGAAAGACGGGACACCTTTGCCTCTATCAAGTGGTATCAGATTTCCAGGTTGCACGGTGAGATTTTACAGTTTTCATAGATTAGACCGACTCTGTTCTTCGTACCTACAGTCCACGAAAAAGCCCCCAAAAAGTTAGGGTTTGTTCATCATATCCGAACCAGTTTGAGCCTTCGCGTAGTCTTTTCAGTATTTTGCTTTGTTGAATTTGCGGTTGCATCATCGTGTCAAGTTGCTCGTCTTAGCGTCTAGTCTTTTAGAGTTTCGAGTTATGGTCATAAGTTGTCACGCCGCCGCCGCAACATCTTCATCGCCACTACCACATACCACCACCGATCCGTATCGATATACCACGACCAATCCATATCCATATACCACCACCGCTGCCATATACCATCACTATATATCCACCACAAATCCGAGTTCTTTTTTATTAGGTTTGTTTTCGAGATCCATCGAGTTTTGGTTTCGCGTTTCCTTGCATAAGTAGGTCTCGAAAAAAAAGAGTTTGGAGACCCCCGGGCAGTTTTTAGGCCAAAATTTTGACAGGTGAAAATATTTTTTCCCTATCCTATTTTTAGGATTTTCTAAGTCTTTTGAGACACGTGCCTTCATACTATTTTTTTACCGCACTTTTTGGTCGTCGCTGCCTGATTTCTGGAAAAAAAATAGTCAAAAAAATTTCATGTCTATCATGTTAGTTTGACTTGTGAAGAGTTTTGAGACACTCGCCATTATAGTGATTTTCGGCAAAAAAAAAGGAGCGCAAAAAAAATGAGGCGATATTTTTTTCAGAGTGTGCTTTTCCCTTGCTTACGTGCAGCGCCGTGATTTTGTTAGTGTTCTAGGCTCGCGTCTCTAGTACGGTCTAGTCTAGGACCAGCACAGTACCGTCGTTGAGCGTTTATTCATCTTTGCATCTCTGAATTGATAATCGCTGACATTTTTGCTACCATATCATAAGCCTTCCCAGCTCCACATACATCTACGTCGTGCATTTGAATCTCCCTGGCAATCGCTTTATCCAACCTTTGAGAATTTTGACTACCACAGTTGCCGATCACCACCTCCTGTTGGGTAAGAACTGGTAAGATTTTGAGATTTGCTTGACGGATTTGTGATGCCCACCACCACCATTTTTAGTAGTCGGTAGGATCATATTCTTGTGTGTTTCTATTGCTGCTAACCATGGCAAGGTCACATGTCGATGAGACTGACTGGGAGAACATGAAGAACAAGGAGTTGCATGATAAGTTTCAGCAAATGATGGGTCAACAGGTAGAAGATGTGATGACCAGTTTTGGCGACGCACTAGGGAGGATGGATGGCATTGAGAAGTCAATTGACACCAAGTTGGATGCCAAATTTGCTGAAGTGCTTGCACGTCTACCTCCACCTGCTGCACCATTGCAACAACAACAACAACAACCACCTTCACGTCGGGAAACAGCCGTCCGCAAAGCGTGTCGTGTCCCTCTTGAGCCTGGCCAAACTGTTGGTGCTGCTTTTGATACTTTTGTGGCTCCTGCTACTACTTCGGAGGAGGACGATTATGCAGGAGATTACAAGGATGAGGTTGATCAAAATCTAAACTACGTGCAACCACCACCACCAGGTCGTCCACATGCAAATAATTGCAATGGTAGTTCTGCACCTCACCCTCAGGTACGCGATCATGACCATCTCCCTAAACTAAAATTCAATATTCCACCATTTGAGGGTAGATATCTTCTTGATGTATATCTTACTTGGGAGTTAGAAACCGAACAATGTTTTACATGTTTAGAATATCCCGAGGAGAGACGTGTTGCTGCTGCTCTTTGTGCTTGTGTGTGGTGGTTTGAATATTGTAGATTATACCCGAATAATATTCCAACTACGTGGGCTGCTTTGAAAACTGCTATACGTACTCGTTGGGTTCCACCCTATTATTAACGTGAATTAATTCAGAAATTGCAGCGTTTAAGACAAGGAAAAAATTATGTAGAGGACTATAATCAGGAATTACAAACTGGCCTAATTAGATGTTGTATTGTTCAGGATAATGAGGCTATGCTTGCATGTTTTAAGGGTGGCTTAAATAGAGAGATTCAAATAATTCTAGAGTATAGGGAGTATAATAATATCACTCGTTTATTCCATCTTGCTTGCAAAGCTGAACGTGAAGTGCAGGATCGATAGGCCTTGGTGCGAACTAATTTTTCTGCAGGTCGACCTTCATCATAGACACCGCGTGCATTATCTACTTCGACACGCCCGGCTGCACCACCTCCTACTTCAGCCGTCACTTCTAGCCGTGATAAAAGCAAACATGCACCAACACCATCAACCAGGAGTACACCTTCCGGTCCTGCGCAGAGCTCTTCTTCATCCATGACATCCACATGGCCAACACATGATGTTATATGTCATCGTTGCACTGGTCGTGGTCATTATGCGAGCAAATGCCCATCTCAGTGTTTCATGATTGCTACTGAGGATGGTGGTTATGAGTCCGCGTGACTATGATGAGGAGATTTTGGCTCTTATTACAGGTGAAGAACATGGTGGAGATGATTCTGAAAATGAGACGCAATTCATGGCTCCTGAAGACGCTGACAGGTATGAATGTTTAGTTGCTCAACGTGTTTTGAGTGTGTAGGTCACACAAGCGGAGTAAAATCAGAGGCATAATTTGTTCCATACAAAGGGAGTGGTGAAGGAACGTTCTCTTCGCGTCAACATAGATGGAGTGAGCTGCAACAACTTGGCTAGCATGGAGATGGTGGAGAAGCTATGTCTCACCACAAGACCACATCCACATCCTTACTACATCCCATGGTTCAACAACAACGGCAAGGTTAAGGTAACATGTACTGTTCGTGAGCATTTTAGTATCTCCACATATGCTTATTATGTTGATTGTGATGTGGTACCCTTGCAAGCTTGTTCCTTATTAATTGGTAGACCATGGCAATTTGATAAAAACTCTGTACACCATGGTAGAAACAATCAGTATACTCTTATTCATAAGGATAAACGTATTACTTTGCTTCCTATGTCTCCTGATTCCATTTTGAAAGATGATATTAATAGAGCTAATAAATCGAAACAGGAGCAAAATAAGAGTGAAAATCAGATTGTGGCAAAAGAATTTGAGCAACAAATGAAGCCTAATAACACACCATCATCTCATGTTGCATCTGAAATTAAATAAAAAATGGATGTTTACTTGCCACCAAATCTGATATTGATGGTCTAGATTTCAGCAAATCTGTTTGCTATGCTTTTGTGTGCAAAGAGGCATTATTTTCATTTGAGGATGTGCCTTCCTCTTTGCCTCCTACTGTCACTAACATTTTGCAAGAGTTCGTAGACGTCTTTCCACAAAACGTGCCACCGGGATTACCACCTATTCAAGGGATTGAGCATCAGATTGACTTAATTCCTGGTGCATCGCTACCCAACCACGCACCATACCATACCAATCCAGAGGAGACGAAGGAGATTATGCATCAAGTACACGAGCTACTAGACAGAGGTTATATACGCGAATCCCTTAGTCTGTGTGCTATTCCTATTATTCTAGTGCCAAAAAAGGATGGTACATCGCGTATGTGTGTTGATTGTAGAGGCATGAATAATATTACTATTCGTTATCGTCATCCTATTCCTAGGCTAGATGATATGCTTGATGAATTGAGTGGCTCTACTATATTCTCCAAAGTTGATTTGCGTAGTGGATACCATCAAATTCGTATGAAATTGGGAGATGAATGGAAAACAACATTTAAAACTATGTTTGGATTATATGAGTGGTTAGTCGTGCGTTTTGGGTTAACTAATGCACCTAGTACTTTCATGAGATTAATGAATTAAGTTTTACGTGATTTCATTGGACGATTTGTGGTAGTTTACTTTGATGATATATTGATTTATAGCAGATCTTTGGAGGAACATTTGGAACATTTACGTGTTGTTTTTATTGGTCTACGTGATGCACGTTTGTTTGGTAACGTTGGAAAGTGCACATTTTGCACAGACCAAGTATCTTTTATTGGCTATGTTGGTACTCCATAGGGAATTGAGGTTGATAAAGCCAAGATTGAGGCTATTGAGAGTTAGCCTCAGCCCAAAACGGTCACACACATGAGGAGTTTCCTTGGCTTCGCTGGATTCGATAGGCGTTATGTGCGAGATTTCAGCACCTTTGCTGCACCTCTCAATGAGCTTACAAAGAATGGTGTGCCTTTTGTTTGGGGTACTACACAGGAAGAAGCATTCACGGTATTGAAAGATAAGTTGACACATGCTCCTTTACTCCAACTTCCTGATTTTAATAAGACTTTTGAGCTTGAATGTGATGCTAGTGGAATTGGGTGAGGAGGTGTGTTATTACAAGATGGTAAACCTGTTGCATACTTTTCTGAAAAATTGAGTGGGTCTAGTCTGAGTTACTCTACTTACGATAAGGAATTATATGCTCTTGTTCGGACTTTGGAAACATGGCAACATTATTTATGGCCAAAAGAATTTGTTATACATCCTGATCATGAATCTTTGAAGCACATTAAAAGTCAAGCAATACTGAACCATAGACATGCTAAATGGGTTGAATTCATACAGAATTTCCCTTATGTTATTAAACACAAGAAGGGAAAAGAAAATGTTATTGCTGATGCTTTGTCTCGTCGTTATACTATGCTTTCACAACTTGACTTTAAAATATTTGGTTTGGAGACCATCAAAGATCAATATTTGCATGATGTTGAATTTAAAGATGTATTGCAAAATTGTAAAGAAGGGAGAACATGGAACAAGTTCATCGTTAATGATGGTTTTGTATTTCGTGCTAACGAGCTATGAATTCCAGCTAGCTTTGTTCGTCTTTTCTTGTTGCGGGAGGCGCATGGAGCAGGATTAATGGGACATTTTGGCGTGAAGAAGACGGAGAAAGTACTTGCTACTCATTTCCTTTGGCCAAAGATGAGACGGGATGTTGAGCGTTTTGTTGCTCGCTGCACTACATGTCAAAAATCTAAATCACGACTCAATCCTCATGGTTTATATATGCCTTTGCCTGTCCCTAGTGTTCCTTGGGAAGATATATCTATGGACTTTGTTTTGGGTTTACCTCAAACAAAGAGGGGGAGGGATATCATATTTGTTGTCGTGGATAGGTTCTCGAAAATGGCACACTTTATACCATGTCATAAAAGTGATGATGATGCTAATGTTGCTGATTTGTTCTTTCGTGAAATTATTCGCTTGCATGGTGTGCCAAATACTATTGTTTCAGATCGTGATACTAAATTTCTTAGCCACTTTTGGAGATGTTTATGGGCTAAGTTGGGGACTAAACTGCTTTTTAGTATTACTTGTCGCCCCCAAACTGATGGACAAACTGAAGTAGTCAATAAAACTTTGTCTACTATGCTTAGGGCAGTTTTGAAGAATAACAATAAAATGTGGGAAGAATGCTTTCCACATATTGAATTTGATTATAATCGTTCATTCATTCTACTACTAAGATGTGCCCTTTTGAAATTGTATGTGGTTTCCTACCTCGTGCACCTATTGATTTGTTGCCTCTTCCATCTTCGGAGAAGGTTAATTTTGATGCTAAACAACATGTTGAATTGATCTTAAAAATGCATGAGTTAACTAAGGAAAATATTGAGCGCATGAATGCTAAATAAATTTTTTTTGGAGATAAGGGTAGAAAACGTGTTGTCTTGGCACACGCAGTTCTTGTTTGGTTACATTTGCGTAAGCATAGGTTTCCTAATTTGCGCAAGTCAAAGCTAATGCCATGTGCTGATGGTCCTTTTAAGGTGTTTGAGAAAATAAATGATAATGCATATAAACTTGAGGTGCCTGCAGATTTTGGGGTTAGTCCCACATTTAACATTGCATATTTGAAGCCTTACTTGGGTGAGGAAGATGAGCTTCCGTCGAGGACGACTTCAATTCAAGAACGGGAGGATGATGAGGACATCACTAACAAGGTTACACCCACAGGCCCAACTGATACATATACATGACCAATTACTAGAGCTCACGCATGCCAATTTAATTACCAGGTACTTTCGTTTCTTGGTAAAGATTCTAATGTTCATGAGAATATGATGCTTCCTAAATTGGATATGTTTGTATTGCTTACAAATGAAGGGCCTAGCTTGGACAAGAAGGATGAACATTGGAGCAAGATCAAGCATGGAGATGATGGCATGCGCAAGGGGAGCAAGAACGGAGTTCCAAGTGATGATCTCAAGACTTTGAAGCCACCATAATGAGTGCGAGAAGCCTTGGACGAAATATACAAAATGCCACTTCATAGATTTCGTCCAGAGGCTATTCTTGGTGCCGCGTCACCTTATTATTGGGCCAGGCCCATGTATTTTTGAAATAGTCAAGTATAGGCTGTTTTTAGAGTCCGTATGTGTGAGGACAACAGAGTTAGGGTTGGTTTCGGACCCCTTCTCCAAGGGGCCACGAAATTCCCCCTCTCTTTCCCCATATATACAGCCCTTAGGACATTGTTTAGTATTTGGGTTTTGTTTAGATTAAAGTTCGCAATAGCTGCAACTTCGCGTACTTCGTTTGTGTTCAATGACAAGACAAAGACGTCACAGAACCCCACCTTGATCAATAAAGCTTTCCTCTTATATTCGCAATATCTAGATTGCAATCTTAGTTTCTTGCTTGTTCTTCGTTTGCCTGCAGGAAACAGACCTTCGTGGTCAGGTTGATCGTGCTCCGGCGTGGTCATTAACCTCTCGGAGTTGGTTTAGCGATTGCTAAGGTGCGACGTCCTCGCATGTTCGTAGTCGAATCGTCAAAGTTGACTTCCTCCAAAATGATAGCCACCATCTCATCGAAAGATGGGACACCTTTGCCTCTATCAGCCCACACCCACCACCACAGCCGCCAGCGTCCACCACCGCTTCGCGTGCCCACCCGCCTTTGCTCACCGGCGTCAGCCGAGCCGCCTCCGCGACGCGTGCCCTGGCCTTCCTGCCTCGGAACGCAGCTTGTCGCTATCGTCGCTGGCCGGGGCCACCCCCTTCTCCCCGCGTGCCACTATGGCTGTCGCTGAGGCCCCATTGCCGTTCCTGCCTTGCTACCGCGGTCGTGGCCGGCCCCTGCCTCGAGCGAGCGCAGGCAAGCAGCTTCCCTCGGTCATCTTTGTCCCTGCCAGATCGAGCTAGCCCTGGCTAACCGAGGATTACTTTAGGACTAATTCCCCACTAAAGGCCCACTGACATGTGGGACCCCCACCACTAATTAGAGCAGATAATTCTTAAACTAATATTAGTTTACCCTGTGACATTGACATGTCGGCCCCTTTTGACCATGTTGACCAGACAACATTGACTGGTCAACTTCTGACTGTACTAGCTAACTGGGCCCTCTGGACCCACTTTCATACACTTAGGCTGGACCACTTGTGGGTATAAATTGTAGTCTGCCTTATTTTAAATATTTGAATTAACTAGATAAAGAAAGTGCAGAAAATCATTAAAACTTGGAAAAATCATATTAAATAATCTGTAGCTCGGATGAAAATAATTTATATATGAAAGTTGATCAGAATGACGAGACAAATCCGAATATGTGGTCCGTTTGTCCTCCATACGCCTCTAACTATCTGAACATGGAACATTCCCCCCTACGGTCATCTGTCTGACATAGGTCTAGAACCGGGATAACATTCCCGGTTGAATTCCCCCATCGCCTATATCGTGTACACATACGTTAGATCACATGTAGCACCGCTTATTGCCATGTTATGCTTTGTGGTGCGATGTTTGCTTTATATTTATTGTACCTTTCCCCTCTTCTCTCTGATAAAAACCAGGACTGAGACCGCCGATGGTGCCACTGTGGTCGACTACATCAACGACGACCCTTCTTCATATGCAACAGAGCTTCCAGGTAAGCCAACCCCCCTTGATAAACCAGAAATCACTCACTCCTCTCTTGTTCTTGCATTAGGTTTGTTACTGTTGACTATTCGATAACTCCTATTCTGTTGCATAGCATGTCATTGGTGCTACAATTGTTAATACTTTTACATGTTATCCTAAATGCTAAGTTTAGGATGCTTGTATTCCTTCAGTGGCCCTACATTCTTGCCCGTCTGCCATGCTATACTATCGGGCCGTGATCACTTCGGGTGGTGATCACGGGTATATACTACATACATAATATACATGATACATGTTGTGACTAAAGTCGGGTCGGCTCGTAGAGTACCCACAAGTGATTCTGATGTTGGGGTTGAAAGGACAGGTGGTTCCATCCAGGTAGTGGTGGGTTTGGGTTCCCGACGGCTCCCCGAGTGATTCTTTATGGAGGAGCGACAGGGCGGGTTGTGACACCCAGTTGAGAGGTGGCCTGGTCCCTAGTCGTTGTCTGTGGTTATTTCATAATGACGCACTTAACGAGTTTGGATATTTGATCCGAGTCTAGCCACTGGCCTATACGCACTAACTAGCTACGTGGGAACGGTTATGGGCTCTCGAGTTGTGGTATTAGCCGAAGCCTTCTCGACGTCAGCGACTGAGCGGCGCGCGTCGGGTTGGACCGCGTAACGCAAATTCCTTAGTAATGGAGGTTGCTAGGTCTTCTCACCGGCTGGGTACGCAATGTGCAGGTGTGCAATGGCCCATGCGCGTTTAGGATTTAGACCAGCGGGCTGAACTCTTTGTTGTGTCTGGGTAGGGCTGCGACGTGTTGATCTTCTGAGGCCGGCCATGACCCAGGAAAGTGTGTCCGGCCAGAGGGATCAAGCATGTTAGGTAATGTGGTGCACCCCTGCAGGGAAGTAATCTATTCGAATAGCCGTGTCCATGGTACAAGGATGACCCAAAGTTGTACTCTGACCTCATGACAACTAGAACCGGATACTTGATAAAACACACCCAGATGAGTTCCAGAGACAACCTGGTGATCGCTTTTCCACAGGGAGACGAGGGGAGGATCGCCGGGTAGGATTATGCTATGCGTTGTTACTTTGTGAACTTACCATATACTCTCTTCTACTGCTACAATATGGCGGCTGCTAAAAGCATAGTCTTCGAAAGGATTAGCTATCCCCCTTTACTCTAGCATTATTCAGTTCAGTCCACAGATACTACCCATATCATTGTTACCATTGCATATGTAGTATAGATCCTTGCTTGCGAGTACCTTGGATGAGAACTCACGGTTGTTATGCTCCCCCTTTTCCCACTTTTGTCCCTTCTTCTCGGATGATGCAACCAGATGGTGGAGTCCAGGAGCCAGATGTTCCAGAGGATGTTTCTATGTGGAGTTCGGCTTCGAGAAGTAGTTAGGAGGTCCATGGCAGGAGGCCTTTCCTTTTAGATCATTGCTACTTTTGTGCTAGCCATCTTATGGCACCTTGTTTACTTATGTATGTACTCAGATATTTTTGCTTACGCTGACTCTTGTGTTTTCGAGCTCTTTTATTTGAGCCCTCGAGGCCCGTGGCTTGTAATATGAAGCTTGTATGACTTATTTATTTTTAGGGTTGTCTTGTGATATCTTCCCGTGAGTCCCTGATCTCGGTCGTACACATTTGCGTGCATGCTTAGTGTACAGTCAAATCGGGGGTGTCGCGACTCCCCTGACTCGCGCGACCTCCATGCCCTTCAGCCCGTGAGGAGCACGGGAGGAGGACGATGCCTCCAGCTCGGACCACGACCCCGCGCGTGGGCCACCGCATCGGCCTCTGAGGCCCAACCGCTGGCCTGGCCGACCTCCTACGCACCTGGCATCTGCCCGCTAGGTGAGAACCACCCAGCCCAGCTATCTACCGCGCGTGCGTAGTTTAGTTATTTTACGCTTACTCTGTTTTTCCTGAAAACGGCTAAGTCCCTAAATGTTAACAACATACATGTCTGTTTGAATGAATGTAACTTTGTGCATGTTGATCCAAAATTAGTGTATGATATGTAAAAATGTTCATCTCAGATTGCTCTGCAAGATTGTTGTATTTTCATACATATTAGGATGCATTTCGACATATTAATCTATGTTGCCAAAGTGCATGTTGCTGTTAAGTGCAGAAAACTAATGTAACTTGTCATTTTGTCATTTTCATAGCATTTTGTGTAATTTTCTTTTGAGCATCATATCAACATGTTTTAGGAGCACAATTATGTCATATTTGCAATGGTGTAATTCATTTATCTTGATATTCTTTGTGGTGAGTGAAACAAGCTTGCAAAGTGACCTACTCACTATTGCTGTTTTCTAAGACTTAGCAAATTCCGCTAAGTCTGAAACTGTTATATTGTGATGCCATGTTTACTTGATGCTACCATCAAGTCCATGCATATTTGGAGATGTCCAGAGAGCATGTTTTGAAGTTTATGTAATGCTCTTCCCATGCATGGCCTTGGTTGCAATTATAGCCTGTTGTAGCTTGTTTTTTTGGTGCCCTCAAGTTGCTTGAAATTATACCTGTCAGCATGTCAATAGCATGTTCCATTTGGCAAAGCTAGTTGTAATCAATCTATGCATCATATCGAGTTGTGCCCATGGAGTTATTTGTAGTATGCCATGTCTACTATATGTTCATGCCCTTTTCATGCTTATTAGAATTTCTATGCTTGCTGGTATGTGCCTCCAAATTCAGCATCATGATGTTGTTGTTTTGCATTACCAGATTTTCACTAAGTCCAAGAATCCGCTATTTCATGGTTGCATCTTGCCTTGTTGATTCCCATGAACCTACTACTCCTATGTATATGACATGTTGTGTTATTTGAGCTAAATGTTATGGAATAGCATGCCATGCTTTCGTTTTCCATGATCTTGCAATGTAGCATACTTGTTTCTTGCCTCCAACATGTCATCATATTAACTCTGCTCATGCATATGCCCAGTTTTTCACTAAGTCCTAATCTGTGTTATAAAGTTGCTTGTTGCATTGATCATGTTGGTTTAATCTTGATGCCTATGAACCTGGACCTTGATGATATTTGAAGCATGCTATATGTACTTTGAGCGAATTCCATGTTTGTGTCAATATCGTTCTTGTAGCATGTTGTTATGATGCTTGTAATATGCCTAGTTGCTGTTTCGGACAGCTTGTCCTTTAAACTTGTTTCATGTGTATGTGTTGAACCGTGGCTCCGTTTGGAGCATGCTCTATCTGAAACTTGCTTGGTTTTGCATGTGGATGCATCATGTCATGTTTCATCCATGTTTTGAGTATGTGTGCTTGATGCTTGAATGCATTTTGCATCAATGCCATGTTTAACTTGTTTTGCTCATATCTTCTAGGCCGTAGCTCCTAATTAAATGAACTATATATTTAACTTGACTAGAAAATCGTGTAGATCATCGTGGTGCATATTAACTTGCTGTTTAACAACCCCAACTTAATATTTGTTCAGATCTGGACCAATTTCTAAATTTGCATATGAGGACTTATCGGAATTGTTATATGTTGTTTCTGGCCTCATTTAAACTTGCTTTGTTGTGATGTTCTTGTTTGGATCATCTCTTGCCATGTCTACATCATATAGTATTTTCATGCATCATACTTGGTTGAGCATCATGTCTTGTTTAAGTGTTGTGTGTTTACCATGTTGTTTGCTTCTTCTCGTTAGTTCCTGTTTCATTACGATCGTGAGTATACGTTCGACTACGCTTGGTTCGTCTTCATGGCTTCGTCCTCTTCATGTACTTGTTCTTCTTCCAAGAAGGATTTAAGGCAAGATGATTGTCACCTTGGATCTTACTACTATCTTTCCTATGCTAGTTGTCTCGATGCTATCGCTATGTCACGCTTCCTACCACTTGTTTATCAAGCCTCCCAATATGCCATGAAACAACCTCTAATATTTTCCACCATCCCAGCAAACTGTTGTTTGGCTATGTTACCGCTTGCTCAGCCCCTCTTATAGCGTTGCTAGTTGAAGGTGTAGTTGCAGTTGTTCCATGTTGGAACATGGATATGTTGGAATATCAAAATATCTCTTATATTAATTAATGCACACATATACTTGGTATAGGGTGGAAGGCTCGGCCTTTTGCCTGGTATTTTGTTCCACTCTTGCTGCCCTAGTTTCTGATAAACCAGTGTTATGTTCCTTGATTTTGCGTTCCTAACACGATTGGGGTTTATGCCCCCCCCCCCCCGACAATTCGCTTTGAATAAAACTCTTCCAGCAAGGCCCAACATTTGTTTTAAACATTTGCCAACATAATAAGATTGAATTAATTATTTAATTAAATGGCATAGGGGCTGATCACCTCGCGGATTCTTTTCAATATAATACAGGGGGGCCAGTGCTGATGGTGTTGGTCCCAAACGGGTAGACTGCGGGGCCACCCCGGGGAAACTCGATGTTTGGTTTTACTCGTAGGATGTCCCATCTGGTCGTGGCCCGAGACGAGATATATGCAGCTACTATCAGGGTGTCGGCACGCTGGGAGGTCTTGCTGGATTTGTTTTACCATTGCCGAAATGTCTTGTGCACCGGGATTCCGAGTTTGATCGAGTTGTCCCCAAGATGGAGGTTTTACATCTGCTGATCGTGAGAGCTTGTGAAGGGCTAAGATGGGACACCCCTGCAGGGTTTGAACTTTCGAAAGTCGTGCCCGTAGTTATGTGGCAGATTCGTATTTGTTAAAATCTTGTTCTAGATAACTTGACACTAAACTTGAAATAAAATACACCAACTGCATGAGTAACCGCGATTGTCTCTTTTCGAGTAAGTTTGGGAAGAGAACACGGTGGGATTATGTTTGACTCGTAGGTAGTTCAGGATCACTTAGTGATCATTACTAGTTTGCGATCGTTTTCTTAGCTTCTCATCTTTATCTTGAAATCATAAGTTAGCCACCATACAAATGCTTAGTTACTGCTGCAACCTCACCACTTTACCTTTCCATACCCATTAAGCTTTGCGAGTCTTGATAATCATGGTGATGGGATTCCTGACTCCCCGTGGCTCATAGACACTACAACAACAGTTGCAGGTACAAGTTATTCGATGTCTATGATGTCAGAGCGATGTTTGCTTGTGTTGGAGGTCTTTCTTCTTCTTCTTCTTAGTCGATCTTGGGGTAGGTTCCTGGTCGGCGGCCTGGGATAGCAGGATGGACGTCATTGTGCTTTTCAGGTGTTTTCATCCGTAGTCGGATGAGTCTCTTGTGTATGATATTTTTTGTATTCATGTGGCAATTGTTTGCCTTTTGTATGTATCCACATCTATTTATGTAATGGTATGATGTAATGATATCCATTTCGCTAAGATCCCAAAATGCGGTTGTGCCCCAATCACGAGGTTGTCACGTGATCGGGATAGAACCGCATCTTGGGCGTGACTGCTGGTCACCGAGCACTATTGCAGATGATGAGGACATGGCTACCATAGTTACATAATATATTTGCTTCCGAGAATTTTGCCAAACACAAAAAAGTTAAGGTCACGGTTGGTTCTTTCACTGGTTATGCTTCTGTTTGGTGGAGCGAATATTGTCGGTTACGCTCTGATTATATACCTACTTCGGCTGATTTGAAACTTTCCATGCAACATACATTCGTCCCCGCTTATTATACTCGTGACATGATTAAAAAGTTGGAACATTTAAAACAAGGTAGTGCCACAGTAACAAAATATTATGATGATTTACAAACTACCTTGTTGCATTCCTCTTTAGAAGAAAGTGAAGAAGATTTTTGGATAGATTTTGGGGAGGATTAAACCATGACATTCAGGAGATGCTAATTCATGAACAGTGTTATCCTATGGACCGTTTGTTTTGTCTTGCTTGTAAAGCTGAGTAGGAGATAACAAGACGTGTTGCCCAGAAGACAAACAAGCAGAAGGTGCAAATCCCAAGAGTTGCGATGGTTGTTTCTTCTACCATTGCGCCTAGTTTTATAACAACATCATTTGTTGTGAGCCCTACATCACCACCACCATGTGACACATCATCACCGAGAGTGCCTACATCATTTGAGTTGATCATAAGAGGTAATGACGAACGTACTGATCTTCCACCTCCATATGTGTATGTTGAATGCCTTATCAATTTAAATGCACCATGTGATGAGTCCGAATAGGGTATAGCCGAACTATGGACTATATGCACGCGCCCCCGGTCGTCGCCCAAGGAATTTTTAAGGCATAATTATGTACTCGAGGCACATATCCTATCACCTTATCGGGCAGTCGACGGGGGCGTAGCTGCCAATCTTGCTCAGGTTCATCTGAGCTGCCACACTGAGGCGTGTGCCGGACACGTTTAGTTATGTCCGCTATTGGTAAATTATCCGGCTTGAATAGGCCGTTTTGGACTTCGGCTGCTAAGGCCGCAGTGTCCTCCTCCATGCGGAGGGAGCGCTCCATGTTTCCATTAACTATGATAACGCCACGTGGTCCAGGCATTTTAAGCTTTAAATAGGCATAATGCGGGACTGCATTAAAACGGCCGAAGGCTGTTCTTCCGAGTAGAGCGTGATAGCCACTTCAGAACGAAGCTATATCGAAGATTAATTTTTTGCTTCGACAGTTATTAGGAGAGCCGAATACGACCTCCAATGTTATAGAGCCCGTGCAGCGGGCTTCTACACCCGGTATCACTCCTTTAAAGGTCGTGCTGCTTGGCTTGATTCTTGATGGTTCGATCCCCACCTTGCGGATAGTGTCCTAATATATCTGATTGGGACTGTTGCCGCCGTCCATAAGGACTCAGGTTAGATGGTATCCATCGATTATTGGTTCCAGCATTAGGGCAGCCGAACCCCCATGACGAATACTAGTCGGATGATCCCTGCGATCAAAAGTGATCGGACAGGCCGACCATGGGTTGAATTTTGGGGCGACAGGCTCAACGGCGTAGACATCTCGGAGTGTACGCTTGCGCTCCCTCTTTGGGATATGAGTGGCATGTATCATGTTCACTATTTTGACCTCCGGTGGAAATTTCTTCTGTCCCCCTGTATTCGGCTGGCGAGGTTCGTCCTCGTCTTCGCTCTGAGGCTCCTTCCCCTTATGTTCGGCATTGAGCTTGCCGGCCTGCTTGAAGACCCAACAATTACGGTTGGTATGGTTTGCAGGTTTCTCTGGGGTGCCATGGATTTGGCAGGGCCTATCTAATATTTTGTCCAGACTGGATGGACCATCTCTGTTGCCTTTAAATGGCTTCTTCCGTTGACCAGGTCTGGAGCCGCTGAATCTGGCGTTTATCGATGTATCGTCTAGGCTTCCAGCATTGTATCGACGTTTATTTTTGTTACATTGTGGCTTTCCATTGCCGTCCCTGACTTCAGATGTTCCAGGGTCGCTAGTACTGCTACGAGCTAACCAGCTATCCTCACCTGCGCAAAAGCGAGTCATGAGTGTAGTTAGGGCTGCCATTGTCCTCGGATTTTCCTGTCTGAGGTGTCTGGCTAGCCATTCGTCCCGGACACTATGCTTGAATGATGCTAATGCTTCAGCGTTCGGACAATCGACATTTTGGTTCTTCTTAGTTAGAAACCGATTCCAAAGCTTGCGGGTTGACTCCCCGGGTTGTTGGATGATGTGATTTAGATTGTCGGCATCCGGGGGCCGGACATAGGTCCCTTGAAAATTGGCTCGAAAAGCATCCTCAAGTTCTTCCCAACTCCCAATGGAGTTCTCTAGGAGACTGTTTAGCCAGTGCCGAGCTGGTCCTTTCAGCTTGAGGGGTAAATATTTAATGGCATGGAGATCATCTCCTCGAGCCATGTGGATGTGAAGAATAAAGTCTTCTATCCAGACGATAGGATCTGTCGTTCCAACATACGCTTCGATGTTCACGGGTTTAAACCCTTCTGGAAAATCATGATCCAACACCTCATCGGTGAAGCACAGAGGGTGTGCGGCTCCTCTGTATTTTGCTATATCATGGCATATGTCCGATGGTTGTGATGTTCGGTATCGACCCCGAACTGGTATGTTATCGTCGCGATTGGCTTGATAGCCGTCGTCCCATGCGGGAGCTCGGTCCCTAGGTCCGTAGATAGACCTAGTCTTGCTAGCTTTTTTGTTTAGGTCCTCACGCAAATCGTGTTTCCAGACTTGAGCTGCATCCTCTTTTCCTTTACGGGGTGGTGGTGCGGGCTTGTGTAAGCCATTGCTAGCAACTCTGTCCCATCCGCTAGGTGGTCGGTCCGGCTTGTCGGCGGTGTTATTCTTTGGCGGGACAGGCGCAGCGGCCTCGTCGTCGAATTCGGGCAGCAGTTTACGCTTGTGATAGCCTTTGGTTTGGCCGTTATAGCCATGTTTATGTTTGGTGTCTAGCACCGCGTTCCATCTATAATTAAGCGTGTCCTGTGCGGCTCGAAGCCGTCTCTGCTGCTTTTTCAGCCTCCTTCCGGTGACAATAAGCCTCCGATGGAAGCGCTTTTGTTCAGAAGGTTCTTCTGGGATGATATATTCGTTGTCGCCCAGGCTAACCTCTTCTTCGGAGACAGGCTGCCGGGTCTTCGGCTTGTTCCGGAGTGTCACCATTGTTAGTGACAGTGTTACTACTTCTTCCTTTACGGGATTTAGTTCGGTGCTTTGGACGCCGATGCTTGGGAGGTTCTTCAACGGGCTTGTCCTCTAGGGGATTGTTTTCGCCGTCGCCCTCCGCCTCCAAAGGTGTATCCACCATGTATACGTCGTATGAAGACGTAGCTGTCCACCGCCCGGTTACGGGCCGGTTTTGATCTGGATCCGCTTCGGCTTTGAGGTCCATCCCTTCGAAGTCTTCGGAACCATAGTCAAGTAGATCGGTTAGATCTTCAACCTTGGCTACCAAGTGGTGGTGGGTGGGGAGCAAAATTCTCCATCAGCCTCCAGTTCGAACCGGATACAATGCGGTTGCGTGTTCCCATCTAGGGACAGGGATTTTAACGACTTTAACATGTCGCCAAAGGGTGAGTGCTGAAAGATATCTGCAGCACGGAATTCGGTGATAGACGCCTGATCAAGCTTAAGGGGCGCAGATGCGCATGATTCGGAATCCGAGGCTGGAGTTGAGTCCGGGGTTCCGATGACACAGACCTCTCTCATAGTTGGGTCCGTGTGCGGCTCCAACGCCGTGGAGTCTATGGCTTCCGTGGCGGGGTTGAGCTTCCCATCTTCGGGCGATGCGATCTGTTCCGGATCTACGGCCAGAACTATCACAGATGCTATTTTCCAATTCGATGATAGAGCTAGATCATGTTCGTCGTGAAGGCAGAGAGAGGTTGCCGCGGGCTCGAATCCGTCGAAGATCAAGTCTCCGCGGATATCAGCAACGTAATTTAAGCTTCCGAATCTGACATGATGGCCAGGGGCATAGCTCTCAATCTGCTCCAGGTAGCCTTCAGTGTTGACGCGAAGCACGAAGGCACCGAACACGAGGAGTTGTCCAGGAGGGAAGATTCCCTCGGTGTTGCAGTTGTTGTTGATGATGCGATCCATCAGTCCTTCCGTCGACGACATAGTGCAACTCTCAATGAAAGCACCAATGTTGGTGTCAAAACCGGCGGATCTCGGGTAGGGGGTCCCGAACTATGCGTCTGAGGATCAATGGTATTAGGAGGCTGGGGACACGATGTTTACCCAAGTTCAGGCCCTCTCGATCGAGGTAAAACCCTACTTCCTGCTATATTAATATGGATGAATATGAATACAAGAGTTGATCTACCTCGAGATCGTATTGGCTAAACACTAAAGTCTAGCCTATGAGGATTTGTGATTCTCCGTTAGCCTCTACAGACTAAACCTCTGGTTTGTATACACACCGAAGGGGCCTAGGGTTTGTACATGCAAACTTGCAGAGGAAGGAAAGATTACACCCGAACCTAAAACATGTCTTTATACGAATACAGGAGTCCTATCCGGATATGAGAGATGATCTTCAACTATGATCATCACAGCCCACCAGTCCGGCCCACCAAGAGTTATCTGGCCTCCCGATGACCCCTCGATTCAGGACTCCCTCACTCACCGCGCGAACGGACGAGTAGCCGACGACGCGGGGGAAGGTCGCAGTCGAGTGAATCGACGACGGACAGTGATGGTTGCCCGCGGAGGGGATCGATGGGAGCGATGGCACGAGGGTGTCCGAGCTAGTGGCGCTCGGTGTGGAAGAAGAGGATGATGATGCGCTTCCTTTTGGGCATCAACGGATGGCGAACGTTGGACAATGGCCATGGCAATGACGACGATGGTGCGGCCATTGCGCGAGCTATTGCACTCGATTTCGAGAAGATGAAGAGGCGACGCAATGGAGAAAAGGAATGGATTGGGCGAGCTCGATCTAGGGTTCCCAGGGGACGTGCTTATAGGGATGGGGAGGCGCACGTGGTGGCCATCCGGCCGTGGCTCTGTGGGATGGCCTCCACGCCATGTCCTCTGCCTGTAGCTCGAGGTTGAGGAAAAGGCCAGGCAGGGGGGATGGGCCTGGTATAGTGTACGTGCTGGGCCGTGGTGCACTGTGGCACTAGGCCCATTGGCGCAATAGATGTTAAGTGTTTTTCTTTTTCTTTTTCTTTTTTTTTGTTTCGCCTTTTGCTCCTGTTTGCAAATTGTTTGACCACCAAATGACTTTTGTAAAAAATGCAGCTTGTCAAATCAAATACTAGGCATATTTAGTACTGCCACAAAAAGTTTGAGAATTAATTAAAGTTGATTGAATTTTTCATAAATGGAAAAGTATTTCAATTGTTGTTTTGGCACTGATTTAATTGCTTTAGGGCAATTAAGTATTTTATAAAATGTTGGTTTCTCCACCATAATTACCTATGAAATATTGGCCATCTTTAGAACCTTTTAGTTTGTCATTTCAAAACTTTTAATATTTGACTTTATTTTAAATTTGAAATTTTAATTGGTTTTGAATCATCGCGAGATTAACAACAATAATTGTGGTGACGTGGCATCATTAGTAGAGGGTTACTGTAATTTAATTATCTAGGCATCATAGGAGTCCGGCGGTGGATGAGGGGACGGGGCCCGGCCGGATCTGCGCGATCTGGTCAGGTCGGGTCCATTTCTGGCGGCAAGGCCATGCAGCGACGGGGCGATGAGCTTGGGGCGAGGCGCGGAGCGGCGAGGCGAGGCATAGAGGGTCGTGGCGAAGCCGGGAAGGGAAGGGTCAGCAGCTGTGGTGGCAAACGGTCCCGGTGGCTGGGTCAGTGAGGTGGGGTCGAGGCGGGGCGGCGAGGGAGGTGAGTTCCCGGCGAGGTCGATGGAGCTCGGGCGAGCGCGGTTCGGGTAGGAGCTGCGAAGCGGATCCGGGCCGGTCGCAGCCTGGAGCGGGCCAGAGATGGGCTCCCCTGGCCCAGCGGCAAAGTGGGCAGGCAGGCGACACATGGCTGCATGGGGATGGTTGCGGGCGGCGAGGACGACGAGGTTGCGGCCTATGATTGTCCAGGGGCCAGCGGCTGCGGCCTATGCGATAGCGACAACCAGCGGGCGCGGGCTGGCAGCGCTAAAAACGAGGAGGCAGTGGTAGTTAGCGGCTATGGGAGGTTAGGGGAAGCTAGGGGCTAGGGTTGCCCAAATTTGGAAGGGAGGGTGTGTATATATGGTAAGGGCTAGGGTTTGGGTTTTTTGGGGGCTTTGGGGAGGTGTTTTGGTGCTTTCGATCGCAATCCGACGAATCCGATCGAGAAGGGGGGTTTAGGCAGGCCCTAGTGGGTTGTGCAAGGGGTTGTGGGCTGAGGAGAGAGGAGAGAAGAGCGGACCGGCGACCATTTCGAAGACCAAAACATTCGGCGAATAAACTGGCAACGATGCTGCTAGATGTTTAACGGTTGGGCTATCAAATGGACTCTGAATGCGTTAAAATTTGACAGGCGGTCTACCTACACTATAATAAGACCGCACGCCTACTTTCATCCCATTCGTAGAACATTTTCCGGTCACTTATAAAATAATATTTCGGAGGTGCCACGATCGCGTGTGAGTGTGTATGGGCTCAAAACGGACAACGGAGAGGACGGGGACCCGTCAACTACGGACGGATGCAAGTTTTGAAAAACATGCAAATGAAATGCACATGATGACATGGCAAAGTGCAACACGCAAGTGAATGAGATGGCAACAACGGCGAATAAGAGGAAGACATCTAGCGCATCGGTCTCGGGGTGTCACAACACTCCCCTACTAACAAGATATCTCGTCCCGAGATCTTAGGAACCAAATTGAATAGGAATAGGAAACGAAGTTCTCCTTGGAGAGAAGAGTGAAACCAAAGAACCTTGAGAGGTTCAATAACTTGAAAGAAATAATACAATGGAGATGAACGAGATTGAGAAGCTCTTTTACAAAAGAGGAACAAGGAACAAGAATGAATTTGAAACCACTTCGGCTAAAAAGAGATAGAAAAGGAATAAGAAGGAGAAAAATTAGACAGCACTTCGATTGAGAGAGAATGGAATAGAATCATGAACTTGACAAGATGGAACGATACTTGACGAGATGAACAACACAGTGCCTCCAGAAGAATTGAAAGAGTGGAATGAAAGAACGGAGAAGTAGATGACAACTTGTACCACAAAGAATTTGAAAGAGAATCCTCAAGAGAAAGGCTTGAATGGAGTTGTTGAGAAAATCAACAGCCAAAGATTTGATTTGCATGGGCTTATGTAAACATCTAAAAACTTGAGCTGAGTTTCAGCCACTACCAAATGATTGATTTGATGATAAGAACGACGAACTGAAAAAATCCACAAAATAATAGGGAGAATTATTTGCACTTCGAGATGCAAGAAGAAAAATACTTGATCTATTCCACAAGAATTTTAATGAGCACTTGAAGAATGAATTAAATCATGATGAACCACCATGGGTACTCCTGGAACAAAAGGATGATGAGATGGAAATGAAGGACGAAAAGAATAAGATTAAAGCCTTGTGATCATTTAGATGTGGGTTTTGACGAGATGGCCGAGGAAAACTTTGAACTCCGGAAAAGAAAAGATGAAAACACTTGGGATTAGAATTTATTCATTATGAACAAACTCTGAAGGAAGGGACTAAATCAACGTGATGAAAAAAGAACAAGAATTATGTTATGCTTATCCTTCATCAAATTAAATTGATGAGCAGCAATGGATTTGCATAACACTTATTCTCGTTGACAAAGACTAAGGGGAGATATAGCACAAACTTGAGAAAGTCTTCATGAACCACCGGTAGGATTGGAAAGAACGAATGAATTGACCTGATAAGAACGGAAGTGAAAATCTTGAACGAACCACCATAAGAATTGAAACCGACTGATAAAAGAGAATGAATCGCCGCAGAGAATTAGAAAACAAATAAAGAACTTGAGGGAGTTTAGACACAAGAGAACGTAGAGATCGCGAACTGATTAAGAATACTTGAACGAAGCACCGGAAGAATGTGGAGACGAACGGAGAGGCATCAATCAAGAATAGTTGGAAGACGAAGTTGAAAATTGAGAACAGATAAATCTTCTGAAATGATGGGCTTCGGGGGATCACAATGGAAAGAATTCATGAAATGCTTTGGATGGGTCAAGAAAGATTTCCACGATTGAAAACAATTAAGAGGATAGGATCAAGCTAGAACCATGAATCTTCAAGAGTATGGACAAGATTCATAGGAAAACTCTTCTTCGGTCTTCAAATGACGATGAGAAAAATCATGAAGAATTTGTGAGATACTTCGAAAGAATGAAAAGAGGGAAAGGTTGAACAACAGAAAAATAATTTGAATGCGATCTAGGAGAACAAATATGACTGATGGAATACATAATTACGTCACACTTTAAAAGAAATAGGGAATAACTCCGGGAAAAATCAGAAGAGTCAGGTAAGATCCTGGGAAAGACCTATGGCTTATGAGCCCACTTAGGAGAAAACACTATTGAAATGGAATGTTTGAAAGAGAGATGATGCACCAGAACGATTGAAAGACTTGAATGAGGTGACAACCTTGAATTAATTTGAACGCAAACATGAATCTTGTGAGATGTCTTCAGCACTCCTGAACAATTAAATGGCGAGAGGCAAACGAGCATGGGTAAAACATTTGAGGAAAGGAAAAGAATAAGATCAACACTGAAAACTTGAATTGAATCCATCGGCAAAGAAAAAGATATGAAGAATGAAGAACTAGACGAGAATTCACCAATTGAAATAATTGAGGAAAGAAAGCAAAGGCTTCGCACGAGTAGAATGGATACTCAATTAAGGACTCTAGCTCTGATAAAAAAAAGGGTGGGCGGGTGGGAAAAAGAAAGACAACTCTGGATGGGGAAAACAACACCGGTTGGAAAGAACTGAGGACTGAACTTGCAAAAAGCGAAGAGGGTCAAAACAACTTGACGAGAAATTTCACCAGATGGATAGAGCTAACATCGCAACAATCCGAAAACTAACTGCGTGATTCTAAACAAGAATTGAAGGGGAAGAGGGGTAATTCAAAAAACCTAAGTCAAGATTCCTCACCAGAGCGACGAAGGGGCTGGGGAGTAAAAAGAATTCCTACTCACCGATATAACTAGACCCCAAAACAGTTTGTTTTTCTAGACTCTACAATGCCCAAAACTACAGTCAATCAATTGAGCTCCTATGGTTGGTCGAGGCTCTGATACCCAATTAATTAATTAAATGGCATAGGGGCTAATCACCTCGGGGATTATTTTCAACATAATACAGGAGGGCCAGTGCTGATGGTGTTGCTCCCAAACGAGTAGACTGCGCGGCCACCCCAAGGAAACTTGAGGTTTGGTTTTACTCATAGGTTGACCCATCCGGTCGTGGACTGAGACGAGATACGCACGGCTACTATCAAGGTGTCGGCACGCCAGGAGGTCTTGCTGGATTTGTTTTACCATTGTCGAAATGTCATGTGCATCGGGATTTCGAGTCTGATCAGATTGTCCCGAAGATGGAGGTTTTACCTCTGCTGATCATGAGAGCTTGTGATGGGCTATGTTGGGACACCCCTGCAGGGTTTGAACTTTTGAAAGCCGTGCATGCGGTTATTTGGCAGTTTGGAATTTGTTAATATCGGGTTGTAGAGAACTTGACACTAAACCCGAAATAAAATACACCAACCGCATGAGTAACTGTGATCGTCTCTTTTTGAGTAAGTTCAGGAAGAGAACATGGTAGGGTTATGTTTGACTCGTAGGTAGTTCAAGATCACTTAGTGATCATTACTAGTTTGCGTCGCTTCTCATCTTTCTCTTGAAATCGTATGTTAGCCACCATAAAAATGCTTACTCGCTGCTGCAACCTCGCCACTTAACCTTTCCCTACCCATTAAGCTTTGCTAGATTTGAAACCCATGGTCATGAGATTGCTGATTCCTCATGGCTCACAGATACTACAACGATAGTTGTAGGTATAGGTTCTGCGATGTCTATGACGTGAGAGTGATGTTTGCTTGTGTTGGAGTTCTTTCTTCTTCTTCTTCTTCGTCGATCTTGGGATAGGTTCCTGGTCGGCAGCCTGGGATAACAGGATGGATGTCGTTGTGTTCTTCATGTGTTTTCATCCGAAGTCGGATGAGTCTCTTGTGTGTGATATTTGCTGTATTCATGTGGCAATTGTTTGCCTTTTGTATGTATCCCCATCTATTTATGTAATGGTATGATGTAATGATGTCCATCTTGCTAAGCGCCCGAAATGCGGTTGTGCCCCAATCACGAGGTTACCACGTGATCTGGATAGAATCGCATCTTGGCCGTGACACTAGCCCGTCATGGCTATGGGGATGGTAGCTTGCGTGGGCGCGGGGATGGAGTTGGGATGGGCGCGGGGCAGCAAACGCTGCGTCCAGCTCGTTCAGGACCATGTCCATGAGGCACCATTCCTCCTTATTTTCTATCTCGTCCAGCTCAGAGTCGACTTCACCAAACTGGAAGACTAGTGGAAGATGATCATTTACGCCATGGCATTGGTGGAGGTCTGCGGGGGGATGGGAGGCGAATAGTATGGCTGCCCATATTAAATAGCGGCTCGGGTGCCATTAAGGCAGAGGATGCGAGCAAGGCGGGCGGCCATGGAAGTCAAAGGGCTCGCTTCCCAGTGAGAATGCACAACGTACAACTCGCAAGCCTCCCGGCGAGCCTGCGCATTGGAGGACAGCTTGCATGCCTCCTGGTCTGCCTCCATAGCGGACTGCGCTCGCACGCCTCCCGTCTACTCAAGGAGCTATCCGCTTGGCACCTCCTAGCCATTAAAAGTGTGACGTGTGGCGTCACATGAATGGTTAACAGAATGCCCACGATTTAAATTATACAAACGTTTGAGATGATAAGGTGGTCGTTATTTGTTTCAAAATGTGTTTGATGGCCGATGATTCCAGTGCGTCTTCTCTCAAATTGGACACAAAAAATACCACAGCATGTCGGGTGCCATTACATGATAGTATGCCAAGTTTCATGAATTTCAGACGAGTTTTGGATTTACTAGACTTTAAAAACAAAGTATCTCAACGTTTTGCCGGCATGCACCCAAGAACCCACATTTGATTTTTCAACCCCTTTTTCTGCACAGGAGCATGTGCATGCAGTACAAATTTGAATTACGCACATAAGATGCCTATAAAACTCAATTAATGTATAAAAATGTCCAAACGAACCCCAAAATTCCAAGTTTTAACACGACACTCCTGTTACTCTATGTTGCCACTAGGAAATAATTTGAAAACAAGAAGAGGCAAAAAATATCATTTCATCCACGAAGGAGGCACATTCCCTACCGGAACCATGAGGCTTGTTGTGGGAAGCTCCGGTTTGCGAGAAGTTTATACCCAAACCTGCCGCAAATGGGACATTTTTTACCACAGCATGTTGATGCCGTTCCAGGATAGCATGCCAAGTTTCATGAATTTCATATGAGTTTTGGATTTACTAGAATTTAAAAACCATGTATCTCAATGTTTGCGGCCAAGTGACGACGGCAAGGTGTTTGACATTCATTCGCATTTCTTGCATGGGACCTGAGCATGCAACCAAGGACACACATATGATTTTTCAACCCATTTTATATGCACTGGAGCATGCTCCTATAGGTCAAATTTTAACTATGCACATAAATGCATAGAAAACTCCGTTAATGCATAAAAATGTCCAAACGAACCCCGAAAATATCCAAAATTTAATAAAACACTCATGTTGTTCTATGTTGACACTAGAAAATTTTGAAAGACAAAAGAGGCAACGAATATCGGTTTGTCCACAAATGTGACATGTTCCCTACCGGAACCATGAGGCTTGTTGTGAGAAGCTCTGGTTCGTGAGAAGCTTATACCCAAACCTGCCCCAAATGGGAAAATATTTTTACGATGGCATGTTGATGTCGTTCCATGATAGCATGCCAAGTTTCATGAATTTCAGATGAGTTTTGGATTCACTAGAAATTTAAAACCATGTATCTCTAAGTTTGTGGCCAAGCGACGGTGCAGACGTGTTTGGCATTCATTCCTATTTCTTGCATGGGACCTAATGTTCTAGGGTGAAACCCTAGGTGAGATCTTTTCACACTTGGAGGGGGAAAAGTGGCAAGAACACAAGAACACAAGAGGAACCTCTCGAACAAAACCACAATCACACATCCACTAGAGTAGCATAGATGAGATCCACAAGCATACAAGATCAATCCATGGAAATAAGCACTAGGTAGATATTCTTCCCACTCCTAGGAGATGAGGTCTTGATGGTGATCTACTCCCTTGGGAGGTCTTGATATCCACAAGGATTCTTCCCAAGAGGGGTCTTGATCTCCAAGAGGAGGGGATACAAGGAGCAAACCTCTCAATGTCTATAAAATACTTTGCTAACCTCTCCAATGAGCTAGGGGACGAGTATTTATAAGTCTAGGGACGAAGTTGGGGGAGGTGGAGTTACAAATGACCAAAAAGACCTCAAAACTAAAACATGCCGGAGGAGACCGGGCACCTGGGGGTCCTAGGCCCGGGCACCCGGGGTGCCGCTATAGGCTGGGCGAGCAAAGGTCGGGCACCTGGTGCTCCAAAGCCCGGGCACCCGGGCGGAGCTGGTGGCTGGCGCAGGAAGGCCGGGCACCTAGGGTTGGTAACCCGGGCACCCGAGGGCGAGCTGGGCGCGGCCCAGGGTGGAGCCGGGCACCTGGTGCCAACGGACCGGGCACTCGGGGCGCAGCCCAGGCTGCTGCTGGGCGGAGCACCGGGCACCCGGGGCTTGGAGCCAGGCACCCGGGGTCGGCCGGGGCGGTGTCCAGCGAGTGGCCGGGCACCCGAGGTCGGGGAGGCTGGGCACCCAGAGTGTCCAAAGCTCCTCCTCTTTTGTTCTTCTTGTCCTGGTCTTTCTTCTTGGGTGCTCGAGTCTCCATCTTCTCCTCCTCGCGATCATCACGTTGGTAACTAAGAATGCACAACATTTCCTTGTGAGGTAGAATCCAAATCTCATGCAAACCCGAACGAAACTTGAAGAGGAAAGAATTCACCTTGTTCTCGATAGCGCGTGCACGTGCCCTTTTCATTGGTCCCTTGGGTGCTTGAGGCGGTGACGGAGTGTCCATGGGGATGACGGAGGGATGCTCCACATCATCTCCCCCCCCCCTTGGGTAAGATCCGTCTGCGGACCATGATCTTCATCACCATGGAAGCGTGACAAGTACTTGATGTTGAAGATGTCACTTACGTTGTACTTGGCCTGAGGGATATCGATCTTTTAAGCATTGTCGTTGTAGCATGCTAGCACCTTGAATGGCCCATCGGCGCATGGAAGAAGCATGGATTTGCGCTCCTTGGGGAAGCGGTCTTTGCGTAGGTGTAGCCAAACGAGATCACCCGGTTCGAACACCATTGGTGCCTTGTTGGTGTTGAGCTTGGCGGCGAGACATCGGACTTGGCGTTCGATCGTGGAGCTTGTTTCTTCATGCACCTTCTTGAGATAACTTGCTCTTGCACTTGCATCCATGTTGGCGCATTCTTGGAGAGGTAGAGGTAGAATGTCCAAAGGTGACAAGGGGCTGAAGCCATAGACGACCTCGAAGGGGGACTTGCCGGTAGTAGAGTGTTGTGCTCAGTTGTAGGTGTACCCGGCGATGGGTAAGCACTCCTCCCAGTCCTTGATGTTCTTATTTATCATCACATGTAGTAGAGTGGCGAGCGTGCGGTTGGTAACTTCCATTTGTCCATCGGTTTCAGGATGATAGGCCATCGAGAATAGTAGCTTGATGCCGAGCTTGGCACATAGTGTCTTCCAAAAGTAACTTATGAACTTGACGTCGCGGTTCGACAAAATTGTCCTTGGTAGTCCATGTAGCCTAAAGATTTCCCTACAAAAAACATTTGCAACATGTGAAGCATCGTCGATCTTGTTGCAAGGAATGAAATGTGCCATTTTGGAAAAGCGATCCACTACAACAAAAACGGAGTCCTTGCCATTTTGAGTTCTCGGCAATCCTAACAAAGTCCATACTTATGTCTTCCCATGGTTGAGATGGAATAGGAAGTGGCATATGTAAACCATGAGATTGAGCTTTAGACTTAGCTTTGTGACATGTCGAGCATCGGTTGGTGTAGCGGGAGACATCGCGGAACATCTTTGGCCAATAATAGTGCTTGGAGAGGGTTGCGAATGTCTTGTCGCGTCGGAAGTGTCCCATAAGGCCTCCTCCATGAGCCTCTTGCAAAATGATCAAACGAAGAGAGGACTCGGGAATGCATAGTTTTTTTAGCTCTCATAAGATAACCATCCTTTATGTAAAATCGTTCCCACGATGCATGTGTCAAACATTTAGTGTAAGGAGTTGCAAAGTAAGCACCATGCACATACAAGTCCTTAATATGCTCAAAACCAATAACATTTAACTCAAGTTTTGTAACAAGCATGTATTTGCGGGAAGCTCATCCGCCACAACGTTTTCTGTGCCTTTAATGTACTTGATGACATAGGGAAAATACTCAATGAACTCACTCCACTTAGCATGACGTTTATTCAACTTAGTTTGACCTTTAAGATATTTGAGTGTCTCATGGTTCGTGTGAAGAATGAATTCATGAGGACGGAGATAGTGTTCCCACACATGCAAAACTCTCACTAAGGCATATAATTCTTTATCATAGATGGGATAATTAAGTTGAGCGTCGGAAAGTTTCTCACTAAAATACGCAATTGGGCGCTTTTGTTGCATGAGCACGCCTCCTATGCCGGTACCACTAGCATCGCAATGGATCTTGAAAGGTTTGTCAAAGTTAGGTAGGGAAAGTAAGGGTGCGTGAGTTAGAAAATTTTTTACCTCGTTGAACGCGGTATCTTGCAAGGTACCCCAAACAAAGGATGTGTTCTTTTTACTCAAAGAGCGCAAAGGAGAAGCAATTGTGCTAAATTCCTTCACAAAGTGGCGATAGAAACCGGCTAAACCAAGAAAGCTATGCACTTATTGGAGATTCGTTGGTTGGGGCCAAGTTTTAATTGCTTCAATTTTAGTTTCATCGACATGGATACCTTGTGAAGACATGACAAATCCTAAGAAAACAACCTTATCAACACCAAAAGTGCATTTATCAATGTTAGCATAGAGGCATTCTTTCCGAAGGGTGTGCAAAACCATACAGATGTGTGTGACGTGATCCTTAAGCGACTTGCTAAAAACAAGGATGTCATCAACGTAAACCACTACAAAGACGCCGATATAAGGTCGAAGAACGAAATGCATGAGATGCATGAATGAGCCGGGCGCTTCTGATAAGCCCATCGGCATGACCAACCACTCATATAAACCAAACTTGGTTTTGAAAGCTGTTTTCCACTCATCACCCTCTTGGATGCGAATTTGGTAATAGCCACTTTTAAGATCTATTTTTGAAAAGATGGTGGCACCACATAATTCATCAAGCATATCATCTAAGCGTGGAATAGGGTCATGGTATCTAACGGTGATAGCATTTATCAGACGAGAATCGGAGCACATGCGAAAACTTCCATATTTCTTAGGCTCTAGAATGACTGGATCAGCACAAGGGCTTAAGCTTTCATGTACATGACCGTTGTCGATGAGTTTTTGTACTTGACATTGAATCTCCTTGGTTTCATCGGGGTTGACGCGGTAAGGAGCCTTGTTCGGAAGTGGTGCACCGGGTATGAGGTCGATGCGATGTTCGATGCTGCGAAATGGAGGTAGACCCGGTGGTAGCTCATCGGGGAAGACGTCCGAGAATTCCTACAACAATTGAGACAACACTAAAGGTAGATGGTGAGAGTTGTTAGTTTGAACCACTTCATCTTTGCATACGAGGACATAGTGTATGCCGCTAGTTGGGTTCTCACACACTTCTCTCATGTCTCTTTTGGTGGCTAGAAGCACTATGTTGCTCTTATCTCTCAATGTGGAGGTATTCGAATTTGGCTTGTGGCGCTCGCTCTCTTTATGGTGGTTCCCTCTCTCACTAGTCTCTCCATGATGTGTCGAAGCTTGCTTGTCGGCGATCACTTCGCTTGGTGACATAGGACGCGGCACATATTCCTTTCCCTTCATCTTGAAGCTATATTGCTTTGTCCGTCCGTTGTGTAGGACACATCGGTCGTATTGCCATGGTCATCCCAAGAGAAGGTGGCACATGGACATCAGAACAACATCACACTCCAATGTGTCTTCGTATGCATCAATCTTGAAGGAAACTTGAGCCGTGTGCTCAACTTGGATCGTGCCGGAGTCGCTAAGCCATTGAACCTTGTACGGACGCGGATGCTTCTTCTTCACGGGTTGCAACTTGGAGCATAGTTCTTCACTTGCGAGGTTATGGCAACTTCCTCCATCAATGATGACTTTGATCGAACGACCTTGAATGACCGCTATGGTGTGGAAGATGTGGCATCTTTGGTCTTTGTCGTGTTGTTGTTGGAGTGTCAAGACCTTTGAGACAACGAGGGCGGGACTTGAGTCATTGTCACAAAATACTTGGTTGTCTTCATCCTCATTCACTTTGCGGTGCATGGCCACATGCTCGAGCGCTTCTGTTTCATCTTCACTCATGGAGTCGTATGTTCCATCATCATTGAAGACCATTGTCCGTTTGTTGGTGCATTGGTATGACTTGTGTCCTCGGCCACCACAAGTGAAGCATTTCATTGAACTTGCCTTGACGGGGTCATCGGGTGGTGCCGGTGTTGGAGTAGTTTTGGACTTGTATGAGCTTGCTGGCGTACGAGTGGTAGAAGGTGCTTGTACTCGATCTTGTAACCCATTGCCATGAAATGGATTGTCCCGAGATGGTCGATCTTGATGGACAAATTGTGGAGGTGGACGAGGCCGCAGAGGACTTGCATCCGACGAAGAGTAATCTGAAGAGTGGTCACTTGACCATCGACTTGCATGGCACCGTCTTGACAAAGAAGTCGAAGACGCGCGGTTCATGATGATGTTACGGAATTCTTCCATTTGTGTTCGAAGGTCAGAAGTGAGCTGCTCGATGCGGTCTCCCAAAGCCTCACTTTCTTGAAGAAGAGCTCGTTGGACGCCGAAGAGGTGATTCTTGGTGACATAGTTTGGTGCTTCAACTTGATGCTCGACTATCGGGTTTGTAGAAGAACTTGGCCTATCCCTCATGTCAAGTGGGTGTGAGTAGGAAAATGAGAAGACAATACCAGAGTTACCTTTTCCGAAGATTGAAGATGTATCAAGTATCACTCAATGTGATGCTACAATAGGGGAATTGGTACCGGGTTTGTTTCTCACACCTACACACATAAAGCTTATGGAGGAGCTTAGTGAGGATAAGTGGCACAAAATCTTCAAGCAAGTGTTAGTCAAGATATCGATAATGCTGAGAAGGTTCACAAAATGCAAGTAAAGCAAATAGATCGAAGCCTAGTTTATCACTTGGAAATGCACATGCAAAGATAAGTGGGATCCGTACAACAAAGGAATGAGCAGAATAAGTGTGACCACGACAAATGCTCTGGTTGCACGGATACTCGAGAGACTCTAGCTTGATTGCTCGAATGGGCTAGATACAAACTTGTGCACCAACCTATATGAGTAAATGTGCCGTCTCAGAGTCCCAACTTCCTATGTATGGAGTGTCCAATATGATGCAACTATGCAAATGGCATGATGCTATTGCTAACAAGCTCTTTTTGTTTCTTCTCTTTTTGCTTAAAAGCTTTTTCTCTTTTTCTCTTTTTTTCTATGCTTGATGCTTGAGCCAAGTATGATACTAGACAAGTATGTAAGATATGCACATGAGGGACTAATGGCACAAAGATGATAGCAAGATGATTGCACGCTAAATGCAGCTATGCGGGATAGGTGTATCACTAAGGTGCACAAAGAACGTGGCCCAGCAATTCTCAACTCGCTAGTCTCAATAGGTAAGTAACGCAAAATGGCTCGGGTGATCAAGTGCAATGGCAAGGTAATAGACAAGATGTTGTCGATGTTACCGTCCTTTCTTACGGTTTGCGATGTCGATTCCGGGTTGATGGCGGTGATGTCGAAGTCACACCGTTCTTAAGTAGCCCAAACACCTTAGGAAACGGAAACCGCAACACAAAATCGGTCAATTTTTTATGGAAGCAAATGGTGGTGGTAATGATCTAAGAAGATGTGGTATGTCAAGAGCTACAAAACAAGCTAAAGAACACGACAAACGGACTTCGGGAGGAGAAGTCATGGTGAAAACAGTGTAGTTGGTGGGCTGATTCGGGGGGTGCAGGCACCCGGGGGTTTGGGGTGCGGGTGCCCGGGGTGGTCCGGGCAAATTGGCCCTGGGGTGTGGGTGCCCGGTGGTTCGATGTGCGGGCACCCGGTGGTCTCCGATTTGGGCGAAAATCTTTGGGAAATGGTCGAATTCGGGGGGTTTTGTGGCGGGATGGGTGGGGATGGGTGGGGGAAGGCTAGATCCACTTGTCAAACAACAAATCCATGGACCAAAACAACAAAATCACACAAGATCCAACAAATTGCAAGAAAAAATTCTGGGCTATTTCTGTGGGAATTTTTGAATTGGGACAAAAAGCAACAAAATTAGGCTAGCAAATGGGGGGGTGGGACTCCAAGATGTGAATCAACCTTGCTCATGATACCAAGATGTTGTAGGGTTCACCCTAGGTGAGATCTTTTCACACTTGGAGGGGGAAAAGTGGCAGGAACACAAGAACACAAGAGGAATATATCAAACAAAACCACAATCACACATCCACTAGAGTAGCATACATAAGATCCACAAGCATACAAGATCAATCCAAGGAAATAAGCACTAGGTATATGTTCTTCCCACTCCTAGGAGATGAGATCTTGATGGTGATCTACTGATAGAGGCAACGGTGTCCTATCTTTCGATGAGATGGTGGCTATCGTTTTCGGTGGAGTAGACTTCGACAATCTGACTACGTTCGTGCGACGACATCGCGCCTTAGCAATCGCTAAACCAACTACAAGAGGTTATTGACCACGCCGGAGCACGACCAACCTGACCACGAGGGTCTATTTCCTACAATCAAACGAAGAACAAGAAAGAAACTGAGATTGCAATCTGGATATTGTGAATATAAGAGGAAATATTTATTGATCAAGGTGGGGATCTGTGACGTCTTTGTCTGGTCGTTGAACACAAACGAAGTACGCAAAGTTGCAGCTATGGCGAACTTTAATCTAAACAAAACCCAAAGTCTAAACGACACCCTAAGGGCTGTATATATGGAGGAAGAGGGTGGAATTTCATGGCCTTTGTAGGAGGGTTCCGAAACCAACCCTAACTCTTGTTTTCCCACACATACGGACTCTAAAAACAACATATACTCAAGTATTTCGAAATTACATGGGTCTGGCCCAATAATAAGGTGACGCAGCACCTATAATAGCCTCTGGACGAAATTTATGAAGTGGCATCTTGTATATTTCGTCCAAGGCTTCACGCACTCATTATGGTGGCTTCAAAGTCCTAAAATCATCACTTGTAACTCCGTTCTTTTTCCCCTTGTGCATGCCATCATCTCCATGCTTCATCTAGCTCCAATGTTCACCCTTCTTGTCCAAGCTAGGCCCTTCATTCATAAGCAAGACTAATGTATCCAATTTAGGCAGCATCATATTATCATGAACATTAGAATCACTACCAAGAAACGAAAGTACCTGGTAATTTAATTGGCATGCGCGAGCTCTAGTAATTGGTCATGTATATGTATCAGTTGGGGCTATGGGTGTAACTTTGTTAGTGATATCCTCATCATCCTCCCCTTCTTGAATTGATGTCGTCCTCGATGGAAGATCATCTTCCTCACCCAAGTAAGGCTTCAAAACAACAATGTTAAATGTGGGACTAACCCCAAAATCTGCAGGCAGCTCAAGTTTATATGCATTATCATTTATTTTCTCTAATACCTTAAAAGGACCATCAGCACGTGGCATTAGCTTTTACTTGCGCAAATTAGGAAACCTATCCTTACGCAAATGTAACCAAACAAGATCTCCAAGTGCAAAGACAACACATTTTCTACCCTTGTCTCCAACAAGTTTATATTTAGCATTCATGCACTCAATATTTTCCTTCGTTAACTCATGCATTTTCAAGATCAATTCAGCACATTGTTTAGCATCAAAATTAACCTTCTCCGAAGATAGAAGAGGCAACAAATCAATAGGCGCACGAGGTAGGAAACCATAGATAATGTCAAAAGGGCACATCTTAGTAGTAGAATGCAATGAGCGATTATAAGCAAATTCAATATGAGGCAAGCATTCTTCCCACATTTTCTTGTTATTCTTCAAAACAGCCCTAAGCATAGTAGACAAAGTTCTATTGACTACTTCAGTTTGTCCATCAGTTTGGGGGTGACAAGTAGTACTAAAAAGCAGTTTAGTCCCCAACTTAGCCCATAAACATCTCCAAAAGTGGCTAAGAAATTCAGTATCCGATCTGAAACAATAGTATTTGGGACACCATGCAAGCGAATAATTTCACGAAAGAACAAATCAGCAACACTAGCAGCATCATCGCTTTTATGACATAGTATAAAGTGTGCCATTTTCAAGAACCTATCCACGACAAAAAAATATGCTATCCCCCCCTACTTTGTTCGAGGTAAACCCAAAACAAAGTCCATAGATAAACCATGAGGATTGAGTCGTGACTTAGCTTTTTGACATGTAGTGCAGCGAGCAACAAAACGCTCAACATCCCGTCTCATCTTTGGCAAAAAGAAATGTGTAGCAAGTACGTCCTCCGTCTTCTTCACGCCAAAGTGTCCCATTAATCCTCCTCCATGCGCCTCCTGCAACAACAAAAGATGAACAGTGCTAGCTGGAATGCATAGCTTGTTAGCACGAAACACAAATCCATCATTAACGACGAACTTTTACCATGTTCTCCCTTTTTTTATAATTCTGCAATACATCTTTAAATTCAGCATCATGCACATATTGATCTTTGATGGTCTCCAAACCAAATATTTTAAAGTAAAGTTGTGAAAGCCTAGTATAACGACGAGACAATGCATTAGCAATAACATTTTATTTTCCCTTCTTGTGTTTAATAACATAAGGGAAAGTCTCAATGAATTCTACCCATTTAGCATGTCTACAATTCAGTTTTTCTTGACTTTTAATGTGCTTCAAAGATTCATGATCAGAATGCATAACAAATTCTTTGGGCCATAAATAATGTTGCCATGTTTCCAAAGTCCGAACAAGAGCATATAATTCCTTATCATAAGTAGAATAATCCAGACTAGGCCCACTCAATTTTTCAGAAAATTATGCAACATGTTTACCATCTTGTAGTAACACACCTCATAACCCAATTCCACTAGCATCACATTCTAGCTCAAAAGTCTTATTAAAATCACGAAGTTGGAGTAAAGGAGCATGTGTCAACTTATCTTTCAATACCGTGAATGCTTATTCCTGTGCAGTACCCAAAACAAAAAGCACATCCTTCTATGTAAGCTCATTGAGAGGTGCAGCAATGGTGCTGAAATCTCTCACAAAATGCCTATAGAATCCAGCGAGGCCAAGCAAACTCATGTGACAGTTTTGGGTTGCGGACAACTCTCAATAGCTTCAATCTTGGCTTTGTCAACCTCAATTCCCCGTGGAGTAACAACATAGCCAAGAAAAGATACTTGATCGATGCAAAAGGTGCACTTTCCAAGGTTACCAAACAAACGTGCATCACATAGAGCAATAAAAACAGCACATAAATGTTCCAAATGTTCCTCCAAAGATCTGCTATAAATCAATATATTGAAGGAAATATGCCCTAGAGGCAATAATAAAGATGTTATTTGTATTTCCTTATATCATGATAACTGTCTTTTATTCATGCTAGAATTGTATTAAACGGAAACTTAGTACATGTGTGAATACATAGACAAAACAGTATGTCCCTAGTATGCCTCTACTAGACTAGCCCATTGATCAAAGATGGTTATGTTTCCTGGCCATAGACATGTGTTGTCATTTGATCAACGGGATCACATCATTAGGAGAATGATGTGATGGACAAGACCCATCCGTTAGCATAGCACAATGATCGTTTAGTTTTACTGCTATTTCTTTCTTCATGACTTATACATGTTCCTATGACTATGAGATTATGCAACTCCCGAATACCGTAGGAACACCTTGTGTGCTATCAAACGTCACAACGTAACTGGGTGATCATAAAGATGCTCTACAGGTGTCTCCGAAAGTATTCGTGGTGTTGGCATAGATAAAGATTAGGATTTGTCACTCCGAGTGTCGGAGAGGTATCTCTGGGCCCTCTCGGTAACACACATCATAATAAGCCTTGCAAGCAAAAGACTAATGAGTTAGTCACGAGATGATTTGTTACGGAACGAGTAAAGAGACTTGCCAGTAACGAGATTGAACTAGGTATAAAGATACCGACGATCGAATCTCGGGCAAGTAACATACCGTTTGACAAAAGGAACAAAGTATGTTGTTATGCGGTTCTGACCGATAAAAGATCTTCGTAGAATATGTAGGAGCCAATATGAACATCCAGGTTCCGCTATTGGTTATTGACCGGAGATGAGTCTCGGTCATGTCTACATAGTTCTCGAACCCGTAGGGTCCGCACGCTTAACGTTTGATGACGATCGGTATTATGAGTTTATGAGTATTGATGTACCGAAGGTAGTTCGGAGTCCCGGATGAGATCACGGACATGACGAGGAGTCTCGGAATGTCCGAGACATAAAGATTGATATATTGGACGGCTATATTCGGACACCGGAAGTGTTCCGGAAAAGTTTCGGATTTATCGGGAATGCCGGAAGGGGTTACCGGAACCCCCTACGAGAGGGGATGGTCCATAGTGGGCCTAAAGGGAAAGAGAGAGGCAGCCCATAGGGCTGGCCGGCGCCCCCACCTAGGGTTCCTAGTTGGACTAGGATTGGGGGGGGGGGCGCCACCTCTCCTATTCCTTTCCCCCTTCTTCCTTTTGGTGAATCCTACTAGGAATAGGATTGCAATCCTATTCCTAGTAGGACTCCTTACCTAGCCGCACCAGGAAGGGCCGGCCGGCCTCCCTCCCTTGCTCCTTTATATACGGGGGCAGGGGGGCACCCAAAGACACACAAGATGAATTGTTTTAGCCGTGTGCGGTGCCCCCCTCCACAGAATCACACCTCGGTCATACCGTCGCGGAGCTTAGGCGAAGCCCTGCGCCGGTGAACACATCATATCTGTCACCACGCCGTCGTGCTGACGAAACTCTCCCGTGAAGCTCAACTGGATCAAGAGCTCGTGGGACGTCATCAAGCTGAACGTGTGCTGAACGCGGAGGTGCCGTACGTTCGGTGCTTGATCGGTTGGATCGCGAAGAAGTTCGACAACATCAACCGCGTCACTTGACGCTTCCGCTCCCGGTCTACGAGGGTACGTAGTCACACTCTTCCCTCTCGTTGTTATGCATCTGGTAGATAGATCTTGCGTGATCGTAGGAAAATTTTAAAATACTACGTTCCCCAATAGTGGCATCAGAGCCAGGTCTATGCGTAGATGATATGCACGAGTAGAACACAATGAGATTGTGGACGATACTAGTCATACTGCTTACCAGCATGTCATACTTTGCTTCGGCGGTATTGTGAGATGAAGCGGCCCGGACCGACATTACGCGTACGCTTACGCGAGACTGGTTTCACCGTTACGAGCACTCGTTGCTTAAAGGTGACTGGCGGGTGTCTGTCTCTCTCACTTTAGCTGAATCAAGTGTGGCTACGCCCGGTCCTTGTGAAGGTTAAAACAGCACATACTTGACGAAACATCGTTGTGGTTTTGTATGCGTAGGTAAGAACGGTTCTTGCTAAAGCCCGTAGCAGCCACGTAAAACTTGCAACAAACAAAGTAGAAGACGTCTAACTTGTTTTTGCAGGGCATGTTGTGATGTGATATGGTCAAGACATGATGAGTTATACGGTTTTGTATGAGATGATCATGTTTTGTAAAGTTATCGGCAACTGGCAGGAGCCATATGGTTGTCGCTTTATTGTATGAAATGCAATCGCCATGTAATTGCTTTACTTTATCACTAAGCAGTAGCGATAGTCGTAGAAGCAATAGTTGGCGAGACGACAACGATGCTACGATGAAGATCAAGGTGTCAAGCCGGTGACGAAGGTGATCATGACGGTGCTTTGGAGATAGAGATCAAAAGCACAAGATGATGATGGCCATATCATGTCACATATTTTTTGATTGCATGTGATGTTTATCTTATTATGCTTCTTAGTTTTCTTAGAACGAGTGTAGCATTATAAGATGATCCCTTACTAAATTTCAAGGTATAAGTGTTCTCCCTGAGTATGCACCGTTGCGAAAGTTCGTCGTGCCGAGACACCACGTGATGATCGGGTGTGATAAGCTCTACGTTCAAATACAACGGGTGTAAGCCAGTTTTGCACACGCAGAATACTCGGGTTAAACTTGACGAGCCTAGCATATACAGATATGGCCTCGGAACACTGGAGACCGAAAGGTCGAGCGTGAATCATATAGTAGATATGATCAACATAAGATGTTCACCACTGAAACTACTCCATCTCACGTGATGATCGGACATGGTTTAGTTGATTTGGATCACGTGATCATTTAGATGACCAGAGGGATGTCTATCTAAGTGGGAGTTCTTAAGTAATATGATTAATTGAACTTTAATTTATCATGAAGTTAGTCCTGGTAGTATTAGCATATCTATGTTGTAGATCAATAGCTCGCAATGTTGCTCCCCGTTTATTTTTCATATGTTCCTAGAGAAAACCAAGATTGAAAGATGTTAGTAGCAATGATACGGAATTGTTCCGTGATCTGAGGATTATCCTCATTGCTGCACAGAGAAATATGTCCTTGATGCACCGCTAGGTGATAGACCTATTGCAGGAGCAGATGTAGACGTTATGAACGTTTGACAAAAGCTCGGTATGATGACTACTTGATAGTTTAGTGCACCATGCTTTACGGCTTATAACCGGGACTTCAAAAACGTTTTGAACGCCATGGAGCATATGAGATGTTCCAAGAGTTGAAATTTGTATTTCATACTCATGCCCGTGTCTAGAGGTATAAGACTTCTGACAGTACTTTGCCTAAAGATGGAGGAGAATAGCTCAACTAGTGAGCATGTGCTCAGATTGTCTGGGTACTACAATTACTTGAAACAAGTGGGAGTTAATCTTCCAGATAAGAAAGTAATTGACAAAGTTCTCTAGTCACTATCACCAAGTTAGTAGAACTTCGTGATGAACTATAATATGCAAGGGATGACGAAGGTAATTCCCGAGCTCTTCGCAATGCTGAAATCGGCGAAGGTAGAAATCAAGAAAGAACATCAAGTGTTGATGGTTAATAAGACCACTTGTTTCAAGTAAAAGGCAAAAGGGATAGAAGGGGAACTTCAAGAATAATGACAAGCAAGTTGTCACTCCCATGAAGAAACCCAAAGCTAAACTCAAGCCTGAAACTAAGTGCTTCTACTGCAAAGGAAATGGTCACTGGAAGTGGAACTGCCCTAGATACTTGGCGGATAAGAAGGATGGCAAAGTGAACAAAGGTATATTTGATATACAAATTATTGATGTGTATTTTACTAGTGTTCATAGCAACCCCTCGGTATTTGATACTGATTTAGTTGCTAAAAAGTAGTAACTCGAAATGGGAGTTGCATAATGAACAGAAACTAGTTAAAGGATGAAGTGACGATGTGTATTGGAAATAGTTCCAAGATTGATATGATCATCATCGCACACTCCCTATACTTTCGGATTAGTGTTGAACCTAAATAAGTGTTATTTGGTGTTTGTGTTGAGCATGAATATGATTTGATCATGTTTATTGCAATACGGTTATTCATGTAAGTTAGAGAATAATTGTTGTTCTGTTTACATGAATAAAAACCTTCTATGGTCATACACCCAATGAAAATAGTTTGTTGGATCTCGATCGTGTGATACACATATTCATAATATTGAAGCCAAAAGATGCAAGATTAATAATGATAGTGCAACTTATTTGTGGCACTGCCGTTTAGGTCATATTGGTGTAAAACGCATGAAGAAACTCCATAATGATGGACTTTTGGAATCACTTGATTATGAATCACTTGGTGCTTGCGAACCATGCCTCATGGGCAAGATGACTAAAACTCCGTTCTCCGGAACTATGGAGCGAGCAACATATTTGTTGGAAATCATACATACTGATGTATGCGGACCAATGAGTGTTGAAGCACGCGGCGGGTATCGTTATTTTCTCACCTTCATTGATGATTTAAGCAGATATGGGTATATCTACTTAATAAAGCACAAGTCTGAAACATTTGAAAAGTTCAAAGAATTTCAGAGTGAAGTAGAGAATCATCGTAACAAGAAAATAAAGTTTCTACGATCTAATCGTGGAGGAGAATATTTGAGTTACGAGTTTGGTCTTCATTTGAAACAATGTGGAATAGTTTCACAACTCACGCCACCTGGAACACCACAGCGTAATGGTGTGTCCGAACGTCGTAACCGTACTTTATTAGATATGGTGCGATCTATGATGTCTCTTACCGATTTACCACTATCGTTTTGGGGTTATGATTGAGAGACAGCTGCATTCACGTTAAATAGGGCACCATCTAAATCCGTTGATACGACACCTTATGAACTTTGGTTTAGCAAGAAACCAAAGTTGTCGTTTCTTAGAGTTTGGGGCTGCGATGCTTATGTGAAAACACTTCAACCTGATAAGCTCGAACCCAAGTCGGAAAAATGTGTCTTCATAGGATACCCAAAAGAGACTGTTGGGTACACCTTCTATCACAGATCCGAAGGCAAAATATTCGTTGCTAAGAACGGATCCTTTCTAGAAAAAGAGTTTCTCTCGAAAGAAGTGAGTGGGAGGAAAGTAGAACTTGATGAGGTAATTGTACCTTCTCCCATATTGGAAAGTAGTACATCACAGGAAATTGTTCCAGTGATTCCTACACCAATTAGTGAGGAAGTTAATGATAATGATCATGAATCTTCGGATCAAGTTTCTACTGAACGTCGTAGATCAACCAGAGTACGTTCCGCACCAGAGTGGTACGGCAACCCAGTTCTGGAAATCATGTTACTAGACCATGATGAACCTACGAACTATGAGGAAGCGATGATGAGCCCAGATTCCGCAAAGTGGCTTGAAGCCATGAAATCTGAGATGGGATCCATGTATGAGAACAAAGTGTGGACTTTGGTTGACTTGCCTAATGATCGGCAAGCCATCGAAAACAAATGGATCTTCAAGAGGAAGACCGACGCAGACGGTAATATTACTGTTTACAAAGCTCAACTTGTTGCGAAAGGTTTTCGACAAGTTCAAGGAGTTGACTACGATGAGACTTTCTCACCTGTAGCGATGCTTAAAGTCTGTCCGAATCATGTTAGCAATTGCCGCATTTTATGATAATGAAATCTGGCAAATGGATGTCAAAACTGCATTCCTAAATGGATATCTCAAAGAAGAGTTGTATATGATGCAACCAGAAGGTTTTTTCGATCCAAAAGATGCTAACAAAGTATGCAAACTCCAGCGATCCATCTATGGACTGGTACAAGCATCTCGAAGTTGGAATATACGCTTTGATGAGGTGATCAAAGCATATGGTTTTATACAGACTTTTGGAGAAGCCTGTATTTACAAGAAGTGAGTGGGAGCACTACAACCTTTCTGATAAGTATATGTGAATGACATATTGTCGATCGGAAATGATGTAGAATTTTCTGGAAAGCATAAAGGAGTGTTTGAAAGGAGTTTTTCAAAGAAAGACCTCGGTGAAGCTGCTTACATATTGAGCATCAAGATCTATATATATATATAGATCAAGACGCTTGATAAGACTTTCGATGAGTACATACCTTGATAAGATTTTGAAGTAGTTCAAAATGGATCAGTCAAAGAAGAAGTTCTTGCCTGACTTGTAAGGTGTGAAGTTAAGTAAGACTCAAAGCCAGACCACGGCAGAAAAATATAGAGAGAATGAAAGTCATTCCCTATGCCTCAGCCATAGGTTCTATAAAGTATGCCATGCTGTGTACAAAACACGTTGTGTACCTTGCCAAGAGTTTGACAGGGAGGTACAATAGTGATCCAGGAGTAAATCACTGTACAGCGGTCAAAATCATCCTTAGTAATTGGATGACTAAGGAAATATTTCTCGATTATGGAGGTGATAAAGAGTTCGTCGTAAAGGGTTACGCCGATGCAAGCTTTGACACTAAATCCAGATGACTCTAAGTATCAATCTGGATGCGTATTGAAAGTGGGAGCAATTAGCTAGAGTAGCTCCATGCAGAGCATTGTAGACATAGAAATTTTCGAAATACATAGGGATCTGTATATGACAAACCCGTTGACTAAACTTCTCTCACAAGCAAAACATGATCACACCTCATTACTCTTGGGTATTAATCACATAACGATGTGAACTAGATTATTGACTCTAGTAAACCCTTTGGGTGTTGGTCACATGGTGATGTGAACTATGGGTGTTATTCACATAACGATGTGAAATATCGGTATTAAATCACATGGCGATGTGAGCTAGATTATTGACTCTAGTTCAAGTGGGAGACTGAAGGAAATATGCCCTAGAGGCAATAATAAAGATGTTATTTGTATTTCCTTATATCATGATAACTGTCTTTTATTCATGCTAGAATTGTATTAACCGGAAACTTAGTACATGTGTGAATACATAGACAAAACAGTATGTCCCTAGTATGCCTCTACTAGACTAGCCCATTGATCAAAGATGGTTATGTTTCCTGGCCATAGACATGTGTTGTCATTTGATCAACGGGATCACATCATTAGGAGAATGATGTGATGGACAAGACCCATCCGTTAGCATAGCACTATGATCGTTTAGTTTTACTGCTATTGCTTTCTTCATGACTTATACATGTTCCTATGACTATGAGATTATGCAACTCCCGAATACCGTAGGAACACCTTGTGTGCTATCAAACGTCACAACGTAACTGGGTGATCATAAAGATGTTCTACAGGTGTCTCCGAAAGTATTCGTGGTGTTGGCATAGATCAAGATTAGGATTTGTCACTCCGAGTGTCGGAGAGGTATCTCTGGGCCCTCTCGGTAACACACATCATAATAAGCCTTGCAAGCAAAAGACTAATGAGTTAGTCACGAGATGATTTGTTACAGAACGAGTAAAGAGACTTGCCGGTAACGAGATTGAACTAGGTATAAAGATACCGACGATCGAATCTCGGGCAAGTAACATACCGTTTGACAAAAGGAACAAAGTATGTTGTTATGCGGTTCTGACCGATAAAAGATCTTCGTAGAATATGTAGGAGCCAATATGAACATCCAGGTTCCGCTATTGGTTATTGACCGGAGATGAGTCTCGGTCATGTCTACATAGTTCTCGAACCCGTACGGTCCGCACGCTTAACGTTTGATGACGATCGGTATTATGAGTTTATGAGTATTGATGTACCGAAGGTAGTTCGGAGTCCCGGATGAGATCACGGACATGACGAGGAGTCTCGGAATGTCCGAGACATAAAGATTGATATATTGGACGGCTATATTCGGACACCGGAAGTGTTCCGGAAAAGTTTCGGATTTATCAGGAATGCCGGAAGGGGTTACCGGAACCCCCTACGAGAGGGGATGGTCCATAGTGGGCCTAAAGGGAAAGAGAGAGGCAGCCCATAGGGCTGGCCGGCGCCCCCACCTAGGGTTCCTAGTTGGACTAGGATTGGGGGGGGGGGGGCGCCACCTCTCCTATTCCTTTCCCCCTTCTTCCTTTTGGTGAATCCTACTAGGAATAGGATTGCAATCCTATTCCTAGTAGGACTCCTTCCCTAGCCGCACCAGGAAGGGCCGGCCGGCCTCCCTCCCTTGCTCCTTTATATACGGGGGCAGGGGGGCACCCAAAGACACACAAGATGAATTGTTTTAGCCGTGTGCGGTGCCCCCCTCCACAGAATCACACCTCGGTCATACCGTCGCGGAGCTTAGGCGAAGCCCTACGCCGGTGAACACATCATATCCGTCACCACGCCGTCGTGCTGACGAAACTCTCCCGTGAAGCTCAACTGGATCAAGAGCTCGTGGGACGTCATCAAGCTGAACGTGTGCTGAACGCGGAGGTGCCGTACGTTCGGTGCTTGATCGGTTGGATCGCGAAGAAGTTCGACAACATCAACCGCGTCACTTGACGCTTCCGCTCCCGGTCTACGAGGGTACGTAGTCACACTCTTCCCTCTCGTTGCTATGCATCTGGTAGATAGATCTTGCGTGAACGTAGGAAAATTTTAAAATACTACGTTCCCCAACATATATCATGAAAGTAAACTACCAAAAATCATCCAATGAAAGCACGTAAAACTTCATTCATTAATCTCATGAAAGTACTATGTGCATTAGTTAACCCAAAAGGCATGACTAACCACTCATATAATCCATATCATCTACCCTAGGAATAGAATGACGATAACGAGTAGTAATATTATTAATGCCTCTACAATCAACACACATACGCGATGTACCATCCTTTTTTGGCACTAGAATAATAGTAACAGCACACGGAGTAAGGGATTCGCGTATACAACCTTTGTCGAGTAGCTCATGTACTTGACGCATAATCCCCTTCGTCTCCTCTGGATTGGTACGGTATGGTGCACGGTTGGGTAGCGATGCACTGGGAATTAAGTCAATCTGATGCTCAATCCCTCGAATAGATGGCAATCCTGGTGGCACGTCTTGTGCAAAGACGTCCGCGAACTCCTGCAAATTGTTAGTGACAGCAGGAGGCTAAGAGGAAGGCACGTCCTCGAATGAAAATAATGCCTCTTTGCACACAAAAGCATAGCAAACAGATTTGCTGCAATCTAGATCATCAGTATCAGATTTGGTGGAAAGTAAACATCCACGATTTAATTTAATTTCAGATGCAACATGAGATGATGGTGTGTTATTAAGTTTCATTTGTTGCTCAAATTCTTTTGCAACAATCTGATTTTCACTCTTATTTTGCTCCTGTTTCGATTTATTAGCTCTATTAGTATCATCTTTCAAAATATAATCAGGAGAGATAGGAAGCAAAGTAATACGTTTATCCTTATGAACAAGAGTATAATGATTGTTTCTACCATGGTGTAGAGAATTTTTATCAAATTGCCATGGTCTACCAAGTAATAAGGAATAAGCTTGCATGGGTACCACATCACAATCAACATAATCAGCATATGTAGAGATACTAAAATGCACACAAATAGTACATGTTACCTTAAACTTGTCGTTGTTGTTGAACCATTGGATGTAGTAAGGATGTGGATGTGGTCTTGTGGTCAGAGATAGCTTCTCCACCATCTCCATACTAGCCAAGTTGTTGCAGCTCCCTCCATCTATGATGACGCGAACAAAACGTTCCTTCACAAATTCCTTTGTGTGGAACAAATTATGCCTCTGATTTTGCTCCGCTTGTGTGACCTGCACACTCAAAACACGTTAAGCAACTAAACATTCATACATGTCAGCGTCTTCAGGAGCCATGTATTGCGTCTCATTTTCAGAATCATCTCTAGCGTGTTCTTCACGTGTAATAAGAGCCAAAGTCTCCTCATCGCAGTCACTAGGGGACTCAAAACCACCTTCCTTAGTAGCAATCATGACACACTGAGATGGGCATTTGCTCGCATAGTGATCACGACCAGTGCAACGACGACATATAACATCATGTGTTGGCCCTGTGGATGCCATGGATGAAGAAGATCTCTGCGCAGGACCGGAAGGTGTACTCCTGGCTGATGGTGGTGGTGCCTGTTTGCCTTTATCACGGCTAGAAGTGGCAGATGAAGTAGGTGGTGGTGCAGTCGGACGTGTCGAAGTAGAGGATGCACGCGGTGTCCATGATGAAGGTCGACCTGCAGAAAAATAAGTTTGCGCTAAGGCCTGTCAATCCTACACTGCACCTTCATCTTTGCAAGCAAGATGGAATAAACGAGTGATATTATTATCCTCCTTGTACTCTAGAATTGTCTGAATCTTTCTATTTAATCCACTCATAAAACATGCAAGCATAGCCTCATTATACTCAACAATACCACATCTAATCAGGCCAGTTTGTAATTCCCTATAATATTCCTCTACAGAATTGTTTCCTTGTCTTAAACGCTGCAACTTCTGAAGTAATTCACGTTGATAATATGGTGGAACCCAACGAGTACGCATAGCAATTTTCAAAGCAGCCCAAGTAGTTGGAATATTATACAGATATAATCTACAATAGTCAGACCACCACACACAAGCAAAACTAGTGAAAGCACAAAGAGCAGCAGCAACACGTCTCTCCTCGGGACATTCTAAACATGTAAAACGTTGTTCGGTTTCTAACTCCCAAGTAAGATATATATCAGGAACATATCTACCCTCAAATGGTGGAATATAAAATTTTAGTTTAGGGAGATGGTCATGATATCGTACCTGAGGGTGTGGTGCCGCCCTACCATTGCGATTCTTTGCATGTGGACGACCTAGTGGTGGTGGTTGCACGTAGTTCAGATTTTGATCAACCTCATCCTCGTAATCTCCCACCTAATCGTCCTTCCTCCTCGGCAACAGCAGGAGCCACAGAAGTAACAACAGCAGCACCAACAATTTGGCCAGGCTCAAGAGGGACATGGCACGCTTTGCGGAGGGCTGTTTTACGACATGAAGGTGGTTGTTGTTGTTGTTGCAATGCTGCAGCAGGTGGAGGTAGACGGGCAAGCACTTCAGCAAATTTGGCATCCAACTTGGTGTCAATTGACTTCTCAATGCCATCCGTCCTCGCTAGTGCGTCACCAAAACTGGTCACCACATCTTTTACTTGTTGACCCATCATTTGCTGAAATTTATCATGCAACTCCTTGTTTGTCATGTTCTCCCAGTTAGTCTCGTCGACTTGTGATCCTGGCATGGTTAGAAGCAATAGAAACACACAAAAATATGATCCTACAGACAACTAGAAAAAGGTGGTGGTGGGGCGTCACAAATCCGTCAAGCAAATCTCAAATTCTTACCAGTTCTTACCCAGCAGCAGGTGGTGATCGGCAACCGTGGTTTTCAAAACTCTCAAAGTTTGGATAAAGCGATTACCAGGGAGAGTCAAACACAAGACGTAGATGTATGTGGAGCTGGGAGGGCTTATAAATGGTATCAAAAAGGGTCAGCAATAATCAATTCAGATATGCAAAGTTGAATAAACACTCAACGACGGTATTGTGCTGGTCCTAGGCTAGACCGTACTAGAGACGTGAGCCTAGAACACTAACAAAATCACGGCGCTGCATGTAATCAAGGGAAAAGCACACTCTGAATTTGTTTTCGCCTCTTTTTTCGCTCCTCTATTTTTTTATGAAAATCACTATAATGGCGAGTGTCTCAAAACTCTTCCCAAGTCAAACTAAGAAGATAGGCATAAATTTTTTTGACTATTTTTTCGGAAATCAGGGCAGCTGTCGGTCTATTGAGGACGACACCTATGGGATCACAAGAATCCCTACTACGGTTGCGGGGCGCGGGGTTGAGAGAAGAGCCGATCCAAAAGTTAGCACACGGTTCGTTTACCCAGGTTCGGGCCGCGAGGATGCGTAAAACCCTACTCCTGCTTTGGTGGATTATATGTTTGTGATCTTCCGCTAGCTACGGGGCGTGACGAGCTCCAAAAAGCCGAATCCCCCTCCTGGTCACCTCGGGCCTCCTTTTATAGAGAAAGGGGTCGCCACAGTGGCACACAGGAGGTGGAAAGGGTATAGTGATGCGAGGTTATCCCTCATATTACATGACAAGGCGCATATAATGCATCTTGCTTAGGTGTCCTTGCTTTATCGGGGACGGGGGAGATATCCATCTTGTCCGTCGCCGCTCCTTCTTGTGTCGACACCCGCCCTAGCCAGCGATGTTTGAGATGCCATGTAGGCAGGCAGCAGCTGAGGTGGCGCAATGGTGGGTCTTCACGAAGATCTGCATGTCGCCACGTAGGTGCCTGCCCAGCTGGTTGGGTCGGCAGCTGCATAAGGCAGTGGTGGTTTGATCGGCGCGGGCCTGATGGTGGCCCCACGGATGCCCTCGGCAAGGGCCTTGCCGCGGCGCCTGCTGCCATCCCCGGCAAGGTGCTTGCCGGAGGTCTTGTGGTCTTCCTTGGCTAGGATCCCGCCAAGGGTCACCGTCTTCTTAGTGCGTATCTGATCTTGAATGTCTTCACAAAGATCTGCATGCCACTACGGGGACATCTCCCGAATCCTTGCCCCATGGGGGCAGTGGACTCAAGGGTGATTCGCTCCATAGGCGAGGGGCGAGTTGTCGCGGCAAGGGTCTTGCCGGGGCTGCTAAAGCCGGCCCCGGCAAGGATCTTGTCGGGGCTGCTGAAACTGGCTCCCGGCAAGGATCTTGCTGGGGGAATCTGCTTCGTCCCTTTGCTCTTTGTGGTCTTGTTCTCTTGGGCTTCAGTCTTACCCTGGCTTACCTCCCTTGCCTTGCTTGGTGCGGCGGTGCCCGTGGCTCAGACTGCCCGTGCACAGTCATAGGGGTACAAAAAGTGTACCCCCTTTTTGTACACCGACAGGAGCCTCCGGGCCTGGGCCACACATAAGCGCGACGCGTTGTTGGGCTAGGCCTAGAACGGTGCGCGGGCAGGCGGGACAGTTTTTACCGCGGTAAGATTTTCCGCGCGCTGCGATTCCCACAATCCGCGCGCATGGCGCGGTGTGGAGGGGCGTGCGTGACGTGGGCGGCATGCGCGGGGCGGTTTCTATAGGCATGCGTCACGTCACAGTAATGAGGCGGCTCCGCGCCTTCCCCATAAACGGGGGGAGGCGTGGAGGCGCGGCCCATTTACTGAATGGGGCCGAGGCGCGGTCCTCAAGGCGCCCACTCCCCACAATCATGGGGTGGGGAGAGGTCGCCTCACCCGTCCCCTCGGTTCTGCACGTCTGCCACGTGTCTTCCATGCGCTCGGGGTGGCAAACGGTGGAGGCGGGAAATCGGGCCGTCGCTGGTTGGGGCGGCGGGTCGGTCCTGGCTCCCTGCGCCTTCCATGTCTTGATTGGCCGAGCGGGGCGGTCGAGCCCTAGCCCCCCCCCCCTTTATAAAGAGTGGGAGGGGAGGGACGGCGCCCCGCACTCTTCCATCTTCTTCCTCCTTCAGCTTCTGCTCCTCTCTTCCATTCGTCATGGAGAGAGGAAATCCCGGCCCTTCAACGGTGGCGGCGAGGGTCGCCGCTCGACAACGCGCCCCTCCTTCTCCTGCACCTGCGGTGGCAAAGCCGACCGCGAGGGGAAGGGGGAGTGGGTGAGGCCGTGGGCAAGGCCGGGGCGCTCGGGGAAGAGGAGGACGGGGTGGCCCGCCGGCCTCGCCCCCGCCAGTAGCTCCTCCTCCAGTGGAGGGCCATGTTGGGGATGACCCTTGTGAGTTCTTCGTCAGGTTGCGTCGGCTGCCGCGCCATCGCCTTCGTCTCCCGACTCCATTTGCACGGGAGATGGAGCTGGATCCGCCGGAGTCGTTGCGGCTGCACATGAGGGGCTGCGGGATCAGTGGCACACGGGTCCGCGTCGACTTCCCTGCTCCTCATGTGATGTATCTTCGTCGGGGATGGAAGACTTTTGCTCATATCCACAGCTTGACGGATGGGCTTACTCTCCATTTTAAGTTGATGGAGGATGGCCTTCTTTCCGTCAAGGTCTTCGGGCACTTCGGGACTCGCGCAAGGTGCTGCGTGGAGAGCTCTTCTGATGACGAAGACTCCTCCTCGAGCGAGAGTGACGAGGAGGACAGCGGCAACGACGACGAGGGCGGTAGGCGGCAGGATGACGGGTCCGACTAGGTGTCGGGCGCCGCTTCTAGTGGCACCGGCGACCGCATCGTCCGTGTTGCAGGCTCCTTGAACTTCTCGGGGCCGTCCCCTTGGCGGCTGGCATTGGGAGGCTGCGGAAGAGGAAGAGGGCGGGCGGCAAGGTCGTCATGTCGGAGTATGCGGGCACCGACGCCTTCGACGCGTACTGACGTCCTGTCGCCTCGTCTTCGAGCTCTGCTTCCGGCGCCGCCATCACCATCCAGCCCTTGGGCGGCCACCAAGATGTCCTCTTGGTGTCTTCTGCCACCCGTAGCTCGCCTAGGCGCTCCTTTTGCCCTTCTCGCCTCCTTGACCTACCTCCTGAGGAGAGGGGAAAGAAAGGTATTACGGGCATCTTATCTCTTTTTAGTTTGTAAGCCTTCGCGCATCTGTTAAATTTAAAACTTGTAATCCCCTTGTTCATGTTTTTCATTCCCTATGGACTTTACCTGAGTGGAATGTTCTTAATGAAAAAGGAATGTTTGCCGGGTCATTTGTCCGCAGGTAGAACCCACAACAGGGAACAAATCCCTGATATCTCTAAGATAAATTCTCGCCCGGCAACAGGCCTCGCCATCCCCCCATTCGCTCGACCTTTCTCATGCCTTTGGCGGAGGCAGGGATGAAGAAGGTTTAGGCTCCTTGTTTCATCCCTTCGCTGTGCGACTAGGACCAAACTTGGTCCCAGGAACGAGCCCTGGGGCCTAGAGTTATGGGAGCACGGTAGTTTTAAGGAAAGAAACGAGGTTTCACATACCTCAGTCCATGATGGAATGCATGATAAGGGATGAAGAACTTATCTGAAGCTGCAGCCCCGGGCAACCCTGGTTTGCCGTGGGTGAATCTTTGCTCTTGCAGCCCCAGGTAATACTGGCTTGCTGGGGCCTAGATGCTGGTTTGTTCCTTTTTCTTCTCCCCAAGTGGTTTCTGCAAGGATATCTGTGTGTCCTGTGAACCAAAGAAGATAAAAGAAAGACAAAGGGATGCAAACTCGACCTCTAGGCTAGGGGTTAGCCGCCTCTAAGCACTACCAACCCTAACCAAGGACGAGACTCGACTCAGCATGCATGCTATAAATTAGGGCGCCAGCGCTTCATTTATTTATGCTCAGGGTCTGCGCCTGGCTTTGTACAAAGGGTTACATGCCTTGCCGGCAAGGCTTGTACAAAAGGTGGCTTGCCGGGGGGCCCGGCAAGCCGCACCTTATGGGTAAAACTTGCGAAGATGCTCAATATTCCAGGAATTGCTCACCGGAACGGCATTTCGGTCTCCAGGCGGACTGCACCAGGCCTGGTGACTCGTATTACCCGATAAGGGCCTTCCCACTTCGGCGTCAACTTGTTGGTATTCTTGGCCGATTGAACGCGCCAAAGAACAAGGTCACCTTCCTCAAAGCTTCGGGCACGGACCTTGCGGCTATGGTAGCGGCGCAAGGCTTGCTGGTAGCGTGCTGCTCTCACAGCTGCCCGAAGACGACCTTCCTCAAGGAGCGTTGCGTCATCTTGCCGCAGTTGCTCTTGCTCAAGCTCATCATAAGCAAGCACTCGAGGTGACCCGTATATGAGTTCAGTGGGGAGAACTGCTTCTGCCCCGTATACTAGGGCAAAGGGTGTCTGGCCGGTGACTCGATTTGGCGTCGTTCTGATCGACCAAAGAACCGTCGGCAACTCATCAATCCAGCGCCTTCCACTCTTGTGCAGCCTGTCAAAGGTCTTTGTCCTTAAGCCTCGCAGCACTTCAGCGTTTGCCCTCTCAGCTTGACCATTGCTTCGTGGGTGAGCAACGGAAGCGAAACAGACCTTGCTGCCGAGGTCTTGGGTATATTGCATGAAGGTGCGGCTTGGGAACTGCGTGCCGTTGTTGGTGATGACCCTGTTGGGTACACCAAAACGGCACACTAGTTCCTTGAAGAACTTGACGGCTGACTGAGCGGTGACCTTCCTCACTGCCTCCACCTCTGGCCACTTTGTGAACTTGTCTATTGCGACGTACAAGTACTCAAAGCCTCCGACAGCGCGGGGGAAAGGGCCCAGTATGTCGAGCCCCCAGACCGAGAAGGGCCAGGAGAGAGGAATGGTTTGTAGGGCTTGAGCTGGTTGATGAAGTTTCTTTGAATGGAACTGACACGCTTGACACCTGGTGACCAGTGTCGTCGCATCCTGGAGGGCAGTGGGCCAGAAGAAGCCTTGCAGAAATGCCTTGCCGGCGAGGGCTCTTGACCCTATGTGGGATCCACATATGCCTTCATGTATCTCTGCCAACAGCCCCAGTCCTTCCTCTCGAGGGATACACTTCAATTTCACGCCGTTTGGTCTCTTTCTGTACAGGACGTCATCGACGAACTGGTACATAGCAGACCGACGGGCTACTTTCTCCGCTTCTTCCTGCTCCTCAGGAAGCTCCCCAGTCTGGAGGAATCGGACGGTATGTTGTGCCCACGATAGAGCCTGGGGCTCGACGGCGAGGACTAAAGGCATTTCCTCCGCCATGGGAGCGGCTGTCTCGACGGCAAGAGCTTGACGCTCCGCCGGAGCTAGCCGTCTCGTGGCGGGCTCAGTGTCCATGGCAACATCCCTGCCGGCGGCTCCGGGGAGCTCGGTGGGAAAGTACTTGCCGGGCCCTGATTTCCTCCTCTTGTTTTGCTCTGTTGATGGATCAACGGATGGGTGAGAAAGCTGAAGCACAAAGGTACCTGGTTACACATGTAATTTGAGGGCAACACGCTTTGACAGGTAATCGGCGATGTCGTTCTCAGCTCGGGGAACGTGCTCCGCCTGTATACCATCAAAGCGCTCTTCCAGCTTTCTCACTTCATCGACGTAGACCTTCATCAACGGGCTCTGGTAATCTTTGTTGACTTGTTTGACGACAAGCTGCGAGTCGCCCCTGACAATGAGTTTCTTGATTCCGAGGTCTGACGCGATCCTAAGACCAGCAAGCAGCCCCTCATACTCAGCAGTATTGTTCGTTGATACCTCCCTGGGGAAGTGCATCTGGACCACATACTTGAGGTGCTCTCCAGTGGGCGCGACCAGCAGTACGCCAGCCCCGGCGCCCTGTAAGGAGAAAGCTCCATCAAAGTACATGATCCAGTCGCAACTCGCCTCTTTGCTGGGGAGAGCAGTTTCCTGGACTTCTTCATCAGGCGTCGCGGTCCATTCTGCAACGAACTCCGCCAGGACTCGGCTTTGAATCATCGAGGTACTTTCAAACTTGTGGCCAAAGCTGGACAGCTCCAGTGCCCACTCTACAATTCTTCCCGTTGCATTTGGATTCTGCAATATCCGTTGCAGAGGGAGCCAAGTGTGACGACAGTGATCTCGTGCGCCTGAAAGTAGTGACGCAGCTTCCTCGAGGCCATAAAAAGGCCGAAGAGCAATTTCTGCACACCGGAGTACCTTGATCTAGCCCCCTGCAAGAGGGAGCTAACAAAGTAGACCGGGTGCTACATCATTTTCTTCCTTGGTTGCACTCCAACAGGCCGTGTCGTCTCTGCACCAATGGCATCAGGCTATGTCGCTGCTATCACCTCATCATCAATTTCTCTCTGCGCCACTAGTGCGGCGCTGACTACCAGGTTTGTTGCCGCCAAGTATAGCAGCAACGGTTCTTGTGGCCTAGGCGCAACTAGTACTGGCGTGGAGGAAAGGTACCTCTTCAAATCTTGTAATGTTGCTTCAGCTTCTGGCGTCCACTCCATCGGGCCTGCCTTATTCAAAATCTTGAAAAAGGGAAGGGCGCGCTCGACAGACTTGGAAATGAATCTGCTCGTGGGCGGCAACGCAGCCAGCAAGCCGACGCACATCCTTGACCCGTTTGGGTGCTTCAATCTGTTCTATAGCTTTGATCTTGTGTGGATTGGCCTCTATCCCACGCTGCGACACAAAGAACCCGAGAAGCTTGCCGGACGGGACGCCGAAGACGCACTTCTCAGGGTTCAGCTTGAGGTTGATCTTGCGTAGGTTTACAAATGTTTCTTGTAAATCCGGTATAAGGGTTGCCCTGTTCTTGGTTTTGACCACTATATCATCCATATAAGCCTCCATATTTCTATGGAGCTGGGGTTCAAAACCAATCTGGACTACCCTTGCAAATGTCGAGCCAGCACTCTTCAACCCGAAAGGCATTCGTACGAAACAGTATGTACCACATGGGGTGATGAATGCTATCTTTTCTTCGTCTTCTCTTGCCATGAAGATCTGGTGGTAGCTGGAGTAGGCATCAAGGAATGACAACAGGTCACACCCAGCCGTGGAGTCAACAATCTGGTCGATGCGCGGCAACGGGAAGGGGTCCTTGGGACAAGCCTTATTGATATTTGTGTAATCAATACACAGCCTCCACTTCCCATTTGCCTTGCGCACTACCACTGGATTGGCCAACCACGTTGGATGGAGCACTCCTCTTACCAAACCCGCTGCTTCCAGTTTCCGGATCTCCTCTGTGATGAACTCTTGTCGTTCCAAAGCTTGCTTCCTGACCTTCTGCTTGACGGGCCGCGCATGAGGACAGACAGCAAGGTGGTGCTCAATCACCTCCCTGGGAACGTTGGGGATGTCGGATGCTTGCCATGCAAACACATTGACATTTGTCCGTAGGAAGGTGCTCTTCCTTTTTGTCGTCAAGGGTGAAGCTTATGGTGAAAGCCCCTCCTATGTCGTCCTCCTTGACAGAAACCTTCTTGGTTCCCGGCGGTGTGGCCCTGGACTTCTTGTTTCTGCCGGTGGAGCTCTCTGGCACGTCCTCGACGGTTGCACTACACTCCGAAGAGGTGCGCTTGCCGGAGTGGGTGTCCGAGGTCTCACCGGTCTTCTTCTTCTTCTCCCCGGCGGAGCTCTCTGGCACGTCCTCGACGGGAGCGCTGCACTCCGAAGAGGTACGCTTGCCGGAGTGGGTGTCCGAGGTCTCACCGGTCTTCTTCTTCTTCCCTCCCTGGGCTCCAGTGGAAGGAGCAAGTGCCCTCGTGGCAGTAGCTGCTGCAAATGCCTGCTGGTATAGTTGGTCAGCGCAAATCAGCGCATCTTTCTTATCGGAGGGGATGGTGATGATCGTCACAGGTCCTGGCATCTTCAGGGTGTTGTAGGTGTAGTGTGACACTACCATGAACTTGGCCAGCGCCTGGGCGGCCAAGGATCCCGTTGTAAGGCAAGGGGATCTTGGCAACATCGAACACGATCCTTTCTGTTTTGTAGTTCAGATCACTTCCAAAAGTCACGGGCAGCGTGACCTTTCCCTTTGGTTGACTTCTTCCCGGGTTGACCCCCTGAAACGTGCCCGTCTCTTCGTGGTCTCCGTCAGGAAGCTGCAGCTTCTCGACCACGGTAGGCGAGATTAAGTTCAGACTGGCCCCGCCATCGACTAGCATCTTTGTCACCTTGAGGTTGTGTATTGTCGGTGAAACCAACAATGGCAAGCACCCGACCGCAGTAGTGCGATCAGGGTGATCCTCAGCGTCAAAAATGATAGGCGTGCTGGACCATTTCAGTGGCTTTTGGGCACCAGACGACGGCTCCGCCACTGTAATCTCACGCGCCCACTGTTTAAGCTGGCGGTGAGAAGTATGCAGCGAGGTGCCACCATCGATGCACTTGCCTCCGTGGCTTTCTGAAACTCTTGGTCGCCGGACTCATCGTCCTCTTCGTGATCGTCATCTTCTGGCCTTCTGTCACGGCCCCGGGTGGGCCTCTCCTGCTGTTTATCCTTGCCGCGACGGCCCGCTTGGCAGTCACGCTTCTTGCCGGACCCCTCAGCACCGTCCTGGCCCTTCTCCTTGTCCCGCCTGTCATATTGAGCCCTCAGCTTCTCAGCAAGGAGCTCAACCTGTCGGCAGTCCTGGAGATCATGGCCTTTGGTGCGATGGATCTTGCAGTATCGCTTGCCGGAGTTTCCTGGCTTCTCGGCAGCCGCCAAGGCCCGGCAGGCGACACACCCGGCAATTTCCTTGCCGGGGTCACCCGCCTTGGTTTTCTTGGCGGAGCCGGCGTCATCAGATCCGTCGACGGCAAGCACGGCTTTACCTTTGCGCTTCCTATTGCGGTGCCAGCCTTTCTTCTCCGGGGCGGCAGTATCCTCATCTGAAGAGTCGGTTTCCGCGCCGGCATCTTCGCCGGGGTACTTCCTTCCCTCTTCAGCCCGGGCACATCTGTCAGCAAGAACATAGAGTTCCGCCACATCTTTCACCTTGGTCATCGCCAGTTCTTCACGCATCTTGCGGTTACGCACGTTCTGATGGAACGCGCTGATGATGACGGCAGGGTGAACATTAGGGATGTTGTACTGTACCTGGTTGAACCTCTGTATATACTTGCGCAGACTCTCGCCTTTCTTCTGGGGTATGATGTGCAGGTCACTTGCTTGGCCATGGGCTTGGTGACCTCCAGTAAAGGCGCCAACAAACTCATGGCACAAGTCCGACCAGGAGGAAATAGAGTCTACTGGCAAGTGCATCAACCACGACATGGCGTTGGGTTTAAGAGCCAACGGAAAGTAATTCGCGAGCACCTTATCGTCGCGGGCACCGGCAGCTTGCATCGTGATGGTGTAGATGCTGAGGAACTCTGACGGGTGGGTCTTGCCGTTGTACTTCTCGCCAACGTCAGGCTTGAATGTGCGGTGAGTGGGCCACTCGAACTGCCGCAGCTCACGGGTAAAAGCCGGACAGCCTACCTCGTAAGGTAGGCCTCTAGGGCTCTCCGATGCTGGGCGGTTCACTACAGGCCCTGCTTGCCTATCTGACTGGTGGTGCGCTCCGCGCCGGTGCTCGATGGTGGTTCGAGCGTCTTCATGAGCTCGCTCCTAAGGAACTTGACACTGGTCGACGTGGGTCTGTAGGTCGGACGATGCTATGGAGATGGCGTCACCTGCGACGTCTCGACGAGTCGACACACGCGGTACCGGACGAGGAGGAGGCGAATGCATCGTGGCCGCGGTGCTGCCGGTCCTCCCGCCGCCGGTGCATGGGACCCCTTCGGAACGTCGACCCCGGGGCCTCGCTGGGCTTGGTTCATCCTTGTTGGTGATTGCGACAAGGCTTCGGATGGTGGCTCTCCATTCATCGAGTCTCCCCGTAACGGGAGGAAAGTCGAGGAGCAACTGCGCGCGCCAGGGATTCTGCTGGGGTTAGCGGTAGCGAAACCTGCACGGATCGCGACGCGCTTCGACCCCTGACCATGTCAGGAGGAGCTCCATCACGATCCCGCGGTCGCATGCCGTTTTCACCAGTGCTTCGGCGAGCGGGCACGTCCTCTATGTCTCGGGAGTGGCGCTCGGGGCTCTTCCCGCGGCGACGCCCAGGATCTTCAGCGTGATGACACCGTTCGTCGCGCGCTGCTTGGGAGGAGCGCGCTGTCGGCGCCGGCGTGGGAGTCCTGGAGGCCCTTGCTTCGCCTTCGGCTAATGCGGCAGCGATCCTGGAGGGCCCCGCACCACCCGCGGAGGGCCTAGCTCGGTGTGTTGCCCGTTACCAGGCGCACAAACATCGCCACCTCCCAAACTCCGGCTGCTGGGACGGTGTTGGTGTTCGCGAGCAGCGCCCCGGGTCCTTTCCGCAACCGGTCCGCTGCTCGCCCGCGTCGGGACGGGCTGTCCGACTTCTGACTGGCCAACCGCCACCGTCGTCTTCTTCTTGGGCGCCATGATGATGAAGAAGCGTCGAACTAACTGCTAAAGCCGATTCTCACGACTGCGCCCCCTACCTGGCGCGCCAAAGATGTCGGTGTATTGGGGACGACACCTATGGGATCACAAGAATCCCTACTACGGTTGCGGGGCGCGGGGTTGAGAGAAGAGCAGATCCAACAATTAGCACACGGTTCGTTTACCCAGGTTCGGGCCGCGAGGATGCGTAAAACCCTACTCCTGCTTTGGTGGATTATATGTTTGTGGTCTTCCGCTAGCTACGGGGCGTGAGGAGCTCCAAAAAGCCGAATCCCCCTCCTGGTCACCTCGGGCCTCCTTTTATAGAGAAAGGGGTCGCCAGAGTGGCACACAGGAGGTGGAAAGAGTACAGTGATGCGAGGTTATCCCTCATATTACATGACAAGGTGCATTTAATGCGTCTTGCTTAGGTGTCCTTGCTTTATCGGGGACGGGGGAGATATCCATCTTGCCCGTCGCCGCTCCTTCTTGTGTCGACATGCGCCCTGGCCAGCGATGCTTGAGATGCCATGTAGGCAGGCAGGCAGCTGAGGTGGCGCAATGGTGGGTTTCACGAAGATCTACATGTCGCCACGCAGGTGCCTGCCCAGCTGGTTGGGTCGGCAGCTGCATAAGGCAGTGGTGGTTTGATCGGCGCGGGCCTGATGATGGCCCCGCGGATGCCCTCGGCAAGGGCCTTGCCGGGGCCCCGGCAAGGGTCTTGCCGCGGCGCCTGCTGCCATCCCCGGCAAGGTGCTTGCCGGAGGTCTTGTGGTCTTCCTTGGCTAGGATCCCGCCAAGTGTCGCCGTCTTCTTAGTGCGTATCTGATATTGAATGTTTTCACAAAGATCTGCATGCCACTACGAGGACATCTCCCGAATCCTTGCCCCATGGGGGCAGTGGACTCAAGGGTGATTCGCTCCATAGGCGAGGGGCGAGTTGCCGCGGCAAGGGTCTTGCCGGGGCTGCTAAAGCCGGCCCCGGCAAGGATCTTGCCGGGGCTATTGAAACTGGCTCCCAGAAAGGATCTTGCCGGGGGAATATGCTTCGTCCCTTTTATCTTTGTGGTCTTGTTCTCTTGGGCTTCAGTCTTACCGTGGATTACCTCCCTTGCCTTGCTTGGTGCGGCGGTGCCCGTGTGTAATGCCCCAGATGTAACACTTTCCCAATATGGCAATATATAAACTTTGGCTTCATCAATTCCTTTCCGGGCTCTTCTTTCATTTCGGGTTCTTCGTTTTGTCGTGTGCGTGTGTGCATTTCATCCATGTCATGTTGTCATGTGCATTGCATTGCATTTGTGTTGTCACTTGCACCCGGTCCCACTTGTCTCTTCCCGTTGTCCGTTTCGAGTTCCGACGCTCTCACACGTGCATGTGGCCTCCCCGAGTCCTTCTTTCGTGTGTGGCCGTGTAACGTTCCCGGAATGACGTGAGACTTGTCGTGCGATGTTGTTTTGGTACGTGTAGGCCGCCTGTCAAGTTTCGTCGCGTTTGGAGTTCGTTTGGTACTCCAGCGGTTAACCTAGTGGGCTAAAAGAACCTCTTCTTTGAGGCCCAAGACCCCCTCCACAACAGCCCACTAACCCAGCACAACCCTTCCCATCATCTCGGTCGTCAATTTGTGATCGCGTGGCCGAAAACCGCTCCCCATTTGGAGTCTCCTAGTTGCCTATGCCTATAAAAACGTTCACACCCC